>OY747132.1:65134215-66334215 GCA_963556465.1 Berberis vulgaris
AACCCAAAATGGGTTCACCCGAAAAACAACATATTGATAATGCGCAACTAGAGAACAAAAGGGCTTTGCTTAGAAAAAAAAGAAGATGAATGTCAAGTCTGGTGAAAAAAGACTCGTGGGTGGGTGAAAAAGGAAGGATCTTGACTGGGTTTTCTCAAATCTGAGTTCGTTTTGGGGTTTGCAAAAACGTACCTTTACCTTGCTTGCTTTGCTTGGTCGAGGAAGAAAAAGGAACATGAACGAGATGAGAGAAGACCTTTGCTTGCTTTGCTTGGTTGAGGAAGAAGAAGGAACAACAACGTGATGGATAAATGCTTGCTTGCTTTGCTTTCTTTCCTCATTTTGAGATGCAGAGATGGGAGATGCTTGCTTTGAAATGGGGAAGTTACTAATGCAAAGGAGGTTCGGGTTTTTTTTAGATCTTACTAACTAACGGCATTGTTAACAACTCTAAGTTCCCTTTTTGTTTTACTCTCTCTCCTCTAACACGTGCCCAGGAGCACGTCTTGGCGTAATCCTGGCCGACTAGAACGAAGGTGCAGACTTTGGCGTTGTTAAAAATAGGAGTTAATTCTAGAGAGCCCGTGTTTGTAGTCTGGGAGACTGTCCGGACCCTCCTGGGCACGTGCCTGGGAGGGTGTTTGGCACGTGAACCCAGGCCCAAATTTGGACTCCAACACCTCGGCTCCAAGACCCTCCTCACGCCTTCTCTACTCCGCTCGCTCCTCCTCACGCCTCCTCTGCTCCAACACCTCTGTATATATAATATAGGATAGACATCAAGGATGGAACAATTAGGGTTAGGGATGACTAAAATATCACTATTGAGTCTACAATAAAGTCAATTAGTAGCTAGATAATGATTTTGATGTTTCATGGTTGAAGATGGGTAGAGAGTTGCTAGGATATTTTAGAGAGGCCATGTGGATTCATAGTGGAAAAACACTTTCAATCTCTTCTTGAAGGTCAGAGGTCATCAAACCTCTTGTGAACACATGAAGATTTGGATTGATCAATGATACTGTAAGGTCAAGATGTAATGTACTAATGTCCAACTCCACAAACATAAACAATGATTGATTGCACCAAATTTATAAAGATGAAAGTTGTTCGTGAAGGGAAAGAGAACTCAAACCAAAGATGCATATGGATCAATGAAAGATGAACATATATATCAACATTTAGATTTAGTCAAAAAATAACAAAACAAGGTAGAATTTCACCAAATAAATGTCAAAAAGCTAAAGTTTGACTCATACAAAGTAAGCAACAGTTCAAAACACTATCATCTTAGTTGATTACTTCAACAATGGAAAGAAAGAAAAAGCAATGACACGAAGAAGTCATTGAAGTTTCAATGGGAACCATTCATTGAGACAGAGGAGCGGAGCAGAGGTGTTGGAGCAGAGGAGCGGAGCATAGGAGCAGAGGAGGCGTGAGGAGGGTCTTGGAGCCGAGGTGTTGGAGCCCAAATTTGGGCCTGGGTTCATGTGCCAAACACCCTCCCAGGCACGTGCCCAAGAGGGTCCGGATAGTCTCCCAGGCTACAAACACGGGCTCTCTAGAATTATTCTAAAAATAGTCTTATTGCAGAGGTGCCAAATGAAATTCCAAATTACTGTGAATTGGGAGAGCATGTTATTTGTTAAATTAGGGTGAGCTTTGGTTGTGGTCCCACATAAATTTGAAAAAAGTTTGGGATGGATTGGGGAGAAAGATTAGGGTTGTGCCAGTCAACGGGGACAAAACCTAGTGATAACTGGCCAAAGGAAGAAAAGGTGTAAGGAATCCTCCAAGTGATTTTGACAAAAAACACAACAGTTGTCAATGGGCACGTGCATCTGGACCAGGTTTGACCAGGTTCGAGATGAGGTGAGTTGGAGAGTTGGAAGACGCTCTTAGAATTGTAATACAGAGCCTTGAGTTGGCATGAGTGAGAGTTCTGTGTAGAGGAAATGACATTCCACATGTTTTTTGCCATAAAGGCGATGTTCTTAATCCTGGTAGAAGGAATGTTGAGGCCCTTGAGATGTCCAGGGAAGGAAATACGGTCCCAAGGGCATAGTGTTTGGCTTTACCATTCTCATGACCATTCCACCATAAATTTCTGGCAAGTCAGTCAATCTCATTGGTGATAGAGCCAGGAAGGAGGAAAGTTTGCACATAATTGACTGATATCGAATTGTGAACAACTTTAATCTTGACTATTCTACCAACCAGAGAAAAGACCTTTGACTTCCAGCTGGAAAGCTTAATGTTAATCTTTTCTAACAAGTACTGGAAGTCCGAAGCCTTGTGATTTGAGAACAATAAAGGGGATCCAAGATATTTATCTTTTGGATTATAGAGCTTGGTCTCAAGGATTATGTTTATCATCTTAGCATGTTTCGGGTGCACATTGGAACTATAATAGACCGAGAATTTAACAAAATTGACTCATTGACTAGAAGCCAGGCATTACTTTTGTAGGATTTCTTTAACTGAATGGGCTTCAGCTAAAGAGGCTCGGCAAAACAATATGAGGTCATCCGCATAAAGGAGGTGGATAATGGAAGGAGAGTTTCGTTTGAGTTTGATTCATTTGACAAGGCCATCGGCCTCTGCTCGGGCAAGAAGTCATAAAAGAGCCTCCGCAACCAGGATGAAAAGATAAGGAGAGATGGGGTCTTTGTCACGCCCCAATTTTCGAGAAAACAAAAACCCTAAATTCCACGTAGGATTATCTGTTTCCCCAAAACTCAGGACATGAAAATTAATTAACAACATAGCGTTTAGCAGCAACAACTAAAACATAATTTAGAAAATTAAAAAAAAAAAAAAAAATCTAACCATGAAACTCTGACGTCGCTAGCCCTACTAACGAAACTCCAGTAACGTTGCTCATAAATCTCTAAACTTGTAAAAGGCTAAATGACTACGTTCCAATAAGAATGTAACCAAGAAGCATAAATTTACTTGGGTTAGCAAGGTAGCTGGTGTGAGTAATCTTAATTTCCTTATAAATAAAATAAGTTACATGCTTTAACATGAAATGTTCCAACACAATAAATAACACATCACTAACTGGTAGTTCCTCCATGAGGCAAACATGTCATACTACAAAGTTCTACATGCTTCAAATATATATTCATTTTACCAACACTTACAAAGTGAAGGTCGGAAGTGGTAAGTCTGACAAATTTTTTTTTTAATAGACTTACCATCCTGCATAGAACGTTTAGAAATAAATGAATAAAATTCCTAATTTATCGTTCCTCATAAATACAATTATTTTTAAATAAATATAGATCATACTCATAATCATCATTATTTAAAATTCAACCAAATACATTTTACCTTAAGGAACACATGTAGTTCTCATTCTAAGGTCGAATGATCGTTAAGTTTCTTCCATTAAGGCAATCATGCACATACACAAAAATCCCGCTTCTTTTCCACAATCGCACTACCCTCCTTGTGCCGAACACACCTCACCCAAGTGTGTCTCCCTTGCCTTCGAAACCACTCGGAGTGTACATATTCCAAGTAGGGTGCCACATCGAGGAACATATCATCTCACCCGAAGTTCGATCAATGGCAAACATTTTCTAAATACTACACGTATTACCAAATTCACATGGAACGGCGTACCCGATATGCAAGCAAGTCTGCATACTCAAAATTATATCACACGTATACAAGCAAGTCTGTATACTAAAATAAATTTTTTTTTCACATTTTTTTTTCGGAGTTGTGGAAAATAGCATAAAAATCAATTAATCCTCAAAACTCTTTTACGGTGACACTTTGTCAACCATAACAAATCAACCACAATGTTCACCCATTCTATTGGGGAAAAAATAATAGTTTCATAATTACTAAGTCTCAAGTTATACACTTCACAACATCACGCACAAGTCACTTATATCACACGTCAGATGAAGCTCACACTTAGAATGCGTTTGAAATAACCGTACACATATTGTCATAAAATGATTAAACTTTATTAATAAACAATAAAGTTATATACATTATAATAAGACTAATCATCAAGTGAATTGACAATCCCACATACTCCTACAACATCATTAAATAATAGCAACATTTACATAAAAACTAAAGTTAATTTGCAAACATTCATATACATTTAACCACCTCGAACCTACTCTAACCACATAATTAATTTACAATCAAGCATGTACAAATAAAAATAATAATAATCTGACAATAACATCTATCACAAAATTATCAATTACTCTAAGGTATTCATGTATTGTATTTTTGTAATATCATAAAAGAAGAATTTGAGCCCAAAACAAACCAAGAATCAGATTCCAAAATACTTATCCTTTCTATGTAAAAGAAAGTAACAAAACCCTATTTGAAGCAAATCTAGCACGAATTCAGAGAAAACATAAATTCCATAAAAATAAAATTATCCATTTCAATTGACCATGATCTCTCAAACTCTACTTCATCCCAAATATAATTTTTTTTTTCAAATTTATTTGGTATAAAGAAATCCATATCACATGTAAAAATTCTTTGAAACAAAAATATATGAAAAGAGAATGGAGGAAAAACTCACTAACTTCTACTACTAAAATTTTTTTTTATACAAAGGTTTCTAAAATTTGATCAGTGTCATTTTTCTCTACCTCGAGAGAGATCTAACCGTTGGATGAACTCCAAACCAACGGTATGTTTTTTATACGTGTGTTATGAATCTACGGATTTAATCTGAAGGTATTTTGACCTCTAGAAGATCTCGATCCACTGAAAATACTAAGACTGCACAAAGCTGTATTTATTACGGGATTTAAAAAAAAACCTAGTTGTAGGTTTTCTCTTTTAACTCAACCAATTTCTAAGAAAATTCAATAAAAATTTCATATTTCAGATTTATATTTGTATTAAACCCTAACCTTAATCAATTGATTAATCTAAAAAAGTAAAAGAGAACGAAAAAGACTCACCTTTATATATCCCAAATACTAACAACCTACATAATAATAAAAAATCAAATACTAATCAATATCAAAGATTGAATAATTCGATAGAGTTTAACTCACTATTTTGTCGAAAATCACAAAGTTGAAGCAAACTTTTTTTATTTGCCTCATTTTCTTCTACGTAGGTTTTTCTTTTCTTCCGCGTGTGCATCATAAGAGAAGAGGTGGCTAGGGTTTTCTTTTAAAGGGTTTTCAATTAAGGATTTATTAGCTTTAGCTAAACACACCCACCACTCCTCTTTTACCCACTACCAATCTAAACCTAGGTCCCAAAATTCATATCATAAAGTACTTACATATTTGTAAATACTAGCAATTAATAAATATTATTAATGATTAAAATAGTAACATTATATTGGCAAGTGATTTGACAGGTATTACAGTCTCCTTGTTGTATTCCTCGAGATGGCTTGATGGAAGAGAGATGAGAGCTATTGAGGAGCACACGAAGGGACAAAGTAGAGATACATTGCTCGATCATAATAATCCATTCCTCCGCAAAACCCAGTTGTTTAAAAATCTAAAGGAGGAATGACCATTACACACAATCATAGGCTTTGGCCATATCTAATTTAATAGCCATCCGACCTTGTTTCTTCTTGCAAAAATGTTTCATTTGAAAGAAGGTCTCATGAGTCATTCTAACATTAAATAGATTGCCCTTTAAGAAAATGTCCTTGATTAGGGGAGATGATGTTATCAAGGAGTGTATTTAAGCCTATTGCAAGGATTTTTTAAAATGGCCTTATAAATGACATTATAGGACGAAATTTATCTGGTGAGATGAGATTGCCCACCTTCGGGATCAGAACTAAGAATGTTTCATTGAGTTTGGGCTCAAGCTATTGGTGGAGAAAAATTGTTGACCAACCGCAATGACATCATTTTTACTCAGTATTCTAAAAATCGGCCTAGGCGGTCGCCTAGAAGGTGGAAAACCGCCCAGATTAATGGCTGGGCGGGCTGTCTGGGCAGTTCTGGGCTGTCTGGGCGGGTCTAGGCGGGTCTGGGCGGGATCTAGGCGGGGTCTAGGCGGCCTAGGCGGACTCTAGGCGGTCTGAGCGATTTTTTTTTTTTTTTTAATTTTTTTAATTTTTTAATAAGGTTGATTCTGTTCCTATTTTTTTAGAAATAAACTATTTAATTGTTTTTTATTCAGTATATGTCTAAATGTAGCAAATGATGATTACTTAATGGAATTCTCAAAGGATCTGCCGGTACCAATTTTACTAATGTAGATTTTATCAAACATAACTGAGGTTATTCATGCAATTTGAAGAAAAATAAAAGAGCACACAAATTCAAATTTATATAAAGTACCCATCATGACCAACTTCAGTCATTTGAGTTTTAATAAATTTTGTTCACGATTGTTAATTTTTCATGTTTTTAAATTTTGCATATGTATATTGGCATTAAATTGGATGTAATTGATAAGGTATTATGCTTAACTTTTGTAAATTATTAAAATAATAATACAAAACCTAAGACCGCCTAGGCGCCCGCCTAGGCCCCTGGGCGCTAGGCACCTGCTCGCCGCCCGCCCAGCGCCTTGCGATTTTTAGAACACTGTTTTTACTATATCCCAATAGCATTGGAAAAAAAAGCATGAAAGCCATCCGAGCCAGGAGCCTTGTGGCTACCATAGTAAAAATGGTAGCCTGAATTTCAGTCATATTAGGGATGGCTAAGAGGGATTCATTGTCCTCCCGAGAGATGACTAGATTGAAGAGACCCAGAATATCCGGACTAGGAAAGGGTGGGCAGATTGAAAAATATGGGTGAAATAGTCATTAAGCACATTGCCCACAACTACCGAATTAGAATGCCAATTGTTTGTATTATCCTTAAGTCTTAAGATTATATTCGTTTTATGACATAGCAGAGTGGTGAGGTGAAAGAATTTGGTATTTTTGTCACCGTCTCCAAGTCAGGAGGCCCCCAACTTGCTGCGCCAGAACATTTTTTCTTTAACCAAGAGGTCAGAGAACTAGGTTTCTAAAATAGAGATGGCAGAAGCATTATCCTTAGATGGAAGCTCATTTTGCAATTGGTCTAAAACTTGTTGGTTCACCGAGATACAAAGCTGGATATTCCTAAACTCGAGTTTATTCCAGCGGGACAATATATAACTAAGCTTCTTTGTTTTGATGTGAAAATTATGGGCAGGAATATCATGGCGTTAGGGATCCCAGGTGGAGATGACTAATTTGCGGCAATTGGGGTCCCTGGTCCACATACAATTTTTTTTGAAAGGTTTGAGACCTTGAATAAGGTGAGAGACTAGTTGCAGGGATAACGCTTGATGATCCGATGAGGAAATGTGGATAGAGGGCTAGAGGCAGAAGGGAAAAAAGTCATCCAATCCATAGTGGCTAAGATTTTATCCAGTTTGGCTTCAATCCCATGTTTATCATGACGCTTGTTGTTCTAGGTGAACTCGAACCCATTTAAAGGAAGTTCCAGGAGATGATGTTGTTCCATAAAATTCTATAGATGACTGAGAGTAGTACATGTTGGTCTATTTCCCCCCATCTTTTCTCTAGAGCTGATAATGGTGTTAAGATCCCCTATGATAATACCCTGAAGAAGTTGAAGACTATACAACTGTGTTATTGTACTCCAGAAGTGAGCTCGGTGGGCTGGATTTGGTTCTCCGTAAACAAATATAGCCGACCAAAAATTATTAGCATAATAATCATTAATAGTGCAATTGAAGAAATATTTATAAGAAGAGAAAATAGTAAGATGGATACCGTCTTTCCAGAAGAGAGCTAATCCTTCGGACTGTCCATGCGCTGGTACTAAAGCTCCATGCCGAAAGTTTAGTCTCTGATGTACGCGGTCCATCTTGGGGGAAGAAGTTTTAGTCTATGAAATGAGTATGATGTTGTGATTGGACTGTTGGGAGAAGGTGTTTAGATTTTTGAATGCTTTGTGAGACCCCATTCCTCTAGCGTTTCAATTCCTCTAGCGTTCCATGAGAGTATCATGGACAACCAGGCAACCCTTCAACCGTGATCGCCATCTCCTTAACAGCTGATGAAAAGACTGGATTGGGCGGAAGAGCATGCACACCTGTCGGGACTGCATGAGCATGTATAGTAGTCGTGGGGACATGACAAGTGGCAAGAGTAGGTTCAATAGCACCACTTGGCTTGTTGCTGTACTGCTGGTGGGAGGAGCGTTTCCTGCTAGTAGTTTCTGTACTAGCTTCGTGCACTGCCGTTGTCCGACTTGTTGTGATTTTCTGCGAAAGAGAGGATTGATCAAAAGGCAGGTGGGATTGACTAGCAGTAGTGGGAGAAGGCGAGTGTGTCTCTGCCGTAATGGTGATGGAAGTAGTGGCTGCAATACTTGTTGAAGAGTGTTAAATACTCTGGAGCATCATGGGTACCTGATGGAACTGAGTGCTCGTCATTCGACAACAAAAGAGAAGTGAAAGGACCTTCGGCAAGAGAACATGTTGTGGAGCGAGAGAAGACTGGTTGGAACCCCGATGAGAGAAGTAGTAAGAGAAGAGAGTAAGTGTAGCGCATGGATGGGCTTTGTTGTGCCATAGTTGAAATAGTGGAGAGATAATCATGATCAGGTGGAGTGTGAGTAAAAAGATGAGAGTTTGGTGAAGGAGTGATATTCAATACCATGGAAGTGAGATTAATAGAAAGTAGGGGAAGAGAAGAGTTCAGTGAGAAAGCTGGTTGTTGTAAGTTATTGTCTTGTGGAAGGGGAGATGGGTGAGAAAGAGAAAGGAAATGGTGATATGCAGCTGATTGTGAAAAGGGCTTAATTGATTTGGCCCACCAAGGGGGAGACAAAAGTGTGGATCCAAGTCCATGCCTTCTACACCTTTGAATAGTCCAGCAAAGTTAAGACTCTGCATAAACTCTGGCCCAACAGCCAGTTCCAAATAAGTCCGTTCAAGTGTGACTGAAGCATCATAGCGATTCTGCATCAACTGATTGAGATGAGAAATTCTAAATGGCCAGGAAACGAGCGAGGGGAGGGAGGTGGCGGAGTGGGGACTGTTCACCTTCTTCGGGATGCATGCCGTTGTTTTTTGTGCGCACATCCCGAGGGAGGTGAACGGTCCCCACCCCGCCACCTCCCTCCCCTCGCTCGTTTCCTCGCCATGTAGAATGACACGATTGAGATTGTTGTGATTGAAAAGTGGTGTCTGATAGTCACCGTTGGATGAGAGAGGAGTAAAAGGTGGCGTTTGTACATATGGATAGTTGAGAGTTAAATGCTCCTCATTAAGAGGTTGAGAAAAGGAAGCATTTAATTCCCTATTTGGACTTTGTTCACTATACTTGTGTGATGATACATAAAAACGGTCATACCCCTGAGTCGTGCAAGTGTCACGATGATCTTGAGGAACTACAGGCCCCAACATCAACCCAATGATGATCCGGCCTAAGAGGTTCTAAGTCAGCTCACTTCAGTCTGCCAGGCGGATCCAAACTCTCACAACACGCTAGGCTCACACGTCTCATAGCTATCCTCAATACCCATAAGCCATCTTTAGGCAAATATCTTAATGTTAGCTTCAGATGGGCAACTACAGCTGCTCTCCGCTTTCAACTAGGAAGCAAACACCATAGTATCTTCCACACATGGAAACTCTCTTATACGGATTGCTCTAGGATTGGAAACTATCTACCGCGCATTTAGGAGCACAAAGCTAACATAAAACTTCCCTCCTACAACATGAATCCTAATTTTCCTCCCTAAACTATGCCTACGATGGTCTGGTTAAACCATGGCTCCTTGCACTATAAATAAAACATGATGATGGTAAGCTAAGGTACGCAACAAATTTCCTTTTATAGCATTACATCTTCCTCAGATCCATGTCTTACTTTAGCATCAGAATGTCATCGACCACCACAACGGTGGTCCGTGGCTCACATGTGCTACTTGTGCAGGTCAATAGGTCAGCAGAAACCAAGTCAGAGCAGGGAGTGAAAACGACTGCATCAATTTGACGCCGTCCGTAGGGACGACATGGTTCGTAACTTTACACTAAGCGTCGTCTCCTTTCAAAGACTCAGAGAGATGGTGACCACCAGGTCACGTAACAATGGAAAACCAGGGGACAAGTCGAACGTTCCGGCTATCCCTATATCGCTTCCTTTAGCAGCTCCTATTTTGCACGTGCAGCCGACTCACGCTCCCGCACCAATGGCATCAGCGACAGATCCCATAATCGATACGTTGGCGTCCCAAATACAGCGGATTGCCAAAGCGGTGGAGGCTCTCATGCAACAGAATCCACCACTCGCTAATGGAGACCAGAAGTAGCACAGACCTCGGCCTCTAGAAGATGATAGGGAGCAAACACAGGAAAGCCAAGCACCCGCCAGTTCCTATTGGACTAAAGGAAGCTGCGTGGCTAACACTGAGGTTAACGCCAGGATAGAGAGGCTCGGCCTTGGGAACTCCCTCCGCAGAGGGGAGCATGACCCTGACGTACTGTACCGCCTCTCCGTCCCACCATTTGTGGATCAGATCATGAACAAGGCCCTACTGAGGTAGTTCACTCCTCCGAAGCTCGACTCCTATGACGGAACCACCGATCCCTTTGTCCACATGCTCCATTATCAGCACGTAATGGTCCTTAAAGAATGATCTGAATCCGTCATGTGCATGACCTTTCCCACTAGTCTGAAAAGCTTCGCATTGACGTGGTTCCACAGCCTTCCGCCAAAATCCATCGACTATTTCAAAACACTGGCAAAGGAATTCCCGACGTGTTTCGTCAGAAGCCAGGGTTTCCAAAATGGCCATCACTATAGAATCTCTCTGAGGCGGAGGTTCGGTGAGACACTCTGTGATACCCTTGTGTGGGCGGACCTGAGGGGGAGGGAGAAGCCCAAGAACCATAGATTTCAAGAGGATTGACAAGCTACAAAGGGAAGATCATAGTCCTACATTGCCTGGGTACGGGAGGGTGATGTACTATATATGTACGAGGTTGGATCTAAAAAATACTACGCGTTTTAAAGCATTGCGGGCCTTAGGGAAAAAAGAACAATAGAGTACTCTGTGGATCAGGTCGTTATAGAATGATATCAGAGCCTGACCCAGCTGAAAATGTGCCAACGAGGACGTTGGACTCCCAAGGGGGTGGACTATGATACCCATGTGTGGGCAGACTTAAGGGGGAGGGTGAGGGAGAAGCCCAAGAGCCCATGGATCCTAAGAGGGTTGGTAAGCTACAAAGGGATCGCCTGGGTGCGGGAGGTTGATATACTATATATGTACGAGGTTGGATCTACAAAATACTACGCGTTTTAAAGCCATGTGGACCTTGGGCCCAAAGCGGACAATATAGTACTCTGTGGATCAAGCCGTGACAAAATGGTATCAGAGTCTGACCGAGTCGAAAGTGTACCAACGGGGACGTTGGGCTCCCAAGGGGGGGTGGACTGTGATACCCTTGTGTGGGCGGACCTTTGGGGGAGGGTGAGGGAGAAGCCCAAGAGCCCATGGATCTCAAGAGGGTTGACAAATTACATAAGGAAAATCATAGTCCCACATCGTTTGGGTGCGAGAGGGTGATGTACTATATATGTACGAGGTTGGATATACAAAGTACTATGCATTTTAAAACCATGCGGGCCATGGGCCAAAAGCGAACAATATATTACTCTGTGGATTGGGTCGTGACACACTCCGAGAGTATGTCACGTGCTTCAACAACGAGCTGACCTTCATCGACGGGCGCAACGACGATACAACCGTGACGGCTTTCACTGCGGGCCTCAAAAGGGAAAACTCTACAAAGACCACACCTGGATCCCCCTCTGGACATGGCGGAGCTCCTCAAAAGAGTCCAGAGACACATTACCGTGAAAGAGTCGAGGATCGTAAAGAGGGAAATCGAAGGCGAGAGGAGGCCCTCCGCGTCCAAAAACAAGGAGGGAAAGAGACGCGAGGATGAGGAATGAAGCAAGAGGAAGCGCGGTGACAATAGGCCGGACCCTGGTCGGTTCAGGCCGGAGAAATCATCCAACTACGTTGGATCCAAAGCGGTGACACCCTTAAACGCTAACCTGTCGGACGTACTAAAATCAATGAAAAATTGGGAGGAATTGAAGTGGCCTCCAAAGACACGCGAAGACCATGCCAAGCGCGACAACGACAAGTACTGCGCGTACCACAAGAAAAATGGCCACAACACCAATGACTGCAAGAGTCTGAGGTACGAAGTTGAGTACTAGATCCGCAAAGACAAACTGAAAGAGTTCCTGCAGTCTGAGAAGCCAACGAAACAGACAAATGATAGGGGGAGTCAGTTAAAGAAATAAGGAGACTTCAGAGATAAATATACGTCCTTCATGGGGTCGGACCAAATGAAGACCAGTTACACATGTCCAGCGAGCGAACACTATTGGATATGTGGACACAATCCGTGGATGAGGACAAACACATCTGCCATTCAAGGATCCAAAGTCCCGTTCCCACCTTGATCTTTACGGACAAAGACCTCCAAGGAGTCCGAGCGCCACTTACAACGCCTTAGTCATCTTGGTCTCTATAGCAAGGTGGGAAGTAAAGAGAGTTCTGGTTGACACAAGAATTTTACTTAATGTTCTGTTCTACAACGCGTTCCACAGCATGGACCTAAAGGAGGAAAACCTGACATCTTCAGAAGATCCGCTGATCGGATTCAGCGGGGAAAAAATGCTTCGAAAAAATAATGGTAGCTACGGTGGCAGGAAAGCTGCAGCTCAGGAAGGTTCTATTTATGGACTTCATGGTGGTAGACGCACTATCATCCTACGATTTCATCCTAGGAAGACCATGCCTTCACCAGATGGAAGCAGTAGTCCCCACTTTTCACCAGTGTGTTAAGTATACTGCTAACCAGTCTGAAGGAACAATACGTGGAGACTAATCTACGACACGAGGCTGCCACTACGCCGCACTAAAACAGATAGAGTGCTCCCAGATTCAGCTACATCATGCAGAAAAGCTTGACCGAGTGCAAGGCCAAAAGACGGTAGAGACATCATTTTCAAACGGTACAAGAAATAAAGGCAAATGGGAACACATCCCCCCGACATTTCGTCAGCGTGGAGATCTGCCCTTCTACAAGGTTTACTTTTCAGTAACCTATGTAACGCCTCGACAGTCCGCTAAACGATCCACGAGAGCAACCCGAATTCACTTCAAGGCCAGGATCAAATTCTCTCCGTCAACAGTTAGTTTGCTTTAAGTTGTTTGTTTCCCTTTCCATAGTCAATATTGAGTTTTAGTTCTTAAAGAGCTTATGTGATTCACAATCATTTAAGAAATAAAGGAAAAATTACAAAAACAAACTTTATTGATTATTGGAAAGATATAACAACAAACCCCTTGAGGCAGATACAAAAGGTTACATATCAAGAACTCTCTGAGGCGGATACAAAAGACTGAGCATTACAAGCATTTGAATACAGTATGAACTGAAGTAAAAGACTCGCTCAGAAAATCTTGTTGCGAGCAGACTCTGACAAAAACTTGCAAACCCTCCGATACAAACAATGTGCTGGTGATAACAAAAATAAAACTTGCTCGACTCCTTCCGAAGACAACAATGAAGTGTGAGAGGGGATTGAAAGCACTGAGCAGTCAGATTGCTCTGTTACATCAATCCGAAGATATGTTATCCTTACAGCGTTGTAGACCTTGCAACGGGCTATTGATTTCATCAAGAGACATCTCACCGTCTATCCGACCTCCTTAAAGGGCTTAGAAGAAGGTACATGAGGATGACCACAAGCAACGACGCAATTATGGTCTCACGTTGCTATCAAGAGAAACCATTTTTCCCATATGCGATGGCAGGTGCGACTGATGGATACCACACCGGAGACATCGCACATCGACTAACACTTCAATCAGCCATTGGTAAGTAGTGGGATTTGAGTACACGAAGATAAATGCGACACGGTGTAAAACCAAGGCATCTCCCTTGGGCGAAATCCGTACCACTTCTCCGCGATATGAGAAGAAATTACGAGATCTCAGCAGATCAACTACATGCTCATCCATAGCAGGTGACCACACATAATAACAACTATATTTGTGCCTGACCTTTGCAAGTGTCAGAACATTCAGAGGCTCTAGAGATGGAGATCCACCTTCAACCTTTGAAAAACCCAAAACACTATCTTCAAGCAAGAACATTACAAGAGATAAGCTCTACGAAAGATAGTGCCTACAACAATTGGAAAACATCATTATATAGAGATGATGGTTCACTAAGCGGGCACTCCAACATTAGCTGTCAAACATTGAATACGGTATGGGGAACGAGGAGACGACGGTTCCCAAGGAAATTGTGCAGATCACATCATTCAAATTAATGGCGTTGCACGCAACCCCATCAATTGAGGGGATTAACCGATACTCAATCGTCACACAGCCTATGTCGTACACGTGTTACCACGTGATTTACGCCGTACACGCAGCGCACTGTGCCCTAGCCCTTCCTCTGCGGGTCCATGGGCTCGGCCTATTATTCAAACAACACTCTGTCGCATGCTTGGCACGAGCACTGAAAGATCCTAGCCGATCCTGACATACAGATGGTACCTACATATTACTTGTTGATTTGAGGTAACTTTGTCCACACCATTCACCACTAGTTTCACATGCCCCCTAGCAGACAAAACCTCAATTCAAACCAGGCAAGCTTAGTTAGCCAAAGCTGATGACAACAAATTCTAGTTCAATCCGACACCTAGTCCGCTTAGCGCGGGCATCGACGATTCAGGAAGTGAGAGTCTAATCAGTGCTATCACGCCTGATAACGATGACTCGCTAGGGATCATTGTCCCCTTCGCGGTCAATGATCGCCAAACCTAATCAGGTAAACCTAGCTGGTGATGACTAGCAACGAAAGTTTCAGATCAAAACCTGGACTTGTAGCCCCACTACGAGGGTGTAGATAGTCTAGAAAATGGGAGCCTAGTCAGTCCTGAACTGATTCCGATGGATCGCCACGGGACCATTGCTTATTAGCGTGGCTGCCAAATCACAAAACCCGAACTTGTAGCCCTCACTGTGAGGGTGTAGATAGTCAGAAAGGTGGGAGCCTATTCAATCCCAAACTGATTTTGATGGCTACCCACGGGACCACTGCTTTTCAGTATGACCGCCAAATCACCAAAACTTGGACTTGTAGCTCACGCTGTGAGGGTGTAGATAGTCTAGAAGGTGGGAACCTAGTCAACCACAACCTGATTTTGAAAGTTTGCCACTGGACCACTGCTTTTCAGCGTGGCCGCCGAACCCTCCTAAATTTGTAGCTGGATGCGCACATGTGTAGATAATTTGGAAGGTGGGAGCCTAGTTAGTCTCGAACTGATTCTGATGGTTTGCCACGGGACCACTGCTTTTCAGCCTGGTCGCCAAACTCCTTTGGAATTCGTAGCCCCCACCATGCGGGGAGGTGTAGATGGTTCAAAAAGTGGGTGCCTAGTCAGTCTTGAACTGATTTCGACGGCTTGCCACGGGACCATTGCTCTTCAGCCTGGTCGCCAAACTTTTAATCCCTGAACTATTCGAAAGGCGGGAGCCTAGTTAGTCCTGAATTGATTCCGACGGCTTGCCACTAGACCATTGCTTTTCAGCCTGATCGCCAAACTTTTACTCCCCGAATCTGTAGCCCACTTTACTTGGACATAAATGATTCGAAAGGTAGGAGTCTAGTCAGTCCTGAAATGATTTCGACGGCTTGCCATGGGATCACTGCTCTTAAGCCTGGTTGCCAAACATGAATCTTGATGAATTAGCGTCTTCACGCTCAAACGGATTGACATTCTAATATTAGCGAATGCCATTTGCGCCGATACAAATGTTGTACGGCTAGTGCCCAGATAAAAGTTATTTAGGATGTCAGCCCGAGCTTACGACGCCTGATTCGGCACGAACGCTTTGACACATACACTCGGCCATCGCAACTCGCTCTTAGAGCAACTGCAACTGACCGATCAGACAAACAGGGTAAGCCTCAAGCAGCTTACCTTGGGAACAAGACACAACTTGGGCAACCCAACCCCCAGCTAAATTGTTCGCAACATGTTCACTATCAGACATTGCTATGCAGAAACGACCCCGAGTCGTTCACAATACAAAGCAGTTAAACTCTTTATCGCAGACAGACCGGTCAAACGTTCTATTGATTCAACCAACCCATGCCAAAGCAAGATGACAAGGCAAAAAAAAACAAACAATAGAGACAACAAGCACATAACTGATAAAACTGTTTTCATTAACTGTCAAAACGAAAAGAGGCACAATCACACCAAGGTTACTCCCTATCAGGAGAAGGTATAGAAACAGAAGAACTAAGCCTAGTGGAAGTTGGAACAGGGATAGAGTTCGCACGCACCACGGTCTGGGCATCAAGACCCACATTGTCTTCCTCGTCCGACGATCCATAGGTAATAGACAAATCTACACATGTCATCTTCTTATATCAGCCAAGATCCCACTCCGGATGCTCCTCCTTCATCAGCGCCAACAGCTCCAGCTGACCATGTACAACCCAGCGGAACTCACACTTCCCTTGCTTATGAAGAAGCTCTTCCTCTAGCACATTCGCGTCAACAAGTTCACGTTCCAGCAGCTTCAATTTACTAGTCAACGTGTCGACCTGAGATTGCTCTGTGGCCAGACTGCTCTTCACAGCACTAAGCTCATGCCACCCCAATTCAAGCTGGACCTTAGTAATTTTCGCCTCGCAGGCACAGAACTCCACATCGGATTTCAACTGTTGCTTCTCAGCAGGCCAGTCAGCTTCTTTCGAAGCGATCTCTTCAGCAAAAGACTGTAGCTCAGAACACGCCTTAGCCGCAACATCCTGCGCAACCTCGACTTCTCGGCAGATTTGGCTCAACTCCTGCCTAAGTCCATCTTTTTCGGACATCGCCTATGCCAGATTACGCTTGAGGTCTTCCAAGTGAGTCCTTTGAGCCTTCATGAGCACGGTTGACTGATCCAACCGCTTCTCCTCAGCCTGATTCTTAGGCCACTCAATTTCACGGAGCGCATCAAAATACAACAGCTACATGTGCGAGAAGACACGCTCCAAGGTATGTACTCTCTCACGAGTCGTCTCGACTTTCATTCCAGCAACGGCCGCATGGCTCATGTGAGGCATACCGAGCATAAGATACTTCAAATCCTTATTCATACATCATTCCAATGTATCCTCTTAGGGTTTTGGAGCATGATCCATCAACCAGCTGTGACGCTTGCTTATATGTTTCCTCGAAGCATACTCTACGTCCACCTCTTGGTGCCAGACTTGTGAGTCCATCTTTACCAAGTCAGGTGTGAACATGTTTATCTGTTCACCCGGATGAAGCTTCCTCGGATCAGGGATTATGCCAGCGCCGCCCTTCACGGTTGCCATCATCCACAAGCTCTCCTCCGTGGCTTTTTCTTTGTCAAGAACAACCAACCCTTTACTTTGAGATGACTCAATGGGATCCAAAAGGACAGGAGGGAGGGAATTATCCAAAGGACCCTCCAACACTTCTAGCTGTGGCCTAGAACGAGACGATGAGCAATGCGGACTACAAGAGACACGGTCGGTACCACAACCACCTTCAGGCGATCAACATTGGGGTAATCAGATTCTACCACCTCAGGCAAATCTTCCCGAGAGCCTTCTACCAGAACGACCCCAAGCGAATCAGCACCAGCAGAAGCCGCCACTGCAACCTGCACCAGAAGGTCATTCAAAGCCTCGACCTACGCGTCACTAAGGTTTAACTTGTGTACATCCCTACACCGGAAATACTTCAAATTTGAAGGAGCCAAGAAGTAGTACTTCTGCCAGAACTTGAAATCATCAGGCAGTTTATCGAAGCAATTCAGCGACTTCATCTTACAAGCAACATTACTCTTCAACCAAGGAGAGGTCAACAACTGGATCACCCACAGAGTCATGCTAACACCGGCCTCCTTAGCACTGAATAAAATCATGAGGATGATCCTATATCCATTGGGCCCCAACTGAGCCGGAGGAATCCCTAAGAGATCCAAGAACTCCCAAATCACATCTAAACTCATAAAGCGCACTCCAGTTTGAAGCATCCCACGATGTAAACAGATAAAACACGCAGAAGGTGACACTAGCGTTTGGTCGCCCGTTAGAAGATACAACGACAGGTTATTAGAGATTCCAAACTTTGAATAGATTTCAGCAAGACCAGGCTCGGACAACAACCTGTCTTAAAAAAACTCCAAGGCCTCAGCCAAAACAACATCATCAAAAAGGTTTACTCGAACCATGAAGAAGACGAACAATCTTTTCAGAACAATATCTTCGAAAATAAATAAAGCAGAAGAATCAGATTCTGTATTGTGAATGACCTAAATAGAAGTTCGGTTCCCGCCGAACCAACACACGTTCAATTAATGCAGCGCGTGGCTCAAGCAACGATTCAGACACAATCATCATGAATGACGCATCCCTTCGAGAAATGACTCAACGAACCGACATGACGACCCACTAACTCAGGGGGAGTAGCTGATGATACATAAAAATGGTTACACCCTTGAGCCGTACAGATGTCATGATGGTCCCGAAGAACTACAGGCCCCAACATTAGCCCAATGTTGATCCGACCCAAACGGTTCTAAGCCTGCTCAATTTAGTCCACCAGGCGGACCCAGACTCTCACAACACGCTAGGCCCACACGTCTCATAGCTATCCTTAATACCCGTAAGCCCTCCTTAGGCAAGTATCTCGAGGATCAGCTTCGGACGGGCAACTACAGCTGCTATCTGCTTCCAACTAGGAAGTAAACATCAAAACATCTTCCACATAAGGAAACTCCCTTCTACGGATTGCTCTTGGATTGGAAACTATCTACCGCGTATCTAGGAGCACAGAGCTAACACGAAACTTTCCTCCTACAACACGACTCCTAATTAGAGATGGATTTCCATGAAGATCTCTTCCCTAAACTACGCCTACGATGGCCTGGTTAAACTAGGACTCCTTGCACAATAAATAAGACATGATGTTGGTAAGCTAAGGTACGCAACAAATTTCCTATTACAGCATTACACCTTCCTCAGATCCTTGTCTGACTTTAGCATCGAAGTACCATCGGCCACCACAATGGTGGTCCGTGGCTCACATGTGCTACTTGTGCAAGTCAACAGGTCAGCTGGAACCAGGTTAGAGCAGGGACCGAAAAACGACTGCATCACCTGGATTAGAGAGCAGAGTTGTTGTGTCGTTGCTATCGTCAGCGCCATTGTTGTTGATCGGCAGATAGTTGGTGGGAGGCTGAGGACGAGCTCGGACTGAGTCTTCGATTTGAACCACCATCGGTCTTTCTGTGGTTGACGGTTGCAAAAGGTGGAAGGAGGAGGAGATCTCTGTCGAATCTCTGTTGGATTGATGATGATCCAGTTGATTTACCACTTGTTGATCCTGGGTAGTGATCTTTTGGAGCGGATCACATGTGTGGCGGATGTTGGTGTGATTATTTTGATTTGGAAGCGTCCCCCATCTTCCTTCGAATCTTGTTTTGGTATGGGAGATTGGGGAGAAAGGAAGAGAGAAGGGTTTCGAAGAGTTCGTCGATCGAGATCGCTGGAGCGATGAAGAAACATTAGAGAACAATGGACAACTAGATCCAAAAACATGTCCAACACGTCCACCGCCGAAACAAAATGTTGGAGGGTTTTCGTAACAGAACTTAATGCAAAATTGGTGGCCTCTAGTGATGCCAAAATCCATCACCATTGAACACAATAAAGGCTTTGTTATATTCAGCCACACCTTAAATCTGATAAATGGGGTTCTGATGTCGTCTAGGGAATACTGATCAATTTCCATTAACTCTCCAATGCAGGATGCTAAGATTTGTATATCATCAATGACCACCTTATTAGTTGGGAATTCATGAATTCTGATCGAGCACGGGACCAATGAGTAGTTAATTGCAAAGTAATCATCCTGCCATGGTTTCGATATCACCAGCCAGGCAAAAAAGACCCAAGGTCCAAAAAGTAGCACCTTATTGTCACAACTATCTTCTTGCCTAGCCAAATGAGGTTAGCAAGTGTAAATAATTTAGAGTATTTCACATTGTTCTAGAGAGTTCTCTAGAACCTTCCATAAAATTTCATAGAGTTCCATAGGATTCTAGTCCTTAGATATTACTAAGGAAGTGTGTAGAAGATCATTGTAGACCGTTGGATCAAATTGATCACCACCGTCCATTGAGGAGGTGGAGTTGTATAAATAGGCTTAGACCTCATTTGTTGTAGTCACCTCAGAGAATTCAAACAATACAAGTTCTAGTTCTCTTAAGCTCTCTTATGTGTTCTTAGCTTTCCATAGTCTAAGTAAGTCTTTCGTGGGCAAGGCTGACTAACTTTCTTTGATGAGTCGGGGCAAAGTTTGCTAGTGCCGCATGGGAAGTACTTGTGAAAAGAAAGTCCGAGACAGTTGGTATCAGAGCCAGGTTTGGCAAGATTGGTGAAATCATTCTACACAAGAGAATGTTGTCGGAGGTCAACAACCCATTAATTGGCAACAACGACAAAGGTAGGAAAGTCTGCAAGGACAAGTAGAAGGACATGATCGCTGCGATGGATGAAAGGTTGGCTAAGTTGTGTGCCACCATGTCCGACTTGAGGGAGAAAGTCGAAGACATGGTCCAACGCATCGAGGGGCAAACGTCCAATGGGGAGGACCAAGAGCTACGGGAAGAGAAGCAAGGAGCCTTAAACGCAGTAGTGGACATGGTGTCAAAAAATATTGAGTCCCTAGAAGCCCAAATTGTTGCTAAAGATGAGGAGATGGAGGCTTATAAAGAAAGAGTTGAGAAACTTGAAACTCAACTCAATGTGTGTATGGCTGCGGTAGCCAATGGTGGGGCTACACCAAGGACAATCACTCACAGAGTCGAAGCTCCCAAACTTAAGGCCTATGGTGGGGCAAGGAGTGCAAGGGAGATCGACAACTTCTTGTAGAACATGGAGGGCTACTTTGATGCGGGTTGTATAAAAGATGAAGCATCAAAGATACATAGTGTCTCCTTATACTTGAATGATGTTGCTACAGTTTGGTGGCGCAGAAGGTCCGATGATGTCAAGAAGGGATTGTGCACCATCGACACTTGGGGGAAGAATTCAAGAAAGAGCTCAAGAGACAATTCTACTTGGAGGATGCCGAAAACGAAGCTATGGCCAAGCTTCACTGCCTTCAACATAAGGAAGGCCACATAAGGGAGTATGTGAAGGAGTTCTCGGAGTTACTCTTGGAGATTCCTGACATGGGAGAAAATGATGCTTTGTTTAGCTTTCTTGATGGCCTAACAAGTTGGGCCAAGTTGGAGTTGAAGAGGCGAGGTGTGCAAGACCTTGCAATAGCTATGGCTACGGCCGAGTCCTTGATTGAGTTCAAGGGAAAGGACTCATCCAAGGGGCAAGGGAAAAAACTGAGTAATGATGGCAAAGGTGGGAGAGACAAAGAGAAGTCCTCAAAGGAGCACAAGAACTCCAAAGACAAGGGGAAGGAGAAAAGAGATGGATCACCCAAGAAGATATCTTGCTTTTTATGTAGTGGACCCCATCGGGCATTCGAGTGTCCCAACCAGGGGAAACTTGTCGCGCTTTTCATGGAGGATCGCCTCAATGAATCTCCTAAGTGCCATTCAAGATAAGGTCGAGGAACAACCACGTGGAAGGATGTACGTGGAGACCGAGATCGGGAACAAGACTTTGAAAGCCATGGTGGATACCGGAGCCGACACAATCTACATGGCTAAGGACCTTGCTGAAGAAATTGGCCTATCATATACTAAGGAGAAATGATATATCAAGGGAGTCAATGCTAAAAGTCTCCCAATTGAAGGAGTAGCTCGTGGCACCGATATTCGGCTTGGACAATGGCGAGGTAAAGTCGACATAACTATTGCTCCAATTGATGATCACAAGTTCTATTTGGGTATAGATTTATTGGACATGGTGAAGGCTTTCCTGGTCCCATATGCCAACACCATGTGCATCATAGAGAAGGGACAACCTTGTGTTGTGCCTATGGTACGGGAATAAGTAAGGAGAGAATGGTGTCCGCTCTCCAACTTTCTAAAGGAGTAAAGAGGAATGAGCCTACTTACTTGGCTACCCTCAAGGAAGACGAAAGTCCTATGGATAGAGGGGTGAATGCACCTAAGGTCGTCCAAGATGTTCTCAAGGAGTACAAAGATGTTATGCATGCCGAGTATCCTAAGAAGCTTCCACCAAGGAAAGAGGTGGATCATGCTATTGAGTTAGAAGTTGGAACAAAGCCACCCGCATTTACTCCTTATCGTATAACACCTCCTGAGCTCGAGGAATTAAGAAGACAATTGAAGGATTTACTTGATGTTGGTTATACCCGACCCTCCAAAGCTCCATATTGTGCGCCGGTCTTATTTCAAAAGAAACATGATGGATCCCTACGGCTTTGTATTGACTATCGAGCACTCAACAATGTCACTATCAAGAACAAGTACCTGATTTCACTTATTGCGGATCTCTTTGATCAACTTGGTGATGCAAGGTGCTTTACCAAGCTTGACTTGCGCTCGGAATATTATCAAGTCCACATAACCGAAGAAGATGAACCAAAGACGACATGTGTTACAAGGTACGGGTCTTATGAGTTCTTAGTCATGCCATTTGGTTTAACTAATGCGCCGACCACATTTTGCACTTTAATGAATAAGGTACTAGCTCCTTACCTTGATCGGTTCGTAGTTGTGTACCTTGATGACATTGTGATCTATAATAAGACATTGGAGGAACATGTGGATCACTTGAGGCAAGTGTTCCAAACTTTGAAGGAGAATGAGCTCTATGTCAAAAAGGAGAAGTGCTCATTTGCCCAAGATGAGGTGACATTCTTGGGTCATATCATTGGCAAGGGTAAGCTTAGTATGGACAAGTCCAAGGTACAAGCCATCTAAGAGTGGGAACCACCGACCAAAATCACCGAGTTAAGATCTTTCCTTGGCTTGGTGAACTATTATAGAAGGTTCATCAAATGCTACTCTTCCATAGCCGCTTCATTGACGAACTTGCTCAAGAAGGGACGAAGTTGAGATTGGAGTTCAAAATGCCAACAAGCTTTCGAAGAATTGAAGAAAACAATTGTAGAGGAACCGGTGTTGGCACTTCCCAACCATTCTATATCTTTTGACGTACATACGGATGCTTCCGATTTTGCTATTGGTGGAGTATTGATGCAAGAGGGACATCCTATTACCTTTGAAAGTAGGAAGCTAAATGATACTGAGAGGCAGTACACAGTGCAAGAGAAGGAAATGATTGCGGTTGTGCATTGCTTGCGAACATGGCGTCATTACTTGCTTGGGAGCAAATTTGTGGTCAAGACTGACAATGTTGCCACTAGTTACTTCCAGACACAGAAGAAGCTCACACCAAAACAATCTAGATGGCAAGATTTCTTGGCGGAGTTCGATTACACTTTGGAGTACAAGCCTGGCAAGGCTAATCTTGTTGCGGATGTTTTGAGTAGAAAATGAGAACTTGATGACATAAGTCAACCTCAAAGCAACTTGAAGGAACACATAAAATAAGGATTGCACATGATTCCATGGCTCAAACCATCATATATCTTGTCAAAGATGGGAAGACAAGACGATTTTGGGTGGAGAACGACTTGATATACTCTAAGGGAAGGCGAATCTATGTTCAACCTCATGACAACCTAAGGAATGAAGTTTTGAAAGAATGCCATGATAGCAAGTAGGCGGGACATCCAGGTATAAATCGAACTCTTGCTCTTGTGGAAGATTCCCATTATTGGCCACATATGAGAGATGATATCGAAACATATGTAAAGACTTGTCTTGTATGCCAACAAGACAATGTGGATCAACAGTCACCCGCCGGCTTACTTGAACCTCTCCCCATCCTAGAGAGACCTTGGGAGAGTGTTTCCTTGGATTTTATAGTTGGTTTGCCCGCATCGGAAGGCTGCAATTGGATACTTGTGGTGGTGGATAGATTTTCGAAGTATGCCACCTTCATTCCAACACCCAAGGAGTGCACAGCCGAGCAAGCCGCACATTTATTCCTCAAACATGTGGTGAAGTATTGGGGTGTGCCCAAATCTATTATCAGTGATCGAGATTCTTGGTTCACGGGAAATTTTTGGACTGAGTTGTTCAAGTTGTTGGGTACCGACCTTAACTTCTCTACTAGCTTTCATCCTCAAACGGAAGGTTAGATGGAAAGGATGAATGCCTTGCTGGAGTTATATCTTAGGCACTATGTGAGTGCCAACCAGCGAAATTGGGCTAAGTTGCTGGATGTTGCCCAATTCTCTTTCAACTTGCAGAAGAGTGAAGCGACGGGTCGTAGCCCATTTGAGATTGTCATGGGACGACAACCTATGACCCCGAGTTCTATTGCCACTGACTACACTAGAGTGAGTCCATTAGCCTATAAGTTTGCCAAATGATGGAATGATCAAGCTGATGAGGCTCGAGCTTATCCTGAGAAGGCATCCAAAAGGATGAAGAAGTGGGCCGCCAAGAAGAGACGGCCTCGAGAGTTCCAGGTTGGGGACTTTGTGCTTGTCAAGATGCATGCTCATGCCAGACTTTCAGGACTGCATCGTGGCCTTATCAGGAGATATAAGGGTCCTTTTCCCATAGTCAAGAAAGTGGGAAAACAAACATACAAGGTCGAGTTGCCGTCGATGATCAAGTTTCATCCAGTCTTTCATGTGAGACTATTGAAGCCGTATAAGGAATATTAGGATGATCCAAGCAGATGAGTTTCACAAAGAGCACCAATGGGCATGAGGATCCAACATGACAAGGAAGTAGAGACTATCTTGTCAGATCGTGTGGTGCGCCATTCTAACCAACCTCCCACACATGAGCTACTTGTCAAGTGGAAGGGATTGCCAAAAAGTGAAGCTAGCTGGGAGCCAATCCAACATTTGTGTTCAAGGAGCAAATCCAAGCATACGAGAATTTGAAGGCAACAAGGACGTCGCCTGATTAGGTGGGGAAAAATGTCACAACTATCTTCTTGCCTAGCTAAGTGAGGTTAGCATGTAAATAATGTAGAGTATTTCACATTGTTCTAGAGAGTTCTCTAGAACCTTCCATAAAATTTCATAGAGTTCCATATGATTCTAGTCCTTAGATATTTCTAAGGAAGTGTGTAAAAGATCATTGTAGACCGTTAAATCAAATTGATTACCACCGTCAATTGAAGAGGTGAAGTTATATAAATAGGCTTAGATCTCATTTGTTGCAGTCATCTCAGAGAATTCAAACAATAAAAGTTCTAGTTCTCTTAAGCTCTCTTGTGTGTTTTTAGTTTGCTTAGCTTTTCATAGTCTAAGTAAGTCTTTCGTGGACAAAGTTGACTAACTTTTTTTGATAAGTCGGAACAAAATTTGCTAGTGCCGCACGAAAAATACTTGTGAAAAGAAAGCCGGTGACATTATGCTTTCGTAATCCTGTTGGCTATCTAAGTTTTTAACATGAAAAGAAGAGGTGAGATCCCATTCTGAAGCCATTCTATAAGCAAAACTTCTTTGCTTAATCTATGATGATTACAATACTTGGCTACAATGTGAACTTTGACATCTTCTGAAGCATTATCAGAGCGAGTTTTGAAGATTGGGGCCGGCAGCGTGAGATTTTGTTGAAGTTGTAGTTCTTAATTGCAAATTTGTTGGTGCGTGGAGATAGGAGGATTTGGGGATAGGTTTGAGGATGAAGGCTGAAGTGGGGTTTGGGGCTGTGGGTGGAGCTGAGAAGAGTTCATGGTGGACGAAGTTGGAGAAACTGGGTGAGAAGTTAGGTGCACTAATGGGTAAGATCCAGTTGTGGAGTTCGCTGGTGGAGGAGTGGCATATGCTTGGGGTGGAATAGGTGCCAACATTTGACCAGAAACATCCAATAGAAGAGCTCAGAAGCAAAAATGGGCTTGAAAAATGGAGACAAGTGAATGTGATGTGGGGGAAGTGGAGTGAGTTTGATTTAGTGTTTGAGTTCGGGTTGGATGGGAAGATCTTGGTATAATCGATATCTGATTTGAGGAATTACTAGTAGTAGGTGAAAAAAAGTCTTGAGGATCCACGGAGGAGATTGATGCGATTTGGTAAGTAGAGTCGAGCGAAAATTCTAGGGGTCGAGGGAGGGAACGAGGGAAGGGGCGAGGGATGGGTGGAAGCCATCCGCTTCGAGATGAGCAACATCGCGCATCTCGTGGCCGATGCACTCATCTCAAGGCGGATGGGTGGTCGCCCCTTTCCCTCGACCCTAGCAAATAATTAAGGAGAGTGACGAAGGAGGAGAGGTTGAGAAGTTAGTAATGGCGTGGCAATGACGAGGGTGGGGAGGATGGACGCCACACTACGCCCGAGACCTGCTAACCTGCAAAAGAAAAAACCAAACAAAGAGCAACAGTAACCAGATACAAGAACGCCTAGAAAGATGGAGGAGAAGATGATATTGGTAGGGGATGAAGGAAAGAGTGGTATAAAGTAGGACAAGGAAGAAGCTGAGTTAGCTTCACTGTTAATTGGAACCCTGAAAAACTCCCAGCGAACCAAATATCAATTCTTCAACTGCCTACTTTAAGCTAAGTTATACAAATTCTAATTAAGCTAATTTATACAAACTCTAATTGGCCTCAAATGTTTAAATAAGAAGTGGACCAGCGTTTGTTTTGATTTCAAGTTCTAATTAGAAGCTATTCCAATTTAGTAGGCAAAACACACTTCTTCCAGTAAAATTTTGACAAACTAAAAGTTTGAAGTTCCGAAGATTTGCTTATAAGCTATGAATACTACCTTCTCATTGAAAACCAGTGATACAAACGTAATAACTACACAGTCCACTTCTTATCCAAAATTCCAGAGTTTCATTAGAACAAAAAACAGCTGAATTCTAGAGTGCCATTAACCCGTATACTCGACTTGATTTCCAATCGAGTAATGAAAGTGAACTAAGAAGCCGAACTACATGCAGAATCACATTGCCACACCAAAATTGTGATGCTCCTAAAGATCTGCCTGAACCTCTAGCTGCTTTGCCTTGATTTCCCTCTCCACAATACCTAAAGGGATTATAAAGAAAATGGTCCCAAACACGTATCCCCAGGAAGAAACATCAAGCTACTGATCCAAAGAGCTAAACTTGAAACTCTACGTCCACGTTCAAAGTTCAAACACCAATGCAAGGGCACACAAAGAACACAGAGAATAGGTGGGTGGTAGTTGACTGGTTACGCTCACACAAAGGAAAGGCTAGGATTCCTATTGACGACAACCAAGCCTGTTTAGGATAAATTATCAATGGTCAGACTTGAGCCATGAGATAATGTCCACGTAAACAAGTTTATCCTTGGTTCCATCGGCTTGTTCTATAACAAAGAATTTGAGACGGCACTAGAGATGCTTTGGGGTTTAGAAACCAACCAGCTGGGCAGCCCATGGGAATTTTAAACAACTGACTGAAACTGCCAACTTGTAATCCCAAACTCAAGCAGCATGCTCATCAAAATCAACTG
This sequence comes from Berberis vulgaris, assembly GCA_963556465.1. Classification (NCBI taxonomy): domain Eukaryota; kingdom Viridiplantae; phylum Streptophyta; class Magnoliopsida; order Ranunculales; family Berberidaceae; genus Berberis; species Berberis vulgaris. The sequence goes on from OY747132.1 coordinate 65,161,780, forward strand.
AAGCAGCTATTGGTAAAGCTTACACTCTTCATGATTCTGAATCACTTTAGCCCCTCACGAGGAGCCAAGCCCCAATCATTAACCATTGGGTCTTATAATTATATGTGCAAAGGAAGGTTGTATGACTCAAGTGTTGACAATATACCTGACAAAAAAGCAATGCATAATATGAAGTAGTTTATACACACCCCAAGAGTTGGGTTATTTTGAGCTGAGTTCTACATGCCATACACAAGAAAATCGTACCAACACTATATGAACAAAAATGCAATGCATGATTTAAGATAGTAATACTTAAAACTGTACCTGGTTTTCAACTGAAAGCAAGCCAATGATTAACCTTCTGCTCTGCTTTCAGAACCTGCTTGCAACTGAAGAAAAGATGGAACAAAGAAAATATGATGTTCAAAAGATCAGTCAACTGCATAGATACCTACACCAACATACACACAAGCACTGTTGGGTACTGCAAGGGTTCCTGGGTTTCTACAAAGCTACATCTAAGTATCCTAATGCCAAGTAAGGGTCTTCTCTACAAAGGTACAGTTGGGCGTCTAACATGAACAATCAGTCTAATATCGACAACAATGAATTACAGTCATTCCAAGTAAACCAGAAAATTGAAAAATAGAAAGACTAAAATAAGGCAAAGAGTATATAATGCATTCAGCAGCTAACTGGCGAGGGTGCTGGAGGTTGCTGCACCTCCACACGCCCTATTTCTCGAGATTTTGGCTCGCCAGAAGTTCTGTCACGAGTTCCGTTCTCTTCAACCTGCAAATTCTGTTGCTCACCATTGCTCCCATGCACTGATTGTTTCTCCTTTATCTTCAGGAAGGACTGAGGCAACGACTGGTTCTGCTTCTCTTGCTCCCCTGCCATGTGAAGCTTTGTACCGTTAGCATGTTCCTCCTCTTCCTTGTGCATTAAACCATCCTCTTCCGCACCATGTGGCTGCTCCGCCTTTTCTGTAGTTTCCACTGTTTTCGCTTCAGTAATCGCCGTTTTCTCGGTTGCAATGCCAGTTGCTGCTTTTGCTACGCATTCATGGGTCACTTCTGTGACATCTTGCATTTCAACCTCTTTTCCTGCTGGGGTTTCTTCTGTAGCAGCAACAACTGTAACCCCACCAGCCTCCACTTCAACTTTTGCACTCCCACTATCTGCAGCTTCTTGCATTTGAACTTCTTTCCCTGCTGGTGTTTCTTCAGTAGCAGGAAAAACTTCTGTGACTACAGCGGCCTCCACGTCAACTTTTTCATTCCCGTTATCTGCGACTTCTTGCATTTGAACCTCTTTCCCTCCTGAGGTTTCTTCAGCAGCGCCACCAGCTTCGGTTGTTTCACTGCCCGCCTGCTTCTCATTGGGAATTGCTACCTCCTTGGACACTGCATTTTCTTTATCCTTATCATCTGCACTTTGATTTTCCTTTGCTATAGTCTTTTCCTTCTCATTTTGGGTGTCATTTTTCATGCTTGCCTCTGTATCTTGCACCTGAACCTGTTTCTCCACTTCAGCTTCTTTCATCGCAGTTTCTGTTTCTTTTCCGTTCTTTTTTGAACCTGATAACAATTTTCTGCTCCGTTTCTTTGGCGGCTCAGCTTGAGGCGAGGGAGTTTCCTGTGCTTTCTGACTGATCCTTGCTGATCTTCTTGGGGTCTCACCAGTTCCCCAGTCAAACAGAGATATCACAAGGTCACTTGGATGAGATTTGAGGTATTGCTCCAACTGTCTGCGGTTGGTGATCTCCACCCCTGTTGGGGCAATAAAGGTGATCTCATTCTTCTTTGGGGTTAGTCCAGCACCCTTTTTTGGTGTAAACTGCAGAGGAAAGAGCAAGAAATTGTCACAATCAAGAATGGTTGTTTTAAAACTTCACTAGCATACAAAATATAGCATGAATTCAATGCATGGGAAAATGTACATGACAATTAGAAATGCAGTGGTGAGGAGATGGAACCCAAGATTGTGTGTGGCTTCAAATGATAAGTTCCAAGGAAAACAGACATAAAAGAAAGGGATGACGAGACAAAACAGAGAAAAAGTTTAATACTTGAGGTTGAAGATGGTCATATCTGTCAGTTTTCCGTAATAAATTTACTTCCATCATTTTCAAAAAGAGAAAGAAAAAAGAGGAAATTGAAGGGTTCTTATTTTACCCATGCTCTCTTCTTATGAATTTCTCTGTTTTTTTCCCTTTAAAACTAAAAGCAGCGTCAAGTGGAACATTTTACTACAAAAGTATGCGTTATGTACAGCAACTAAAAAGTGAGTCACTTATTCACATAATATCTAGTTAATAAATTACCTTGATTATATAATTAAGAATCAAGGCCCACGACTTAAACAGAGAAAGAAACATCGCATGTGAGACCAGGATCATCATCATCATCATCATCAAAGCCCATTCCCGAGATTTTCGGGGTCGGCTACATGAATTTTGGTTCTCCAAGCAATGCGATCTTCCCACATTTCCTCACCTAATCCAAGCTCAATGATATCTTCATTCACCGTCTTCATCCAAGTCTTCAACGGTCGTCCCTTCCGTCTACACCCTCCATTAACTTGCCAATCTAAACATTTTCTAATTGGCGCCGTGCTTGGTCTCCTCCGCACATGACCAAACCAAGTTAAACGTCTTTCTCTAATTTTTTCCTCTATGGGCGCTACACCTAAGTATCTCCTAATTCTTTCATTTCTAATTTTATCCTTACGAGTTTTACCACACATCCACCTTAACACAAAATCAGACACAAGAACGAGAGAAACACATTTGTTAGCTCATCCTCTTCAGTTTATGTAAGGATAAGACAGTGCTTAAAGGACTCGCGAAGAGATTTCAAGAAAAACATGACAATGGTTATACTTCCATTTTGAAATTGATGTTTTTGGAAACAATTTAGGAAAATAATGGAAAGCGGGTGTGTGTGTGTGTGTGTGTGTGTGTGTGTGTGTGTGGGGGGGGGGGGGGGGGGGGGGGGGGGGGTTCAAAGAACGTAGTTTTGGTTGAGATACCATTCTGGTTCTATGGATTAGGCGCTTTGGGTCCCTAGTGGACGTGAGCAAACCATCAAACCTTTAGGCACCATTAATTGCAGCTTTGAAATGTTCCTTTTTAAGAACCAAATTGTGGTTCCAATGCACATATAACTCATGAAAAAATTGAAGTGCACATTATACAAATATCATTTCAAAAGTGAGAGATGCAAGCATTAATGCTGCAGATATATGCCACCCTAAGGAAGAAAATGCTCTCAAGTTCTTCAGGAAATTAGAGAAAAACATAAAAGAAAAAAACAGTCACTCATTTAATATCAAGGTAGATTTGCATCCATGATCATCTAGGCTACTGCAAAGAAGGTAGAAAGCACATCAAACAGTATGCCATAATTGAATAAAAGAATTACTATAATGAAAATAGATTGTATAGCATTGTCCCATTAAGTCATCTAAGGTTATTCACTGATAAAAGTACCATTTTTCCTTCTCGCCTCTTAAATAACAACTACATACCCATTTTTTTTCACTAGGCGTGATTCCTTCCCATGTCTCTCTGTTATAATGACACATAGCTAATGTGTCTGTCCCAGATCCTTCCCACATCTCTCTGTTGCATGTTGCGACTATGTGGGTCTCATGTAACTTAAAATGAGTAAATCTTATTGTAGATGTAACTGGTAGCAGGAAGTCCTATTAGATGGGCAATTTTTATATAGACATTTTTCTGAACATATTAAGAGAAAAAATAAATCAACTTGCATTAATTAGGAAAATTTATAATACACGATACGGTACTATATCTGTATCTTAAATTTAGGTTTTCCATATATCATACGATAAACATTTTGATAATTGAAATAGCTACCCAGTATACTATAATAGGTTCTAGCAAACATGGTAACATTGGATACTCTCGCTGAAATTCTTGTAACAAAATCTATATTGATCTTTTTTTAGTTATAACATAGTTATCATAGCTTTCCAGCCATAACCTTAAATAAAAGATATTTTACATCCAACAAAGTGACTACTATGCAAAAGGATGTGTTTGTCATCTCACATAGATGGGTTCATTATAAGTACTACACTACAGAACATAGCATTGCCCTAATAACTACATATCATGAGAAACACAACTCCATATAACTCAACTAAACCCCGTATATGACATCTATGCTTCTTGATTTCAGACTCTGGAACTGAATGAATCCAACAAATTATAGAAGGGGGAGCTTCATGCCTGTATGATTATGAAATAAAGAATTCTAGACAGACTAGTTTTCGAAGAACTGTTTAAGGCTCCATTAAACCTGTAAACATTGAAAGAATGATAAAGGCATATGTATTGGGATCTGACGCTCGTTGCAAAGTATCAAACACGACAAAATAAATCCAAAACAATTCTGAAAGTTTTAGATGATTGGCTTTCTGAAAACATCACATGCTTCATGCCTATGATGCTTTCTTCAATTCTGAAAGTTATAATTTTCACTATGATGCTTTCTTCTATATTTGTTATTGATATTTTCAAATTATTGGCTTAGCATGTAGACATGGTATCCCTAAACCATTACTGATCACTAGATGGAAATACTACATGCACACATGTTCAAAAACTTACATAAACATGATCTCAAATAAATTGGAAAGATAGTGGATATTTGAAAGCGCCAATGGAACTTGTCAAGTTTGATCAGCCATGTCAGAAGTGCATACAACAAACAATTACAAATATTCAAAAGGTACAGCTAAAAAGTAACAATAATACAAGCGCGTAAATGCACTCTTGCAAACAAATATGTACCACGCAAAACAATAAACTCAATGTCAGCATATATATAGTCCAATATTTCAGTTAGAATAACAAAATAACATAGTGCTGAACCCTTTTTGAGTGTGATCTAGAAAGTCGTAATTTCAAATAACCTCTTGATGGAATAGATCTAAAGAACACCAAGGTTGAGAATTGTTCAATCATAGCCATTTTTTCCACTCTTATCAATCAATTCTATATTATATTTATATTCTAGAAATTAATAATTAAATTAATTTGCCTCATTCAACGCCCACCCCTTTAAACTAGGCATTACGATCACTTTAGCCCTTGAGATCATCCATTTCTTGCATTCTAAATTACCTAAACAATGGCATTGTGTTTTTTTTTTTTTTTTTGGGAGGGGGGATGTTTAGAGAAAGTTTCACGCCTCCAAGACTTGAAAGCCTAAACACAAGAATGAGGCATAACTCATAAAACCTCAGAGACATTGAAGAAGTGGCTCCATGTCTCACAAAAGATGATGATCCCCAGCCACCTGCATATCCCTCCCATCAATACATTCAGAGTAGAAAACCAATTGAAAAGGAAAACTTGGAGTAACAGCTCATTCTTATTCACACTAGGGATCTCTGTGGTACGTGTCACATGGTTTCATCCATGCCCGATCCAATAGTTACTCTTTTTTATCATATTAATTAGAACGGTACCAAAAAATGGGTAGTGGACATATACTGTACCTTTTACATAACAAAAAACTTCACCATCGAACAGGATATTTAGGTTCTCATCACTATATATTCTCTTGAAAACGCTAAAAATAACTGATTTTTGAAGTAGAAGTTACAAAAATCTTAGGTTATACGTAAACAAAAAATAGTGTATAGAACAAGCATGAACATAGGTCCATGTGGGATCTCAAAGCCTTGGCAAGAGCTATCCAACAATACTTGATTTTGGCATCCCACTTATGGATTGAAATAAATGTACATGAAATCAATTTAGTAAGGAAAGAAAAAGATCATACCAAAATCAAAATTATTTGTGAAAGCATGGTGTATGATGCACACAAACATGTAAGCAATAAAATATTAAATGTCCCAACAACAGCTTCTTAACTGTATCAATTATTTACAATCAGTTGCCAAACACTGCGTCTGAAACCATAGCCCATTAATGCACATAAAACCAATAGTCGAAACATCCAAATCCTTCATTCACTCTCTTTCCAAATGCTTAATATCCCTGCTCTCTGCAACACTCCATTTCTTCTCCTTCTTTCTATCTTTCTTTTTATTCCATCATCATCTCGTCCTTTTTGCCCTTTTTCAACTTCTTCATGTAAAACCACAAGGTATGCTTGTCGAGCTGTATGAAGAAGGGATAACAGTCCAAATGAGAGAAAGGAAGAAGTACAAGATGGGGTACCAAGGAGGCATCGGTGACAACACAAGCAATGGAGGACGACTAGGGATGTGGTTGTAGTAGTTGGGGTAGGCTGTGAGCGAGATGTAGGTGAGGTTATAATTTTTATGGGTAGGAGTGGTGGAAGCAGGGTACGGGGATTGTGTAGGCAGGGTTACCCGGTGGCACGCATGTGATGATGTAGGAAATGGAGAAGAAAAGCAATTGCAAGGAGTGGGGTAAAGTAAGTTCCCAAGATAATAGGGAGCATTTGTGAGGGCAAGGGAGCGATGGAGAGCAATGGGGCATTTTGTGTGTTTGGCAGTTGCTACTAAAAACTTTAACTTTGGGAGCTACCATTTCTCAAATTTAACAGTATGGCTACACGTGGAAGGTCTGATGAGTAGCCTCAAGAAATTGAGCAGATTAAAAAGTTACGCACACATGTAAGTCAACAGAGTGCGGCATTATTGCTAAGTATAGACTTTTACCAGAAAGGATTACTCGAAAGAATGTTATTTATTGAACACATTAGACCTAAAGCCCTTCCTCTTGCATATTAGAAAAGGATCCCATGACATCCAGAACCTGATGATAGAGGCTGTTTGAATGCCCCAGGCCCCCATCATTCCCAACCCCTACCACCATCACCAGAAAAATAAAAAGTAACAACTAAGGAAATTATTTATAAACCAGAAAAAAGGATTTATCATAACATCATTATTTTAAATAGTTGGATTTAAGACAGTTTAATAATCAATTTTCATCCTCCATGATATTCAGTTTGTAACAAGATAATAAATTTTGAAACCTAAACTATCTAGACCTTCTACAAACTCAAATGTGAAATTCAGATAGTGATTCGTTTGATCAAGCTTCTTAGTTATGCTGCACCAAAGCACTGGTGATGAAAGGACAAATGTGACTAAAAATTTAAAATAGACAGCTTGTTTGTGTCGTATATTCAGATTGTCCAACGAGTCCACCACGTGGCTCCTAAATGATGGCATTCTTTACCGATACTAAATCCAATCAGACTTATGGAACCGACAAAAGTATAAAGCTAGAAGTTCGATCCAAATGTGATTCTCAGTGCCAATGACGTTACTGCACTTATCAAGAAAGTTTGGATACATGTTAAACCACTTCCCTAAACTACTCTCCATAAACAAGTAGCAAGCTAGCATTCAATTCTACTACAAACTACTTAGAAAAAAGAAGGTGAATATAAAAAATGTGAGCTTTATGATGCACAGCATGACCAACTAAGAGTTAAAATTTATAACATGGCAAATCAAATCCTAGATATGCTACAAGATCTAAACTTGATACAAAAATTATTATTTTGTAAGTAATACCATTGACGATCGTTCTCATAAAAATCAGCAAGTTGTCAATAGTTCCACAAAACTGCAATTCAATAAGCAAAAAATGAAAAGTTGATAGCTTTCCACAAACCCTAAGAATACAATAATTCAAAATCAAACATATCCAACAAAAACGGAGAGAAGAAATTCACTTAATCTCCTCACCTGGCCACAAAATCCTCAAACAGAAACACACAATAACAAGACACGCGGGTTCCACAAAAGACATGATTTTTCCAAAACCCTAGCATGAAAACCACCATTACATATCCAATTTCCACCAACCAAACAAGTAAAACTAAAAATCAAAACAACCCCACGCACAAATTGACAAAGAAAAACAACTCCAGATCACAAAATGAGCAAAAGAAGTGAAACCAAACAAAGTGGTTCGAAGAAGTCACCTTCTTAACCCAACCAGGCGGTGCAGGGAGCTCGACAGACACAAGCTCGTCTTTGGGTCCACTTTGAGTCTCCTTGGCGGCCATTTCTAGCTGCAGAATTCACCCAAAAAAAAAACTTGTAGAGGGGTTTGAGAAAGAGAGAGTCGCACACACTCTCACAGACACAAAGAAAGACAGCAGAAGCAAAGAATGAAAACTTGGTTTTGCTTTGTTTGGGGTTTGGGGTTCTCTCTTCAAATCAACGACACAATAAGTTACGGATAGAGAGACACGTTTCTGTTTTTGGTTTTGCGCAGCACGCTCTCTTAACCGGCCCGCTTTATCTTTATTCCTCTTCTGTCTCTCACGCCCAATCCAATCTTCTTCTCTCGTCGCTATATTATATTATCTAAGAAACACCCAGTTGTTCACTTCTTCGCCACGTCGTCTGTTCTGCCTGCGTGGCAGTGGCAGATTAACAAAGCCTCCTGCACAGGTAACATTAAATTGTTGTCGGTAGCAACGGGATCTTATCTGGTTTGGCTGGAATTGGCGCATGTGGTAGTGCACGTGCGAGAGTTGGGTAAAGAATGGGCGGACACGCGGCCCGAGGGTATTGCAGCAGAGCAGTGGACTGACTGTGCACACACACACACACACTTACATGGTTCAAATCTGGATGCAGTTTTTGGACAAATAGAAATAGTATTCAAGTCAATGATTTGAAAGTGTGAATTAAGATGACAAAGACAATTAAGCTGATTAATTGGTCAGTCGGCTAGCTGGTCCTGACTGGGTTAAAGGACAAAAATGATTTTGAAGCTTTATTTTCTGCAAATTAAATTATATAGGTAGAGTATTTGCTAATTAGTACCTATTTTTTAAATTTCATGACTAATCATATTAACCAATTGGATAATCATCTCAACTTCAACACAAATCTCTGTAACTTTCTTCTCCATAACTCAGATTCCTTACAATAGTGTAATATCCATGCCTTCATTAGAAAATACAATTTTTGTGATTGTTTATTGGGTGGAATTTTCATAACTTTTTGTTTAGTTGGCATGAATGATTTGGATAATAAATTGAGGGCTCAGGTTTTTTTAAAACAATTGCAACTTTCAATAACCGACCATGTAATGGGTATAGAAAGATATTTGCATAACAACATTTGTTACAGTGGTAACCCGTTTTCTTTCAATTTGTAAAAAGAAATCTATATACAATGGTGACGAATTTGTCTTTGATTTATCCAATAATAGGAAGAGGTTGCTCCCAAATCTCTTAAGATTCAATTTAATCTCCACACCCCAATTTCATTTGTTTGATTAAATCAATCCATTCTACCTGTTAATAAGGGGGATGAAACGGTTTCAAATAGAAGAAAATATTATCAATTGGTGAAAGACTTAAGTACGATGAGGCAATTTAAAACAAGAAAAATAAGAAAAACATTTTGATTACCCAATTAGAGCCCACCAACTTATTGTTTACAATTAAGGACACTACTAAGAAAAAGAACAAATATTTTTAATTCATTTGAGCTCAATTTTTTGGAAAAATTACTAATTAACACTAGAAACATGTTAATATTTTTTGCTTGTTTTGGCATCGTTCCTTGATATACATGTTTAGTTCAGCGTAGTTAAATATATCTTGATAAATGCTATTTATGGGTGTTTAATACGGACTTTAAAGTTAGCATGCTCTGGTTGGACGGAGACGAACCCTCACAACTGTTATATACGAAGATACCGTTCAGTTTCCATGTCCACCTATAAATTTCAGGTGCAGCAACGGGGTTCCAGCAGAGCTTAACAGAGTAAGATGTTTCAAGACTCCAAATAAGTTCCAAAATTGTTTCATATTCCAAGTAAATTCCGTAAGGGTCCAAAAATGGTGAGGTTTAATCAGACTCTCAGACCCAAGGTGGGGAAGGTTCCTCAGATTGACTCTGCTCGGGGGAAGCCTCATAAATGGGAGATCGATGAGCCAAGCTATTACAACTGCCCATCTCAAAAGAAGATTCGGGAATTATTTGATTTCCCCGATTGGATAAGTCTTGGTTACCCAATGAAGTCCATGTATTAGTGTTGCGAGGCACCACTCTTGGGCTATAGACTTTTGTGTGACGTTGGGTCAGTTGCACTCAAGATTGAGTTTTCCCCTGTTTGGGTTGAGTGTAGAGGTTTCTAATTACTATGAAATTGCTCCATGTTAGGGAGAAGTCTGGTTCGGGGATATTCAACCTAGAGATTAGGACCGACTTACCTAGGTTTGTGTGAGGTTTCTCAGACTATGACAAAGACTAGTATAAGGCTCATATCTCTGTCAAGGGTCCGTTGGTTACGAAGGATGGTCCGCCCTTAAATATCTTTCTTGTGAACTTGGTCAAGCTCAAGGGTAGTGTTTTAGCATGGTCATAAGGTCCTTTTTGTTTGCCAACATCTAATTTTCTTATTTCTATTTGCAAGTCAGAGGTGTACAAGGACCGACTTCCGAGGTTTGTTGCCATTTTAGCGAGTCTTTCAGACGAGTTCTACAAGCAGACTAAGGGAGTTACACCCTTGGCGAAGTTGACTCGAGAACCAAACCAAATAGGACAAGATGGATCAACAAATCAATAACCTTATTGTTTGGGAGGATATCCGCACATGAGTTACAATGAGTGATGAACCACCGCAACACCCCTCGCTTGGGAACATTGCATGGGTTGGGAATAACAACACCTTTGGTCAAGGAACACGGTAAGCCTTTTGTGCCACATGTTGAAAAGCTCAATGAGGCTAGGGATGGGAAGGCGTTTGAGACGAGCGAGAAAAGGGGTTAGAAAAAGTCTGCTGCTGAATCTCCAAAGCGTTCGGTCGGATCCACTCCTACCAAGCAGCCTAGAAAATACCATGTGGTAGATGTGGGGTTCCCCTGAGTAGAAGCAAGATTGTTGGCGTCAGGGGACACATGGTGTCGAGCATTCTCTTGTGTGCCACTAGCAAGGCTCGCACCTCGGGATGGGTGACTCAAGGTTGTAGCGGGGTTGATGCAGCACATCACTATGGTGAATGACTGGGGTAACTTTAGGTTTTCTCCAATGATCAAATGTAGGAGGGTAACCAAGGGCTAGTCAAGGTAATTCCTCGTTCCCCTTTTTTTACAGTCTTGTTTCATTCCCTTTACTGATTTACCTTTTTGCAAGTGGCGACCATCGTTCACCATCAAATCTCTCAGGACTAGGGACAAACCTTGATACAAGATTAGAAGACCCATCAAGGAATGGGAACAGGCATGAGACGAGTTGAGAAAAAATGAGGAACTTCATGCAGAGCTCCGGAAGAAACATCAGGAGGATGACTATGAGCTAGAGCGTCTTTGGTTGAATATGGCGGCCCTTGCGGATGATCTTGACAAGGCCAATCTGGATAAAGAGAAGGCATACAAAACCCCTCGGGGAAGCTCATCGAATGGAAATTGAGAGGGCATGCGCCTTCCTGACCGAGTTGGTGAAGTACAGAGTTGGACCCGAGGCAAAAACCAGGAGGCTGACCCCAAGCGTGGGACAAATGTTGCCACGGATGTCAATCTCGATAACCCCCAAACTCGAGAGAGAATCAATTAAACCTCTTCTTTTCTGGTTTGAAGTAAAGTCCGATGATGTTAGCCATCAAGAAATAGTTGCCCGGGTTCTATCCTGGGTTTTTATTATTTCTGTTTCGTTGGCCTTTCCTTTAGACATTTATTTTTGTTTTGATATTAACACCCACAATGGGTGTCTTGGATATTTGCATCCCTTAGGAGGGGTGCCCAGACTTGATCATTTAGGGTTTTGATTTGGAGCATGCTTACACTATATGTACTTGGATATTTTTTTATTTGGCGTTTGTGCTCCTTGTGACAGTTTGCAGGCTCATTATCATGTTGGGAAATATGTGATTCAAAGATATTTCAAAGGCATCTACGGGTCGGAGGATGTGGCAGCCGAATTCCAATGTTATTTTAACTAGGGGCAGTCAAGGTAGGTCTCAACTTCCTGGTTTTAGGAATTTGAGACTTGGCACGGGAGCATGTGGAATGGTCCATTAAAGAGAACAAACACCCTTCGACCCTTCAGGAGTATTTTTGGGTGGTATTAGGACGAGTTGCACTTTTATAGAGGGCCACTGCTTGGATGAAGATGTATATTGTGTACTTGACCCTATAGAGTTAGGATTGTAAGCCTTTGGACAATCAGTAGCTCATATGTAATTTTCTTGAATTATTTATTCAAAAGGGTTCGGAAGCTCGTCAATACTAGGAGCCTTTTGGAAGCACTCTGTATTGTATTAACTTTCTGTTTGAATAAAATTACTTTCAAACGAATTTTGCTTTAGAATAATGTTGGTATTTCTCAACCACGCATATAAGAATTTTTTTAGTTGTCGATACGTTACGGTTTAGGAACTTAAAATGGCTAGGAAACACCATTATAGTCGTTCCCTTGAACTCACTTGCCTTAGGATTTGAGGCTAACTGGTGGAGCCCGGTCAGTCTTGGATGGGAGTTCCAGGACTGAGCCTTATGCATATATCAGAGACATGGGGGTCAAGTTGATGGTCAAAGAAAACATTTGATACTAGGCCTTGAGCGTAAGAGCTACAAAAGCCAATGGGATGGTTAATAAGGAACTTTCGAGACCGAGCCTTGGGCATAGGAGCCACGAAAGCCAATAAGACATTGAAGGAGGGACTTCCAAAACCAAGCCTTAGGCGTAGGAGCCACAAAAGCCAATGGGACGGTCAAGGAAGAACTTTTGAAACCAAGCCTTGGGCGTGGGCTGTAGAGGCCAATGGGATGGTCATGGATGCACTTTTGATACCAAGCCTTGGGAACCTCGAGATGCACATAAGTCGCCCTCAGGTTGTATGATGACATCGCCCTTGCCCAAACAAGTGACGATTCACATTCTGCATTTAATTTTATAACCACTTTATTAATGGCGACAATTTATTCGGTTACCAGAAGTTCCTACAAATAAAAACCTCTGATTTCATATGGATCCATAGCTTATATCACATTAGACAGAAAGTTCTTTATGATTATTTAGCTGGAAGGTGCGAATTGGGCGAAATAATGGATGGCTTCTTCCGATTCATGGAGCCAGAGCCTTTACTTATGAGCAATTTGGAGGCCCTCGGGGGTCATTCTTGGCAGAGCAATGAAATACTTAAGCATGTGGTTCGTGTTGGATAATGGGCGGGCAACCACCATCCAACAATTCTTTTACCTGTTTTGGGAGGATTTCCTCTGTAGAACTTTTGAAGCTATGGAAGAAGAAGAAGATAGACTTTGCTCTCCGAACTGCTACGATCTCGTATAAGGCCGATCGTAGGCCACAAGCCTTTACCTTATGATCTCGGATTAGATAGTGTTAAGTTTGTAAGTCGTTAAAAAGAGGAACATTGTAATGTAATCAATTTCAGTGGATCATGTTTTATTTAGTTGAACAAAATATAAGAAATATAACTATTTATCTGTCTTTCTTGCTAAACAGAACAAATGTTTTTACTGGTAGTAGCGCTTCAACTTGTTCACATTCCAAGGGTTTGAGATTGGTGACCCGTCTAATATTGTAAGTAGTAATATCTGGATCATACGACTTGGGCAATATTTTGTATGGACCTTCCCAATTTGCTTGCACTGGGCATTTTGGTATTATGGAAAACTTTCTAAGCACAAAATCTCCTTTATTAGATCTTCTTGGAATGCCATTTGATCACGTTATGTGCTTGTTGCTCAAAGCGTATCTTAGCTGCTTCCCTCAGAGATTTGGTCATGTCTAAATGAAACATGATAAATTGAAAGTTGGAACCACTTTCAACCACTAAGTGCTTTCCTGTCGGTTCTATCATCTCTGTCGGAATAACTGCTTCCATGACGAAGGCCATGGAAAACGAAGAGTTACTCGTGGTCATCTTGTAGGTAGTTTCATAAACCCACAATGTTCATGGTAGCTCTTCGACCTATCTATTATTTTGTTTTTCCAATCTTTTCTATAAGCTTTTGTTGGAGGAGTTTGCTAATTCGTTACCTTGGATAGAAAAGAGGCGAGTAGAGTTGTTTAACATGATAGCCCTCGAGGATATCTTCTCCCTCCCGAAATTGAGAGTTGTTATCAAAAACAAAAACATACGGTAGATCATGCCTGGTTATTACTTGGTTTCACAAGAAGTTTATCCGATCTTTTAAATGTATTGTAAAGGCATGACTTTTATCCATTTGGTAAAGAAGTTCGTGGAAATTAGGAGGAATGTAACCACCTGGTCTACATGGTATGATATTGTTCATTTTGAGCCTAACCACCCTAACGACTTTAAAATGAGTCATATCAGAGTGGCACAACGACAACGTTCATGGTATGATATTATCTGCTTTGGGCTCTTGGACCTTAACCCCAGGCCCTCACCTTCATGGTTTTTAAACAGTCATATCAGATATACGAGCTCGCACATATATAGCTCATCCCCTTCCCATTCTCAAGCGCATGAGACCATAACACCTAGGTTGCCTACCAACATTACCATTCGCCTAATCGAGTTATTACAATCCACTTGCTTTGAGAGCCCAACATCCTCATTAGCTCACATTCGGCTGGCTCTTATACCATTTTGTAACGACTCGATTCACATGTAATATATAAGTGATGTAGTCGATTCCTGCTCTTCTTCTTTGCTACTTACCTAGACCTGCACAAGTATCAAACGTGAGCCAAAGACCACCGTGTGGCGGCCGATGACACTCCGATGCTTGAGTTAGACAAGGCTTAGGAGAGATTAAAAGTTTTAAATTGGGTTTTTGTAGCGTACCTTACTTCATCGACCTTATCTTCCTTTTATAAAGTGAGACTCCTTGTTCGGCTAGGCCTTTGGTGGTGTAGTTTAGGGAAAAAGATCTTGTTGGAGATTTTTTTCCCAGTTGGGAGTTGTCAATGTAGGATAGTTTCCCTACCCGACGTGTGCTCCTAGATCTTCGGGAAAGATTTCCCTTTCTGAGTGTTGTCCATGCAAGGAAGTTTCCTTGCCTAACTTATATTCTAGTATTTGTTTCCTAGTCAAAATCCATGTATTGTTGGCTTGCCTGTCTTGGGGCGATCCCTCAGATACTTGCCTTATCAGGGCTTACGAGTATTGGGCTTGAATGCGTGACATGTGGGCTTAGTGGCACATTGCAATTTGGATCTGACCTTCTGGAGCCTACCAATAATGGGCTTAATGTTGTCCGAGTCTCATTGGATTGAGCATGCAATAGGTCTTGCTTTGTCATGTTGACGAGATTATCATGACACGTGTACGATGCTAATTAGAGGACGGTTTGATGTATCATCAGTTACTCCCCCCGAGTGGGTGGGCCATCTCGTTGGTCCACTAAGTTATTTCATGAAGCAGTTGTGCAATCATGATGATTGAGTCTGAGTTATTTCCTCGAGCGGCGAGTTTAATTAATTTGGCGTGCGTTAGCTCGAAAGAAATAAAGGCATGAGTTCTGCTTTCTATATAGATTTTCTCTCTGTGGAGTGTAGTTTTTTTTTTTTTACCTTTTTGATCTCAGAGACTCTGCTTTGTCGTACCACATTCTATGTTTTTTACTTTGCTTAATGATAAGCACCCAAAACATCGATTTTTACACCCTTAAATATACAACTGTTAAGTCCAGTTATTTAATAAAAATATCTCATTACGTGTATTTTGTGCATTTTGTAGGAATTCAAGCACAAATCTCAAATCATGCATAAAGTAGCACAATAAGGCTAAATTCAACAACTAGAAGGCCCAATGGTAGTTCAAATGCATTCATAAGGTTTAAAGAATTTCAATCCCAAGACCCATGAAGTCAAGCCCAAACATCAACAACTAGGGATCTCAAGAAAATCAACATAAAGATTTGGACATTCACATGGTCAACTTTATCATAAAAAAATCTATACAAGACATGTTTCCTTATTCAACTCCAACACCATTCCTTGTTTCATTCAACCGTGTTTCCATGTTTACTTTTTTTTTTTAACTCAAACCATGTTTCCTTGTTTCACTCAACCACGTTTCCTTGTTTCACTCAACCATGTTTCATTGTTTCACTCAAACCCTTTTTACCAATAAAAAGCCCATACATGGAGTTCATAAAGAATAGTTTTTCTTAGAGAGTTTTTCTTATATAGTTAGTCTTAGAGAGTTTTTTTGTTGTGGTTCTTGGCTTTATATTTTTGTTTGGTAGAGAAGTGCATGTACTACATTTTAATTGTTCCATTGAAGAAACAAATTTATCTTTCTCCATTAACTTTTAGTTTATTCTCACCATCCATTATTTTACTCTTCTTTTTATTATTATAATTGAAAATCAGATTTGTCTTCTAATCCAAGTGAAGTAGTCGATAACCCCTACTTCCACTATGCATTGTTGAATGTATTGCAGGTTGTAGGAAAAAATTAACAAAAAAAAAGTTATTTCTTTGATTGATGTCGAAAATCATGCTACGACATTAATGTTGATTTTTGGCATCAATCACTTAATCTTCGTATTCAAAAGTTTGTGCTATATTTAATGGCGAGCCGAAATTAGTTTTTCGATGAAATGTTCGCTAAGGGCCACAAGTTCTATGAGGAGAGATTGCTCTCCGAATCAGACCTGGAATCCTTTTGTAAAACATACGGGATTCTTGATGATATGGTAATCTGCACTTTGGGTGCCGATCTGACGCCATTGTCCCCCCGAGAGGTTTATCTGTCTTCACTAAGGTATGCTTCAATCGGGTGTCCGCTTTCCTATTTTCAAGGAGATTTGGGAGTTCCCGGTGTACCTCGGTATTACACCCGCTCAACTAGTGCCAAACAGGTATAAAACTGTGATTGCCGTTCTGATTAGGGCTAAGGATGTTGGCGTCCGAGTATCTTCGAGGGTGCTTCAACTGCTTACTTCCCCTCAGATAAATGAGCACACTGTGTGTGTGTTGACGTAGCCTGACTGTTTCGGCAACCTACTTGATGATTTTAAATCCTGGCAGAATTTTGTTTCATTGCTCCTGTGGCCTCGAAGTACTTTGAGCTTGTTGGTCGTCCAGTCGAGCGTGAATTCAGACAACTGAATAAGTTCCACTTTTTTTCCAGTCTTGCTTGTGTTAACTGCATATTAGATTGACCTTTGTGGTTTTCGTAGGGAAATTCCCAACTTCACCACTTTCTGCTGAGGATAAAACAACTTTGGATGTGTTTCACGACATGCCTTATCTCCGAATAGAGGATGTTATTGTGTCTTCTAATGTCTAGTGCAGCGGACTGTGGACTCATTGATATGTGGCTCTTTTTTAGGTTTTCAAAGCCCAAGCCTGAAGGTGTGTATGCTTCGAGGAAAAGGAAACTTCCCAAGATTAAGGTTCCAAGCCCTTCAAAGAGGGCAGAAATAGATAAGGCGCTTCCTTTTCCCGTGCATCTAAAGAGGTCTCGTGCTATGCCTAGATTTGTTCACAGGCGTTTTGCCTCATCTGAGGGACGTGATGTTGTCAGGCAAGTGCTTGATGAGACTGATGTTTCTGAGGGGTGTGATGCTCAGGCCAAGGCCCCTGTTTCCCTTCCTGACTTGGAGAGGGAGTATCTGCAAATGGTGGGTGTGGAGGATGTAACCAAACTGAGTATAAAGCAGGCAGAGTTTCTGAACAAAATGCTATTGCAAGCGGGCGTGGAAGCTTCATTTGGTCGTCCATTTTTAGTAAAGGATTTTGACTTCCACCCTTATCTGGATCATGAACTTATTGAAGAGTTGTCCTATCTTCGACCTCATGGTGAAGGGTTTCTTCCGCGTTGCCCGTATTGTCCTCCATCTCGTTATCGTCCCCATATCAAGTTGATGCTAGGTCCAAGGAATAACTCGCTTCCCTCTTCCCCGTCAACTGATGCTGAATCGGCACGTGAAAGATAGTTGATTGTTGCGGGCAAAGGGAAAGTTGTGGATGAGGGCCCTGATGCTGTGTAGACAGTCAAGGGCGGGGCTGGGGTGATTTTGTTCTAGAAGTATCTCCATCCAAACACGCGAATCAGTCTGTTTGCTCCAGACGTAGTAAGGAGGAACAACCAAGCTTGACATCAAGAGGTTGACATTTCTTACGCTTCGATGAAGCATATTAGCATGTGGAATGAATGGCTGGCGAACTGAGCTCCGGAGCCAGTGGGAGAGATGCCAGAAGAGCGTATGGATAAAGGGCAGAAACATCTCGTGTTGGGGATGTCATACTTGAATCAAATAGCCAGAGCTGGAACTGAAGTTGAGGCTGCTCGTGAAAGAGTGTATATTATGGAGCAAGTCTTTGCAAACATGCAGAAGTCATACTTTGACGCTCTCTACGAGATTGAGTCATTGAGGAAGCAACTTGGAGCTTACTCGGATACTGGAGCAGAGCCCTGGTGCACAAGATCGGATGCTCAGAAGGTTTGCTTGGAAACACTTGTCTGACCTGGCGGGGGCCATGTCCGCGAGGGATTGGTTTGAAAATGAATTGAACCTCGCCCATCGTGACTTGCAATTTGCCCGCGAGAATGTGGCTGGAGTGCAGCCTCTGCATGCTGAGAGGGACAAGAAGGAGTCTGAATGGATTGTTCGATGTTAGCAGTTAGAGGCTGACGTTGATTTTAACGCCAAGAGTGTGCGGACCGTTGAAAAATAGCTCATTCTGGCACAAAATGAGCTAAGTACTGTCAATGATAAGTTGGGTGCCAAGCAGTTCAAGACTGATTTGCTGTCAAGCAAATTAGAGCGGCTGAAGCAGGAGCTTGCTGAATCAAGGGTGCGTGAGGAGAAGCTTTTTAAGTCCCAAGGCACGTTTGAGTTCAGCAGAGTTGTGCATGGAAGGCAGGAGCTGTTGCATCTGATAAAAGAGGAGCATCCCGACTGAGATCTCCTATTATAAAGAGATTGCATATGCAAAGTTTGGAGTGGCCTCCAATTCATCTGAAGAATAAGGCGACTTGATGAGGGTGATCAAGAGGCATCACGTACAGATGTGTCTCCTGCTTCTTCCCGTTCTAAGTCTGGTTCTGTGTATCTGACTCTCATCCTGATGAGGGGTGAACCTTGGATTTTCTTTTTGGCTTGCAAATGAATAATACTTTGCACATGTTTGTTTTTCATTTTTTTTCCTGCTAGCCTTTACCTACTTTGTCTTATTTTGGCATTAATTGTCAGACGAGAGGCTTTGCTAGGAAGCTTTATGATTGATCTGTTGGTGAGAGTTCTTATTGCTTGTGCCACGATAGTTCGTGCAATTCTTATCAGAATCTTCTTAGAGATCGAGAAGTGTAATTCACCCTTTGTCTGGCGGCTTGGCTGTATGTTGAATCAACTGTAGTTGTTGTTATTATAAGCAAATTAGTCAGACTGTGGTCTCAGCACGTGCATCGTTATATATGATTGGACAAATATAGTCCTCGCAAGTCATCTGTGTCGAGTTTGCATAGCTTTGACCGAATTTGTGACTTGTCTCTACCTGTTGTTCGTGGAATAAGCTTAATTGGTCCGGTGGTTGTTATCTCCAATCATAACTGAGTAAACCGAGGTTAGGTTTTGGCGACCATGGTGGTCCCTGGCAAGTCATCTTGATTAGGGGTCGAGGGCACTAACTAGACTCCCACTTTCCAACCCATCTTGATCTGCTATTGGCGGACTAGGAATTAGAGTGAGCTAGAAGTTATCATTGTAAGTCGTTCTGAGTAAACTTTGGCGAGGTTCGATGATCATTGTCTATAATTTTCCAATGATCCCTGGCAACCCGTCTCCACCAGGCTACATTAGCATTGATTAAGCTCCCACTTTCTAGGGCGTCATGATCCACGCACAGCGAACTAGGCTTCGAGCAGACCAAAACCATCGTCATCAGTGACCACTGACTAAGCTTTGGTCGGGGTTCGACGATTACTGTCTGTGTACAAGTAGTGACCCCTGGCAAGCCATCTCAATTAGACATCGAGAGCACTGACTAGACACCCACTTTCTAAGCCGTGGAAATCCGTTATTGGCAGACTAGGCTTTGAGCACACCAGAAGCCATCGTCATTGGTCGTCACCAACTAAGCTTTGGTCATTTTTGTCACTATTGCCCATGTTTGGACAATGATCCCTGACAAACAGTCTCGATTAGACATTAGAGCGCTAACTAAGCTACCATTCTCTAAACCGTTGACACTCGTTTAGTTTAACGGATTGGGCATTAGAGTAGGTCAAAAATGATTAAGCTTTGGTTAGGTTCAGCGACCATTATCTACACTTGGACAATGGTTCCTGGTAAGCCATCACAGTCATGTATTATAAACGTTGACTAAGCTCCCACTTTCTAACCCACTGTCGTCCGCTTTTGGCGGGCTAGGTGTAAGAGCTGACCAAACGCTATTGTACTGAGTCAAAGCTGACTAAGCTTTGGTCAGAATAAGATTTTGAGCGTGTAAGTATGACTTGGGTATCCTGACTTACTTAGTTTGCCTGGCGGCCTGATTCCAGAGTCGGATCGATTGATCAGACTAATAATAGATTGACCTGCTTGAATGAACAACGACAGAATAATAATATAGCTGATGCCTTGGATTTAATAATAATATTTTGTAGGCGCGTTCCTTATTCCATGGGCGCTCGGGGCTTCTGCTGTTTGTTCCTTTGCATGTGTTGGGTCGAATTTGGCAGGGCATAAGCTTGGGCCCATTAGTCCAGGGCCTAATTAGAAAAAAATCTTTGTAGATCGGCATGCCTGGGATACGACACGTATTGTGAGACGGTTCAATACTGATTACTCCCCTAGTTAATGGGGCTGCTTGCAAGATCATTAATTCACAATATGTGGACTCGTGCAGCTGCAATTGGAACCGTCGTTTCCCGATTTCCCATATGACATTTAATGCTAAAGTAACTATTGGCTGACGCTATTTCGTAAACCATTACACCTATATGTAGGCTGGCCATTTTGTGTTCAAGCACTGCAATGAGAATAGTAGAGCATGTTAATCAAATGCATCTTACCAGAGGGTATGCTTTGGGTTTTCCAAAAGCTAAAAGAAGATCTCCTTCATTGGAGCCTTTGAATGTTCTGACATTTGCAACCATGAGTCTTGATAAGACTTGCTGTTATGCGGTGCCACTTGATCTTAGTGAGCATATGATTGATTTTATGAGATCTTGTAATATATTCTTATATTTCGAAAATGAAGTACAAACTCATCCTCAGGGGACATGTTTGTCTTCCATCTTCTGTGGCTCCCGAGTTCCCATTGGCCACAACTATTGGGTGGTAATACCTGCAGCTAGTTTGTGGGTTCTCTTTGTATCTGATGAGCTTCACTCGTGACGCCACAACCGGAAGGCAGGTTGGTGGAGCAAAGGTCTGATGAATGCGACTTCTTTCTAGGGACGTTAACTCAGCTGCATCCCAGACACTTCCGTCTTGAGGGTCATCCTCTCGTGCCTTCTTCCATTCTAGTTCGTTTTACTACCTTCAAATCATCATGCGAGACGGAGCAATGAGTTGAGTGCACTACTTCATTTTTTTTTCTAGAAGCTTTACTTTGACCACCTTATCTTTTGTAGGCAGATTGGCATAGCAGAATCTTTACACTTGTTTCCGCAGATAGATACTTGTGTCGGACTTAGATACTTGTAGTGTATAAACTGATGTACTAATTGGTCGACATGCTTTGTAATAACTCATATTGTAATCAATAAATTTGTTTTATTTCTAGAATGTGTCTGGTATGAACAATTATTCTAAACTGAAATGAAAAACAAAAAACAAAAAATGAAATCAAAGCACCAAAATAATTTAACTTCGAGCGGGGATTAAGCTAACCGGCCTTGAAGGAGGCGCATATGGTCATCGCTCGGATTGCATAGTCTCTCTAGCGAAATGTTTTGTTTTGCCAAACCTAGCGAAGTTACTGAATAGTGGACTTCGTTCCGCGGGCAGTTCCTTGCTGATTAACAACTCTTGGAATATGTGCCTGTTTGCTGAAGTATCGTTACTTAGCTTTTTATTAGTCTGGATTGCGCTGCTAGCTCTGAATTCTAACTCTCCACATAGCTGTACTTTGGTTATCGGGGCCCTCACATAGTGATTATCTGCTTTTGTCTAGGCTTGGTGCCTGACATGTTGGTTCTGTGGGCCCGAGCTGCAATTGGAAACAATTTAGCTGTTTTAGGGTTGCATACTAGCAGTCTCTTGCTGCAGGTTGATCTCCTCGGATAGTTCCTTGGGCCTGGTTGGCTGTATATTTTATGCATTGGTGTAGAGTCAAAACCACTGCCTCCATATGATGAAGCCATGACCTTCCCAGAATAATGTTGTAGGTGAGAGTCAACCACCATAAATTATTGGACAAGGTACTTTCGCAATTGTGTCTCTCTCGCCTCCACATTAGATTGATCTTCCCAATGGGGAAGCACTTCTCTCTACTGAATCCGACCATGGGGTGGTTGGCGGGGGTCAAGTCTTTCTCCTGTAGTTGCATATTGCAGAATGCGCTGAAAAACATGACATTGAGTGAGCTTCCTATATCCATTAAGGCTCTCTTTACTTCCCACTTACCGATAAGGATGGAGATGACCAGGGCATCATTGTGAGGAGAATGTACCCCGTGGAAATCCATTTTCGTAAACGTTAGTGATGGGATTGAGCTGTGAACTTGTGCTTGTTGCAATTGTTGGTCCTCGCACTGAGATGGTGTCTGCATTTCTGTCAGCGTCTTCTTGCAGGACATATTAGATTGCTTACCTTCATGATCGACCTCGTGGATAACGTAAATGATACCAGAGATTCTTTTTCAATCTCCTTGACAACGTCTGCTCTTTCCCTTGCTCGACCTTGCCTCTTGTTCGGGCCTAGGAACTCCTTGAGCTTGCCTTTCTTGATCCAATACTCAAATTCTCCTATGAGGTTTCTGCAATCCTCAGTATCGTGTTCGCCTTCTTTGTGTTAGGCGCAATATTTGTTGTTGTCGTGCTGAGCAAGGTCTCCTCGCTGCTTAGGTGGCCACTTCAGCTCTTCTTAATCCTTGATGGAATTAAGGATGTCAGACAGACTGGTGTTGAAAGGGGTGATAGATTTTGACCTGACATAATTCGAGGCCTTGTCCTGTCATGTGCAACCTGAGTTGGTCTTGCTGTCAGTGTGCTTCCTCTTGTTCCCGTTGTCGTCCTCTTTCTTCTTCCTCTTTTTCTTATCCCTAGAGACAAAGGGTTTCTTCTCTGATTCCGTTTCCGACTTGGTGGCCAACATCTCGTCTAGAGTGATATATCTCTAGGCATTCCTAAGCAAGTCTATCATATTGGTTGCGGGGTCCAGAGTAAGAAAGTCGTAGAACTTGCCTCTTCTCAGACCAGAAAATAAAGTTGCGACGGGGGTGTCATCATTACAGCCGTCGATGAGGGTCAACTCATAGTTGAAACGAGTGATGTACTCCCTCGGTGTTCGGTTCAGTTTTTTTAGGGTCAGCAGATAATTCGAGCCGTTGCTGATTCGTTGTTGTCCACGAAGCGTGTGAGGAACACCGTCACCAATGTCAGAACTAATCGATGGATGTCAGAGGGAGGTTGTGAAATCAGGTCAGCTCGGATGTCTTCAGGCTGGTAGGGAATGATTGACACATTATCGCATCAGACCTTTCCTTGAGTGCCATAACATGCTGGAAGTGGTGCAAGTGATCGGACGTGTCTTTTATCCCATCGTAAAACTCCAGCTTCGGTGGTGTGTATTTATTTGGCATCGGTTCATCCATGATATGATCAATAAACGGAGGGACCGTGAGATTAAACAACATGTCTGGGTTTGTGGCCTTATTGCGAATGGAGTTGTGCGAGACGTGTCTTCGGCTCTAGACGCTGAGTCTCTGTTGGCCGCTCCTCCACCTCTGGTCCATTGAGAAGATGCTAGGGTAGCGTGGCTCTCATGAATGTGTTATCTAGAGCTCACTGGGGACTGGGCTCTTCTTTGCTTGCGATCTCCTTCTGCAGGTGGAGGATTCCGCTGTTTCAGTGCCTCCAGTGCTTCTGCAATTTGCTGCATTTGGGTTGACAGTAGATCCACCATTGGGTCCGCAATGGCTGCCACCGGCATAGGGGTCTGAGAGGGTTCCTCCCACAGTGGTGGTGGCGTCGGAGCGGGCGACACTTTGTTAGTTCGAGCATTCAAGGGTTTTGCAACAGTTGCATTGTTGCGAGACCTTGTTGTCACCATTTTTCTAGTTTTCTGAGAAAGGTGGTACTACTATTTCTTCTGAAGAACTCTGTCGTTCCCAACGGACGGCACCAAACTGATGTAGTTGATTCCTGCTCTCCTTCTTCGTTGCTTACCTAAACCTGCACAAGTAGCACACTTGAGCCAAAGACCACCATATTGCGGTCAATGGCACTCCGATGTTTAAGTTAGATAAGGCTTATGAGAGGCTAAAAATTGTAAATTGGGTTTCTGTAGCGTACCTTACTTCATCGACCTTATCTCCCTTTTATAGTGTGAGAGTCCTTGTTCGGCTAGGCCTTTGGTGGCGTAGTTTAGGGAAAGAGATATTGTTAGAGATCTTTTCCTAGTTGGGAGTTGTCCAAGTGGGATAATTTCCCTACGCGACTTGAGCTCCTAGATCTGCGGGAGAGACTTCCCTTTCTGAGTGTTGCCATGTAAGGAAGTTTCCTTTCCTGAATTATATTCTAGTATTTGTTTCCTAGTCGAAATCCATGTATTGTTGGCTTGCCTGTCTTGGGGGGATCCCTTAGATACTTGCCTTATCAGGGCTTACGAGTATTGGGCTTGACCGCATGGCGTGTGGGCTTAGTGTCACATTGCAATTTGGATCCGACCTTTTGGAACCTGCAAATAATGGGCTTAATGTTGTCTGGGCCTCGCAGGATTGAGCATGCAATCGAGCCTGATTTGTTCTGTTGACGAGATTATCATGATACGTGTACGGTGTTGATCAGAAGATGGTTTGATGTATCATCAATGAGTATCTTCCCTTAGGAGGTTAGTGGTTATTTAAGAAAAAAATACTATTTGGATAAGGTCTCTTCGATTAATTAGGACAATGAAAGTTTATTTGTTGGACAAAAAATTTCTTGGTGGAAAATTTCCTATTTGAATTAAGTTTCTTTTTTAATTAAGACGAGGAAAGTTTCCTAAATCAATTAGGAAATTTAATAAGGAAAAAAGTTTTCCTTGTGGGATAAGGAAAGTGATATGTGAACACTTTCGTATTAGGAGCAGGTTTCCTTATTTGATTAAAACAAGAAAATTCTCCTTTCAAAATAAGGAAAGTAATATGGAAATACTTTTTTTTATGGAGTAGACTTTCCTTGCTTGGCTAAAACATCGAAGTTCCCATTGTGGGACAAGGAAAGTAATATGGAAATATTTCCTATTAGGAGCAGATTTTCCTTGTTTAGTTTGGACTTGTTTGTCTTAATATAGTAACTTTGTATGCAAGTTCAAGGCATCGAAAAGGCATTGAAGAATCTAGGATTAAGGAGCAAGTCAGAAATGTAGACTCAGAGATTTTTCTATAGAGCTTTCATGAGAGTTGTTATTGAGAAAAACCTCAAGAGTTTGTTCTTGATGGAGAAGCCTCTCAAAGAGTTTGTTCTCAATGAAGTATTAGAATCTTTGTTAGTTAATAATATGGCAAAATTTTGAGCTTCAAGAGAGTTTATTTTTTAAAAGTCGGAGCCTCAAGAGAGTTTGTTCTTGAGAGGTTGGAGCCTCGAAAGTTTGTTCTCGACAATATTGTAATATTTGTAAGATATCAAAGGTTGGAGCTTCAAGAGAGTTTGTTCTTGAGAAGTTGGAGCTTGAAGAGAGCTTGTTCTTGAGAGGTTCGGGCCTTGAGAGTTTGTTCTTGAGAGTATTGTAATCATTGTAAGATAGCACAGGTTAGAACTTCAATAGAGTTTACTCTTGAGAAGTTAGAGCCTAAAAAGAGTGTGTTTTGGAGAGGTTGGAGCCTCGAGAGTGTTTGCTCTCGAGAGTATTGTAATCTTTGTAAGATAGAAAATGTTGGAGCCTCAAGAAAGTTTGTTCTTGAGAGATTGGAATCTTTGTTCTAATAATATAGTGAAAGGATTTGGAAAAACTTTCATTGTGTCTTCTTCTTCTATTTATTATTATTTTTTGCATTGGCTCCAACTCATATTTTGCGTATCAATATGGTATGTGATGATACATAAAAATGGCCAAATCTCTGAGCCATACACGTGTCGTGATGATCTCGAGGAAATACGCGTCAGCCCAACACTGATACAACCCAAGCAGTTTCAAGCCCGCCTAATCTAGTCCGCCAGACAAACCCGAACTCTTACAACATGCTAGGCCCACACGTCTCATAGCTATCCTCAATACCCGTAAGTCCTACTAAGGCAAGTATCTCGGGGATCAGCTTCGGATGGGCAACTACAACAACTTTTTGCTTCCAACTAGAAAGCAAATACTAGAGTACATTCCACACAGGGAAACTCCCTTCTACGGATTGCTCTTGGATTGGGAACTATCTTCCGCGTATCTAGGAGCACAGGGCTAACTGGGAACTTCCATCCTACAACACGACTCCTAATTAGAGAAGGATCTCTATGAAAATTTCCTTTTTAAACTACGCCTATGATGGCTTGGTAGAACCAGGACTCCTACACTATAAATAAAACATGAGGTTGGTAAGCTAAGGTACGTTATAAATTCTCTGTTTACAACATTACGCCTTCCTCAAATGCCTATCTAACTTTAGCATCAGAGTGCCATTGGCCACCACACTGGTGGTTCGTGGCTCACGTGCATTACTTGTGCAGGTCAGCAAGTCAGTGAGATTAGGTCAAAACAGACAGCGGAAAATGACTACATCAATATGATATTATCCATTTTTGGGCTAACCACCCTCACGACTCTAAAATCTGACATGTCAGAGTGGCACAATGGCAATGCTCATGGTATGATATTGTTCGCTGTGGGCTCAAAATGTGTCATATTAGAGATACAGGCTCGCACATTTACAACTCATCCCTTTTCCCTTCCAAAGTGACATGGGACTATAACACCCAGGTAGTCTGCCAGCCTTACCGCCCGCCTAATCAAGGTATTACAAGGAACCATTTCTGCCACTTCCGGGCAAGGGTCCCACAACATCTAGACCCCATTAAGTAAATTGGCTTGGGGTGTAGATGAAATGCAGATGTCCTGTTGGGGCTTGGATTCCTAGGGCGTGCCTCTAGCACTTGTAGCATATTTTCACGTATTTCTCGAGTCGCCCAACATGTGAGGCCAATAATACCCTTAGGTCTATGCTTTATTGGCTTGACTTCATCTCCCCAAGTGGTTTTCACACTTTCCTTCGTGAATTTCGGTCAGTATTTGAGCAAAGTTAACTCTAGAGTGGCGCATTTGAGCAAAGTTCCTCATGAGGAGATTTTGTAAAGGAATACATCTTAAAAAGGTGTATCTTCTGGGCTTTTGGATTATCTTCCTAGCTTCTATCTTTTTTTTTGCCAATTCCCCATGAGTAAGGTAACTTTAGATGGGGCTGTACTAGTGTCGGTCTATTGCGTCTGCCATGTTCATATCATTATTTGAAAATTCAGGTCGAGGCAATTTGTTGATCTCAATGGCTTTCCCCTATGACCGAGCATGGTAGCTAAATAGGCTGTGGCATTAGCATGTTTGTTTTTCCCCGGTTAATGTGTACAAATCGGAGTAGTGCGAATAAATGGCTCATCAGATTGACTACAAGTTGGGAATCCTTGAAGACGATCAACTCTTTGATCTATAAGCTTCTGGCCAAGTCGACCCCTGCAACCAAGGCCTCGTACTCGGCTTTATAGTTGGTGGTCAAGACTCTAGTTTTTATGCTAATACCAGTTTAGTGTTGTCCATGTTCACCAATACGATCCTTATCCAGGAATCGTGGATGCAGGAGGATCCATTGTAAATAATCTTCACCTTGTTCCTTTGTCGTAGGGGTCTAGTTTCTTGGGCAGTTATTTAGATTCTGCCTCCCCATCACCTAACCAGAACAAATCTTTTACGAGGAAATCTGCTAGAAGATAGCTATCACATGTCCCTTCTTTGTTGTCCGAGCCCTAAATTCTATCTCAAATTCACTTAGGATGATGGCCCATTTCTCCATTTCTTAAACACTTGAAGACTTTGTCCAGAACGACTAGTAGAGGTACATTTGTCATAACAACTATGGGGTGAGACTGGAAATAAGGACGTAACCCGTGGGCCGAGAACCCCAAGCTAAAGTTGTTTTCTCCGTTGGGCGTACTTGGTTTCGGCATCAAACAAGGTCTTGCTTTGAAAATAGATAGTTTTTTTTTCTACCTTTTGTTCTACTCTGATTAAAATAGAACTCAATGAGAAACGGAAATCCCTAGGTTCTAGTCCATGTCCTCCCCATCGATCGGTTTGGAGAGTATGGGGGTGTGTTGAGATAGTGTTTTAGCTGCTGAAAAACTGATTTGCATTCAGAATTCCACTGAAACTTTACCTCCTTCTTGAGTAGGTGGAATATAAGCTTGCATCATTGAATGATTTTGATATGAACCGGCCTAGAATTGCCACCATCCCAGCTAGTTTCTGGACTTGCTTATTGGCAAATGGAGAAGGCATCTTAATAAAGGCTCAAGTTGGTTTGGGTTGGCCTCAATTCCTTTCCAGAACACAAGATATCCCAGAAATTTCCCAGATAAGACTTTGAAGGCACATTTCTCCAGATTTAACTTCATGCCATGTTTTCTGAGTTGCTTTAACAAACATGTCGTTAATGTAAACTTTCATGTTTTTTCCTATATGATCCCGAGACATTTTTCCACCAAGCGTTGGTACGTAACCCTGACGTTTTTTTGTCGTAACTTCATCATTTCGTTGCAATATATTTCATTCTCTGCATAGAAAATGTATTTTCCTTGTCTTCCTCTGCCATGGGAATTTTGTTATATCTGACGTTACCATCCATGAACTAGAGAAACTGGTGCTCTGCTTCCCAATTGACGATCTCCTCCACCTTAGGAATGGGAAAACTGTCATTTGGGCAGACCTTGTTGAGGTCCGTAAAATCTATGCATACCTGGACCTTGTCGTTCTTCCTAGGTACTGCTACTTTGTTCCCAATCCATTTTGGCATTCGAGCTACCTGGATGAGACCTACCTCCAACAGTCTTTGGATTTTTTACTTTACTCCTTCCACGAAACTGGGATCAACCTTTATGATATCATGGGATAGGGATGAGTCTATCTTGCTAAAAAGGGTCTTATTGCCCTGCTTTGTGATTATGCTTCGTAAGATCCAGTGGGTTGATTGGCTATGTTCTGAACATTGACCATATCTGCCTCACAAGCGACCCTCTCGGCCACGCGATCTTTTTGCTTGGCAATCAGCTGATCCTGCAGTTGGGCTAGTGTTATCCATAACTGCTCAAATGCCTCGAGCCCTGGTTGGGACTTGGATGGTTCTTTTTGGGTCTCCCCCCCGCTTTGGAGGTAATTGTTTATTTATTACTGTTCTTCCTTGGCGGAGCCATTATATCTTAGCTTCAGAATTTCTTACATACGATGCCAAATGTTGAGGGTAAAAGTAGTCTCTGAACTTCTCATGTTAAGATCTTACTGTCGGACTAGAAAGCGGGTCGTTGGTACCTGCACAAACTCCAAACCGTGCGGTGACTCTGATGGTCAAGTCAGTAATGGGGCATAAGGAGGTGTGAGAGAGGGATAACGGGAGGTTAGAGAGCTATGTTTGTTTGGGAGTTGTTGCATACTTTACTTTTGGGAAATGAGTTTACTTTTATACTTGTTTGATCGTATCTTTGTGTTCGTGATCTCTGTGGTAGTGATAGGGTTGAATCTATCAAAATCTGCTAGTTGGAAGGTAGCCCCAAGCCACCTTTTGGCATGTGTCACGCCTTAATTTTTAAACAATCTAAATTAATAGATTATTCAAAAATCGTGGCACGACATTAACAATTTAAATGGTACAAACAAAAGACAACTATAAATAAAATAAACTAACATCCTCAAAGTTCTTCCTCTCATAACCAATGTCAACATTTACCTTGTTTTAATCCATAAAAATAAATCTTAAGTCAAACTCATCTAAGTGTATTACATCAATCCGATCGAAACTCTTGACTTCAAATAAAGAAAATAAAAACAGAGTCCTACATAACCTACGAAATTTATAAAACCAAGAATTTTCAGAAAGTGCCCCAACCACAATTACCGTCTCAAATTTGGAACCGCTTGCCTCTATGCTCCAAACTAACCCTGATGTGTCTCTCGGGTTGCGCTCATTATTAACATATTCAAATTTGTAAAACAAATACAAAATTGGCTCAGTTTTTAATACTGGTGTGAACAAACTTATATTCAATATAATACACATCACAGTAAAATCTCATAATTATAAAATACCAACAATAATCATTTTACCTTAAGGAAGACATGTAGTTTTCATTCAATGATGGAATGAGCATTTAGTTTCTTCCCACAAGGCAATCATACAAACATACTATCAAAGTAATCAGTACAAATTTTTGTGTTATGATATGATCATTGTTTTCATTTTTATCCCATTGTTTTTTTTCTTTTCCACAATCTCACTTTCCTCCTATGCCACTTAAATATTCCTCCCATGCATCGAAACCACTCGGAGTGTACATTTCCCAAGTAAGGTGCCACATCGAGGGACATGTCATCTCACTCGGAGCTTGATCCATGGCAAATATATCACTATACATACATCCGAACTCATTCGGAACGATGTACCCATTGTTCAAGCAAGTCTGCATACTAAAATCATATACCAATTATAAAAGCAAGTCTGTACACTAAAATCATACTTTTTCATTAATTTTTTTTGGAGTTGGTGAAAAGAGCTACTAAATATTTATCCACATATCACACGGGTTTCGAGTTTCTGTAATTACACAATTTCTCTCCCAGTTAATTAATATTACATGATGGTCTCATATCAAGAATCATACATCATCAATTATTGATTTAATATTACTTTTTACACAATGATACAATATAAATGGTCCAACCAAAAGGTTTCAAATGAAAGCTTGAGAAAGATTTACTATGATTGATTTGAGTTTATCATCAAGGATCTCTCCTAATAAGTATACAATGTGTTCCACTCATTTGAATGCTTCAACCATTTATAGTACATTTCCCCAATGAGATGGGTATCATTCTTACTTAGTAAGTTGTCCAATCCAAGAAATGGTAAATACTCGTCTTTTTATTTATTTTCTTTTCTTCTTCGGTGTTTAGTTATTTGATCTAGGCATGCATAACCTTTTTATAGTTATTGGGCCTAGGTGTAGGGTGCTAGCATGACCCATTTTTTTAGCACTTCACCGGATGACTACAAAGGAAGTTGTTTAAAACTAGAAATCAATGTACATGTGAGATGTGGGACATCCTCATATAATACACTTTAGGCGATACATTTGAAATCTATGGATGTGTTACTAAATAAAAATAATAATACTGGAGCCATTATGACTTTTGGTGCAAGATAAAGCTCCTAAAGATGGGCAACTTGTAAAACTAGACCTATAGGGGATGGGTTGCAGAAGAATTAGGTCCACATAGACTTTGTCAGTAGGCCGGGTCCTTGACTATTATGAAAATTTTACATACTGGATGTGGTGATGATTAGGTGTTTATAATTTACTAGTATGTGTTCAACACCATTAATGAATTAGGGACTAGTCAATAACGCGTGATGATATAAATAAACGTCCTACTCAGACACTATAGACAAAATGGAGATATCACAAATTGGGGAAGGATACGTACCCTGTGCCCTGTTGCTTATATCTAGTTAGGGTTATATTTTCTCCTTTTTTTTCAACCTATGCTTGTATAGTTTTTGTAATCATACAAGCAAACAACTCAAGGGTTGAAACATACGATCTAGAGAAAGTTAAGTTCACAACCCTCTTACTCAACTAAAGTCAAACATCAATGAGTTCAAGAACACAATCAAAATATAAGTTGAGTCATCAATAGAGTCTAACTCACCTTATTCGTAAAACCAAAATTGAAGATGACTTTTTCTTCTTTCACCTCTTCACCCTCTTATTTACGTAGGATTTTCCTTTTTTTTTTTGTATTAAAGAGGTGGCTAGGTATTCCAAACTCTTTTATATGATTTTAATTAGGGTTTCTTAGTTTTTGTTAAACACACCCATTTTCTATTCTTTTAACCTCTACAAATAAAATAATAATTTACACAATACATTTAGTTATTACATATATTACCAAATGCTAAATAAATAATATTTATATTTACATAATTAGGCGAGTATTACAAATCAACACCTCAAAAGAATCCCGCCCCGAGATACGGTAGGATGAGAGCTAAACAAATATTTCGGGTACATCTATTTCACTTTGTCTTCCAGCTCCTAGGTAACATCGTTTTCTTTCCCGCTCCACTAAACTTTGAACAAGTTTACTTTTTTTGTTGTAGTTGTTCCACATCACGTTCAATTATCATTACAGGCCCAACAATGTAAGTCTAAGCTATAATCTTGACGGAAGCTCTATCTCTTCACTCTTCGAGTAAGTCTAAGCTGACTCTAAGAGCTTCATTGTTGTCCTCCATCGTGAACTTCTCCATTCTGAATGTATGTATTGCTAGTTCTACTGGTACCATTGCCTCAGACCCATAAACCAACGCGAATGGAGTATTTCCATTTGGAGTCCTCTTTGTGGTATTGTATGCCTAGAGAATGCCTGGAAGTTCAAACACTCAGAGCCGTTTGGCGACATCGAGTTTCCTCTTGATAGCTTCCAGGATAGTTCAGTTGGTGACTTTTGCTTGACCATTGGCCTGGGATGACCTGACGCGGAAAAGTGATTGCTGATGGTTAGTTGGGTGCAAAGTTCCTTGACTTTTCCACCCTCGAACTGGGTCCCGTTGTTGCTGACCATAATTTTTGGTATTCCGAACTTGCAAATGATAAACTTCCTAGAAAGTTCTTGATTTGATTCTTCCATATCTTAGAGAGGGGTTCCACTTCTGCCCATTTGGTGATGTAGTCGGCTGCCATGAGAAAAAAACTTTCTTTTTCGAAAGTGGGGAATGGACCCACGATATCCATCCCTCATTGGGCGAAGGGCCACAGACTGTTCATTAGGACCAGGTTCTGTGCAGGCATATATATGTGCGGGGCGTACCTTTGACCTTTATTGCACTTGCAGACCAAATCTTTGGTATCTTGGTGCATTTTTGGCCAATAGTACCGTAGTGTGATGACTTTATGAGCTAACGTCATCCCTCAAGGGTGGTTCACAAACTCCTTCATGGATTTGGCGGAAGAATTGGTTTGCTTCCTTGGGGGCCAAGCATCTAAGTAGAGGGCCAATCGCTAATTTCCTAAACAACCGTTGTTGAGGAGAGTGTACCATACTGCTATGTTTTTCAGCTTGCGAGACTCTTGCTTATCTGCTGGGAGGGTTCCGGCTTTTATGTATTTTATTAGGGGGCTCATCCAGCTGGTCTCCACATCAAGAGAGAGAGTTTCGTGAAGGCCTTCTTCTTTTAGGGCCAACTTTTCCTGGAACTCTATGAGCGAGTCGAAGTCATTCTGTGCAGATAAGGCCTTTCCAGCCTAGTTGTCAGCTTCCTTGTTGTCTACCCTTAAGCAATAATGGAGTAGTATCCTCTTGAACCACCTTTTGGCGTTGCAGTAAGCCATCATTCATGGTTCATTGACATCGAATTTACCGTTCACCTGATTGACCACAAGTTGGGAGTCGCTGAATATTATGGGTTATTCTACTCCGATTCCTCTGGTTAGCTTTAGTCCAGCTATGAGGGCTTCGTACTATGCTTCGTTGTTTGAAGCGTGGAAGCCGAATTTGTTAGCCTTTCTGAGGGTGACCCCTTCTGAGGTGTACAAAACGATCCCCGTTCCGTAGCCTTTCATGTTGGATGGTCTGTCCCATCGCAAGATCCATCCTTGTGGGGGCGACTCAGAGTTCTTGTCTCCTTGTTGGTCTTTCAATCCTAGTTCTCATGTTCTAGTGAATTCGATGATGGAGTCTGCTAGTGTTTGTGCCTTGATGGCTGTTTTCAGAGCATAATGGATGTCCAACTATCCTAGCTTCACTGATCATTCTTTCTGATAGCTCTTGTTTGTGCAATACGCATCAGAGTGGGTACTCAGCCAAGACTGTTATCGAGTGAGTTGAAAGTAGGGTCATAGCTTTCTTGAGGAAGTCACCAGCGCTAAGGTCAATTTCTCTAGATTAGGGTAGTTAGCCTCCGCCCCGTTGAACGTTTTTGCTGATGTAGCAGACGGGCTTTTGTTTTCATTTCTCTTCTCGTACTATAGCAAAGTTGAGATCATGCTCTGAGGCTAAGATTTATAGGTAGAGTGTCTCACCTGGAGTAGGTTTTGATAGCAGCTTCGTGCTTCCCATGTTCGCTTTCAAATCTTTGAAGGCATGTTCACACTGCTCTCCCCATTAAAATTTTTTGTTCCCCTTTAAGATTTTAAAAAGGAGGATCCACATGTCTTAAGACTTAGATATTAACCTGTTTAGGGCTACCACCCTCCAAGTCATGCTCTGAACTTATCTGATGTTTGTGGGTGGTCTCATGTCGAGAACAACCTGAATCTGTTTTGGATCAACCTCTATTCCCATTTTTATTGATTATGTAATCCAGGAATTTCCTTGATTGCACCCCAAAAATGATTTCTGCGGGTTGAGCTTCATTTGATATTTTCAGAGTTGAGCGAATGCTCCTTAGAGGTCCGCCAGGTGGTCTAGATTCTGAAGGCTCTTTACTAACATGTCGTTGATGTAAACTTTCATGGTCTTTCCATTTGTCCTTTGAACATTTGATTCAACAAGCGCTGGTATGTTGCTTCTGCATTCTTCAATCCGAAAGGCATTACCCAGATTGCAGTATGTGTCCTATCCGTTATGAATGAAGTTTTCTCCTGATTTGGTGGGTGCATACTGATCTAATTGTAGCCAGAGTACGCTTCCATGAAGTTGAGTAGACTGTGCCCGGATGTCGCATCCACAATCTAGTCTATCCGGGGCAGTGGAAAGTTGTTTTTTAGGGTTTATTAAGGTCAATGTAGTCCACGCAGATCCTCCACTTCCCATTCTTCTTTTTACCAGGACTGTGTTTGCCAGTTATTATGGATAGCGAGACTCTCTTATCATGCTAGCACTTATAAGTCTTTGAACTTCTTCATTGATGGCCTAGTTGCGCTCGGGTGCCACTGGCTTTCTTTAATGTTGGACTGGCTTCAAGGCAGAATTGACTGCCAGTCTGTGTGTGATTATTGTGAGATTGATCCCAACCATGTCTTTTATTGTCCAAGCAAATACGTCCAAATTCTCTTTTAAGAGCGCGACCAGCTATCCTGCCATTGCTCTGTCTAGGTTAGAACCTATTTGGACTCCCTTTGTGTTAGTTGGTTGCCCAGGTATACACTCATGGATTTTTTCTCCGCCTGCCCAGTGTTCAACTTTCTCCTCCACCTGCCCAGTGTTTGACTTTTTCCTCCACCTGCTTAGCGTTTGGTTTTCTCCTCGAGCTGGATGGAGGTTCGAGGTTCAAAGGTGGAGGCGACTCCTCTCCTCTCTATATGGATTTGGGGAGTATAACAACCATGTAGTCTGTTGCTTGGGCCTCTGTGCTCCGCTATTCCGACTGCCTGGCTGAGGCGTAGTGACATTCCAAAGCGATAGTCTGATATCCTCTGATTTTCCCTACCTCACTGTCTAAGGGGTACTTGAGGCATTAATGCTAGTTGGAGAAGATTGCCTCTATGTAGTGTAACCAAGGTCGACCAAGAATTACATTGCACTCAGAGTGGGTGTCTACGATTGAGAACCCTGTCATTAGGATCCTCTGTAAGTCCGGCTGCCCTGCGACTACCAGTAGTGTGATTTGACCAACCGCATAGCAGCTTTCTCCGATGAAATCAAACATGGCCTAATTCGAATTTTTCAGCTCTCCACCTGTCAGTTGCATTTTCAGGAATGCGTCTAGGAATAATATGTTAAAGGAGCTGCTTGTGTCCACAAGTGATTTTCTCACTTCCCAGTTAGTTATCCCTACTGAGATGACTTGGCGGTTGTTGTGTGGGAAGCAAACACCCTTCATGTCCCGCTATGTTAACGTTAAGCTCGAGGACTTTTTCTCCTCATGCACGTGTTGCACGAGCTGGTGTTGGTAGTACGACCTCACCCACAGCTCCCGAACCGATTGCTTCAGTAAGCGATTCGAGTATTGACTCTCCTTGCTTGTCCTCTGGATGACGCATACCATGTCGGGATTTGTGTCTCCCGTTTCATATGTCATTCATTCACCTTGAAGACGTGTGTCCCTTGAAGTCGATGAATTCCTTCAGTCATCATCTCTGGATCCAATACTGGATCTCATATCTTAGGCTTCTACAGTCTTTGGTGTTGCGGCCCGTGTCTTGTTGTGAAAGTTGTGTGCTAATCCATAATTATGACTCTGTCAGAGACACACGAGAGATGTCCTGGATGAGGGGGGCTAAATCTAATGCAAGACATGGTCTTACCTGTTCAATTCGGGGAGGCACGAGAATGGGAGATGCAATTAGTCTTGGGTGCCTAGCTGAATGGAAAATGTTAGAATATACGGAAAAATACCAATTGTCGTTATCTGCTTAGATTAGAAACTTGAGAAGCAACATTGTCATCCTTGGATTATGCTTGCCGAAAGATGTCGTGGGTATGATGAATTCACCAATTGCACCTGGATGTGAATATTTGCCGAATTGAAATAAATGCTTTAAAGAATATATGGTATCATGAGTGGAGCAGATAGTTCTTTTAGATAGCAATGGTTTGCTGCATGGCGTGAGTATCGTCGTTGGAAACTCGGCTGCAACATGAATCTAGATGAAGAAGAAGAGTTGTTGGATGGTCATTACGAATTGATGTTTCTAGGATTGGTTAGGGGTGAATTGGGCGTCCAAGGCTTTGGTATCCAATATAAGCATCAAAGGGAGCATATGGTATCACGTGGTAAAAAACCACTAGTTTTATATGGCCTAAAACGACACTTTGGACCTGGGATGTTGCATGCTACCCATAAGTTAGTACCGATTGGGGATGGGGAAGTTAGCGATAGTTGTTGATTAAATCTATATGGTTAGTTTGAATGTAAAGTGAAGTGTCATGAAATCGGTTGTTCTTAATAATAGACTAGAGTATTGCAAAAAAAATTCTTGCATACACATGTAATTTCTGAAATACTTATAAAAGGTCAAGGTACCGAGCAGTTGTCGATTTTTTTTGAATGATGAACAATAATCTCAGTTATTTGCATGAATGCTAATTTAGTCTACATAAGATGAAAATAGATAAACCAACAAAGCAATCAACAACTGATTTTCATGAAACAAAAAATGGAAGAAAAAACAAACTTCTAATTCCTCAATTTCCACAAAATTTTTTTAAGTCTAGTTGAGCCGAGCTCAGGTAAACTAGTAGGGCAGTCGGCCTTGTATAGCGAAGAAATATACATCCCCCACTAAAAATTTCTAAATCTTGCCGAGTCAACCTCAGGTAGACTAGTAAGGCACTCAACCTTTTGCAGGAAATAAATATCAATTTCCCAAAAAAAAATTTAAGTCTAGCTAAGCCGAGTTCAAGTACAATAGTAAGTGATGCATTCAAATCTGTCATCGCCAATCACTATGATATCTAACCTGCAAAACAAGCACTGGTTAAGCCCATGATCACCACTGTTGTGGCCGAAGGCATTCCAATGCTTAAGTCAGATACCGGGTTGAAAAAGAGTAAAGTCTGAATGTAAAATTGCAGTGTGTATGCTCTCGTATATGTGTGCGTACCTTTCTTCCTCATTTTACTGATTCTTATAGCGAGCTCTCCTTCACTATCCCTGTGATCGAGGGCATGAAAGAGGGAGAAGATCTCGCATAAGATCTTACCTCTTGCATGACGGAGTACATACACTTGGCCTTGTTTAGGACTCAATGCTTGATTGGGCTAGAGCTAATGTTGTGCGAGTGGATTTTGGGGCTGTGACAACTTTGAGATCCACTGTTTAGTCCTTTTTTTTTTTAGGCCAAACTCAAAAACCCATGTCTCTAGGGTTAGCGTGTTTTGGGCCTGGGCGCCTGACTTAAGAGCTTAACAATAGCATTGGGCATGGGTCCACTAGGGACCGCTCTAAAGCCTTTTACCTGCTATGTTAGTCCATGCCACGTGTATGGCTATGATTGAGTGATTGTTTGATGTCTCATCGGATACTCCCCTTAGTTAGTGGGTCTATTTGCTGGCCACCACTAGGGGCCCATGTGGGGTCATGATGATAAAATTCGGTGCCTATTCGACTCTTTCGCTATAGTTATTGCTTAAGCGGCGGTTTTTGGTGATTGCTTCACCTACAAGTCAAGTTCATACATTCCTTATTCGAGAAAATTTGTCCTTATTCCTTGCCTGAGTTTATGTTTTCTTGTTGAGAATCCTTCTTAGTTGGATTAGGTGCAAACTTCTTTCTGACATGACTTCCCGATTCTCGCTCGACCATTTTGTTTCCTGTAACGATTTTTATGGAACGTTTATGATGACGGAGACAAATCTCGTCGATCTCCGCAGCATATATCAGATCCCTGGTGCTTTAAAGTTAGGCACCTAGGCATCGGTGAGTCTCCGGTAACTCCAAAATAGGGGTACATAGCTCTGTATAAAGTCATGTTTAGGCTGGGCTTGCCCTTCGTTGTTCTTGAAATTATTTGGGAATTTATGTCATTCCATGGTATCGTACTGGCCCAACTGGCACCAAATGGGTGGAGGTGGCTGATTGCCATCCTGGCTAGGGCGAAGGCTGTGGAGCTCCCCTTGATGCCCAAATTGATTCATTCCATGGCTCCCATCCGAACGAGTAACCACGACACCAGTCGGCTGATGAAGCCCACCTACTTTACCAAGCCTTCAGAGGACACGAAGAATTGACAGCGATACTGCTTCCTTGCTTCTGTGCAGTTTGGGTTCTTTGACCAAGGGGACCGACTGATATATCACAACTTTAAGAGCGTCAGTAAGTCCTCTGACTTTTCCCATTTGATATTTTTAGTGTTATGCTTATTGTATGTATGATGTGCCATCTATTTTCTCTTTCAGGAATACACGATGTGGTTGCTCTTCTTCATGATGAAGAGAGAGCTAAATAAGACTTTCTTTCTCTGTTGCTTATGCTCGTTGTGGACGCACTTGCTGCGACATTTATCGAACACATCGTTATGTTCTCTGACAAGGTCTGAAAGGTGAGTTGAGCGTTGCCAGCTAGCCGACTGGCTCCTCTTCTAGTGCTAAAGCGTCTAGGAAGCTAAAGAAGATAGTTTCCAAGGATTCAAGTCCTTCCAAAAGAAAAGCTGTGGAGGGGCTACTTCCTTCGGCTTGCAAGTACAAAAAGGTCAAGGTGAGGGCTGCCCTATCTTCTTCATTCACTGTCGCGGAGAGAGAGCTCGTTAATCACTCCCATTCTGTGGTACCTTTCTGCGCTTTCTAAGAGACAACGCTTAAGTTCGGTAGTTTCTCTCCTGCCCTGATGTCTTATCTAGAGGGGGAGCATCTTTTCCTTGTTGGGGTGGAGGACCCCAGTGGCTTGAATGAGGAGCAGCTCAAGCATGGCAATGCTTGCTTTATCGATGCCACCATGAGGCTTTCCACTGGTGGTGACCCAAGATTGGGACTCTGGTCTCCAAAGGGCACTGCTAGCGATCTACTGACAGTTCTAGATGCCCCAAGTTCTCACGCTCGCTCCATTATCTTGCTACTTACTATCGGCAAAGGAAGGGAGTTGTAGAGTTTTCCTCCTTCTTCAAAGGTCATCATTATCAAGGGGGTGCAATACTCATCCCTGATCCCAAAGTTATCAACTTTCGCATGTCGGGCGCTGTTGACCTTGACTCTGTTGGCCTACACATATGGCATCATAAGGTTGATCAAAGTAATGGATCCCTGTAGCTTAAGAAGAGGTTTTTTTTTCCCGTCTGGTTGATTGTCCGTTGCTTGAGGAGATACCCGCGGGGGACCATCTCAATCAAGGCCTGAAAAAACTCATGCAGGTGAGGTGTTTGCTTATTTATTTCTTTGGCCTCTTAATTGTATATTTTTTGTAACCAAGTGTTTGGCTGTTAATCAGGGGATAGCCCACCTGCGGTATGCTGGGATGCTAGGCAATGAGGTAGACTTTGCATGAGACAATGTCTACGTTATGTAGAGATTGTTTGCTAAGCAGTAGTTGTAGCTTTCGATCGCTCTTTTTTAAATGGATTCGCTGGGGAAGCAGTTGATCGTCTGTTAGGGCTTAAAAGCTTAGTTGTGGAATGCTCATGAGAGTATGGACAAAGCTTTCATTGCTCAGGCTGACCTGGAGGTTCGGCTGAAAAGGAGTCCAAGAGAGTCTGGAAGAGGCCCTGACTGCCAAAACTAATTTGTCGGTCGAGCTCAAGGGAACTTAAAAATATAGGGATAGATTGGTAGCTGAGCAGGTAGATGTTGTTGACCGTATGGTGTCGGCCCAAAGGTCTGCTGTTGAAATCCAGCTTACTCAGGAACAAGACTCCTAGCGTGCAAGCAATTGCTGCAGAGCGCAGCCTGACAGCCTGTGAGAGTGACCTGTCTAGAGCACGTGAGGAACTGTCTGGCTTAGAGGCTCAGTGGGGTGGTCAAAGAAAAGGAGTTCCTTGATGCTGTTGAGATTTTTGATTTCATCAAGGTTGTTGCTGGTAGGCTGGATCTGCTGGACTATATTGTACAAGACCATGTAGATTGAGACCTTTTCGCGTACAGGCAGGCATGCCATTTTTTCCTGTTTTGAGGAGGAGGATTGTTCCCCATCTTCCCCGTGGAGTGGCCCTGAGGCTGATTTTCCTACCACGGAGATGGTCTCTGATCCTACTGTCCCTGAGCCTGTTGTTGAACCTGAAGCCGTTCCAGACTTTGAGCTACAACAGGATGCTGCTGGCTCTATTCCCACTCTATGAACGGGTTATGTAACGAAATAAAATTTTATCAATGAGAAAATTTCCCCTTCTATTTTTTTTGTATCTGTGCCCGTAACTGTCGTACTTTTCATTTCCAATTATTGCTTATATTAGGTTGAGTAGGCGGGTATACCTACCCCTACCTGACTTCAGTCTGGACTGGAGTTCTTTCTTTGCTTCACTAAACATATTCTGTCAACAGTAATAACTTAATCTACTATGAGAAATAAGTTGTAAAATAATCACCTTTATTTGTGTGGGTTGCGCTCCCTTGTTGATGTGTTTACTGTATTCTTTAGTAGTTCATTCTGCATAGGAGTTGTCTTTCTTCCTAAGACTGCACTTCCTTGGTGGTCTCTGATTTTCGTAGAGATTGGGTTGCTGACAAACCAACTCTTTTTCGGCTGAATATTGTATTCCAACAACCTTGTCTGTCTTGATGATGACTTTGAACTTTAGTGAGGTCACCTTTGCCTTCTGGTCTGGGCCTCCATAATATGCTGCACTCCTAGGTAAAAGTTAGATTGTTGAAAAGTTGCATTTGCTTGAAAATGTTAAATTCCCCATATTTATCTGGCTCTAACCTTGAGAGGTCTTGATCTAAGGAGTAGTTTTCGCTCATTACGGCTAGTCCTTCTATTTTGACCCCAATCCTGAACAAGAGTTGGGTTGCGAAGGGACCTTTCTTGTCTGAACAGGCTCGACTCTTGTGCATATCTTGTTTTATCCTTAAGAGGGCTACATCTCGTAAGATGTCTTGATCTTGAATAGGACCTTTGCAGGAGAAGTTTGTTAAGCTGTAAAGGCTAGACTCTATAATAACCTCAACCCTGAACAAGAGTTGAGTTGTTGAAGGACCATCCCTGTCCGAACGGGCTAGGCCCTTGTGTTCTACTGGCTCGGTCTTGAACATGACTTGCGTTGGGAATGAGTTTGTAAAGCCTGTAAAAGCTAGAATTAATAATAACCTCAGCCATGAACAAGAGTTGATTTGTTGAAGGATCATCCATGCTCAAACGGGCTAGGCCCTTGTATTCCTTTGGCTCAATCCTGAACAGGACCTGTGCTGGGAAGGAGTCTTTTATGCCTGTAAATTTAGACTCTATAATAACCTCAATCCTGAGCAGGAGTTGAAGGACTCATCTTGCCCGAACGGGCTAGGTCCTTGTATTCCACTAGCTCGATCCTGAACATGACCTGCACTGGGAAAGAGTTTGTAACGCCCTGCAAAGTCTAGACTCACTACTAACCTAATCTTGAACGAGAGTTGAGTTGTTGAAGAACCATCCCTGCTAGAACGGGCTAGGCCCTTGTGTTCCACTGGCTCAGTATTGAACATGACCTGCACTGAGAAGGAGTCTATTACGTTTATAAAGGCTAGACTTTATTCAAGTGGTGAGTTTTCCATGGACTTGATTCGATGATGTGTTGTACCTTGGTTGTCACTTGTATGGTGAGTTTTCATGGCCTTCAGCGAGGTTAAACTCTGTAGTTTGTGCACCATTATGATCCTCGAAGTCAGACCATGTTAGGAATGGTGAGTCGTCTGGGGAATGGACTCACCCACTTGTGGTTCTGAGATTGGACTAGGCTATTTCAAGAGCGGTGAGTTGTCTGCGGACTGGATTCCCACTCTTGTGGTGAACAGTCCATGAACTTGGTTCGCCTGCTTGCAGCGGACTATCCGTGGACTGGGTCCATACCGCATTCTGCCTTGGGTTCTAAGGCGGACTGAGCTACTTATGCGGCAAGCTGCCGTCATCCTAAAAAGAATTAGGCTGGGTCGTTTGTGTGCCATTTTGGTCCCCATGTTAGGATAAGGTTTTCCCGTGTAGTGAGCTGTCCGGGATTGGGCTTGAATTACCACGTCATACCTCAGATCCTTAGGTTGACTAGCTCACTTATGCGGCGAGCCATCGCTGCCTTCAGTGAGGATTGGCTGGGCCGCT
Organism: Berberis vulgaris; assembly: GCA_963556465.1. Lineage (NCBI taxonomy): Eukaryota > Viridiplantae > Streptophyta > Magnoliopsida > Ranunculales > Berberidaceae > Berberis > Berberis vulgaris. Next base: position 65,204,707 of record OY747132.1, read on the forward strand.
TGTGCACCATTTTGGTCCCTGTATAAGGATCGAGTCTTCCCTTATAGAAGGAGCTGAGCGTGGAGTAGAGTCGTTTTCAAAGAAATTACCTTTATTGACTGCATAAAAAAGTGCTACATGCCACCCTCACTGCTCCTTACTAGTAATCCCTAGGCTTGTTGGTCCATCTTTCTCTGGGAAATTTGAGCCGATCGCAGTTACTTACCCGACAGCTTCATCACCACGTAATGACATTCTCTGGCGGAAGATTGATATCCCTTGATAGTCCTTGTCTCTCTGTTGATAGGATATTTGAGGCATTGGTGCCTTGTGGAAACCACAACCCCCCATCTAGTGGAGTTAGGGCCATCCTAGGATAATATTACATACGGAAGGGCGTCTACCATGAAGAATTTTGTCATGAGGAATTTCTCCTGTTCCACTGCTCCCACAGGTAGGCTGATGCTCTCGACTAAGTAGCTTCGGGCGCAGCTGAAACCAACCATCACCTTGTTGTCTGACTTAAGTTTCTCTTCTCTCAACCGCATCCTGCGGAATGCTTTTAGGAGCAGGATGTTGGTTGAGCTTCTAGTGTCCATCAACGACCTTTTGACACCCCATTTTGATATGCGATCGTGATAACCAGAGTGTCTTTGTGCGGAGAGTAGTACCCTTGCATGTCCTGTCAGTGAACATTTGTTCCAGAGTTGGGTGTTCCACCCGGGCATGTTGGACCGGGTGGTCTCCGCTGTGGGGACCTATCCGCAGCTTCCGGATTGCCCACTTCCTTGATCGGTTAGATTTTCCAGGTCCGTTGTGTGCACTATGCAGGACATAGATGACGTCTACACTCGATCTCATTCTTGATACTTTGGCAGTCTTGAGTGATGTGGCCGTGATCCTTGTGATACGCACACTATTTGCCCTTATCGCGCTTGGAAGGATCACCTTTTATCGTTGGGGCCACTTGATGTCCTCCTAGTTTTTCATGGCGGAATGGATTTTGGCCAAGCTAGAGTTGAGTGGAGCGTACTCAGAAAACCTTGCACCGATGTAGTTGGCGGACTTGTCAGGTTTGCCTTGTTTGACCCGGTTTTGTTGTCCCTCTTCCTCCTTTTGGACCCGTCCTCCTTTTTGTGCCTTTTTTCTTCTTCTTGTCCTAGGCCCTTGGGCCTACTTGGCCTCACTTTGGCTGCCTGTATTTCCTCAAGAGTGATGTATTTCTGCACACTTTTCAACAAGTCCTCCATATCCCTCAGAGGTTCCAGGGTGAGGAAGTTGTAGATCTGACCTAATCGGAGGCCGAAAATGAAGGCAGTCACCGACGTATCGTCATTGCAACCGCCAATCAAGGTTAGGTCGTCATTGAAACGAGTGACGTATTCTCTAAGGGTTTCGCCTTGTTTATTTTTGATACTCAACAAATAGTGCAACCTTTTTCTGATTCGCTGGCTCCCCACAAATCTTGTGATAAACACATTCGTTAAGACTTGGAACGAATCGATAAATCTTGGCTAAAGACTATGGAACCAAGTTAGTGCAGCCTTTTTCAGGCTAGTGGGAAAAATTAAGCACATGATGGCCTCCAAAATTTTTTTAAGCGCCATCATGTGATGGTAATGGCGCAAATGGTCTGACGGATCTAATGTTCCGTCATAGAACTTTAGCTTTGGTGTGACGAACTTCTTTAGAAGCGGGGCACTCATGATCTCCTCCAAGAAGGGAGGGATGGTGAGATCGTACAAGATGTCTGGATTGGTTGCCCCCAGTTGGAGCAAGTTCCTGATCATGGTGCGATCTGTTTTAGGGGCATGATCCCCATGCTTAGGATCTCTTACTACCGGTTCTTTGTTCCTCCCCGAGGAGGTTTTCACTTTTTTGGATGCACTCTTGGGCGTCCTCCTTGGTCTGGGATCTCCTCAGATCTCTGCTGCCATTATGCACGTGTAGTCGATCCTGAGCGAGTATCTCCACTATCCATGCCAGATGATCCATATGAACTAGGGTCTGGTCTATGTGGGGATCAGTCGTGGCTGCTGCAGCAGCTGGGCCAGGCAACTGCTATGCCCCTCGGTTGGATCGATTTGACCCTGTGAGGGGTTTTTTGGGCAAGAGGGTTGTTTGGCTCAACATTGTGAATGCTCGAGATCTGGTGTTGGTGACCAATTCTTGATGTTCTGTTTAGCTTATAATGAACTCTGCAAGTTCGTTCTAGGGAAAATTATTGTCATCTTCACCACAGACGACTCCAAACTGATGCTCTTAGATATGTCTTCGCCAATCCTTATGATATCTAACCTGTAAAACGAGTAGCGGTTAAGCCCACGATCACTGCTGTGGTGGTCGAAGACACTCCAATGCTTAAGTAAGATACTAGTTTGAGAAAGAGTGAAGACTAAATGTAAAAGTTGCAATGTGTATACTCGCGTATATATGGGCGTACCTTTCTTCCTCTTTCACTGATTCTTATAGTGAGCTTTCCCTGACCAACTGTCTCTGCGATCAAAGGCGTAATGGAGGGAGGAGATCTCACATAAGATCTTACATGTTGCATGACTGAGTACTTTGGCACTTGGCTCTGTTTAGGACCCAATGCTTGATTGGGCTAAAAATGATATCGAGGGCGAGTGGATCTCGGGCTTGTGATAGTTCTAAGATTCAATGTTCAGGCCTTATTGTCCTGGGCCAAACCCTAAGACTCGTGCCTGTGGGACTGGCGTGTCTAGGGCCGGGGGCACCTGACTTACGGGTTGAACATTAGTCTTGCGCATGGGTTCGCTCGGGACTACACTGAAGCCTTTTACGTGCTAGGGTTATTCTATGCCACGTGTATGGTTGTGATTGAGTGACTATTTGATGTCTCATTAGTAAGGCAGGCGACCTTGTGGCAAGGAATAAAGATTCATTGCCCACTATAATTTTCTAAGTTTAGTTGAGCCGACGTCAAGCAGACTACTAAGACACTCAACCTTTTGTAGGAAAGAAATATGGAGCTCAGGTAGACTAGTAAGGCAATCGGCATTGTGGTAGGGAAGGAAGATTCATCCCCACAAAATTTTCAAAGTCTAGCTAAGCCATGCTCAAGTAGACTAGTAACGCAGTCAACCTCATGGTAAGGAAGAAGGATATGTTCCCCACCAAAATTTTCCAAGTTCTACTTGAGCTGAGCCGAGTTCATGTAAACTATTAAATAAAGTTGATCTACTGAGTATATGATCATTTTTATAGAGATGTCTCCACTACAATGATTATACAAAAGGTGATCATAACTGAACTGAATGTATAGAGAAAGTTTGAGCTGACGAGGGCTTAGCCCATGCCTATCAAAACGTATGTGTAAAGAGAGAACTAAGCCTATGCCTTTGAAGTTGGATGTGTATAGAGATGGCTACGCCCATGCCTCTGAAACTGCATGTATAATGAGAGGGTTAAGCATATGCCTTTGAAACCGAATGTGTAATGAGAGGGCTAAGCTCATGCTTCTAAAACCGAATGTGTAAACAGAGGGCTTCAGCCCATGCTTCTTTTAAGCTAAATTGTGAATAAGACTCGATGTAAATTGGCATAAGATAGTAAATGTTGCTTGAACTTGTCTGGTATACATAGCAAACCTTTTTTCATATTTACAAACCCCTCATTATACAAAACAAAGTATGGACAAGTACAAAGTGTTATACTACCACAAAAAACATGAGTTCGGTTATAAAACTGTGATGACCTATTGGGAGATGCTGACTCAATCATAAAACTTCTTCAAGTTTTGAATGTTTAAAAAAGTTCGATGGGGATACCAGACAAATCATAGAGTCGGTAAGCACCACCTCTTAACACCTCAACCACTAAATCGGGGCCCTTCGGGTTAACAGAAAGCTTTCCCTAATTCGGTTCTTTGGTGTTGGGCAACACTATCTCAATGCTAAGTTGCAGACCACTAAGGTTCTTTCTCGGATGTGCTTCTGATATTCTGTGGGCAGAATTATGTGATACTCTTCCATACATAACCTTATATCCTCCGACATATAAACTACTAATGCTCGTGATACATCTGAACCCCTTGATTCGAATAGGTGTTTCCTTGTAGTAGCTACAACTTGTTCGATTGGGATTACTGCCTCCATGCCGAATGCCAATGCAAAAGGTGAGTCTTCGGCACGTGTTGTGGTTATGTAGGTCCATAATACCTCCAAAATTTTATCTGGCCATTCTGACTTAGCTACTTCCAATTTTCGTTTTATAATCAGTCGCCATTAGCAAGAATTCTTTGCTTCCTAAGGCTAGGCCATCGAAAGAGGGTCGACACTGTCCATTCCCTGCAAGGCAAACGGCCACGAACTATAGACAGAATACAAAGCTTCCTCATGAGTATGGATATTGTGAGCATGCTTCTGGCACGACTCACAGTGTAGGGATACTTTCTTAGAATGCTCTTACATATACAACCAATAATACCCTTAGAGTTCAAGCTATTTTTTCATGGATTGTCCTCCTAAATGGTTTCCACAAATTTCACTACGTATTTCATGAAGGATCTCTTCTGCTTTAATTTGGCTTACACATTTCAATAGCATCCCATCAGCTATTGTCGAGCTTTTAATTTAACCTCCTAGCTACCTATCTGTATTGGGGACGATCCCACATAAGAGATGATGTTTAATCGAGTTTTCATCCAACAATTTGGGTCATCCTCTTCTACTGCTACTATAATTGCAGTAATTGGATCACACTGGCCATCAATATCTTATTCCATACTTGGTTCTTTGAGTGTTTCCACACTAATCGTTCAGTTGCCCATATGTCCCGTAGCCGCAGAGATGTAGGCCAAAGAATTAGCATGCCTATTCTCAGACCTAGGTATGTGAAATATCGAAGCTTCAACACCGACTAGGGCGTGTCTTATGAAAACTAGGTAGCTTGCCATCCGACATTTATTATTAACGTCACTGGTACCACACCTACTCAGAGTTTTCAGGATCCCATAACCTGTCAAAGACCAGAAACACACCATAAACTGATAAACATGTCGTCGACTGAGTTCAAACCCATGACCCAGTGGTACCATCCGCCAAGCTCTAACCATTGAGCTGTCATGCCATTGGCTGTCTAACAAAGTGTTGCTTAGGAAGAAGACATGACGCTCAATTTTCTCTACTCTATTGATTAGAACTGAACTTACTACAAAGTAAGATGTTGAAAGATATAAAATCACCGATTTATCCAAACAGGGTTTTGACAACCATTGGTGGTTGGCCGAGGTACCTTTTGAGCTCAGTAAACGACAATCCATTCAAATGTTGATTATTTTGTAAGAGCTGAAAAGTGGCTTGCATATGTCACATGATATGAAGATGGATCGATTTAGGGCTGCAATCATTTCGGTCAATTTCTACAACTGTTTTTTCGAACTTGGTGATAACATACTTATCAATTCTGATAAGGATTTGCCTCTATCCCCCTCGTGGTAACTAAAAAACCCAGGAACTTCTCAGAAGATCACTACACCAAATTTGCATTTTTGTAACTACCCCCAAAACAGTAACACTTTTGAGCTATAATAATCCACAAAGCAATTTTACACATTTTCACAAATGAAGTGATACAATAATTGCATCACCATGAATAGTATGGTCCTACAAGTGATACTATTCATGGTGATCTAATTTATTGTATCACTTTTTTGTGTAATTGTTTTTCATTTTTTTGACTAAATTTTGTTCTGACTTGAAATTGTTTGGTGGATTGTAACAACTCAAAAGTGTTGTTGTTTTGGGAGTTGTTACAAATATGCCAATTTGATGTAGTGGATACTACAAAGATACATTTTTTAGGGTTCAGCTTCACTCGATACTTTCTTAAAACCTTGAATGTCGTCTATCCCCCCTCCTTCCAAAAGTGCAGCATGTGGTCATTTTTTTCCATACTTTTCACAAGCATGTCATCGATATGGACATCTTTAGTCTTGTTTAACAAGTCTTTAAACATGTTTTTGACAAGTCTTTCATAGTTGGGTCCTGCATTCTTTAAGCCGAATGACATTCTTGTATCATCCATTTTACCAACAAAAAAATGTAATTCCTTGGTAAAAACCTTTAGCTAGGGGGATGCCGCTACGAACCTAGTGTCAATTTTTTTTTTCCTAGCTAAAAGTGTTTTTCAACAAAATTTTGATTTTTTTCAAGGAAATTTTTTCTTGAAAAATGTCTTAATTGTTGTAGTGAATGCTTGAGATCTGGTGCTAGTAACCATGTCTCGGTGCTCTGCTAGTTAGAAAGAGTTTATATGTTCAAGGAAAACTTGTTGTTTTCCCACGGACGACGCCAATCTGATGCGATCAAATCCGTCCTTGTTGATCTCGAACCTGCAAAACGAACAACGGTAAGCTAGAGATCACCATTGTGGTGGCCGAATGCACTCTGATGCTTAAGTTAGGTGGCGGTGCAAGGAAGAATGAAGACTTGATGAAATAGCAATGTATATGCGTACCTTTCTTTTTCCCTTTGCTCACTTTAAGTAGTGAATGTTCCCTCCGCAACTGTCCCTGCTATTGAGGGGGTGATGGAGGGGAGGAGATCTTGTCTATTTAGGATCTTGGATCTTACCTGTGCATGAATGAGTTTCTTCGGCACTTGGCTTTATTTAGGACCCAATGCTTGATTAGGTGAAGAACATATTTGTGCCAGAGGATCTAGGGCCTGTGATAGCTCAGAGATCCGTGTTCGAACCTTATTGTCCAGGGCCAAGCTCAAAGATCCGTGCCATGTTGGCTCGCGTGATTTGGGCTTGGACGCCTGACTTACTAGCTGAACAGTGGTTTGAGTTTGGATCCGTTTGGGACTGTATTGAGACCTTTTTCGTATTATGGTTGGCCTATACCACGTGTACGACCGTAATTGCACTTTTGCATCAACTACTACCTCATATCTCTTTTATAACTCCTCATAATTGCTTGTTTCTCTATAGAAATTTATGGGCTGGCTAATCATCAAAACTTAATTTCTTAACGCTTACCGTGCTAATCAAAACATACATCCCTCTGAGAACATGCTATTTCATATCCACTTACAAGAACAAGAAATCCGTTTTCGTTGCAAACGTCATGTTAGAACCTGCTTATCAACGAAAACACTCAACCCAGTCTAGTTTGGTTAGTCTAGCAAATGAGACGGGATGCACCGATCCAACTATACACGTCTTCTGCATTGTAACACAAACAATCCTAAAAAGTACATAAAAGTGCAAACAAAAAATGATTTAGAGGAAAAATAAAATCATCTGAATTATTTACAATGTTAGTCTGAGTATTTGAAAAACATAGTAATAATGTTGTTGGAAACTACAAAGATGGCATGCCCCTACAAGGCTACAATTGCACATAATAAGACCCCTACACCACACCATTATTGGCAATTTGTAACCACAATTAGCATCATTTTCTTAGTGATACTCATTGTATTATATTGTATCATGTACTTTCTGTTTCTATTCAAAATTACAACATTATGAAATTGTCACGTGCATATCACGTGTAAGCATGTGTTACTAATTGAGAAACAAATTTTTTTGGTAATAAGATTGTTTGGGAGATTTGGGACTTAGAAAATGTCTCCAAAAACTCTCAGCTTGCACAGAAACAATGTCGAATGAATGTTTTGGTCCTTTGGGAGATGGATAGTCGAACGATTTGAATCAATTCAATGTCTCTCTAGGGTTTACAAAGTGATGTCTAATCTTCTTCACATTTGTACGATCAATGTCTCTCTAATCTATAGCTCTCTAATCGATATCAGAAATCGAATCTCAGAAACAACGATCTCATAAACAATCAATCTCTAATCTTTTCCAGTTCTCCAATCGGTCTCAGAAACAATTACACTTCATCTTCTTCAATCATTCTTTCAAGTTTCCAAATGTAAATAAGCTTGCGAGTAGCGAGGCCGAGAAGCACATCAGGTAAGGTTAGTACCATGCTCCTATTTCTTGACATATTTTTCTTCTCTTGTTTTGCTATAACTACGCAATAGAACATCAAATCATGTCTGGTCCGTTTGTTCCTTGGCTTGTTTGCTTGCTTATTTTTGTTGTTCTGGCTCTTCATTGATTGTTACTCATCATTGATCGGTCTATCGATCCATGTGATATGATTTGGTCTACCCTGCCGTAGTTTGATTAGTGTTTCCTTCCTTCCTTACTACCATATGAATTTTTTTTTCTCATGAATTAGAAGCAAATGCCATCTTGGTTCAGAACTTCTATTTTTTTAGGTTAATCCATCCATGATTGTCTTAAGTGAAACTGTTATTAAGCAAAAAAATTTGATTCATTGCCATTGTTGATAGAATTTATTTAATATTTTATGACCTTCTAGTATTGATTCTTTTTAATTATAATTACTAAAGAATAGACAGGAAACTTTCAACATGGTCAACATTTTATTTTTCTATTCTTATGTTACCGCAATAGTATTAGCAAGTGAAAGATGGTGAGAACCAACATTCAATTATCAAAGTAGTTGCGGAAAATGTAGAAGAAGTGTGGCTTGGATTAAGTTCATCTCGGTAGAAGACGAAGTGTGGTTTGGATTAAGTTCATCTTTGTACATTCTATGAATTTTAGATTTTTATTCTTTGGTGTTCTATCACTGTCCTAGCATGAATTTCTACACTATACCAAATTGGCACTTTTGTAACAATTCTCAAAACGGTATCACTTTTGAGATGTTACAATCCACCATACAATTTCAAATCAAAACTAAATTTAGTCAAAAAAATGAAAAACAGTAACTAAAAAAAAATGATACGATAAGTTGGATCACCATGAATAATATCACTTTTATAACCATACTCTTCATGGTGATACTATTATTGTATCATTTTGTTTGTGAAAATGTGTAAATTTGTTAGGTGAATTGTTACACTTGAGAAGTGATATTGTTTTGGGGGTTGTTACAAAAAGGCCAATTTGGTATAGTGCTAGTTTGGTAAAGAAAGATAAATCGATATCCTCAATGATCTCAAATTAGGCAAAACTGTCCATTTTCATTCTCATTAAGAGAAAAAAGGGTTTAAATGGTTTTAGAGGAAAATCTTGTAATGCCCCAACCCTAAACATGAAAAATTAAGGTACTATAATAGAATGGAAGCTTTGAAGCATCTCTGATGATAAGGGAACCTTAACACTGATAAACATGGTTAAGTGGTTTTAAGAAAAATCATCGAATGTTAGATAGGTTCTAAATGCTTATAGACCTACAACTTGGTTGTTTCTTAAAATCAATCTACATTTGTGGTCATAAACTAAATTCAAGGTGTATATTGAAAATGCTCATAGGTTGTCTTACAAGAGAAATAATTCCACAAGAAAACAGGGAGGTTGTATAAATAATTATCACTGTAATGACTAGAATTTGATTCTGATAGCATTCTTGAATTACCTTTTAACCGAAAGCTGAAATTAGAGAGAAAAATCTACCATTATATACAACTGATTGTGCAAAGTTGCTTGTACTTTGCCTTTTGCGCTTGATTTTTTTTTTTGTTTGTTTTTCGAAATCGTTTGTGGTGGAATGTTTGAAATTATGTGGATATCTTTTTATTTGGTATTTTGGGTGAATAATATTGATATGTATAATTATGAAATGTGAGTTTGGAAATAATGATCAAATTGTCGTGGGATGTTTTTGTTTTTAATGAATAGTAATGTACAATTAACAATTTATACTATATTTATTTTATTTGTTTCCTTGATTAGCTTTGTGAATATTTTTGTTGCAGATTAATTTGTTTACATGTCATTTATTGAATTAATGTATTGTATTGTGTAGAATGTCGCCATATGTGAGTAAATAATGGATAGACGAGTATGATACAATAAGCCTACAATATAGGGCAGGGGTTGCCCAATTTTTGAAATTTGTAGAGGACAATGGTAGTGGTCAACAACTGTTTTGTTGCCCGTGTAATAAATGTAGAAATCAGAGGGGGATGGTTGACCTTGATAAAATTTCTTTTCATTTGCATTGGTATGGTATAGTGAAGACATATAAGGTTTGGTATCATCATGGGGAATAAAATATAGAAAAAGAACAATCAACTACGACATATGTAAAAGAAATTAATGATGGTTCTTACGATACTAGAATGAAGACCTGGTTAATGATGTTTTTGAAATGCGTGGTGGGGTAGTCGATTCCTTAATGGAGGACATTATTCAGAATAATGAAGATGGTGATGGTGGAGGTTTCAAGGGTAATGATCAACCTCAAATACATGGAGGTAAAAAGTACAAATCTCTGGATGTGGATGCCAAACAACCTTTGTATCCTTCATGCCCAAAAACGTTGACAATGTTATATGTCGTTGTTAAATTAAATAACATAAAGGCATAATTTGGTTGGTCAGATAATAGTTTTACTGAACTACTCAAGCTCTTTCAAGAGTTATTACTTGAAGAAAGCACAGTGCCAGCCAATTACACTTATGTTGATAGACCACACATCCCTGAGCCATACACGTGTCATGATGATCTCGAGGAATTACGAGCCCTAGTGTCAGCCCAACACTGATCCGGCCCAAACGGTTCTAAGCCCGCCCAATGCAGTTAGCCAAACGGACTCAAACTCTTATAACTTGCTAAGCCCACGCGTCTTACAACTACCTCAATACCCGTAAGCCCTATTAAGGCAAGTATCTTGAATATCAACTTCAAATAGACAATTACAACAACTCTCCGCTTCCGACTAAGAAGAAAATACTAGAGTACATATCACATAGGGAAACTTCCTCTTATGGATTACCCTCAGATAGGGAACTATCTCTTGCGTATCTAGGAGCACAGGGCTAACAAGGAACTTCCCTTCTACAACACGACTCCTAATCTCCTTCCTAAACTACGCCATCGATTGCCTGGTCGAACCATGACTCCTGCATTATAAATAAGACATGAGGTTAATAAGCTAAGGTATACAAAAAATTCTCTGTTTACAACATTACACCTTCCTCAGATCCCTGTCTGACTTTAGCATCGGAGTGCCAACGGCCACTACAACGGTGGTCCGTGGCTAACGTGCATTCCTTGTGTAGGTCAGCAAGACTAGGTCAAAACAGGGAGCGAAAAACGTCGTCCGTGGGGATGACAAAGTTCCTAACCTTTCACTAGCATCATTTCTCTTCGAAATATACAGAGATAGTGACTACTAGATCATGCAAAAAATAACGAGGGGAAAAGGCGAGCGCTCAGCCTGACGCTGCTTTACCACCCTCGACGATGCAGGTAACGCGCAGGCATCAAGTTGGCACTCTCGGAACAACGACAACACCAACAGACCCCGAATCAGTTCCAAGATCGCTTATCATACGTCAGGCTTTATCAATAATAAAGATGCTCAGATTGATGAAACAAAAGCCTGACGAGACACTGAAAGGCATATTTAACCCGCTTCAACGGTGAGTTAACCACCGTTAATGTGTGCAATGACACAACAACCGTCTCAGTCTTCATCGATAGCCTGGGGAAAGAAGAGTTCTATAACTTTCTAACACTAGACCCTCCAGCAAGCATGACAAACCAAGCAAGGGAAGCACAAAACTTCATCGCCCTAGCAGAAGAACAGGCAGCCAGAAGCTAATACGAGCCCAAGGAGAAATCGACCAACAGAATATGCGTGCTTCATGGAGCCCATTCCGAGTCCGAACTGTCAAACAGATCCAGGAAAAGGGCTATCCAAGATATTAAGATCCAAGCAATACACGGCGAGCAGTTGGTATCGCATGCTCAGAAGCAAGACCCCTCCGTGCCACTAGTATTTACGAAAAAAGACCTCCAGGGCATACAACTCCCACACAATGACGCCCTGGTGGTAACAATTTCCTTGGCAAGCTAGGAAGTAAGGAGGTCCTTGGTAGGCACTGGGAGCTCGATGAACGCCCTCTTTTTCCATACATTCCATGGCATGCAATTAAATGAGAAACCCCTGATAATCGACCGATGATTGACTTTAGCGGCCAAAATTTGTTCCCCGTGGAAAAGATACAACTGACAATAATAGCGAGAGAAGCCATGTTTCAAGAGTTCATAGTAATTGATGCACCTTCGGCGTATAATGCGGTCATGGGGAGACCCTGGATACACCAGATGGGAACGGTGGTCTCCACTCTACACCAATGCATCAAGTATCCAACAAACCAAGCGATTGGTACATTAAGAGGCGACCAAACAACTGCCAGGGAATGCCAGTACATGACGACACTACAACCCGATAATTCTCATTTGGCAGCTAGCCTTGTGACTAAGATGACTCTCCATTCCACTCGGGAAGCAGGGGAAGAACAACCGATCCCAGGAGATGAGGCTCCAATGAGCCCTCGAGGCAGACCCAATGTCGACCAACCAGAAGAAGAAACCATCACGGTCTACCTCGATAGCTCTCTCAACAGTAGGGTTGTCCATATTGGTTTCCGATTGAGCAAAGAATTGGCGGAACAACTCATGAAGTTGCTACAAGATAACCATGACATCTTCACCTGGACCATGCGAGACATGGTGGGAATTGACCCGTCGATAATCACCCATTGCCTAGAGGTGCACCCCATGAGGAAAAATGTACTGCAGAAGAAAATGATTGTGGGTTCCGATGAGAAAGTACATCGTCTACTGAATGCGGACATGATTAAGGAAGCACGATACCCTGACTAACTGGCGATTATTGTTATTGTGAAAAAGAAAAATGGGAAATGGAGAGTGTGTGTGGACTACACTAACCTAAACAAAGCCCGTCGGAAGGAAAACTTCCCACTCTCTTGCATTGATCAGATTGTGGACGCCATATGGAAGCCCATTCAAGCTACAATCAGATATTGATGCAACCCCCAGATCAGGAGAAAACCTCCTTCATAACTGAAAGAGGGATATATTGCTATAGAGTGATGCCATTCGGCTTAAAGAACGATGGCGCTACATACCAACGACTGGTCAATCGAATGTTCAGACAGTAGATCGACAAGAACATGGAAGTCTACATAGACGACATGCTGGTCAAGAGCATCCACAGCCCCGACCACATACAAGACCTCACCAAAGCGTTCAACCAGCTCAGGAAATACCATATGAAGCTCAACCCACAGAAATGTATGTTTGGAGTCGAGTCTGGAAAATTCCTAGGCTATATAGTAAACAAGAGGGGAATCGAAACTGACCCAAAACAAATTCAGACCCTCTTCAACATGAAAGCTCTCCCCAACATCAGAGACGTTTAAAGCCTGACCGGGAGGGTAGCAGCACTCAACAGGTTTATATCTAAGTCATTTGACAAGTGCCTTCCTTTCTTTAAAATACTAAGAGGAAGCAAACGATTCTCTTGGAATGAAGAGTGTGAACAAGCCTTTCAGAACCTGAAAGCATACATGGGGAGTCCAGAGCTACTCTCAAAACCTGCAACAGGGGTACATTCTATCTATACCTGTCTATTTTTGAACACGCTGTCAGCTCGACCCTCGTGCCAGACGACCAAGGGACCCGAAGACCAGTGTTTTACCCCAATAAAACTTTCGTGGAAGCAAAGGCACACTATCCAGACCTGGAAAAGTTAGCTCTAGCGCTGGTCGTATCCTCTAGGAAGTTGAGGCCTTATTTTCATGTTCACTCTATAATGATACTGACCAAGCATCCACTCTGCTCGGTATTCCATAAACTCAAGCTATCCGACAGGATGTAAAAATCTCGGACAATTTGACATAAGCTATTCTTCAAGGATCGCCATCAAAGCCCAGACACTGGCGGACTTCATTGCTGAGTTCACTGGTGGAAAGGAGTCGAAGACAGACCGCCAATTCTCATACTCAAGCATCGAGGTGTGGATTTGGTGTTGTGATGGGTCATCAACAGGGAAGGCAAGCAGAGCAGGGATCACACTCCGCTCCCCCAGCGGCTTCACCCTAAAAAATTAGTCAAGTTCGGCTTCTTCTCTTCAAACAACGAGGTCAAATACCAAGTCGTCCTGTCTGACCTAAAGCTAGCATTGGGGATCAGGATAGATCACCTAACAGCATACAGCGACTCAAGGCTGGTGGTCAACCAGGTCAAAGGTATTTCAACAGCAGAGAACCCCCACATGATAGCCTACCGCAATTAGGTACTAGGCGTAATGGGCAGATTCAAGAGGTGCGAACTCATATAGGGCCCTCGGGACGACAACAAAAGAGCTGACGTGCTAGCTAGAGAAGCCTCAGCCTCCAACGAAGTCTCGAGTGGCCTCATTGAACACCAAGAGCAATCAAGCCTCAACGAAGAACCTAGAGATGTCTGTATTGCTGACGCACAACCAAATTGGATGACTTCGATACTCGAATACATTGCAACTGGAGCCCTACCGAATGAGAAGGTCGAGGCTAGAAGACTAAAAAATAGAGCAATGGGGCACACTCTCCTAAATAACAAGTTATACAGGAGATCTGTAATGGGCCTCTGCTCCGATGTTTGTCACTTTCGGAGGTAAATCAGGTTTTAGGAAGGATCCTTAGCGGTATATGCAGAAACCGTCACCCTCGCTCACAAAGCTTTAACTCTAGGATACTATTGGCCTACCATGCAGTGAGACACCAAGGAAACTGTCCGCAAATGTGACAAATGTCAGAGGTTCGCACCATACACACATATGCCTACCTAGTCACTAACACCGTTGACTAGTCTGTAGCCATTCACGCAATGGGAATGGACATCCACGGACCGCTCCTAGCATAAGGTGGTATAAAGTTCCTTCTTGTGGCCATCAACTATTTTACCAAGTGGGTCGAAGCCAAGCCTCTATCCAAAATAGTGCAGGTCCAGATAGAAAAATTCATATGGGCCACCATCGTCTATAAATTTGGCATCCCCAGGGTATTGGTCAGTGGCAACCAATTCAAAGGTATCAAGGTTAAAAAATTGTGCAAAAGTTTACCCCCAAACCAACGACCAAGCGGAGGTTACCAATCGAACGATCCTAGAGGCTATCAAAAGAAACATTGATGTGGCCAAAGGTAGATGGGTTCTAGAGCTACCAGAAATACTTTGGACATATCGAACGACTAAAAGAGTCCCTACCGGAGAGATACCCTTCGCCCTGGCATACGGGTTAGAAGCCATGGTTTCGATAGAACTCGAGGTGCCAACCTTGCGAACGAAAGAGTTTAGACCAGACGGTAATGGAAAAGCCTTGAGAGTTGGGCTAGACCTCCTCGTTGAAAAGCGTGATCTAGCATCTGCCAAGATAGTCCCCTACCAACAACTAATGGCGCAATACTACAACAAGAAGGTCAAGCCATGCGAACTCAAGGTGGGAGATTGGGTACTCGGGAAGACCAAGCAAAACACAAAAGAAGCTGCGTAGAAAAGCTAAATCCAAATTGGGAAGGACCATACAGAGTTGGCAAGGTCAACAGGCCGGAAACATACTGGCTTGAAGTCGTAGACAACGACAAGCTTAAACGACCATTGAATGTAGAACATATCAAAAATTATTTTCAATAAAATTTTTGCTTTTACTAGAACTTCCATTGTTGTCCGTTACGACCCTCTACCATCCCGGCTACGACCAGACTCAAATATCAGCTTGATGCCTAGTCCGTTACGCGTGGACTACGATGGCTGAGGAGTCTAGTCAGCGCTTGTCCGCTGATGACGATGACTCACCTAGGGATCATTGCTCTCCAACAAACAATCATCGCCAAACTTACCAGGTAAGCTTAGTCAGTTCGCGACTAATGATGATGGATTCTAGTGCCTGACGCCTAGTCCGTTGTGCGTGGACTACGACAGCTGAGGAAGTGGGAGTCTAGTCAATGCTGGTCCGCTGAAGATGATGACTTGCCAAGGGATCATTGCTCTCCAACAGACAATGATCGTCGAACTTACTAGGTAAGCTTAGTCAGTTCGCAATTAATGACGATGGCTTCTGGTGCTTGACGCCTACTCCACTGCGTGCGGACCACGAAGGTTGAGGAAGTGGGAGTCTAGTCAGCGCTTGTCCACTGATGATGATGACTCGCCAAGGGATCATTGCTCTCTAACAGATAATGATTGTCGAACTTACCAAATAAGCTTAGTCTGTTCGCGACTGAAGAAGATGGCTTCTAGTGCAAGACGCCTATTTCGCTGTGCACGAACCATGATGGCTGAGGAAGTGGGAGTCTAGTCAATGCTTGTCCACTGATGACAATGACTCACCAAGGGATCATTGCTCTCAAACAGACAATGATCGTCGAACTTACAAGGTAAGCTTAGTCAGTTTGCGACTGATGATGATGGCTTCTGGTGCTTGACGCCTAGTCCGCTGCACGCGGACAACGACAACTGAGGAAATAGGAGTCTAGTCAACAGCTGTCCGCTTATGACGACTACTCGAGAAGGGATCATTGCTCTCCAACAGACAATGATCGCAGAACTTACCAAGTAAGCTTAGTCAGTTTGAGACTGATGACGACGACTTCTGGTGCCTGATGCCTAGTCCGCTAGGCACAGACCACGATGGCTGAGGAAGTGGGAGTCTAGTCAGCGCTTGTTCACTGATGACGACGGCTCGCTATGGAATCATTGTTCTCCGGCAGACAATGATCGCCAAACTTACCAGGTAAGCTTAGTCAGTTTGCGACTGATGACGATGGCTTCTGGTGTCTGACGCCTAGTCCGTTGCATATGGACCGTGACGGTTGAGGAAGTGGGAGTCTAGTCAGTGCTTATGGACCATGACGGCTGAGGAAGTGGGAGTCTAGTCTAGACAGCACAATTCTTTCATACATTGAAGGATTTGAGATTGTCCAAAGCCTATTTTTCAATGTGTTGTGTGCAAAAGTTATTAAAATGGATGTCTCTTGGTTGTGAGAAAATGTTTAATTGAGGATTTATGTGTCATGGAAAAGCATTTTCCGCCTTCCCCTTTTACCATTAGTATCCACCTCATGGTGCATCTAGCTGATGAAGCATTGATATGTGGCCCAGTAAGGTATTCTTAGATGTACCCCTTTGAAAGATACGAATTTAACATTCTTAGTACATGTCAATAAACCATATCAAGAATAAACCATTTTATGATCATTTTTTCTCCCAATAGGTTGATGAGGAAGTACAAGGAGTATGCACACAATGAAAGGTACATTGAAGGAAGCATCACACAAGCACACCTTGTAGAGGAATTTAATATTTATTGCAAGGAATACTTGCCAAATCCAATTAATGGAAAACGAAAATCCACCGCTGAAGACTTTCTAGATGAAAATATTGAGTGTGCTTATGAGGGTCCTTTGGGAGAAGGGAAGGATTTTAAGTTAACCCAAATACAATTCGTTCAAGTATGTAAATGGGTTTTGGATCACTACCATCAAGTATATGAGTGGAAAAGGTAAGATAATTTTTTTTTTATGAAAAAAAAATTTAGTTTGCATGAGCTCAAATAAATTTAGTTATTCACTTTCTAGATGCACTTTTTTATAATGATGCACTTGCAAATAATGTGGGAAGTATGAATCTTATTTGGAGTTTGGGTGTAGTCGGAAAGGAAGTACATTGAAGGATACAATTCAGTTTATACCATGGTTATGTGAAGAGGCCATCTTTTGATATAATAATATTTATATATATGTCGTGTATGTTTGAAGACTTAAATTTTTGAATTTCTTTTTTGCATCTTATAGTTATTAAAGGCCAATGAAACCAATTCGACGCTTTGGCGGCTAGCAAATGGGCCAATGTACAAGACACAATCATACACAAAGTATCGTGTCAACGGGTTTGTTTTTTCGACAAGTGACTATGATTGTAGACAAGTGACTCAAAATAGTGATGTCTCTATGAAAGCTATTACTAAATGCAGGGCTAGTTGGATAGACAAAAACTACAAGGAAGCAATGTTTACATACTATGGAACTATTAGAGAAATAATCGAATTAGATTATGTTTCTTTCAAGCAAGTTGTATTTTATTGTGATTGGGTAAATTAAGACGGTGGAAGGTTGACCCTAAATAAGCTTGAGAGCAAAAGTAAAATAGGTGATCAACCTTGCATTCTGGCCTCTGAAGCCATACAAGTGTTCTACTCGAAAGATATAAAAGATAATAAATGGCATGTCCTCTTACATACATTGAAGAGATTGACTAAGAGTGTTGATGAAGTGGAGGTCCCTTCTGTTTATCAATCTATTCTTGATGATAATGAGAATTTGAAAAATCTAGTAAGGGGTTTATAAGTTAAACTTAGATGTTGAACGTATACAAACTGATATTGTAGAAATCAGACCTTCTCATGTCTATTCCTCTTTCAATTGAATACATGGTTTTTGATCATTTGTAATTGTTTTTTTATATTGGAGATCTACTTTTTATAAACTCTTTAGTGTGTTACTATTAGAATTGCGACCAGTGGTATTGGATCATTTGTTGAATATTTCGTCAAGGAAACTGAGTCATTTCATACCAAGGTGAGTGCTTTAATTTTGTTTTGATGGAATTCAAATACCTTTTTATCTTCTTCATGCATTTGTTGTGGCAGTGAAAATTCAATATAGTTGTGTACCATTTAGTGGGTTGAAGTTGCTTGAGGTTTTTGATGTCTTGTTTATGATTCATTGTATGTGTTGTTTATTGGTTTTATTCACTTTTCAACATGACTCATTTGTGCTTTTGAAATATTCTCTTTCCATCAATATGCTGAGATTTTCATTCAGGTCAGAGTCCCAGCTCTTTGTTAATACCATTAAAAGTTAATTAGTTGGTGTTTGGTATGTGGTTTTGGGATGCAGAATATTTCTATATTTGTGGTCTATTGTAATAATGGTTTACATGTGTCAGTTAGGAGATAGAGCTTTCAAGGTCAGTGTAACTTATAAGAGGACATGGTTCTATATGTAGGATTGGGCACGAGAAGTTAAAGGAGGTTACAACAAGTCAAAGCTAGCAGACCAGTGTAAACATCAATGATTTATTTATATGCTTACATCTCGTTTCTGTAATTCTCTGTATGATTTTTCTCTTTGGGGGATTAAAATAATTAAGAACAGAAAAACAAATCCCATACCATCTTCTAAGCAATCTTTGCAAACAAACAATTGCAACACGTGCTGCCTTTTCAGGGACTGCTAGTAGGGCTAAAAAACAGAACAACATGGGAACTAGATTTTATGTTTGGCACTTTAACTGTTTTTCTGTGTTGTGTTTTCAAACACTTACTGGCATGCTAAGTGCAGTGCATTGCATGCATCTCCTCTTCCTTTGTAATAATCTCGCCGCCATTTGCTACTAGTTTCGTTCTTTGACCTGCCACACTAAGAAACCTTATAAATATACACTTCTTTACTTTTCCAACCTCCATTCATCATCAGAAACAACTTGATTGTTTGTCATTAGCTAGAGAACATGTACTTGTCATAATTATTAATTATTGAAAGATTTAATTCCTATGTCTTTGTCAGAGTTGTAGAGAAACAATTAAGAAAGTGTATTTGGTTATATGCACAAGAAGATTATTGTCTTATTTTGATGATGTTCTTCACGGACTTGGAGAGGTTTTGAGCTTTGAGTTTGACTAAGATCTGTAGCTAATAGCAGCTATGCAATTTATGTTGTTTGCATTTTACAAACTTATAGTGAAAGGAGCTTCCAAGGCTCCGAGTTTGTGGATGTGGCCTTATATGGCGAGCCACGTACAGTTTCAATTTTATGGTGTAACTACTTTTAAGTTTAATCAAGCATTACAATTGATGGTATGTTATTTATTTTGATGCCCCTACTGCAGAAATTTCCTGGAAATTTCTAAAATATGGTAACACTTTGAATAAAATGACAAGATCACAATGATATGTGGGAATTTACAACAAAATAAATACATAAAAACTTTATGTAAAAAACTTTAAGTCAACTTTATGTAAAATTTCTAGAGCCTTTTTCCACAAATAAGGAAAAATAGGCTAATGGACCTGTTGATATTAGGCTGGAGCATTGGAAAGGATGTCTCAAGAATGAGTCTACCATTGCTGTCAAAGAGAAAAGAAAGCAAAACATGAAAAGTAGATGAAAAATTCAAGGTACCCACAACAGTGGCCGTTTTGGTTGTGCTAGGGTAGAATACAAAATGGTATGTACTTTTGTTATACCTTTAAGCCAAAGTATGTTTTAAATGTTATATAAAAGGCTTACATATTTCCTTTGAATTTGCAGAAAATGAAATGGACAAATCCAAAGGCAATCACACGGACAGATGTGTGGATTGAAGCTCACACCAAAAAAATGGGATTGTCCCAAAAGATGTTAGCCCAATTATGGTGAGTTTGTGAGTTATTATTCTTGCCTTGAGTACATCTCAAGGTGCATGCTTCACACATTTATTGAAAATATATGTTTTATTTGTTGGTTGTCTATCTTCAGGAGGTAAATATGAGACATGACTCATATTTCATAGTTTGTGGTTATGAGATTATTTACAATGACATGTGATACTATTGTCCTCTTTGGGAAATGTTATTTAATTCAAGATTTATGGAAATATTGGAACAAGTAAAGAAAATATAATTGGACCAGGAAGAGAACACCAGTTATTCATTGGAAGATGATTCTTAAGGGAAGGTGTTTGGTGAAGATTCTAGGGGCATGTTCGTGGTGTTGGGTGTAGTGTTTCAAGAACACAGATCGAATCTTCACTTTCTACATTAATGAAGCTTTAATTAATTCATAATGAAAATAATGGTCTTGCATCTCGAATGATGTCCATGGAATCATATATGGTAACTATGACCACACAAATGCAACAAATGATGGTATGACTATGTTGCATACAGTTTTTATTTTATTTTTTATTATAAATAATCAGTTTGGAAGATTTATTATTTTATAAGTAAGTTTCATGGCATTCATTGACTTTCAGAAATTTGTACTTGTAGGTTGATAAGTTTATGTATTGCAGGCCTTACTGAATGGATACATGGAGATGCCCCCACCTATGATTCAAGGGAATGCTACATGCGATATTGCCTTTACATCTAACTCCAATGCTAATATACAACCTAGAAATGCTGAGTTTTTTGTGAATTACTAAGCATGGAATATAAAGTGATAGCATAAGGGAGGGTGGTCATAGATGAGACCCGTGGAGTTTGTCATGGTCGGCAAGTTGGAGAGCTAGAAGGGAAGGTCTTGGTTGATTCTATTATGAATAATAATGTTGTTTTGTACTTGGAAAGGCAGGGAGGTGCAACATGTTTGGGAGATATAGGAAAGGGTGGATATGTAGTGTGGTTGAAGGCACTAATCAAATATGCATAGGTTTGTACTTGTTTCAATTTTTCTCACATATAAATTTAGCTCTAGTATTTAACTCTTTTGAATCATATTAAACTTTTTTGATTTTTCTTTTTGATATAGGTCAAAGAGTTATTTTGGGAAGTACTTAAAGTGTTTTCTTCAGTCACAATGTCAAGAATTTGCAAGGGCTACCATATCCAGGTCAGTGCGTCTTTCTTTGTTCTCATTATCCATTATCAAATATCAAACCTGAAGATTATTTGTTCTCTCATTTCCTGATGGTTTGTTTCTGTATGTTTGTCAAACAAAATACTTATTTCTACATCTTGGTTTGTTAGAGTTGAAGTGATTCACTAACCATGATAGTAATTTGTGTGGGATGGAGATCAACCCTTGCTGAGTAGAATTTTGTTGCTTTAACTCTGTGGGCATGATAGGATCACATCAGAGGTTTGTGCTCTGTTGATATTACAGTATTTGTTTGCTTTTTACTTTGTGTAATACATAAAGCAGTGGTATGCCTCCTGATGTTATAGGCTAGACCTGCACTGATGGGAATGGTGTGTTTATAAAACACTGACATGACCTTTGTTTAGATTATCATGTGTTTCTTTTGGTGCTCTAGTGGTGGTGGACCAACTCACACTGTCCAATACACAAATGAAGGCACGCAAAAGAAACCTCCTTATATTAATTCGTTCTTTCCTCACTTTCAACCACTTATTCTTGCAACCAAGATAGGGACCTTGTCCAACCTTCCTTTGAAGGATAACACGTTACTTTGTTTTAATTTGTTTCTTGGTAAAATTTCCAAAGTTCTTCACAACCAAGTATTGGAATCAAATAGGGTTCCACTGCAAGCCCCAAACAGTTACAAAATTATCACACTGACTAATAATTTTGGTGGAGAGAAGTCGCACTCAAGTTAGGCTAGTTGGCTACTTGGTCTTGCATGGTTGTGCTACGTGGTCATTGTGTTCTAGCAAAGTAAGTATCTAGCATAATTGAGACAAATAAATGATGATGAGATATCATATTGATTCTTAGGGATTTGCATTATGGGAGGGAGTTATCACAAACGATTTTTGTTTTGGTCATATGTAGGAGTTGTATCTGGATAGGTAACATGTTAGGCAAGAATATGTTTGAGAACTTGGTTGTAAGTTCTAACATAAGAATAGTTTGCTGAAATAAATATCGTATGTAAAACTTGTGCACTCTATTTCTAATTTAGCATTTTGATTGAGCTTTCTTAATCTTACCTTATTTGCGGTGAATTATGCACAAGGACCTAGGAGTCCAGAGTATGCAATGGAGAATATTTAGTGAATGATTTTGTCAAAGCATTTCACTAACACTCTCTGCATGAGCATCTTTGGATTGTACATCTGTTATGGATGTTGGTGACCAGACCTGATTGTCTTACTGTTTTAATATGAGTAGTTACACTGAAAGAAACTTTCCTATAAATTTTGTTGATCTAGGTTTTGTTATTGTAATGAATGTCTTACTGTTTTTAAAGTGACAATTCTAAAACGTCCTCAACTTATTAAAGGCTTGCAAAACAAATTCGGTTGTGTATAATTTGAACTTAATTAGTCTACTTGGAGTTTGAAATGGTTTTTGAGAATGCTATGATATTCCCAAGTTAAGTCAGTGTTTTTTATTTGGTGAACAATTTCTAGCATCCAGTTTGCTCATTTGAGAAAACCGCATAGTGATCCACAAATTTTGCAAGGATTTGGTTTCCAGATTGTTTGCACATGAATCATGTACTGGTTACAATATTTTCAATAATATAATTTATTGTGTGATGCTAATTTATATAATTGCTTCATCTAACAAAAATCAGTATCATGCACTATGTGATTCTCATTTTCAAATAGTGTCGTCTTTGTTGACATGCAAATTTGTAAAGTTGAATCATTTAGCAAAAATTAGTATCATTTGTCGGATGATACTATATTTAAGTAGTACCACTTTCATCATGATTCTAAATTTAGGATCACCGTGAATAGCATCATTTGATAGGTGATTCTAATATTTTCAGCTACACATCAAAACAGTTATAGAAACACTATTTAGGTGTAGTGCTATAGTACACCAAAACATGGCACCTCCTACAAGTAGCATCATCTGTACCATATAATGTCAGCTCCCCTTAGGAACAATACTCATGTGGATTTCGTCCTGATTTTTGGAATGCCCCCTCCTAACTCTATCATATTTACAAAAATAACCAATAGTTAGGTGAATAGTGGCTAAGGGTATTTTTGTCATTTTAAATGCTCCAAAATTCCAAAAAAAACTTGCCCTTCCTTAATATTATTAATTATACCTAAGCCCCTAACATCATTTATTTGAAACCCTTTATTATTTGTAAATTATACATAGGCTCTTAAAGTTGTAAATAATTATTTTGTTTAGAATTTCAATAATAATTTTTAATTATTATTGGTATTGATTGCTACAACATCCTGAGGAAAACCTGCATCGGCAATTTCCAAAAATTAGATACACTTCGAAATTAGGATTATAAAATTTTAATGAGAGGCATTTTCACTCCAATCTTATAAGTGTTAACTTCCTGGAATGATATTGCTCAGCTCAGTAAGGTTGTTGTTGGGAGGCTGGAGTTGCTGGACTACATTGAACATGATCGCTAGGAATGGGACATTTCCGGTTATAAGCATTGGCCTATGCTCACTTTGAGGAGGCAGAAGACTCTTTAACTTTTTTGCAAGGTGGCTCTGAAGCCGAATCGAATGCTGCAGAAATAGCCGCCAACCTTGATGTTCTAGACCTTGCCTCTAATCTTGCCATCCGCGAAGCTGCTCTTGGTCCTGTCGTTCAAAATACTGCACTTAACTCTACTCCATCTGATCCCACCGAATGAATGGTGTTCTTGTACAAGAAAAGTCTATCAATACAAAGTTTTTGCTTTCCTTATCTCATGTTTGTCCTATAACTGTCGTACTCACCACTTTTAATATGCATTTAGATTAGGCAGAATAGATTGATGTGCCACCAATACTGTAAGACTGGGTTTAGGAAGTCATGTCTCTTTCAGTCTATAGTAGTGCTTAGTCTGGACTGGACCCCCTTTTTAACTTGAATGGGTCGTAACTTGGTAATAACAGTAACTTAATATTTAGGAAGGCTTAAGTTGTGGAGTAGTCACCTTTATCCCTGCGGATAAGATTCTCGTAGTGACATAAGCTTTACCTCACAGAAGAGTTAAACTTGTGCATAAGTTGTATTTTTCTGGATGACTATACTTCCATAATGAACTCCAACCTTGTGTAGAAGTTAGGGCGTTGAGAAATCATAACAGATGACAACTTGTGCAGAAGTAGTCTTTTTCTGGATGACTAGACTTCCATAACGAATTGGATTTCTGTATAATGTATATAGGCTCAATCCAGAAGAGGAGTTGAGTTGTACAAAAATCGTCTCTATCCGAATGGGCCATACTTTTATAACAAACCCTAATCCCGAACAGGAGTTAGGTCACAGAGAAATCATCTCTGTCCGAGCAGACTAGATTTTTGTAGCATACCGAATTAGTCTCACAGATAAATTGAGCTATAGAGAAGTCATATCTGCCTGAATAGACTAGACTTTTATAATACTAACACAGGCTCAATCCTGAAGAGGAGTTGAGTTGTAGAGCAGTCACCTCTGCCCGAATGAGCTAGACTTCTATGACGAACCCTAATCTTGAGCAGGTGTTAGGTCGTAGAGAAATCAGCTTTGTTTGAATGTACTGGATTTTTGTGGTATACAGGCTCAATTCCGAAGACAAGTTGAGCTGTATAGAAGTCGTCTCTTT
This sequence comes from Berberis vulgaris, assembly GCA_963556465.1. Taxonomy (NCBI): domain Eukaryota; kingdom Viridiplantae; phylum Streptophyta; class Magnoliopsida; order Ranunculales; family Berberidaceae; genus Berberis; species Berberis vulgaris. Next base: position 65,229,773 of record OY747132.1, read on the forward strand.
TCAAATGGACTAGACTTTTATAATACATATACGAGTTCAATCATGAAGAGGAGTTGAGCTGTAGAAAAGTCATCTCTGCCCAAAGGGTTTAGACTTTTACGATGAACCCTAGTCCTGAACAAGAGTTAGGTTATGGGAAATCATTTTTGTCCGAACGGACTAGATTTCTATAGTGTACGAGCTCAGTCCCGCTGAGGAGTTGAGTTGTATTGAAGTTGTGTCTGCCCAAATGGGCTTGACTTCTATGATAAACCCTAGTCCTAAACCGAAGTTAAGTTGTGGAGAAATCATCTTTATCCGAACGGACTAGATTTTTACGGTATATGGGCTAAATCCTGAAGAGGAGTTGAGCTGTAGAGAAATTGTATCTACCCGAATGGATTAGACTTCACTGAAAGACCTAATCCTAAACAAGAGTTAGGCTGTGCAAAAATTGTATATGTCCAAACGAATTAGATTTATGTACTACATATATGGGCTCAATCCTGAATAAAAGTTGAGCTGAGGTGAAGTCGTCTCTGCCCGTATGGGCTAGATTTCTCCCATACGAACCCTAATCCTGAACAGGAATTAGGTTGTGGAGAAATCATCTTTGTCCAAACGGATTAGATTTCTGTGGTATATGGGCTCAATCCTGAAGAGGAGATGAGTTGTAGAGAAGCCGTCTCTCCCCAAATGAACTAGACTTCTGTAATATGTATACGGGCTCGATCTTGAAGAGTTGTTGAGTTGTAGAGAAGTCTTCCATACTCAAATGGGTAAGACTTTTATAATGAACCCTAATCTTGACCATGAGTTAGGTTGTGGAGAAATCATCTCTATCTGAACGGACTAGATTTCCATAGTGTACAGGCTCAGTTCTGCGGAGGAAGTGATCTGTATTGAAGTTGTTTCTGTCTGAATGGGCTTGAATACTATGACGAACCCTAATCCTGAATAGAAGTTGGGTTGGGGAGAAATCATTTTTGTCCGAACGAACTAGATTTTTGTGGTATATAGGCTAAATCTTGAAGATGAGTTGAGCTGAGGTAAAGTCATCTCTGCCCTTTTGGGATAGACTCCTGTCAAGCAAACTACGCCACTTATGCGGCGAGTTGTCGTCATCCTCAATAGGACTAGACTCGGCAGCTGTGCGCTATCTTGGTCCTTTATGCGGATTAGGTATTTTATGCGGCTAGTAGTCATCATCTTGAATAGGACTAGACTTGACCATTGTGCGCCATCTTGGTCCCTTAAACGAACTAGGTCACTTATGTGGTGAGTTGTCATTATCCTGAATAGAACTAGACTCGGTAGTTGTGCGCCATCCTGGTTCTCTATGCGGACTAGGCCACTTATGTGGCAAGTTGTCGACATCCTGAATAGGACTAGACTTGGCCACTGTGCGCCATCTCGGCCCCTTAGATGGACTAGGTCACTTATGCGGTAAGTTGTCGACATCCAGAATAAGACTAGATTCGGCCGCTGGTGTGCCATCTTGGTCCTATAGTCGAGTTAGGTCATTCAAGCGTGGTGAGCCGTCACAGGACTAGACTCGGTTCGCTTTGTACCACTGTGGTTCCTTAGGCCAACTAGGTCACTCAGGTGCGGCGAGTTGTCAACATCCTTAATAGGACTAGACTCGGTCGTTGTGTGCCATCTTGGACTCCTTGATTGGAAGATTTACCACTGAATACTGAGTTGAGTGTGAAATGTCATCATTTTTAAATAGAAGTACCTTTATTGGTAATTCTTCTCTAAATGTTCTTCATGATACTCTCTCCACTCAGCCTCTTCGACCTGTAAACTCTTGGCCCATTCGTCTTTCTTCAGGGGTCTTTAGGATGCAATGGTTATTTGCATGATTGTTTCATTGTCGTGTAATGGCACTTTCTTGCGGTTGACTGATCCCCCCTGATAGCTCCTACCTTATTATTGGCAAGGTACTTGAGGCACTGGTGCCGAGTAAAGACCGCCGCTCCCATCTGGTGGAGACAAGGCTTAACCAAAATCACATTGTAACCAGAGGGGGTGTCTATGACAATGAATTCCATCATTAGAATGCTCATTAGGTCCAGATCCCACGCTACCACAAGTAACCTGATGCTTCCGACTTGGTAACTCTGCACACCACTGAAATCGATCATTGCCTGCTTGTGCGGCTTCAACTCTTCCTCCCTTAGCCGCATCCAATGGAACGCCTCCAAGAATAGAACAATGGCTGAGCTCCCCGTATCCACTAGTGATCTCTTCACACCCCATTTTGTTATATTGATTGTGATGGCCAGGGTGTCATTTTGCGGGGAGTGAACTCCTTGCATGTCTTGCTCTTTGATGTAAGATCTGTGATCAGATGCTCTATTCGGGCATGTTGGATATGGCGATCTCCGTAATGGAAACCTGTCCGCAGTTCTTGGATTGCTATTTTCCTTGACTGATTTGACCATTCCGGCTCGTCGTATGCACTGTGTAGGACATAGACAGCGTCAACAATCTTTTCCTCGATGTTTGTATCCTCCCCTTTTGAACTCAGTACTCAATCTCATTCTAAAGAATTTGGCAGTCCTGAGTAATGTGACCATGGCCCTTGTGGTAGGAATATTACTTGTTCTTACTTTTGAGGTTCGAGGGCCATTTCACATCCACCAGTTCTTCATGGTGGAGAGAATCTTGGATAGACTGGCACTGAGCAGGGTGTAGACGTGGTACCTTGAATTGACATAGTTGGTGACCTTGTCAGACCCGGCCTTGCAGTCGCTTTGCCCCCTTTTGGATTTGTTCTCCTCTTCGCACCTATTTTCATCTCCCCTATCTTAGGTCTTGAGGGATTGCTTGGCTTCATTTTCGCTTCCTTCCTTGGTCGAAAACGTCCCCTTAACAATGATGTACTTTTGCGCACTTTTCAGTAAGTCCGCCATACCCTTCAGAGGCTTTAGAGTGAGAAAGTTGTAAAACTAACCTTCCCAGAGGTCGAAAGTGAAGGCAGTAACAGATGTGTCATCGATGCTGCCGTCGATCTGAGTCAACTCGTTGTTGAAGCGAGTGACATACTCCCTGAGAGTCTCATTGTGCTTTTACTTGATACTGAGCAGATAGTCAGACCCCTTCCTGATTCACTGCTTCCTACGAATCGGGTGATGAATGCCTTAGCCAAGACTTGAAATGAATTAATGGATCTTAGATGAAGGCTATGGAACCAAGTCGGTGTAGCCTTCTTCAGGTTGGTAGGGAAAGTCCTGCATGGAGTGGCTTCTAAACTCTCGTTCAACGCCATCACATGGTGGTAATGGCATAGGTGATCTGATGGATCAGATGTTCCACCGTAGAACTCAAGCTTTCAAGGGATGAACTTCCTCAGTAAGGTTGCGTTCATGATCTCTTCAAAGAATGGAGGGATGGTAAGATCATACAAGATGTCTGGATCGTAGTCCCCAGCTGAAGTGGGTTCTCGACTATGGTTCTGTCCGATTTTGGGGCATGGTTCACAAGACCTTTTTCATCCTTTCGGTTCCCCTCTTGGACAACTATTCAGGCCTCGATAGAAACATTCTCGCTCTCCTAGAAGTGTTCTCGGGTGTCTTCTTGGGCCAAGGACCTCCCCAAGTTTTTTTCATTATCTGATAGTGGTTGTCGATCTTGGGTAAACCTTTCCACTACTTGCGTGAGATGATTCATATGGAAAAGAATATGATCTATATATGGATCGACTGCAGCTACCTCAGTGGCTAGGCCTTGCGATTATTATGCTTCCTCGATTGGATCGATTCGGCCAAGCAGCAAAGCTTTTTTGGCTGCTGGTGACCATGTCTCGAGGCTCTATTGGTTCAAAAGAGTTTGTCTTTATTTAAGGAAAACTTATCGTTTTACCACAGATGGAGCCAAATTGATGCGTCCAAATCCATCCCTGTCAATTTTTTACATACAAAATGAACAACGGTGAACCAAGGGCCACCATTGTTGTAGCTGAAGGCACTTTGATGAAATAGTCAGGTGATTGAGAAAGGATGAATGTAGACTGTTAAAATTGGGGTTGCAAGTGTATACCTTACTCATCAATTTTATTCACCTTATATTGCGAGTATTTCACTCCTTCATTGACTCCATTGTCGAGGACATGATGGAGGGAGGAGATCTCGCTCAAGATCTTACCTGTCCATGACTGAGTTCCCTTCGGCACTTGGCTTTGTTTAGGACCCAATACTTGATTGGATTAAGAGTTTTGAAAATGGACCATTGGCTTGTGAAAGCTCAGATGTCTGCGCTTGAGCTTTATTGCACTGGGCCAAGCTCTGAGATTCGCACCACCTTGGGCTCGAGTAATCTGGGCTTGGGTGCCTGACTTATAGGATGAAGAGTGACTAGTTTGAGCCTGGGTTGGACAATGCTTAGACCTGCTTCAGACCATGCTGATGCCTTTCCGTATTAAGGTTGACTTGTGCCATGTGTACGACTGTGATCGGATGACTGTTTGATGTCTCATCAGTGATGCTGTTGAAATCTATGTGAGTGATAAATGGTTTCACCATATGGTTAGGAAACTAAATGATGTAATTTTAATGGAAGCGAAAACTTTTTTCAGCTTTTCAACCTTTTATTTGGATAATCAAATAACTATAACTCTCCTCTTTATTTTTGGTGACATGCTGTAATTATTACAAAAACAATACCTTGAAGGTGAATAAAGGCATAATTTTTATAATCATTTAACCCCTTCCAGCAGAGTTCGAACCCTGGACCTCTTATTCCATTTGCCACAGGCCCACCGCTTAGCTGGTACCCCATTGACATAATTACATGCAGCCAAAGCCAGTAAATCATCTATTTTTTTTCCCACCACATCATGAGGGTAGAACAACTTGAGGTTCATCATGTGATGGAGACATCAAACAATCATCCGATTACAACCGTACACGTGGCACATGTCAACCATAATAGGGAAAGGCTTGAGCGCGGTCTCAAGCAGGCAAGCATGGTATAACCCAGGCTCAACCTAGTTACTATTCAACCTGTAAGTCAGGCACTCAAGGCCAGATTACGCGAGCCCAACGTGGTCCAAATCTTGGAGCTTGACCCAAGACAATATGGCTCGAACACGGATCTCTGAACTGTCACAAGCTCCAGATCCATTTGCACAGCTTTTGATCCAATCAAGTATTGGGTTTCAAACAGAATCTAGTGTTGAAGGAAACTCAGTCATGGACAGATAATATCCTGAGCAAGATCTCTTCCCTCCATCTCTCCCTTGACGGTAGAATTAATAAATGAGTGAAATACTCGTTATATAAAGTAAACAAAATGGATGATAAAGGTACGCACTTTCAGCCCCAATTTTTACAGTTTACATCCATCCTTGCTCAGTTACCTGACTTTATCATTTTAGCACCTTCAGCCACGCAATGGTGGTCCTTGGTTCACCATTGTTCGTTTTGCAAGTCAGGAATCAACAAGGACTGATTTGGACATATCACCATGAATGTTGAAGGGGTGTTGAATCGATGGCTTTTTATTCATTATTTAGAATTAAGGCCACCTTGTCGTATGCACGTGGAAGCATTGACTTGCGCTAGTTAGTCTAATTTTTCAAAAGTGTTTTTTTACCTCTTGTACATGGTGGATCGTGATTTGTTTAGTTACTTGGATGAGCAAAAAGAAATTAGTTATTGAAAGGCAACATATAAGCTTCAGTTGATGGAAAAAAAGTGGAGGAAGAAAAGCTCTCGACATCGGAAAAATCGAACTAAAGGAAGAGGGTAACCTCTATCTGATCCAAATCTAGAAAAAAAAAAAAAAGGTTTCACATTTTTATTGGTGGTGTTATTTTAGTGGTTGCAAAAAAATTCAATTTTTTTAAGGGTTGTGGTGTCACAAAAAAACTGACATCTTTACAAAAAAAAACTGACATATTTAAATAGGCAAGCCTCTATGATCAAATACCTATGGTGAATTTCATGCCTCCGAGTTGCATATCATTTTCCAAGTTAGCTGCATTTCCATGAAAGTAGTCACACTCGAAGGCTTTCCCTTCATGATGGAACCACACTCTACATGTTCCGCAAATGTAAATGTTTGTGCAAACAACCACTACAAGAAAAATTGTGATCAATAGCGTTTAAAAACCGCTATGGTAGGATACCATAGCGGTTTAGTAACCGCTATGACAGCCGGCGCTATAATAGACCCAGGGGATATTATAGCGGTTTTAAAACGCTATGGTAAGTTTGGCTTTTATAGCGTTTCAAAACCGCTATGGTAGCCTCTGCCATAGCGTTTTAAAAACGCTATAGTAGACTCTAAAACCGCTATGGTAAGTATACATAGCAATTTTTTTTTTTTTTTTTTTTTTTTTTTTTTTTTTACTATCAAGTGACTTTTTATTACATCTCATAAGTTTTATGTCTAGAAAATAAAAATTTTAATGTGCCAAAGTTAAACATTTCCATGAATGGAAGCTAAGTAATGTAATTAATTAATAAACGGTATTACATCGAGTCACAAAATCTATCAAATAATAAAAATAATGTAATTAATAAGATAATGTATTACAATTATGGTACTTGGGATAACAAACTGAAAATTAAGCGATGGTTTTTCCCATTGGATCAATGAGAATCATGCCAATAACACCACCCGCTTCTCTAACAAAATGGCGTTTTTGCTTCTAAGGTCTGGGAGTTCAAAAGCACAGACAACGATCTTCCCCTTTATCAAGCTACGATCAAGAGTGTTGTTCTTGCATAAGCTGAAAAAACAGATCAAGACATAATAATTAGGACTGGACTTAACAGAACTGAATGGTTTTCACGAGGAAACATGCTTCAGTAAAATTTCAAATGCATCAGGACATTAATCGTGGAGTTTGCACACTTATATGGACTTAGTTCTCCTGACTATGCAAAAAGAATGCACTGAAGTGATGGTTAAGACCATTCACTAGGATTAATTTTCTGCGAGGACAAGTCCTCGTGCATCCATCAGAGTCCAAAACTACTATTACTTACAGATCAAAGGGAAACTCATTAAACTAGACTTTTCATTTAGCAGAACAGAAAGAATACACATTGGTTTTTCTTATTGGAGAGCAGAAAATAGTGAGTTGTGCATATACCTGCCCTGTAGATACGATGACTGGATCCTTCATCAATTCTAGGGATATAGGACAACGGAAATCATCCGGTATGACAGGAGATTTTGGACTACCATCAGCTAAGACCAGTAATTTGACCTCTGGATGAAGACTTTTTTCACTCGCAGAAGCACATAAGCTTGGATTCTCAATCTGCATAAAACACTACAAGAAAAATTCTTATTAATAGCGTTTAAAAGCACCTAGCAGCAACTACCAACCTCCCTCTCATGGACACTAGAACCTAGCTATAACTTGATATCAGAACCATACCAGGGAAAACGCCAGCAAAACCATCAGCTTTCTCTATAAGATCATCAACTGGCAGGGCTGCAATTGACACATCCTTGGTCTGGCCTAATAAAGCAGATGAGGGATACATGTTGATTCCCATCCCAAGACGACGTCCAGTTTCCTTTCCTATTGCCAATTGATCACCTGATTGAAGTTGAAAGCGTTAATTGGCACATGAATAAAACACTTAAGACTGAATTACCCATTAAGGAGAGAAAAGAAGAACTGAACGATTCTTTCTTATTGAAGGAACATTTCCTTATTGAAACTTCTGAAATTTTTTAATCAACTGTTGCAGAGACCACTGGATGCAAAGGTCAGTCTTGTTAAATATTTGAAATGAATCAAAACCCATTTGGACATGAAACATTTATGGTAGAAAAGACTCTTATTTTGGATGTTTTGGAAATCTTGGTGTTCAAACATTGAAGGCTTAGTTCAAAACAGAGAAGCAGCAAAGAAGAGCAGACAGAGAAAAAAATATTGGATTAGAATTATAACCGTTTTTTCTTCCATAAACATCAGATCATCCCATTAATTACTTCTTTCTTTGCAGCTTATGTGCATCAGTTTCTGGACCATATCAATCACAAAGTTTAAGAGTCTCTGAATGAGTTCCATTCTTTCAATTTGAACCTCTATTGTAGTACTCTTTCTTCAATTTGCTAGACAAGCATAGAAAATCCAATAATTTTTCTCTGTCTCTCTGATTATTTTTGTGGTGGCTAGTGCACACAACAAACCCCAAAAACATGAGATCCAAATGGTGAAGTTTTTTGCCCTGTTTCTTTATGTAATGAGGAGACCCTCTATTCATAGATCAAGTGCTTGTGATCACACACAGACGATGAATTTACATTGCTACCTCTATATTGTAATAGACATTTGTGCTAAATTTTCATATATCAAATTTTGAGGTACACGAAATTATCCTTCGAAACTTGCTAAAATACATTTCTCTAGATTTTCTTAACCTATGTTATTCAAGGTTAAGAACCTAGTGTTTACACTTTTTTGCGTCTTTGAAAAATAACATCCTTCAACCATGTCACAAGGAGTCAAGAAAACATGATTTACATTTATTGTTCGCTTTGAATGTGATGTAGTATAAAACGTCAAAAGCTGACTCGTTTTCTATTATAACCATGAAAGTGAAACCAAGAGAAATAATAACTTAGGTGGAAACCAAGCAGACACATCAAAGAATCAAATCGGCACTACATGCTATATCATAAAACACTACTAGAATAGTGGAAATTCTCAAATTACCTGCAAGTAACTTGCAGAAAACAACTCCCATCATAAAGCATATATTAGTCAGGTGAACTATGAACTAGCAAAGATAGTGACTAGACATAGGAACGGGTACATACCTGAAATCGGTTGATAATAGACACAAGAGCACCCAAGTATTGTTGAATATTGGCGAGCCCAGAACTCTGATCTCAAGTAGAATTGTTGATAATAGACATAGGTGAATATACTCGAAGGTAGAATTGTTGTCCCAAGTATTGGCGAGCCCAGAACTCTGATCTCAAGTTCCACATGCCTACATTGTCGAGTGGCACATATATAGCTGTCCAGGACTTGGGGTAAACCTGCAAAAGTGGAGACAATTTAAGCATTTTAGAGTGTGGAAAAAAGTTCTTGAAGCTGAAACAAGTACAAAGCTTGGGAAGGGGCAGAGAGTCTTCATAAATAGATTAGGACTGGACAGCATCTCACCTGAATGGTGCAACGTGCAACTGCATCCCTGAGATTGTATTGTTTCCTGCTTGCATCAGTCCACTGCCCTCCATCCATGCTGCACAACATAGTATAAGTAAATGTCAGAATGAATTTAGATGCACGCCGGACAATGAAAATTCAAAAAGTGGGACTAATATAATCCAAGCATAGAGGTGAAGCTTATAGAAAGTCCAAGCAATCCACTTGCAGTTGCCACAACCCAAAAGAATGGATCCCTGACAACATCCCTGCAGACAGAGAACAATAAACATTAGAATGTGGAACATTAAACAATTCCAAGCAGTCACGAGAGAGGACAGTAGGCTTACACTTTGTAAACATATTCCCATTCACCAAATACAATAATAAAAAAAGTTGCAAATGGCAAAGATAATTCATTGTTTAGCAACACCATTGAAACTTCATTAAGAGACCCAGATGGGGTTGATTGCTTTGCAGTGTCCATGACCTGCCTTAGGGTCAGCTGAGAAGGAACAAACAGCAAAAATCAATTGGTCAGTAAACAGAGGCTAAGAAAAAAACCAAAATCTGTACTTGTCAAAGGAAACACATTGATAACAAAACCTCCAATGGGAGACCTTAAATCCTCCCACAAAAATGTCTTTGAGTTCAGCTGCTGTCTGTCAAAGTATAGCAAAATGCTTTTTGGAGGACAAAGCTCAAGAAACTTTGAAAAGAAAAATCAAGGTTTGAGGTCTCCCATTGAAGAGGCTCTTTCACTAGAGTTTTAAACAACTGATGAACACTGAGCACCACATTGTTTTTGAGGCCGTAGTTACAGGATTCTTTTTATCAGTGAGGCAATACTGAGCACTCTTGCTCACCATATCCGCAAAGTAAACACCATATCAGGCAGCAACTTTCCAGATGCATTCAAAGTTATATTAGTTTGTGTTTTCTTGCTTGTCAGGTTAGACCCGTATGGTCATGAGACTGGCCATGCTTGTAGGAAGTAACTCTTGTCATATAGGCATATTCATCCACAAGGCAATCAACATTTTTATTGAGTAAAAAGAAAAAGCTTATCAGTTATCCGTCAATCTATTTATTCCCATTCTAGTACTCGATGCTTAGAGAAGTATCAAGTTTAACCAATATAATGAAGGAAATTTACCATTTGCATCATTGAAAGAACATAAACTTCACTGTCAAATACAATCAGAAGAAAAAAAGCTTGAATTAGTACGATTTTTCTCGTGTATTAATCTCTTGGTAAATTTTGTAAAAGTGTGCTTGATATTTGCATAAATATCAAATGCTCCTACAAATGTTAGTAAGGTAACATAGAACGTGGTTCTAGTGTAAAACTTAACCTTCGCATCATGGTATAGACAAACCTTTGCATCATGGTATAGACAATTCGGACTCAACACAGAACATCAACATAATAAAGACTAATATGGATGGCTTACTTGTTCATCCAAAACTGAATTCAGCTTCAGCTCTTGCCTTAGTTGTTGGAGGGCAATCCTTTCAATGCTGACATTGTTCCGCAGTTTGGTAGTACTAGTCCACACATTGTGCAGAGTTTCCTATTTCATCAGATAAAGATAGTGTACAAAGGATTAATATTGCAAAACATCACATCTAAGCATTCTAAGCTGTTTGTTATCATATGCAACATCAATAAGAAAATAAACACAACAATCTTCAAAATTATGAACTCATTAAAAGCAGAAATTTTTTTTATAACAATTAATCAACTACACAATTCATTTTTTTATAACAATTAACTCGAGTCTTATGTGAGATCAAGAGTGTTATTCTTACCATGGCTCTGTTCCACGAATTATCTGCACTGAACTGGGCGAGGACAATATCACCTTTCTTAGGATTGAAAGAACCGATAACAGGGGCCTCTTGGATCTTCAACGAAGCAAGCTGCTGTTGGATGGCAGCCACTTTCTGTTCTCCAACTGTCTGGACATAAAACTTACCACCATCCAAAATTTCTGTGACCACAACCTGATTGAGAAAATTCAGATTGAATGTCAATTATTAAATCTAAACAGATGTAACGGAGAGTCCTACATAATGCATTGTTTTCTCTAGGCACCTGAAGCACTTCCTTCTTTTTGCCAATGTCAGCAGTTGAACCATTTGTAGCTTCTTGCCCTTCAACATAGTTCTCCCATATCTACAAAAATATATTGAGTAAGCAGGTTCATATAAAGAACACTGGCCATAGAATAATATGTTAAACATGTAAAGGGCACGCACTTTCAATTTCTGCCGCTTTGCAGATTGTTCTGCTAGTGCAAGAAGGTGGGCATCTGCAATTCTGTCAGCACCAAAGGAAGTTTGAAGTTTTGCCAACCCTGCTTCCAGAAGAGTTGCAGTGTTAGTTGTAAGCTAATACATAAGTCATTATATAAAATGTTATATCATATGACTCATAATTACCATATTCGTCGAGCGGAGCTTCATCGTAGTAGCGAGTAGTTACAAATGAAGCCCCATTTCTACCAAAGTTTGTTCCGCCATCGTACTGTTAAAATGAACAGAGAGTCAGATCAATATGATAAGTTTCTGCCTTTGTGAATGGTCTGTTAGGGAATAGATGCTTATCGCTCATTTGACATGAAACTCAAAAAATCAAACAACCAAAATACATATCGAACATGAAAGCATACCATATTTCTCAACCAAGCATGGCAATACTTTGTGGTCCCAAAGCATGCTCTGGAAATGCAATTTAATCAGTAACCAACTGGGACGCTACACTGTTATTCAGGAAATACAGTGATAAAGAAACCATATGCTTACCTCAAAGGTTTACCTTCTAAAATATAGCCGTGCACCAGTTGAATGCATCGAACTGCCTCCTCTTCTTTTGAGTAAGTAATATATCTGCAAATAAAAGGGTGAGGAAACAGGCAACAGGAACATCTGTGTATAATTGAAATTCCTCACTCTTAAAGTAAAACAATTAAAATCACGCAGTCCATTTCTATTACCAAACTCTAGATCAAAAGCAAACATTTTAGCATGATTAAATCACCATTCAATCGAAGAAGATACAACAGTTAATTGTGAATGCCCCCAAATAATCTCATATTCCTATATAGAAAAATATCCATGCAATCCTAACGAGAAAAGCTTGAAATTCAGTAGAGTAACAGAAGCCAGGTTCAAAAGGAAGGAAAGAAACAAGATAATAAAGTACTTGGGTGGCTTCATAATGTCCAAATGCATCGTATTTCTGAGTTGATTGTCTATGGAAGTAAACCTACTTATAGGCACTTTTAGCTTCTAGTGATAAATTTGTAAGAGATACAAATTTAGGAAGAATCTCTTATGTTTTTCATGTCTATTGTTTCAGTACAAGAATTCATAAATGGGAGTGTCAAAATCCATGACTAAATTTTCATTTAAGGAGTCGACAACTGGAATGCTCTCAAATCTCATGCAAACCGGACGCTCTTAAAGCAATATTTCATGCCAATCTGAATATGATTCAAGATCTGTGCAAATAGGCACGAGTTCGTTCATGCACAGTAGTTAGTTGATGTTAGTGAATTAACTTAGTTACATGTTAACAAAATCTAAATGTAACAAAGTAGTTATCCATTTGATCAGGGACTTAACAATCTAAGTGTTACGAACAACTATAGGTCCATCAAAGATGCCAATTTTACAGCTAAAACAGAACACAGAAAAAAATTATACATTAACTATAAAACAACTTGCCTGAATCACAATTGAGTGGGCTATCAGGTTCTGGATGAGCAATTAAAGCAATTATAGCCCTACAAACTGACTGGAGAGTCCAAGCAGGGCTCCATGCAGTCTTCAAGATATCTAAGCAACTCTCTCCTGTCTGCATATGAAAAAGGAAATAAGAACAACAGAAAGTGGAAAACACAAAAAAGTTGATCAAAAAATTAGAAAGTTTGAGGAATTATCAGTCTCACATACTTTACTGTAATAAGATGTATGATCATTTTTTACATAGCCACGTCCACAACATACAGTAGAGTAGACTTTCCCGCGCCAGGAGGACCAAGAAGGAGTGTAAACCTGTCCAGAATAAACACAAAACAGAACAAACAGTTAGTATTTGGACTGTTAGCAAACTAACAATTACTTAAAAACAGAACAGAATACCTAAATCGGAAGTATCTGAACTCATTTACCTTCCTGGTTTGATGATACCGCTTATATCATCAAGGATTACCACTGGTTTTTTCTTGCTTTTAAGGATCTTAAGAGAACTCAGTAAGCTCTGCAGAATCAAAATCAGACACCAATTCAGTGAAAAATGTTTAGTTAAATGAACTCAGTAAGCTCTAACATCAACATCTAGTTTGGTCAAAATCAGACACCAAATGCGTTAAGCTATAACCATGTCCCTCGACAATGCAGCAACCACTCGAAAGAGCCCAGATGCCATCTGGTCAATCAGTAGGAGTAGAAAGTAGTGTCTAAACAACCTGCGGCAACACAAACTCTATGTCATTGAATTCTTAAAAGGAGAATCAGTCCAATGTGCAATGACATCAATACAACTGGATTCATAAAGGAGAAGATAGTTGTAATGTAGGTGGAAAACTTTGGATCATTGTAGAAGTCGATCTTAATAAAAAAGATTGCAGTAAAAGATTGTTTAGAGAGAAAGGGAATAAGATGTTGTAATTTGAGTCTATTTATAAATAAAAAGGGACAAAATCCTTTTGGGCTGCCTAGATTGCTGGGTGAATGGACTTGTCACCTAAGCATTGCCTTTAACATAGTTCATAGTGACAATGCAGTACATACATAATATTGGACGGATATCTTTCAAGTTAAGATTAAGCTATAGGTGTCAAATGTGATTAGTGAAAAAATCGATAAAGAAAGAGAGGAAGGAATGGTTGTACTTGAATGCTGCAATCACGTTCCCCAAAGTGAACAACATTGTTATATTTATCTGCAAGAGCCTGTACAACCAAGTGACACATTAGTTGTTAATCAAACGCGGGGACGACTGAATGAACAATAAATTCACACATCAAATAGAGGTGGTACCTGGAACTCAATGTGCCTTGGATACAAAAGGTAATAAAATAACAAAAGGTAAGTGAAAAAGCAAAACATAATGGATAACCATAATAATAAAATAACAAGATACCTTTAATCTCTGCGTGTGAGGGTCCATAGGGTTGGGCAACAGGTTGTACATCTTCCTTGATATCTACAATAAATAAGAGATACAGATGCATATGCAGAATGTGAAAAATGCTATTGATACTGAATAAGCATATGCAATTGAAATAAATAACAGCAAATCATAAATTCTGGATATTAACACAAGTTATATAAATTTCAGCTTTCAACAATCTAGAATCCTAATATTCACCTACCAGGGGGCAAATCTACTGATTATAGCACCAATCACTACAAAAAATTTATATTCTTCTGAAAAAAACATTGCTTTCCAAGTGTAAAACAAGAGCTACTTGTTCCAATAAATACAATGACATAAGTTTCTCTCAATTCAAATTAGACAAAGATCTCTATTGCACCGAAATAGGTTCATCTAACATGTGACATTAGAAATCAAGACAAAAGAGCAAAAAATTCAAGAGTTTCCTCCAATCAATTTTTCCACCTCAACATAACATCTTTTAATCTAGTTCAAGCACCAAAAATTACTAGAACCTACGAATCACTTCTTCACCGTAAATATACGAAAGTTTTGGTAATATTGATAAGCTCAATCTCAGTGAAAAGAAGAATTAGGTGAATTACACTTTACCTTCTTCCATATTATCAAATTTTACGACTTCTTTCGACTTAACTTGTTCAGATTTCACTTCATCCATCGAAACCACACCGTTGTTCTCTTCTACAAAACTCAACCGAAACCTTACGTTTAGTACATCATCGAATACAGTAGTGATAGAGAACGAACGAACGGTGAAGGATGAGATTCAGCGAATTCTTACCTGCTGAGTCGAGCTGCAACGAACGGATGCTGGATTGGATCTCATCCTCGATGTCTGCAACAACAACAACAAATCAGGCAAATGGTGAGAGGAAGAGATTGGGAGGGGAAACCCTAACTTTTCAACTTTGCAAATGGGGAGAGGAAACCCTAACTTTTCAACTTTGCAAATGGGGAGAGGAAGAGATGAGAACAATAGACTATTCTGCTTGAAGAAATCATGCTTGGGGTGCCATGAAAGATGAAGAAGAGAAGAGCTTTTGAGAGAGATTTGTGAAGAGGGAAACACTGCGCCAAGGAAGAAGAGAGAAAGAGAGGGGGCAAAGAGGAGGAGAGGTCAGGGGAGAGCATTCGATCTGCTGTGAATGACGGGGGAAAGAAAGCGAGACAGAGAGGAAAGCAAACGTAGAAATTAGAGGGAATCGAGCGGGTTAATTTTAGTTTTTCCCGCTTCGACTTTTGATAGAGTTTTATTCTTAAAATGCTATTAAATTTTGGGCTTTTACAGCATGAGCGTAAAAAACGCTATGCTCAAGTGCTATTAAAAGCCAATTGTGTTGTAGTGAACAATTCCCCTTAGAATATCTTCGTCTAATCAAAGTTTTGTGTTTTTGGATTTTGAAGTGATTTCAGTCATTTGATTTTTAAGAAATATTTCATTAACTATTTCATGAAGTTGATGAGTGAGTATTTATAAAAAGTCTTAGAATAATAGTGGAGACTTAACCTTTGTGAGTTTTAAGCCGTTTTAATTTTCTTGAGGGTTATTCAATAAACTCTTATTTTTCTTGAGTCCACATTATCTTGTTGATGATCTTATTATTCTTGTTTCTCTTATTGATTACTTTGAGAATGACATAAAAAATTGAATTATTACACTAAAACTTCTTGTTTTATTTAGTTGAGATGTCATAATGTAGACTAGAACTTAGGAAGTGATATCTTTGAACTGTTCGCTGGCCTTTTACCCTACCCAATAATAAATATCTGTTTGCACCCATTTGAGCTTTTGAATAACGTTTTCTTTACTAACTTGTCCCCATTACCTACTCCAGTTATGGAGTGATACCTCACATTATTTCTTATCCTTACTCAATTTCTCTGAGATGTGTATGATTGGATATATGTTTGGAATGAGAAAATAGAAAGAGCTGAAACTATATATTTCATGAATCCTCAAGGTTGAAATGTTTTATTGTGTAGAATGGGAAAAACATATCATTGATAAAAAAAAATATTGATGCTTGAATACATACATATATATATATATATATATATATGAAGAATTATTGAGAATGAAGAAAAATTAATAGTGTACTGGTTTATTCTTCAGTGCCTATGTGTTTATTAAAGGGTGTATCCATTCTAAAAAAAAAATTGTATCCCATTTTTTTTATTCTTGTTAGCTATAATTCAAGCCCCATTACAACTTAATAAATACCTATTTGATATTAAGTAAATATTCGGTCCATAGATGTGGAGAATGAATAGACAAAAACTATGATATTTGGTTTGATATTCTCAAAAGTAAATGATATTCCTGTCCGTGAGATCATATTCATTTCATTATTTGAAAAGTTCATTTTTCATGATATGTGAAATGTTTGCATTTCCATAATTATTTTTTTCTTCACATATAAGTTGGGTGACAAATATTCAATCGCTAAGTATTTATTTCTGAGTGACATGAGAGATTTCTAGTGGAAGTGTATTTCTAAAGTCCATCTAGTCATGTATTTATTGTGAAATGAAGAGTTATGTGATAAGCATATAAATGAGACATTTTATGCTCCTAAATATACAATTGCTATGTCCAATTATCTTATAAAAATATTTCATTATGTGTACTTTGTGTATTTTAAAGAAATTCAAGTACTAATCTCAAATCATGCACAAAGTGGCATAATAAGACTAAGTTCAACAATTAGAAAGGCCACTGGAAGTTCAAACATGCATTGTCAATGACTAAATATTTTCAAGCCCAATACCCATGAAGTCAAGCCCACAAAGCACCACCATCTATGGATCTCGAGAAAATCAATTTGAAGATTTAGACACTCACATGGCCAATTTTATCATAGCAAAAAACTTTCTCTACAAACTCCAAAAGTGTTAAGTCAAACTCCACTATCCATTCTCACATTTTTACTTCATCACTTTTACATTCCACCTTATTTCACTTTTACATTTTTCCATATCTTTGCTCTATCACTTTTACACTCCATTTTATTTCACTTCAACACTTTTTCTTATTTCATTCCAACACTCTACCTTTCACCCTATTATTCATACACATTAGTCTCACCCTTCTTCACATATAAATGCCCCACACATGATCATACTATAACAAAAAAACTTGGGAGAAGACTTTGAAGAGAGAAGTAGTTGTAGTATTTAGAAATAAAGAAGTGGAGTTTGGACTAGAGCTTACCATGTTTGACTAACATCCCACCTTAGGGTGTGGGTAAGCTCATGGAATGATAGCTCCAAAAAGGCTCTTTTTTTTTTTTTTTTTTTTTTTTTTTTTTCCATTTTCATGTATTAGAGAAGCTTGTTTAGTTAGATTAGTCTTGTAATTTGGTTATTTCATGAACCTATGAGGCACATTAGATGTTTTGTATTTCATTATATGAATTCAACTCATGCTTTCTTCTTATACTTCTTAAGCTCAATAATAGATAAGTTTATGATGATACATCAAATTGTCACCCGATCGTAGCCATATACGTGGCGTAAACCATCATAATTATGGGAGGACCATTATGAAGGAGATAAGTAATGGCGGAAATCACTCCCTTAAGGATGCATCTCAATGAAGGAGACCGTTATAATAAGTGTCCCCCTTAATTGTACCATTCAAGCTTAAGTCATCCACGTAGTTGAATGCACTAATTACATAAGGTAAAGGAAATGGAATGAAAAGGGGATTATTCCATCAACACCATGAAAATTTTAACTGAATTCTATCCAGATTAAGTTGTATCTCCTATAGATTTATCAACTTAAGTTTCAGAGTGTCTTCAACTACCAAAAAGGTGGTGTTTGACAATCTAACCCTTGTTTTGCAAGTCAAATTTCTAGGAGACCAGATTTGGATGCATCAGTTTGGCACCATTTGAGAGAAACGACAGTTTCCTTAAAAAAATAATCATTTCACGAGTTTTCTTCCAACATCGGCTAGATCTGAAACAAAGAAGAAAAGGAGCCCCCTTTATAGTTCTTCTTCATCTCACATGAACAAGCACACTAATGAAATTACCCATTGTGTCAGAAGGCACCAACAGAGCAGCCTTCACTACAAAAAAAAACTTTCAATAGCTACAAATACTAGAGACGGAATTAAAAAATCGTCTCTAATTAAAAGATTTGCGACGGCAAAAAACCGTCACTAATTCTTTTGGCAACGGACGGACACAAAAATCATAAAAATTGTGTCTGTGACGGACAAAAAATTCAGAAAAATCGTAGCTAATTAAAAAATTTGCGACGGCATAATAGTTGTCGCTAAGTTTTATAAATAAACTGTGCTTGTGACGAACAAACCGTGGCTAAATGCAGAAAAAATTGTAGCTAATTAAATTTGCAACTTAGCAATGGTTTGAAGCCAGCGATAAATTTGCAACTTAGCAACGGTTTAAAGCCGTCGCTAAGTTTTTCTGAGAGATTTGGTTTTTTTTGAAAGAGAAGTTTTAATAATTCTTTTAGCTATAACAAATTAGTATTAGCAACGACAAATGCCATCGCTATATTTGTAACTTAGCAACGGTTTTAATCCGTCGCTAAATTTGAAACTTAGCAACGGCACATTAGCCGTCGCTAAGTTTTACAAATAAAAACCTAAATTGCTACGGTATAAGCCGTCCCTACTGGAGTTTTTGAATATATATATATATATATATATATATATATATATATATAACATTTAGCCACGGTATTAGCCGTCCCTAATTGAAAAAAAAAATATATATGTACAGTAGCTTTAGTAATTTTATTAGCTACAACTAATTAGTATTAGCAACGGCAAATGCCGTCGCTAAATTTGCAACTTAGCAACGGTTTGAATTCGTCGCTAAATTTGAAACCTTGCAACGACATATTAGCCGTAGCTAAGTTTTACAAATAAAAACTCTTTGCTACGGTTAGAGTAGGGGTGGGCACGGGACGGGATGGGATGAGATATACCCATCCCTATCCCATCCCGTTCATACGGGATCGGGACGGGACGGGATGGGAAAAACCCCATCCCATCCCGACCTCGTCCCATCCCAAACGGGTTCGGGACGGGACGGGATCAGCGTGCTATTATTCTCGAATGTTGGGGTGGCTTTCTTCACTGTTGAAAGCATTGTTTTACCCTCTAAAAGAAAATCTTGCTAATTGTACATAAAAACTACTCTTGGAAGGCAATCCAAACTAGTTGCTAAGACGAAAGAGACTGAAAATGATGGAACAAGTTAACAAAAGGCAATGAGGATTGAGTGTGTGGACTCAAAAACTTAGCATGATCTAATTGATTCTTCTTCCCATGGGGTTCAATCACACCCTAGGAGGATGTTTAGCGAAATCCTTACAACTTTTTTCCAATTATGATTACAGTTTTTTAATGTTATTTGCGTAACATTGGGCGCCTTATATAGCAGTGGTATAACTGATAGATCTTGAAAATTTTATTTATCCCTGGGTGGGTGGAAATAGGTATGAATGTTTAGCCCAGAATAATCGATTAGCGGAAAACAACACATGGAAAATAAGAGTAACATTGTTTCAATTTGATACTTTTGCTTGCAGTGAGCGAGTGTGAAAAATGGAGCTTGGGAAATGTTCACTTGGAGGATTGGACATGTATGTTTTAATAGTGAAATCGTTTGGTTGGACCATTGCAAAATAATTGGGCTTCGCATTGGGCTTTATTTGGTAAAAGAGATGTTGGAAAGATTCAATAGGTTATGGGCTTGAGAACACCCATGGAATATGTCCACAGAAACTATTTTTTGTTTTTTTGAAAGAGATGTTATTTTCTTAGTTTTTGCAGTAACGTTGTTATTGGGGTTTTTGAATTAGAGCGTATCAGCATATATATGATAACACTCACAGTTGTAATTTTAGGATGAACAACCAGCACAATTGTTACTTGGGCCGTGTTGAAGAAGGCCATGGCACATGACGGGGTCACCAAGTCGATTCCTCACCAACATTATCAATTCGGATATCCTCCTTGTGAGGAAGCTTGTGGGTTTATGAAGGATTGTCATCGTCTTATAATTGGCATCCACAATTCTAAAATAAATAATTAAATAAAAATATTAATAATTAATATTAATAAATTAGTTCGGGACGGGACGAGATTGGTGGGATTGAGAATCTTCATCTCATCCCATCCCATTCTAGATCGGGAAGGGACGGGATCGAGATGAAATTATTCAATCTCATTAAGACCCGGAAAAATCGGGACGGGATCGGGACGAAAATGAGATTGCGGGATGGGATGCCCACCCCTAGGTTAGAGTTGGGAATAGAATAGAATTTGCTAAATTTGGGCTAAATATATAAATTGCTAAATTTGTCCCTAATTGATTTATTTGAAAAAAATATATAAAAAAACATTTGGGCGCGAATAGAATTGGGAAGCCCCTAAGACTCCATCGCACTCAAATACCTAAGTCTCCCCACCGCTTCGCCTCCTCTGTTCATCTCGTCACACCTCTCTCAATCGAAAATGGCGGAAAGAGGAGGAGAAGACTAGGGCGGCCACGCGAGGAGCAGCCAACGACGGACAACAACAAGAGAAAGCTCGACGAGATTCAACTCGCCAAGCAGAAGGCTCAGGAAATCGTCGCGCGACTCGTCAATAGCGCCGAGTCCAAGCGTCCTCGCGTCGACGATCCGTCTGAGAACACTTTGTTAATAATCATATTGATATTTTGTGGTAAGGCTGCAGTTCTGATTTCAACCGAAAGACTTCAATTTCAGATTCGTGTATTAGGGTTTGCGATGGAGATCTTGCGAAGATGACGTCGTCAGTTCTCAATCAAGATCGATCTTTGAGCGACAAGCAAGCAGCTTTTGAAGATGCAGTGGTCTGTGTTCCTTGGCCGAGACTAGTTTTGAGCGGGTTTACTAAGAACAAATGCACCGGTGAGTTTCTAATTTTTTTTTTAATCTTATTGAATAACGGTTTGTTTAAATCTTCAGTCTTTATGTTCGACTTGGTGTATTTGATGTGCACTCAAGTTTGGGGGGTTTGAAATTTTGGGTTTTTGTACTTTGGGTGTTTTGTTTCGTTGGTTGAAATCTTGAAGTTGAGCCTTATGACAAATCAAAATTGAACCTTGAGGGAAACCCATACAAGAACAACTACGTAGAGCAAGTTTTCTAGAGTATTGATCTTTTGTGGCGAAAATGTTTTCACAGTTAATAATCATATTCGATTCATGCAGCTTCTTTCGACCGATTCCACAGATAAAACGGTATGTATATTTGTTAGTCTCTTCAATTCTTTACATATCTATTCTTCTATTGTATTATTGGCTGAGTAATCTGAGAATGATGTGCTCCAGGTGAAACTATGGGACTTGTCAAACAACCAACCTTCATGTATGGCATCAAACAGTCCTAAAGCTGTAAGTTTCTATGCTTGACTCTGTCTTCAGGTTTACCGTAAGCGAGTTTTTTAGTTTTATTCTGTTGATCATCATATTTGTTACTATCTTTATAGCCTTTTGTATCACGGATGATAATCCAGTGCCTTATATGAAGAGACAATAAGCGGCTTGAATGCTATAGTTGATATGCATGCTCGCGATATTACAAGTGTGTATTTGTATGCCCCTGTTTTGGAAGAGTCCAGGCAACAAAGTGTGCTCTAGAATGTGCAAACCTATTCATTACCAAGAACAAATGTCATTTCATGATTTTTGCAAATCTTCAAAGAGCACTACAAAAAAAAGCCCCAATAGCTACAAAAATTAGAGACGACAATTTGATTCCGTCTCTAATTGAAAGATTTGCGAAGGCAACAAACCGTCACTAATTCTTTTGGTAGCTAACGGTTCTCATAAAAAATGTGCTTGTGACAGTAAAATCGTGGCTAAATTTAGAATAAACCGTAGCTAATTAAAATATTTGCGACGGCATGTTAGCTGTAGCTAAGTTTTACAAATAAAACTGGTTGCTACGGTATAAGCCGTTTCCAATACATTTAAAATTGCGTTTGTAATGGGACAACCGTGGCTAAGTTCAGAATAAACCGTAGCTATTTAAAATATTTGCGACGGCTTATTAGGCGTAGCTAAGTTTTACCAATAAAAACTCTTTGCTACGGTTTTCACTGTACCTAGTTGATTATTTTGAAAAAATATATATATATATATATATACAAAAAAAAAAAAAAAAACCTTTCGGCGCGAATAGAATTGGGAATCCCACGTCTATGTCAAAAAGCCAAAACTTGTAAATCCCAGCAAAACACGAGCAATCTTTGCTGTGTGAGACGAAAGACAATATACCTTCCTCAACACGAGCAGTCTTTGCTGTGTGAGAACCAGACTTGAATTTCACTATGTAAGATCGGCTTAGAGTCGAAGAAGCTTTGGAAGCCCGCGTCACCCCGCTGAGAGGAAGAAGCTTTGGAGGAGCACATCTGAAGAACCCGCGTCACCTGCTGAAAGGAAGAAGGTTTGGGGCCTAATCTCCTTCTTCATCCAAGCTTTGGGCGTGAATTAGGAAGATCATCTCCTTCTTCATCTTCTTCAACTTCAAATTTGGGGGTTTTGTGCTCTATTCAGGGTTCAAGGTGAGTAAAAATCAAATCTCTCACTTAGGTTTATATTGTTGTGCAAATTTTACTTCAGTTGGATTCGATTTTGCTTTCTGTTCAACCAATTGACACGATTTGGTTTGTGGTTTCAAGTCGAAACCGAGCCAAACCTAATCATATTCTTTGGTTTGTGCAAATTTTCTTCTTCTTCTTATTCTTTGAAGATTTCAAAAGCATGTGTTGATGTGTGTAATGGGCTGTGGAGTGCTGTAAAGTAAGCTACAGTTTTGGTCAAGGCGAATTAAAGAGAAAGATATGAGAGAGTAATCTAGGGTTTTTGTTTAATTATTATTTTGTTTTTTTTTTTTTTTTGTAAAACAGAGTGCATGTACATTGCACTTGTTCGATCTCTACCTCAATAAGTATTGTATGCATATGTTCTTCATTTCAGAAGTAGACACTGAGATACCAAATAGACACTGAGATACCAATTTTCATTTCATTTCAGAAATAGACATTGAAGTATTGTATACCAAATAGACACTGAAGTATTGTATGCATATGTTCTTCATTTCAGAAATAGACACTGATATACCAAATCTCCGCCTTACGGTGCAGAACAATTTAGATTCCGATAAAATGGAATAAGGTATACATGTATGATGCTAGAATAATGTATACATGTACAATGCTATGTTCGCGATATTTGGTACTGTTCCTCATCTAATGATCACGTCATAGATCCAACAATTATAAATTTTGTTAATTCAGATGCCTTCTGTAAGTTGTTGCTTCTTTGCTTTTGCTTTCAAACATAGTGGAATCAGTTTAGCATTGTCTTTTTTTTACTCTTCAAGTGTTTCACACGAAAATCTAGTGTTTGGGTTTTATATAGTGTATACCTTGATTTTGCCTTCCTCCTATTTCTGTTATTCACATCTCAGGACTGCAGGTTTAGGTAATCTCAGTGATCACAGATTTGATTCAACAGTATAACAAAATTCACAGCTAATCACTATATTCTTTTCACTTTCTATGAACGAGATAGTTGAGATGTAAAGTTATTTTCTTCACCTTACAGTAAATGCCGACTTCTTCGAGTACTAACTACTCTATCAATTCGACTGCTGCTATCGCAGGTATCTTTTCTCTCAACTTTTGAGTTAAAGCCACACGCACTGTCATAACCCCTGCTGCAGGACCGCTTAGACGAACCTTGGTTACATACCCATAAATCTGAACAAGCTCAAGCACTCCACCACCTGTGCCTGCAAGGTATGGCCTTATCTCTGAAAGAACCTGAAAGATGAAATGTGTTTCGCATTTTAAATTGGTGAACCTGTTCTGCATAATAAATTATTTTGTTCAATAAATCTGCTCTTTGGATGACATGCATATAGCTTAATGTGAACATAATGAATTTCAAATTTTAAAAGAATAAATCCTATCACTATAACAAGTATATACACAATAACCTGTGGATGTCTCATTGTTTGTATCAAAATAGTTCCAAAAATTGGAGGGCGCGTAATAAAATCAAGGAAGTATTTTTACTAGAGAAACTCAACTCATGTAAGGTAAGCAGCACTACAAGATAAAAAACATTCCTAAATTAAGCTGAGCCATATAACTTTCATTAATTGTGCTTTCTTTAGAGACTCTGTGCTGAGTCTTAGCATCAGGTTCTACTTTCTCCTTCTCACAGGCATTGCCTGCATTTATATAACCCTGTCGAAATCTAGTTAGGAATTGGAAACAAAGTGCTGAATGTGACAAAAATGAGGAGCAAAACACAAAGAAAACACCTAAATTAAGCTTGAAATCCAAACAAAGTTCCACATAATTGGGCCAGACCCTGAAAATAAAGTCCATCAAAGTTGTCGGATTGGGATTGACTCTCAGGTCTGACAAAGCCCAGGAACAGACTTAGTTAAGAGATCTCTTGTGGAACTGATCAACTAAAAGCTGGAACTGAAATTGATTCAGTACATCTTTTTCGCATTCCTTATAATTCAAGGTTGGGTTAGAAACTATAACATATATACAGATATACAGGTTTCATTGTTGCATTTGTGAATTCGGGATGTCTGTAAAACATAACCATTATGGATCTGCAATAATAGCTTCTGAATCTTAAAGGGACTTTGCCAGTTTGAAATGTACACACTGTTTGAAATGCTAATAAAACTCTAAAATCTACACTACATAACCAAAATGGCTTGGATTTAGAGTCAAACATTGATCAATGATCAAGTGGATAGATATTACACAATTTTAGTTAGGTGTAGACATATTCGCAATAAAATGTTGAGATATTATTGGTGTAAAATGTGACTTTCTCTTTCATCTGTTGTTTTCATCCATCCCATTTTATGATCATAATATCTTATAACTTGGTATCAGGACTGTTAACGTTGACAACTTTCTGCAAAGTTCAACAAAGTTGTTACCTTGCACTCGATTCAGGTATTTGGATTTCCATCCTTTTTCTAGAATATTCTCACATCTTCAACTTTGTTTACTAGAGCAACTGGACCACTTACTTGCATATGTGCATGTTCCACTAGAACACTTTTGGTTTTTCATTATTTTGAAAAGAAGAATATTGGTAGCACATTTCTAATTTTTGCTTGATCATCCTGGACCGAATCACACTTGAGTCAGGCCTTGCTTTAGGTAGTATTACCCCCAAACCCACGTTTATGCCTTTAGAAAGTACGATTATCTGAGTTATAACTCCTGATAGTAACATTACTTAGAGGACAAACCAGCAGGGGATCTAATTAAGTTTTCTGGATGTCGTATTAAAAGAGAAAATTACATATCACCATCAGAAAATTAGACTTTTCCGAAACATTGGGGAAATTAGATTGTTAGATACTAACATCAGTCCATATCTGCATATGTTCTCTATTTGACCAATTCTTTTAGTGTTAGATACAAGAGTTTTTTTTTGGTATTTCTGTTGCCTTATAAGCTGGCTGCAGGATGTTCAAATTGTTGCAGTATGATTTGTTGCCAGGATTGGTGCACTGTGCAATCTTGGGTGGATGCTTTGAGGCAATTTTATGTCTCTGACAGAGCACCCTAGCAGTGCTTATGGACCTGCAAGTTTGTGACAATTGCTCTGTTTTTGACAGTTGCAAAACAGAGTGCATTTTGCTTCTTGCTCTGTTTTTGACAGTTGCACAGAATGCAAAGAACAGAGTGCACTCTGCTGCTTGCTCTGTTTTTATTGCGTTTTTTTGTCCGCCAATTGGTTTCTTTGGTAGGTCTTTGGGCTGAAATGTGTTAACTAGTGTTTGGTTGTTGTTTTGTGTTAATGTGTTAGAGTTGCGCTGATGAACAGTAGAAACAACACCAACAATAACACCGACCACAAGGATGAGTGACACCCCCGCGATGGCCACCTTGCCCATCATCTTTCCTATTTTTTTTATTTACTTTTTGTGATCCTCTCGCTTCCCGAACTTAAAACAATTTGAACAAATAAGAGATAATTAAGAAAAAGCGATGGACTGATGAGATAGAGGTAAGGGTGGGCACGGGACGGGATGGGACGAGATAGACCCGACCCTACCCCATCCCGTTTATACGGGATTGGGACATTACGAGATGGGAAAAACCCCATCCCGACCTCATCCCATTCCAAACGGGTTCGGGACGGGATGGGACGGGATCAGAGCACGCTGCTTAATCAGAGCATACTACAACAATTACAACATATTCTGAGCAGTATCATAATCTGAGCTAAAATCAGAGCAGTATAAGTCAATCAGAGCATACTACAACAATTACAACATTCTTAGCAGTATTATATAGAACATATATCTGAGCAGTATCATACATAGAACATATTACATAATCTGAACATGTATAGAACATAATCTGCTCATATATCTGAACAGTAATCTGAGCATATATCTGAGCAGTATCATATATCTGAGCAGCATATATATAATCTGCTCATATATAATACTGTCCATACCGTACATGGTTAGTTAAGCTTAATTTGTATTGCACCAAAAACAAAGAAAGAAAAACCATTACTTCAATTTCCATTCAGTTTATAATCCATACCTTGATTAAGGGACTTTGCTGATCGTTTGATTCCACTCACAGCAGAAAGCACTGCATTGCAAACAATATTTTGAGTTCATTTTCTGGGTAAATAATCTCACCCAACTGTATAGGTGGTGACGTAGAAGCATAAAGCCATGTAGAGAAAGTTCACAGATCCAGATAACTTGCAAGGGTTAGATTGATAAACTAATTTCTACTTTTTGTGTTCCAAACTTCCTTTAAATGATTGAGCAAAGTCAAACATCTAGTATTCGAATTTGAGACATTCCTAAGATGTTTATCATATTAATTTTTCCCCCATCCCCTTCCATTTAGTGGTGAAGTTCATTTTATAGTCCTGTTCAGAATATATAAAGTTAAAAATATATTTTTGACTCACCTGAAATGCATGGAGTCAGAACCCCATCTCCAATAACCATGGAAGTCGCTAGGATTGTGATAAGAAAGAGCATCATTTGAGTCAGTTTACTGCTCTCCAGCTTTTCTTTTATCTTTTGAGCCCTCCTCAATTGATTCGATGGTGTGTCCAGACGGTAGTTGGATAGCTCCCTGTCTTCTGCTTGGTGATTCGGGATTAAGCTTATCTTTGCATAGCGGCTTAACAAAGCTTATTGATTGTTTTTTGCTCATTGATTGAACATAACTTTCCTGCTCAACTTGGTTGAACATTGTGCCAACTTATTTATTTGTTGAACATAAGCTTTAGATAAGCTTATTGATTGTTTTCTGCTCAGCTTGGCTGAACATTCTGCCATAATTTTGATATGCAATATAATTATTTTCTCTGCTCAACTTGAATGCTGCAAGTATGCTTGAATGCTGCTAGTATGCTAGTATGCTTGAATATCAATAAACTACTAGTAGGTATGCCAGTGTGTTGCTAATATGCTTGAATGCCATTATGCTGACAGTATGCTTGAATGCCAGTATGCTGCTAGTAGGAATGCCAGTTTGAATGTTGCTTGAATGCCAGTATGTTTGAATTTATTTCAGCATTGTAGCGTTTAAATTTCTTTATTTCACCTTGTTAATATGTTTCGCTTACCTTTGTCGATCCTACAAATGCGCCAACTCAAAATAGAAAAGAATATTTTATTCTATCTAATAAGATGTTGATTAGTAATGTAAAAGGGCATCTTATTTGTAACTTAGAGTCTCCATTTGAATGTGCAACTTTATGAGATTTGTATTACATAGCTTAAGCAATCAATACGTTTCTTATGCACTGCTCCTTCAAATTTTACAGGTTTAGGTGTTGCTGAATTGATATTGGTTTTGAAGTGGAAGATATGAAATTTTGAAGTAGAAGACATTTTGTGGGATGATCGATATGGTGTGCAAGATCACATGAATTGTTGTATGTATCGTTTTTGTTGTATGTCCCATAGACAATCACTATGATTTATGTAGTTACTTAAGTTTAAGTGAGTTATATCTCAAATTGAAATTATATAAATACAATTTCAATTTGAGGTTGATAGAGTATAAAGTTGTTTGAGATTCTATTTTTTTGTAAAGGACAAGTTATTGGTTATACGAAAATTAATATAATTGTGTTCAGGTTTGAAATGTTTCTTTTCAATGACAAAAAAAAGGCATTGAAAAATCTGAAAATTAATAAAAAGAACTAATTTTATTATAAAAAATGAATTTTCATTAGTAATATTTTTATTATAAAAATTAATTGTGTTAGCAATGGCCAAATCTGTCTCTGTTTTGACAACTTAGCGACGGTTTGAACCCGTCGCTAAATAGCCACGACAAAAGCCGTCCCTGTTGGGTTAATTTGATTTGCATCTTAGCCACGGTTTTGAGCCCTCGCTAAATAGCCACGGTAAAAAATCGTGGCTATTTTGACAAACTTGCTACAGCCTTTTCAACCAAAACTTTCTCTTTGAAATTAGTTTAGCGACGGAATTTTCTCAACTTAGTGATGGTTTTTAGCTGTTGCCATTTAGCTACGAAATTTATACCGTTGCTGATTCAAATAGCGACGATTCGGATAGCTACGGTATTGCGACAGTCGTCTAGCCATTGCTAATGCCTTTTAGCTGCGCTTTTTTGATATTTAGCAACGGTAAACAGCTGTTGCTGAATTTGTTTTTTTTTATAATGCTTTTTACCCATGTCCTCAATCATCTCCTCTTCAAAAAGAGAAGTCGTTGGATCTGAACCCAAGACATCATTGTGTTGACTATTTCAACAAAGCACAAGCCAAATTGAGCAACCAATACGCACTTGAGAGATCATTGTGTTACTCAACTAATCTCCTTACTTTAGCAATGGCACGTGTTCTAACAAAGAGAAATCTCAAGCGTTCGATGTTGGGCTCGGTTGATGGAACGACATGTGGACGAGGCACGAGTGATGTTTGTATTTTGTCGCAGATGAGTTCTTGAGATGTGGGTTCCTTCTGAGAGCATCTCACGGAGAGCACATGGTGGCTTGGACTGGCACCATTGGAACTCTTTAACTCAACGAGTAACTCTCTCTCCTCCTCGGGTACAAATCCGAGTCAAACCGATTCGTTCGTACCATTGGAACTCTCAACTCAACAAGTAACTCTCTTTTCTCCTTGGCGTACAAATCTGAGTAGAACCGACCCATTCCCTAGCGTTGTGGGTCGTCCACTGCATGAATAGACAGTCGTGATCTCGGCTGGAGCCGAACCGAAAGAGTGACCAATTTGCAATCTCAGATCTTGTACAACCACACTCAACAACCCACCAACGAACTTGGCAATTGCGTCTTCAATACCTGAAACATGCACCGGGATCTCAAGATGCACGAAGCGAGTGGATGAGGAGAGGTAGCCACCGAGCAGATCAGTTCAACGAGTTCTGCCAATCCGACATGGAACGAGCACCTGATCTTCATCACAGACCATGAGTCGTCTTCAATTATGGCCAATCCGACATGGAACGAGCATCTAGTGCTCATCGCATATCACATGTCATCTTCAATTAAAGCCAATCTGATGTGGAACTGTTAAATAAAGAAAGTCCACCTATGTTACAGAATACGATATGTTAGGAAAGTCAGAATAGAATAGAAGTCTTAGGTTTCCTATCTCCACAAGGTTAGGTCAGAGTTAGTTTTATAAGCTTGTATTCAGTCAATTAATAAACGCAATGATATTACAACAACAATAATATTACAATACAATTCTTTACATGGTATCAGAGCTACTTTCTTTGGTGACCTAAGACTTCGGGGAATAATCAAGTTCTTCCCCGCCTCCGACGACTACGCTAGACACTAGAGGCGGGGAAGGGAAGACAATAGTAATAGCCTACCTCAATCAATTCAACAACATCATAATATACCACATTGCGAGCCACAACCTCGTTCACCACCGCTTCCATAAACAAACTCATCATCGCCAATCAACGTCATCGCTACCAATAGTGGTGAGACTCTTTCGCCATCACACGCGACAACAGGAAAACAATTGTCACAGCACAATCAACATCATCATCATCGATCAATTCATCATTAACGATTGGTAAAATCACCTATCAACAATTGGTAAAATCATCAAACCTTCATCAACTCACAGATCAACAATTGGTAAAATCATAAACTTCTTCCCTGCAACAAGGATCAGTCCATCATTTTTGGTATCATCGTCATTACCGATCAGATCAACCATCATCGTCTTGGGTTGACCATCATGTTTATTCATCCTCTTCAAAACATTCTTCATCCTTAGTTCATCCTCGAAATTCATCCGAATAAAGAACTCGTCATCATCATTAAGTCGTAAAGGAAGAAGAAGAGGAGAAGCAACAACACCTCAAGCCCATCTCCAACCAAAGACTCCACATTCGACTTGGCTGGGATCGAACTTAGGTCTCGCCAGTGTACTCAATCTTAGAACATCAAATTCAACATCAATCTCAGAACAATCGACCTCGTCGATCATCAACAATCAAGCAATCGAACATTCAATCTCTGACCACGAACGTCGGACATGCCAATCAATCAACAATCGAACACGAATGTCGGACCTGCCAACAATCGATCTATGACCGGTCGGACCAATCGATCTCGTTGGAATCAAACCTTGCCAATCGTGTTGATCACGAACGACACCCCCTTCACACCACAACCTGCTCAAACTCTGCCACGAGCTTGGACAAAGACATCGTCTGGGGATTCTTTCTCCTCGCCACAGATTGACGCAAGTTTGTGCAAGTTAAGAACCCCCATTCACAATAACCTACTTGAGGGCGAAGGAGAAGAAGAGAAAGAGATGAGAAGAGGAGTGTTTGACAAAATCAGACTCGCGAGGTCTCTCTGTGACTCTGTCTCTATGATAAAACCCAAAACCCTTGTACCACTCCATCTTGCAGCAATAGCCATGAGTGTTCCAATGAACCCAAAACCTCTTCTTCGTTTGTTTCTTCGAGTCCCAGAAGAAGAAGAAAATGAGAAAATTTTCTTCAAACTGTGATAAGCTCTGGGCTATTTGCACCCTGATCTTTACTCAGTGCCACCAAAAAAAAGTTCTCAACTCAACAAAGAACAACAACAATGTCTCTCTCTGGCACACACGATAGCAACACCCAAACAGATGTAGACACACGATCTTTCACTCGTCCTCTCTCTCTCTTTGTCACATGTTCGGTCCCACATCAAATCACACGACAGAAAAGAAGAAGAAGAAGAAGAAACGGAGGGAAAAGAAAAAAATTTGAATCTTTTTCACTCCGCTATTCACACCCACCATCTTTGGTCACTACCAAAATTTGTGTTAACTAGAATTGAGCAATACCAAGACTCGAATTGAGTCATGATTTCTTCATACAGGAATCATCCAAAATCTGTGTTGACTCGAATTGAGTCATGATTTTTTCATATAGGAATCATCCAAAATCTGTGTTGACTCGAATTGAGTCATGATTTTTTCATATAGGAATCACTACCAAAATCTGTGTTGACTCGAATTGAGTCACAATTTCTTCATACAATAATCATCCAAAATCTGTGTTGACTCAAATTGAGCAATACCAAGACTCGAATTGAGTCAGAATTTCTTCATACAGGAATCATCCAAAATCTGTGTTGACTTGAATTGAGCAATACCAAGACTCAAATTGAGTCATGATTTCTTCATACAGGAATCATCCATAATTTTCCAGAATTCGACAATCATGATGTCTCGAGTCGAAACATTAGCAGCTTCACTCGATAGTAATGATTTTATCACCAAATATGACTTCAAAGTTTCCTCCAAGCTGCACATTTTGTCCGTGTCTACATGTCCAACTTGCGAGGGAGTGTTAAAGAAAGAAAGTCCACCTATGTTACAGAATAGGAAAGTGTTATAAAATAGGATATGTTAGTAAAGTCAGAATAAAATAAAAGTCTTAGGTTTCCTATCTCCACAAGGTTAGGTCAGAGTTAGCTTTAAAAGCTTGTATTCAGTCAATGAGTAAATACAATGATATTACAACAACAATAATATTACAATACAATTCTTTACAGGAACGGAATGAGCCTTTGGTCCTCATCAAAGTTGAGCAATTTTAGCTGTTTTTGGTCGTGAGCGTTAAAGACACATCTATGGATCAATCTCTTGGTCGAGCTAGGACACACGTGTCGAGCGTTGACTGACGGACAGACGACTGGACAACTTGAAGTTAAAGGAAAGGAAGCCATTGATATTGTCCGCAACCCATTGGGGAAGTCTGGAGTGGCTTTGATTCAACAATTCATGATCTTGACCTTTGGTTCACTTGCAACTTCTACCCCTTACTTCGGTGGAATACTCATGTTGATTGTTCTTGCATGGTTAGCGGCAGCTAGGTCCTTGAATTCTCAGTTCACTGCATTGTGTAAGGAGGATGAAGAACTCAAGAACAAGATGGAGGAGCAAACAACCATTAAGATACCCGTGTTGACTCAAGAAAGCATAAGGAATGGATCTATTGCAAGTGGGACGAGCTCGGCTGCGACGATGAAGGAAACAATTGAGTATGAGGTGGGATCTCTATGCATCCTTCAAACACCAAGGTGAACCCAACATAAACATTAGTAGTAGAAGAAGAGCTTCAGATTTCTCCATCTCAACTATGACCCCTAATTCTAGAGAGCCAAGCTGACAACGCCAGGTCGGCCCATCACCATCCATTATCCTAGAGATAAACCCATTTTCAGCACTTCTAAGATGATGGATGGTGATGGACCGGCCTGGCGCTGTCGGCCTGGCTCTCTAGCAAGGCTCATGACACCACTGAAATTGTCCATCAGAACGAGAATGGTACCTATAAATGGGATGTTAAGCCCAAAATTGACCAATATGAATTCAAAATTGACACTCTTGTACCCAATCTAGGACTTATGCTCGTAAGACGAGCCTGAGTGGAGGAAGAGTCCGACGGGTCTGAATAGAGGACATGTCAACTAGGCTGAATGGAGGACGTGTCCGCTAGCCCAAGTGGAAGACGAGTCTAAATGGAGGATGTGTCTGACAGGTTTGAATAAAGGATGTGTCTGATAGGTCCGAATGGAGGATGACCCTAACGGGTCTGAACGGAGGACATGTCCATTAGTCCCTAAGTCCTCAAGTCCGAGCAGAGACTGGTCCGAATGGAGACAAACCCAACAGGAATCGGATCCGATAGGAGACAGATCCGACAAAAATCAGGTCTGACAAGAGACAAATCTGTCAAGAATCAGGTTTGCACGCCCAACAGAAGACTAGTCCAACTTAAGACAAGTCATATTGACTTCATCTGGTCTGGAGTTACGCAGTTTGATCACGATGACTTCATCTGGTCTGGACCCATGCAGCTGACTACGATGATCTGTTAGATGACTTCGCCTAGTAACGGACTCATGCAGTTGACATCTAGTCCGAACTCATGAATCTGACTATGATGACTTGTTACAAAAATTTTCATCTGGTCCGAACTCATGTAGCTCGAATTTGATGATTTCATCCGTTCCGAACTCTCGTAGTCCCACCTCAATGACTTATCAGACTGACTTCACAGTACGAATAAAGATAAGTCATGGCAGGAATCACTCCCCTAAGGACACATCTCATTGAAGAAGGAGACCGTTATAATAAATGTCCCCTTTCAGTGCATCATTCGAGCTTAAGTCATGCACATAGTTGGATGCACTCATTAATGCACTCACTATATAAGGTAAAGGAAAAGGTATGAGAAAGGGGATTCGGTTATTCCATCAACAATATGTAAATTTTAACCGAATTCTGTCAAGATTAAGTTGTATCTCCTACAGATTTACTGACTTAAGCATCAGAACGCCTTGGGCCACCAAAAGGTGGTCTTTGGTAATCTAACCCTTGTTTTGCAGGTTGGATTTCTAAGATACCAGATTTGGACGCATCCATTTCTATATTTGCATATATCTAACAAGCCCCTAAATACAATTTGTACATATTGTTAGATTAAGTTTCATTATGATTTGTTAGATATTTGATGTTTCACCTTGGTGAATTCCTTTTATGCTTTTAAATTCATATTTGATTCTTAGGTTACTAATATAATTTAGGCTTGAAATCAGTTTTCTCATAAAGCCATATTTTCATCTTAAGGTGAGATGAGTCTATCTTAGGATGTGTTAATGACTTTGGAAAATATTAATTTAAGAGTGGCCTAATGGTGTCATATACTCATGATGGTAAATCCAATGCTTTAACTCTCACATTTAGGTTCACTTTGCATTTTTTTTTTTCATGCACTTCCATTTTAAGTATTTCAAGTTTGATTTTAGAACAAATTTTCCAATTTCAATTAAGCCCTCATTGTGGGATTTGACCTGTGCTTATTGATTTTTAACTCAATAGACAACCGTGCACTTACAGTAAGATTCGAGATCAATCAAATTTTTGGCACTGTTGCCAGAGGGCAATGGAAAACAAGTTTTTAAAATAGATTATTGATGTTTATCACTATTTTAATTTAGGTTCATTTTCATGGTTTAGGTGCATTTGCATTGTTTTGATAACATTTGTAGTCTAAAAACTCTGAAACATCTTCACGTTTGCATTTTTATAAGTATATAACTTTTGGTGTTTTATTTTTTTCAATTTTCTGGTAAATATACGTAATCTAAACTTTCAAGGACATCTTTCTATTTGTCCATTGGATTAAAGGTTAGTAAGAAACAAAATTTCAAGTTGGATTGCCTCTGCTAAAATTTGACTGTTGCAGATGACTGGTGTTTGAATGCAAGTTTCTACTGATTGCAAATTCTGTTTTGCGTGTTTCCAAATTCTATCATGTTTTACATCTTGTCTAATTTATTGATGATCTTTCGGGTTGTAATTTGGATAACTGGTTGAAACGTAATTGGAATTCTCTTAGCAGCTAAGCAATTTGGACATTG
Source organism: Berberis vulgaris (assembly GCA_963556465.1). NCBI lineage: Eukaryota > Viridiplantae > Streptophyta > Magnoliopsida > Ranunculales > Berberidaceae > Berberis > Berberis vulgaris. Next base: position 65,265,047 of record OY747132.1, read on the forward strand.
TACTTTTTTTTTAAGTTCACTTTAACTTTCCACAACTTTCTGGCAGCCAAATGATTTTTTTGAGAAATTTTTGGTTTGTTAGTAATTCATAGCAATTTGTAGATATGAATTTGATGAAATACTGAGCTCTGGAGGATTTTTCAAAGACTGTGTCAGTTCTAAAAATATTTCTGGATTTCTTTTGCTTTTCTAAATTTGTGTAAACTTGTGTTTTTGACTAGTTACTTTCAAGGGCTACTATTCACTTTCGAAAATGGAATTTTCAGGTTATACACATAAGAACACTTGACAAAGAGCTTTGGTGAACTTAGTGAACAATGGAGGACACTTGGATCATAATTAAGACATTTTTTTGTTTTTGTTTTTTTTTTTGAGTGATTGGGAGGACTTAACTTTATACAATTAAGTTGTAATAAATAAAATAGTTCAAGATACAATCGGAAGAAAAGTGTGATGTACTTCTCTCAGCCCACTTTGAATCTCCTGCAAGAAGTGCTTATGAAATGTTTTTTAGTGTTTAAAATTTTGCAAGACATCGAACTGTGCTAAAGTACGTAAAGCGGACCTGGCTATTTGCAACTGAGTAGGATTTGATCACCCACCTCATCACTCCAATTCATTCAAATTTGGTCAAATTTACTAAAATGAATTCAGATGATTAAAACCAATAGAACGGTGTTCATAGGACATCACAAGAAGAATAGACCGTGTCTAATTCTTTCGAAGCATGGTTGTTCTAGTGCCAATTGGTATGCGCTGATAGAGGCCAGTGTGACTGCACCGACATTTCTTACCTTTTCGCTTAGAACTGGTGTTTCGATGGAGTTTTACCCAAGTTTAATCTTATTGCTATTAGGAACACATGGGTTCTTGAAAGTTTTTAACTGATAGTTAATTATCACAAGAAATCCTTGGATCTTAAAAATGTCATTCAAAGGCTTAGCCAGTTCTAGCATACCAAACAGAATAAAATCTTGCTAGAATGCATTTATGCCTAGTGTGGTGGTCTATAAAGTTTTTATGTAATAAGCTACCCCTTATTTACTTACAAAACATATGGGAAAATCTAACTAGGGTGAGAATTATTTTGGGGCGCTCAAATTTATTTTCCACTTCAATTAAATTTGGTTTTAAAAATCAATCGTCTCTTGCACTTAATGAAGATAATTAACTTGTTGTTTGCTAGATGGATGGATAAGCTTTGAATGAGCCTTGTTTGTGTGTCATGGTTAGTGTCTCCCTTTAGGTCTATTTACATATTGCATTTAGTTTAGGTCGTATCATCTAAGGTTGTATTAGATTTTAGTTATTTTAAAAAAACAAAATAAAAAAATCCAATCAAGTTCAGTGTCAGGGAGTTTTTCTTGTATTGGAGCCATATAGTTATGGATTTTCATTTGGAAGATCGTGACAATGCCAAGGCAAATTATTTTGCCTTAGTAAACCAAGGTCAACCCTTAGAATCAAATTTTCCTTATGGTAATAATTTTTCACAGAATGAATATGGAAACCAACCACCTTTGAACTAATTATTACGAAATCACAACCTTTGCTTGTACGTTGCTATGTCACAGGTTGTTGCTTGTGAGAAGAAAAGAGAAGGCTCTAGCAGATGCAAGACTTTCTATTGAGTTCGGCTGAGTATTTTGGTGTTGTGTTTGTAGTGAGATAGCGACGATCGGAGATATTCCTTGATTGAAGATTTTGGTTATCTATCTTCCCCTTTTCTTGCGTCTATGGTCAAAGTGCGTAGTCGTCGAAGGCATGAAAGAGCATGAGTGCCCAGGGTCGTACTTGTAACGAGATCTCAAGATCATCGCTCTGATACCATGTAAAGAAAATAATTGGAGAATTGTATTATTGTTGTTATTCCTTGAACGAATACAAGCTTATATAAGCTAACTTCTACCTAACCTTGTGGAAACGAGAAACTTAAAACTTGCTATACAAAATAGAGTCATATTCTAACTTCACTTTTTAACTATTCTGACTTTCCTATTCTTGTATATATTCTGATTTTCCTTCTTGTAGAGGTGAATCAATTTTGGACTTGGGCATGGCTGTGTTGAGTGCAAGCCCTACATATTCTAACAATGATAGATACCTTGTTCTTCTTAGCCTTCTTACCTATGGATTTAAAGGTTTCTACTAATGCTACTCTATTATTCACAACAAACCCTCTAACCAAAGCTCTGCCATCCTCATTGTCTAAATTTAACAGATTGTAACCACTTTATACATGCGTTATCAAGAGCTGAAACACTCTGAACTTGCATCCCCTACTACTGCTAAGCCATGATCTCAGCTAACTAACCGTCTTCAATTCACGCACACATCTCGATTTTTAACAATTGCTCAGGAACATACAGACTTTATTCCCACACACCTTGTTCTTGCAGCTTCCTAATCACCTCATTCTGAACTGCAGCTTGATTGGAACTCTCTTCCTGATGCTCTCAGCCAGTCCTGCAACTTGAGCTTGACCTTGCTCATTCAAATTCGACTGCAACTACTCCTTACTACTACCTTCAACATTGTTATGTACAAAACCACCTGCATTACTTTTCCAATCCCTTGTCTGCCATAACTAACTCTTTGATGGACACATCGAGCTTGTCTGCACCCATAGACGTGTTTGACTCAGCATTACCCGCCTCTATAATAATCCCTCAAATGGCGCCATTAGCGTATCCAGTCTCTTTACAATCTTTTACAAAATCTACGTTGGTATCCTGATCCTCCTCGACCCACATAATCGAAGTTTGAATTATGTCCAAACTTCCTTGCAAGTCACCTTCATTCATGGTCGCTTTATTGTCATTTCCCGAAGTCATCCCTATTGTACTCGATTGCTCTGTCAAAGTTGTTTCATCAATTGGTGCATCTACCAGAGCCTTAAAGCGATTGTTATCACGAATATTTGCGATTGAAGTACCTGCTGACTGCTGCTTCACATTACCTGCAAACTGATCACATGGAATCACTTCCCTTGGGAATTTTCGTCAGCTGTCCGACATCAAAGAATGCTTCCAATTTTTTCTTCTCCACCGATCTATAGACCATTTTTTTTACTACCCTATAGCTTTTGGCAAGTCTCTATTCTCCACTATCCATTTTTGTCTCTGATTCAGGGCCAACTTCTTCCTGCAGACACTACACCAAATTGGCATATTTGTAACAACTCCCAAATCAGTAACACTTTTGAGCTGTTACAGTGCACCAAACAATTTCAAGTCAAAACCAAATTTAGTCTAAAAAATGAAAAATAGTTACACAAAAAAAAGTGATACAATAAATTAGATCACCATGAATAATATCACTTGTAGGACCATACTATTCATGGTGATACAACTATTGTATCACTTTGTTTGTGAAAATGTATAAAATTGCTTTGTGGATTGTTATAGTTAAAAAATGTTACTGTTTTGGAGGTTGTTACAAAAATGCCAATTTAGTTTAGTGAGAATGAATCACCATGCCCAATTAACACAAAAAAATCACAATACTTAAAACCATGGAATGCTAAAGATTGCCAGTATCCATTGTTTCTAAATTTATCAATCCAAATCTTGGTTGGTAATGGCACTGAAAAGTACATCTCAACACAGATTCGGGTGACTTTCGGCCGAGTGAAGCACCTCATATAGTCATCAATACTAAAAAAATCACCAAAATAATCTCTAATCGTCTTAAGGATCTTCAGAAGGAAGTATTGCAACGGTAACTTCGACAACTCTACCCATAACGGTGGGCAAACGTGGTCTACTTTCAAATTGAAATCCTGATGCCATTGGAACACCTTGAATCACACTCCCATTACCAAAAACGATTCACAGGAACGTGTTTTCTTCACTTCATCTTTTGACTGGACACGAACAATAACACTAACGATCCCATGGTAAACTTGCCATTAATACCCGACGATTTGTTAATCGGTTTTTTGGTAGCTTCCAAAGATGGGTGACAGCTTGAAATTTTAAGTACGATCACATACTTTTCAACATATTGTTCACTCAGATTGACATCAGAAATTGAAAGAGATAAAGCAAGGTTCCTCTCCTTCCTAAAACGAGTTCCCTGCATGGGAATGTCATTGCAAATAGATTGTCACATTGTCATTATGGTTGAAAATGCATTTCACGTGTGTTTTCTTCTAAAAAACCAATGGACGCCAGTCCATTTTTTGAATTCGTGAACCAGGAAAGTTTTTTCAAAATAACAACCCAACATTTGTCCATGGGAGATTGTTAGAATTATCATATGGATTTTCCTACGACTTACGTTGTTCATTTCAAACTCGATTTCACAAACATATGGACACATATTAATTAGGCTATTGTTCGGTGTGTTCAACATATGCACAAACCCTAGGGTAAGTGGAACATGCTATGAGTCTCCTATTAGGATTAGAAGTGTGATGGGAAAGTTCTTTCCTAAGGCTCGTCAGAATATAAATAGGAGATGATGTCCCTCTCTGTGCATCAAATCGAGGCTTACACTTAACAGAAGGAAGACTGGACATCATTGGCTTTTAGGATTTATTCTTCAGTTCTCAGTCTTGTACTATTGTGACTGTCAAGTAAATTTATTTAACCAGTGTGCCTAGATCTTGCTATATATTAGTTTTAAAACTCAATTGATGAACATAAGTTTTTACTTCCTTCCAAAATTGTTTTTCTTGTAATCACTTTCTTGTTTATAAGAGGATTTAATGATTTATCCATAGCAAGCAACTCAATGTGTAAAAAATTGTTCAACCAATCACCCACTAAAATTTATATACCACTAACGCGATGTGCACAAACGAAGGCGACATATGAGATGACACGACACAACAAAGTTTCACCCCCACCAACAACTAAATGGTACCCATTTAAATTGGGTCATCTTGTTGTGTTATCTTAAATCGCGCCATCTTGTTGATGGCACAAAGCTATCTATCTTAGGCGGCACAACAAATGGCTTGAAGTCAGCACGATAAGGTTAGCTATTGTGAATAAAAATTTTACACTTAATTGGAAGTGTAATTATTATTGTTATATTCATCATCATCATCATCATCATCATCATCATCATTATTATTATTATTTATTATTATTATTATTATTATTATTATTATTATTATTATTTTAATGTGAAGATGCCCTTTTTCATTGGGATGCTCTAACTAGATTTCCACTACAACATTAATATTTGTGTAAGGTAATAAATCAATATCGTATCGAACAATCAAGATGCACAAATTCAACCTCTTCATATAGTATCAATAGAAAATTCTTGAAGTGTCGTGATGTCTATTATGCTTATGCCAGATATGAGTGTGTTATACTTCACTATAGTGTTTTTTATTTTTTTATTAAACCTCTAGGAGGGAAGGGCAACTATGAGATGAAAAACCTTTATACAATATAAAAAGAGACTTACATTGTATTCGGGGGTACGTTACGACTTTACTCGATTAAAAAAAAATCGAAAAATGAATGTACTAACACAAAGAAAACTAAATTTCCTCTAAGCCTACAAAAATCTTCCCAAACCAACCTCCATGACAAAACAAGATTAACACCTAGCAAGAAAAAAACGAGCAGCCATCTGGAGTAGAAGCCATAATGTCCAAGTTTTTTTCATCCAACGAAACATAAAGTAGCAACTAAATTAACCAACTGATGCATTCATTTTCCGATCCCTGCTTTGACCTAGTCCCGCTGACCTGCACAAGTAACGCACGTGAGCCACGGATCACCGTTGTGGTGGTCGATGACACTCCGATGCTATAGTCAGACAATGATACGAGGAAGAAGTAATGTTGTAAACAGAGAATTTGTAGTGTACCTTAGCATAACAACCTCATGTCTTATTTATAGTGCAGGAGACTTGGTTCTACCAGGCCATCGAAGGCGTAGTTTAGGAATGAGATCTTTGTGGAGATCCTCCTCTAATTAGGAGTCGTGCTGTAAGAGGGGAGTTCCCCTTTAGCCCTGTGCTCCTAGATACTCGGGAGATAGTTTCCAATCCAAGAACAATTCGTAGAAGGGTGTTTTCCTGTGTGGAATGTACTCTGGTACTTGCTTCCTAGTTGGAAGCCAAGAGCTGTTGTAGTTGCCCGTCCGTAGGTGATCCTCGAGATACTTGCCTTAGTAGGACTTACGGGTAAAAAAGATAGTTTTGAGACGTGTGGGCCTAGCATGCTGTAAGAGTTTGGGTATATCAAGTGGACTGAACTAGGCAGGCTTGGAACCGCTTGGGATGGATCAACGTTGGCCTGATGCTGGGGCCCGTAATTCCTCGAGATCATCATGACATGTGTATGGCTCAAGGTGTGACATTTTTATGTATCATTAGCTACTCCCCCTGAGTTAGTTGCCATCACATCGGTTCGCTAATCATCTCTTTAAAAGATACGTTGCTCTTAATAATGATTGAGTCTGAATCATTGTTTGAGTCGCATGCTGCATTAATTGAATGTGAGTCGGTTTAGCAAAAAATAGGCGGGAACTTAATATCTATTTAGGTCATTCGTAGTGAAGAATCTGACTTTTCTATTTTCCTTCCTTTTGAAGCTACTGTTTTGTTCGTCTTCTGATAGGAAAAGATTATTCATCTTCTTCATGGCTCAACAAAATCTTCTTGATGACGCAACCTTTGCCAAAGGCCTGAAGTTTTTTTAAGACAGATTGTTTTTTGTGCCTGGCTTTGTTGAAATCCGTACGAAGTTTGGGGTCCCTGAAGACCTGCCACTGTATGTTCTGAAGGGTGACCAGTAGCCAATGTCGCCACCGTCGGGGTTCATCTGTTTTTATCGTGGGATGCTTCAAACTGAAGTGTGCTTTCCGTTCTGGATATGATCTGGGAATTCTTGGATCTTCTGGGGATTCCTTTGACCAAATTGGGGCCTAAAGGATATAGGATCACCCTTCTCATCCTGATTAGGGCGAAGGAGGTTGGCATCAGCGTGACTCCGCGATAATCCAATTGCTGACTTCCCCTTAGCTGAAGGGTAACGCCGTCTGTAAGATAATGACACCAGCCTTTTTCATGAATCTGCCCAATGATTTCAAGTTCTGGCAGAAGAACTACTTCTTAGCCCCAGTTGATTCGAACTATTTATGGTGCAAGGGCCGTCCACTCGAACAAGAGTTCAGGCCACTTCATAAGTTCAGTTTTTTCTTTTGACTTCGGTATGCTTGATTGCAGGCTAGCTAATCGTTGCTCGCGTTTATTTGTAGGAAGGTTTCCCACTACTCCTCTTACCTTATAAGAGCAAAACACTGTGGAGACGTTATGCGGATTGTCAATAAAAAATGTGGTGGACGTCATAAGCGTTCCCAACTTCATCCGCAGTGGGCTGTTGGACAACTATCACTTGGCCCCCCCACTATTCATCGAGCGTCGCGAGTTAAGTTGTAAGATGGGGCCCCTTCTAGGAAAAGGAATGCTGCTAGAGCTAGAGCTCCCGTTTTGTCTGATGTGGAGGATTCACTGAAACGCTTGCCTCATTCGTGAGTTCAAAGAGGTGCCATGTCAGACTGGATGGCCTTCAGCATGACCAGCTCCAGTAGGGGAAGTATGTGAGTCTGATCGATCTGTCAAGGCAAAGAGTGATGTGTCCGGCTGGAAGAAAGATTACCTACGATTTTCAGGGGTTGAAAACAGGTCGAATCTCAGTGATGCGTAGGCTTAAACTTTGAATGAGCGTCTAGTGCGGGTTGTAATGGCTGCCTTTGCCGATGCTGATTTGCGCAGGACTATTCAAGTAGAAGGCTTTTGTGAAGATCGGCCTGAGGATGTAGAATCTGATCATCCCATTAGTGCTGTCTAAAAGTGTCCATGGCACCAGCCAAGTTTCTTGTAATCCGTGTCATTTACCGTCTCGTTCCAAGCCACTGCTAGAAGTGTTGGAGGGTCCTTTAGATAATTCGCTTCCTCCGGACCCTGTCGAGCCATCTCGCACTAAAGGGTCAGTTGTTCGTGACAAGGAAAAGGTCGAGGATGAAAGCCTGGGAACAGTGGTAAGTGCGGAGGGTGGTGCCGACATGATTCCTGATCCGAGAAGGCTTCATTCGGATGTGCGGATAAGCCTGTTTGCACCAGACTTGGTAAGGATGAGCTCTCAGGTCTGGCACCAAGAATTTGATGTGGAGTATGCTTCAAGGAAGCATATAAGCAGGCGTCACAGCTGGCTGATGGAATGCGCTTCGAAGCTCGGGGAAGATACGCTGAAAGGATTTATTGTCAAGGGTGTAAAGTATCTTATGATGGGTATGTCTCACTTGAGCCAGGTGGTCGTTGCTGGGACGAAAGTCGAGGTGGCTTGTGTTAGGGTATTTACTATGGAGTGTGTCTTCTCGCATATGTAGGTGTTGTATAGAGGGTATACACTATGGAGGGTATACACTATGGAGTGTGTCTTCTCTATGAAATGGAGCGGCTGCAGAAGTAAGCTGAGGAAAAGAGGCTGGATTAGTCAACCTTGGCCGCTGATATTTGGCTTCCATGGCCACACGTCCACGGGAAGTTTTGCATTTGGGATGGGGGCATTGGTAAACTTTGAGAGAGCTTGAAGTTGCTACTAATGGATTGGCGGATGAGAATGTGATTGGGGAAGGTGGGTATGGGATTGTTTATCGCGGAGTTTTGCAGGAAAATACGCTGGTGGCAGTGAAGAATTTGTTCAATAACAGGTACACATTTTTCAAATTTTGGTTTTTTTTGTAAAGATTGAATTTATGTTTTCAAGGTCATAATTTGCAGGAGACTTTCATTCAAGATGAATTACAGACATAATTGGAAACAAATGTGGGATGAATTAATGAAATACATTCATTCAAGATGAATTACAGAAACCCAGTTGGAAACAAATGGGATAAATTAATGGATAGATATGCTCAGTATTAACTATTTGAAATAAAAAGAAGGTTTTTCAATTTTGCCTTTGTTGTTATGTTGGTAAGGCATGTTTGGAGTACTAAATGACCAAGCTTTAAATTAGATAATTTTCAAACCCAACTGGAAGCTTTGATGTTAGACTACGGAACTTCTACTTTGGTGCCCTTTTTTTTGACAAGTTCACAAAATTTTCCATTTATATTGCGTTGTTCAGGCATATTAGACTTAGTTACCCATCAAGTTAAAAAAACTTTCATTTTTCAAAGACAAACTTTAATTGGAGTGTTGATTGGTGGAATGGCAATTCTGCTGGAGTTACATGCTTGGTCTTGATTTTAGTAACTCTATTAGTTCCTATTGTATTACTTATTTGATTTTCCAAATGGTCACAATAGAAAACACTGTCCTGTTCATTTACATTTTGAACTAGAACTCAATGTAGATTTTCTCCACTTTCTACTCCCTTGGTAATGAAATTAATGATTTTTCAGAGGGCAAGCTGAGAAGGAGTTCAAAGTAGAAGTTGAAGCAATTGGACGTGTTAGACATAAGAATTTGGCGAGGTTACTAGGGGACTGTGTCGAGGGAGCTTATAGGTATCACTTCATATCATTTTTCTGTCAATAATTGTTTTTTGTATAAGTTAGGAGGTTTACTCATCTTGATTTTATACTTTCGGTTTGATTTGAGGGTGGTTAAATTTTAGCACTTTTACTCCATCTGGTTTTATTGATCAGAATGCTCATGTATGAGTATGTAGACAACGGTAATGTTGACCAATGACTCCATGGTGACGTAGGCCATGTTAGCCCTCTCACATGGGAAATTAGAATGAACATTATCCTTGGAACAACGAAAGGGTACAACAAAAATTTCCTAAATTTTGTATGTTATAGTTGTATATCGACACAAGTATTAGGCAAATATTTACAACTAACCATGTTTTTGTAGTTTGGCCTACCTTTACGAGGGTTTGGAACCAAAGGTTGTCCATCGAGATGTAAAGCCCAACAACATTTTATTAGATCGACAATGGAATCCTAAGGTGTTTGATTTTGGACTGCAAAGCTATTATGTTTTGAAAACAGTTACGTGACCACTCGGGTGATGGGAACATACGGGTTAGTATCTTTCTTACACAAGTTCTTTGTCCTTCATCTAATATCTACTCTGCATTTAGCAAAATAGTTATTCGAGTTGACAAACCCAAATGGAAATTTATCATATTATATACTGTACTTTTTTTAAGAAGAATCTAAGTGGCAATATTCCATTTCTTTCATATTTTGGCAAACTCACTATATTGTGCAACTGTCCTATCTACAATTTCAATTAATATTTTGGCAAGATTTGCTATACTGTGCAACAGTCCATATCTCTGGTTCAAAGCATTTCTGGAAATGTATGGATGTACTGTATTTGCAAACATTGTTAATCTTATACTACTTTGCTGATTTCTCTAAACATTTAAGAGCATCACTGTTTTAAGAAATTCCAGTAGTTATCACTTATAAAATCCCTATGAGGAGCTTAACATATGTTTCTTAATACTATAAGATAAATTTGTATGAAACTTTGTAACTAGGTGCTGTTGATAATCTTTCAAGAAAACCTTAAAAGGCGAGTTTCACATGGAAAACACTCTCATATGCTTCGAATAAATAATCATTTTGATGCCTTCTGACAATTGCAATAATTAAACATCCTGGGGGGGGGGGGGGGGGGGGGCAATGAACACATTGAGGTTGATTACCTGGAACCTGATTTTGTTGAGGTACTTGACTCTTGTTGATTTTTATCACCTGCATCATTATTTTGGTGATAAGTAAGCATCTTTTTGTTGATGATAGAATCACAATGCATTGATTTTGCTAGAATGGGGAGGCCAAAAACTTGTTGGAGTCTAGGTTAACTAAAATTAATGAACCAACATAATGTCGATCGTTGTGGCTTCAATATAACATTAGATCTAAAATGTATCTTAAATTGTTGATTTTATTTCCATGAAATCGAACAACATGATATTTTCAACTGTTCTTATGCATTTCACTCCTGTACTACTACATGACAATGCTTGCAATCCTAATTGCATAGTCTAACCGTGACCATAACTCAGTGCTTGTGACTCAAAATCGTGCATTTTTTTTGTTTGGAAACCAAGTCAGTTGTAACGTTTTAGTTGGTTTAATTGTATTGAATAGTGTTCATTAGTGTGTGTGTGTGAACCTAGATGTTAATTCATAGAGTATAGGCTGACTTTTGGTGCAAATGTTCAGGTTTGTCTTTGATGATATGTATTTTGTACCTGCACTGTGTATTTTGGTAAATATTCTCTGTTAAAACTTACACTTCTCATTCTTCTTGTTGACCCATTCCACTGTTTAATCTTGATCTATTGATGGTTTTTATTGCAGCTATGTGTGTGGACTTTTGACACAAGGGAGAGGTGGAGGAGTAGATTTTTGCAAATACCAGTTGGAAGGACACCATCAGCACACTCAGATACTCGTGTACAATTTATCATGATCAAATACATGTCTTGGTTGTGCAATAAACTCAGCTTGCTATATATGAAACGACAAGATTAGAATGTGTAAAGCAGGTGCTTTCATTTGAGTGCAAGTATAAGGGAATATAACAATTGGCAGTCTTCCGACAGTTTCACTTATTTATTACTTTTTTTTGTGTGTATGTGTGTATAGTGGGTGCCTTAGAGCTCTTATTCTCCAATCTCCCATGCTACGTTCTCTTGTGACAGCCGATCAATATGCTACTTTTCAAGAAGCAACAATATTCATTTGCACTACTGGGCATATCTATTTACAGTGTCGAATCCATCCTGCAGCTTATCTTCCAGCCAATGTCAGGTAAAATTGCCAATCTCTCTTCCCGTAGTTGTGGTTAACATGAGTTAGTGTCAAAGTCTGATCAAGGTACGCAGTAGCACTATGTATATGAACCAATATGTATCAGAGTTAAGCATGCATACTAATTTAACATTATGAGAATATTTTATGAGTGTGATTATTTCAGGTCTTGTATATTTATTAATTATTACTTGACTATGCAAGATGTCCTTCCCTTGAATTATCTAGAGTTGCAAGTAGGAGTTTTTGCGTGTTCTTTGACTAAGGAGATTTTGTTTTTCAATGTTTGATAATATCTGAATCCCTCAAGAGAACTTGTATTGGTGAGTTTGTTAGTCACCTGTGTCTAATATCCATGTACCCATGCCATTTTGAAATGGTTTTTATTAATTGATCAATGATGGGAATTTCTCCTTGAGAGAAGTGTCTTTTTAAACATGAGGTTATCGACTTTCATGTCTTGAGCCGTTGTTACCCTAGGTGTCATAAATTTTCTCTAACATCCAATTGACATGTTCAAGTGCTAAGATTGCATAGATCTAGAAATAATGTTGCTCTTTTGTATGTTAACAAATAATGTTATCCGGCCCATGGACTACATAAAGTAGTATATTTCTAATTGTTTAATCTTTTGGCCTTCATAATTTGTTACTTACCAACCCTTTGGATAATAATTCTCACAGAGGTATGGGCATGGAGGTGTGCTGCACTTTAGGAATGCAAGAGAAACAACTAGCCTTGGAACTCAAGAAGGCAGGGTTGACAACTTATAATCATAACCTTGATACTTCAAGAGAGTATTACCCTAACATTATAACTACAAGATCATACGATGAACGCCTGGAAACTCTTCAGTTTGTTGGTGAAGCAAGGATCAATGTCTGCTCTGGTAATTCTTATTGCAGGAAGCCTGCAACCCTTTTTTTCTTTTTGTGTTTTGGTTTATGACCTGTAAGCTGTATTTTACCCTCAATGTTCAATCACCACAAGAGCTTCATCACTTTCTATGGGATTTCTAAAAAAGGTTAACAAAAATCGTAGTATTGATTGATGAGAGAACTGTTATTCTTCTCTCCATATCCATTCAGATCTTATGTTTTCTGTCTGAAATATGATGAAATGCATATTGTCTGCCTACAGGAGGAATAATAGGGCTTGGAGAAGCAGTCACCCGACTCGGCAGATTGCTTACATTCGACTTGAGTTTTGGGAACCTTCAGATATCATGCTCCTGAGTAAGCTTACACTAATTGATAGTTCACTCTACTATTTTCAAACTTTAAAGAGAATGATAGTTTCATGGGAAAAAAGAAGGGTTGGTCTTGAACCAGTCATAATAACTTTAAACTTCAAAAATATCTTTACTTTGCCTACTTCCTGTATATTGGTTTGGGATTCAATATGAATAAATGAGAGTATTCAATATATTCTGAAGTAGTTATTTATAAAAATAAAATAAATAACACCCTATGTATAGAATATATTCTTAGCAGAACAATAAGATGCATTCCATGTGTCTGCAAGTATATTAAGATTCATCTGTACAAATTAGTTTTCGGTATTTAAGTTGTATTTGGTTTGCTAAGGAAGTGATGGGAAAATGTTCACAACTATGAATCTAACTACAACCTGGATATGGTGACTTGTATGATTATCCTTTTGCTCCATTTTAATGATTTTCATGTGTAGATCCCAAGTTAAACAACGATTATCCGCCAAAGGCTGTAGCAAAGGTGTTTTTCAGTTCTTTCTGTTTCTTAACAATTGTGATCACAATCTAGCTATAATTATTATATAATAATGATTTGAAGTTCTTTTGAAATCTAAACAGAAATATAAGTAAAATGAAAGAGAATATAGTTGGTTAATTTTCTAGGGTGCAATGAAGTAGGTCAAATATAAATTGGTTTATTCAAGCAATCTAATTTCCAAAACTGGGCTCATACATTCTGCTTTTGTATGGTAGAATATACTGAGGTGATTTTTTAACTTCTGAATTGTATCCTGTTACTTATCAGTATTTCCATTCCTGAAAAAAATATTAAAATTATAATTTTGTGGGTATCAAGATAAAAGTTTGAAGAAAATACTTCAATCCCCAACCATGTCAAACTGTGAACTTTTGCTATGAAATGTGCTCTTTAGGTTCTCATATATTTCTTAATGTAAGATTCTTCTTGGTGAATTTCTTTTCATCATCCAATCTCAGCTGGCATAAAATTTTACAGCCACAAGTGAGGGAAAAGGCAGAGAGGGAGGGATTTGAAGTAAGTGTTGTTAAAACAAGTTTCAAGGCTAACACAAAGGCCCTAGCAGAAAATGAAGGGGAGGGGATTGCTAAGGTGAGGATATTTTATTTCTCTGTCTTGCAATTTTTTTTCTTTGTATTTGCTCCTGTTTATTTCAGTCAGCATGAGCTAGACTTGGTTTTTTACTTTCTCTGTAATGTCACTGATATGATGTGCATTTGTTGGATTAATAGGAGTAAAAATTTGATAACTCGAGTCATTGGATGCCCAAAGACCATTGATGGTTACCTGAAATGCAAGGAGGTTCCAACAAGTTTTTGATTTGATACAACATGCAAGGTGATCATCTTATTGACTCGAATCTTGTTTGTTCAATTTTTATTATTTGATGATTTGTCTATTTTTAGTTTTTATTAGTCGTTGACAGTTACTGTCTCTTTAACTTCAGTTTGATATATTCCTGAATGACATTATTCTGCATGTTTAGTGATATAACAATCATTGTTGATAACACTTTGTGTTTCTTCTAGTGTGAGAATGCATAGTATTTCAATTAGTATGTCGCATGCTTAAGAAATGCAATGTGAAGTAGACTTTAATGGATTAGACTTATGTTTTGCAAATATATGCAGAAATGATAGGAAATGTCATGATCGATGCTCGCTCTACTGGAAAATATTATCACTGTAAGTTGTCAATCCTGAACTTCATTCATGTCAGAGTTCTGCATGACAGTTAGCTGTTTTAGATGGCATTATTGAATCGTCAGGCTTTTTCTCATAGCGATGATTGCCCCTAGTTCCTTAGGTCTATGATGGTATGGAGACTTGTCTATCATGGTTAAATCCTTGCTGTTAATAATTCGATGAACAATTTACATTCTAGTCAAAGGTTTCTGTCTTGTGTAAATTTGATGGGAAGTCCCTCAATTGTCTCCTTTAGTGTTGCTCCGTGTTTATTTTCACAGGGCAAGATTAAATTAGTTTCAGTTCGCCAGTGTATGGTCCCTGGAGATTCATTTTTGGGTTTGTTGACAAGTAAGAGTTCTAGTTTCTTTATAGTTGCAAAGCATTTGAAAGTTGTTTATGTTTATGGGTGCATGGGTTATATGACTATTGCACCGTACGAGAGGTTTCAACGGCATGGAAATGAAGGGAAGTATTATGATGTCTGTTACTTGTATGGCTGGGGCTTTAGGATAAGAACCTTAGTCTATCCCATTCAATTCTGGGTCTTTTGGTAGAAACTTATATCTCAGATGATGTAGTTGTCAAGGCTGATGGTACTCCTTAGCAACTCATCTTTTCCATATCATTTGTTTCATTTCACTCTACACCTTGGCTTGCTCTCATTCTATGTTTTAAGGGATCATGTCAACTAAGTCTTGAGCTAATTAGGAATAAATTAAGGTCCAGCTAACAATTGTTTTTGTTTGCTTTTCTTGCTGCCTTGCACTCATGCCACAACGGTATGTGATGATCATTTCTGAATGTCATAGTAACATGAATCATTATAATTTTTTTTAAGATAACTGGTGGCTTTAACTTTTTTAAAATAATTTTACATTGTTTTGAGCAGGCTGTGACCTTCCTTGGTTGCCAAAACTTGAAAGTGAGCAACATTGAGATCAAAGATGCACAACAAATGCATCTAGCTTTCCAAAAGTGCGTGAATGTCCAAGCTTTGAATCTCATTGTAATTGCACTAGGGAATAGCCCCAATTCAGATTGAATTCATGTCATTGAGACCCAAAACATTTTGACAAAAGGGTGTATTATTGGAACAAGTAATATAATACTCCTACATCTTGCCAAAAAATGAATTGTTAACATAAAATTAGAGTTATGTTGTTAATTGTTCTTTTGCAATAATTTTGGTATGGACTGAAGGTGATGACTGTAATTCAATAGTAAGTGGGTCACAAAAGGTTCAAGCCAATGGCATAACTTGTGGACCAGGTCATTGAATCAAGTCTGAATTTCTAACTCTAACCTTTTTTTTTTCACTGAAAGTCAATTAGTTTCTCATTGTGACTTAACTAACTTTATTTTTTTGGTTGAGAGACAGTATTGGAAGCTTGGGAGCTGGGAAATCAGAAGCTCACGTTTCAGATGTGCATGTAGATTCAGCAAAGTTGACTGGGACACTAATGGAGTCAGGATTAAGACTTGGCAGGTGAGTTTTAGTTAGTTTAGATGTTGCAAAATCATCTGTAACAGATGTATTCAGAAAATGATACAGAAACTAACATCAACAAATGAAGGAAGGGGAGAACCAAAGCAATGAAGTTGGAAACAGGAAAGGATTGTGACTCGATGTAATACATTATCTTTATTATTCAATTGAAATAAGTGTAGTCTGATCTTTATTATTTGATAGATTTTGTGACTCGATCTAATACATTATCTTATTAATTACATTACTTTGCCATCATTCATGGAAATGTTTAAGTTTGACATATTTAGATTATTATTTTCTAGAAATAAAACTTATAAGATGTTATAAAAAGTCATTTGATAGCACTTGATGAGTGCTATAGAAAAAAAAGGGCCTTGAGAAACGCTATAGAAACTAATACAATAGCATTTGTTAAATGCTACGTGAGAGAAGACAATAGCGTTTTTGAAATGCTATTGGTAACTATACAATAGCGTTTCAGAAACACTATAAATACAGTTACCATAGCGTTTCAGAAACTCTATAAATAGTCAACTTACAATAGCATTTTTAAAACACCATAATAGACTTACTATAGCATTTCAGAAACGCTATAAATATTGTTACTATAGCATTTCAGAAATGCTATAAATAGTCAACTTACAATAGCATTTTTAAAACGCTATAATAGACTTACTATAACGTTTCAGAAACGCTATAAATACTGTTACTATAGCATTTCAGAAATGCTATAAATAGTCAGCTTACAATAGTGTTTTTAAAACGCTATAATAAACCCTGTATCTACTATAGCTCTGGCAGACACAGCGTTTTCACAAACGTGAATGAGCATTTTGCTTGTAGTGTGCTAGGGACCACCATTCACAAACTGTCATTCAATCCGTAAGTCAGGTGCCCAAGCCCAAGTGCCACCCCAAGAGGAACGGATCTTAGGGCTTGGCCAAGACAATAAGGCCCGAACACAGTTCTCAGAGCTGCCACAGACCTGAGATCCACTCGCGTGAAATCAACTCTTAGCCCAATTAAACATTGGGTCCTAAATAAAGCCAAGTGCCAAAAAGACTCAGTCATGCACTTGTAAGATCTCATGCGAGATCTCCTCCTTCCATCACACCCTGGATAAAATGGACAATTGGTAAGGAAACACTCGCTATAAGAGATAGGTGAAAGAAAGAAGAAAGATACGCATACACATTGCAATTTACATACAGTCTTCACTATTCCTTGCATCAGTATCTAACTTAAGCATCGGAATGCCTTCGGCCACCACCTTGGTGGTCCCTAGGTTAACTGCTACTCATTTTTGGAGGCTCGAGATCAACGTAGTCAGCAAGGACAGATCTGAACACATCAGTTTGGTGCCGTTCATGGGAAATAAATAAACTTCCCCTAAAATGAACATACAAAGTTATAACTAGTTAAGCAAAACATCGAGAAATGATCACCGATACCAGATCTTGAGCATTCAACAACGCGAAACTAGATAACCCACCAACCAAAAAAGCCTCAACACGTGGTCGAACCGATCCAACCAAGGGAGAAGAGTAGTCGTGTGGCCCAGCCACTAAGGCAGCCCCATCTAACCCCCCGCATAGACAAAATCATGTTTCATATGGATCACCTAACGCGGGTTGTGGAAAGGCTCACTCAGGATCGACACAGTCACCCGAAAGTCGTGGAGATCCAGGGATATCACACATAAGAGAGGACATTAGAAATCACATCAAGAAAAGTGAGAACATCCCCAAAGAGGAACAAATAGCTAGCTAGCAGGAGAGCTTAAGGAATGACATGGATCACAGGGACCACACCCCAAAAACAAACCGTACCATGGTTGAAACCTGCACTTATGATCTCATCCGAGAAAGGAGGGACAGTGAGGTATGGCGTTGAAAGTAAGTTTAGAAGCCATCCTGTGTAGAACTTTCGGCACCATCCTGAAGAAGGTTGCACTAACATGTTCCACAATCTTCAACCAAGATCTATCGATTCGTTCCAGGTCTTAGCGAATGCGTTTATCACCAGCAAATCCGTAAAGGGCCTCACTACCTGTTAAGTCTCAAGTAAAAGCAGGGCGAAACCATTAAAGAGTACGTAACTCGTTACAACGACGAGCTGACTTTAATCGACGGCTGCAATGTCGACATGTCGGTCACCGCCTTCACTTTTGGCCTCCGAGGAGGTCAGATCTACAACCTCCTCACCCTGGAACCCCCAATGGATATGGCGAACTTGCTGAAAAGTGAACCAAAAATATATCACTTTGGAGGAGATGCTGGCCGCCAAGAAATGAGGCAAAAATGAAGCCAAGTAGGCCCCACGGCCCGGGACAGGGGAAAAGAAAGAAAAATGACAAGGCCAAATCTGAAAGGGCCACCAACTACGTCGGCACAAGGTTCACTGAGTACACTCCACTCAAGTCCAGCTCGGCCAAAGTCCTCCCTGCCATGAAAAACTAGGATGACATCTAGTTGCCTCCCAAGCTCAAAAGCGATCCTTCAAGGCATGATAGGAGCAAGTATTGTTCCTATCACGAGGACTATGGTCACATCATCCAGGACTGCTAAAGTCTCAAGATTGTGATAGAGTACTAGGTTCGAAGGATAAGACTTGAAGAATTCATAAATTTTGATGAGAAATAGGCCCAAGAAAAAGAGAAGGAAGAAATGTTCGTAGAGGCCGAAGAAAAGATTGTAGTTTTCATCTACATCCTCCATAGTGCGCCCAATGGACCCAAAAAATCCAATCGGTGAAGAAAACAGGAAATCCAAGAATTTTGGACATGTACCGACTGTGGAGACCGCCCAGGTAGAACACCCAAGCCCAGACCTGACGTCCACAACGTGATATGCAACGGAGTCTATTTCTCCAACAATGATGCATTGGTTATCACGATTGCAATATCAATTGGGGCGTGAAAATGTCGCTGGTGGACACGGGAAGCTCAGCCAATGTCTTATTCATGTAAGCATTCTACAAGAAGCAGCTACGAAAGGAGAAGTTAAAACCGGACAACCAGGTGATGGTTGGCTTCAGCGACATTCAAAGGTACTCGATCGAGAGCATCAAATTACCCGTACAAGCAAGGGAACCAGTGAAATTCCATATGATGGAGTTCATTGTGGTAGACGCCCCATCCGCATACAATATAATTTTAGGAAGACCTTCGCTCCATCAAATGGGAGCAGTGGTCAAAACACGACACGGGTGCTGCAAATACTCTATCAATGGAGAGACATTGATATAAGAGGAAACCAGTCTTCCGCTAGAGAATGCCACTATGTGGTGATGAAGCTATTGGGTAAGTAACCATGACGTCTCGAGTCCCCCCGAAAAGAAATGAACCAAAAATCCAAGGGCTTACTGGTATGGAGCAGTGAAAGTTGCATGTAGAGCTCTTGAAGAAGAACTATCAATAAAAGAAATTTTACTCCACACTCAACTCCATCTACAAGGAAAACACCTATCCTAATACAGGGCCAAAATGATGCACAAGCGGTCAACCTAAGGAAGCGAGGTATGATACGGTCGGTCGAGCATAGTCCACGGAGGGTTCACCGCCCAACGAAGCCTATTCCTAACACAAGGATCAAAATGGCGCAAAAATAATCGAACCTAGTCCTATTCAGGATGTCGATAGCTTGCCGCAAAAGTAGACCTAGTCTGCCTAAGGAACCGGAGCATCGCAAGTTCAGATCGGACCCAGTCCATTGACAGTCCTCCACAAACGGGCGAGTCAACTCCATGGACGGCTCATCGCTGCTAAGATACCTAGTCCGACCACATGACCACGATGGCACACACGCGGACGAAACCCAATCCAGGGATAGTTCACCAGAAATGGACGAGTCCACGGATAACTCATCGCTCCTAAAATAGCCTAGTCCAATTATAGGACCACGTTGGCACACACGCGAACCGAATCCAGTCCATGAACAATTCAGCGCAAGTGGGCGAGTCCAGTCCATGAATAACTTACCGCTTCTAAAATGACATGGTCCGACTATGGGGACCAAAATGGTGCACAAGCAGCTAAGCCTAGCTCCACTGAAGGTGACGATAGCTCACCGCACAAATGACCTAGTCCGTCAAGGAACCAAGATATGACTCATCGGAGCGAGCCCTAGTCCATGGACAACTTACCACTCTAATGGAACTCATCCCATTTTGGCAAAGTCAATTCCTCAACAAGCCCAACTCCTGTTCAAGATTGAGGTATATTATAAAGTCTAGCTTAGACAGTTGCAAAAGACTTTTTCCCAGCTCTAGCCCTCTAAATTGAGCTAGAAGAATACAAAAGCTTAACTCATTCAGGCAATGATGGTCCCTCAGCAAGCCCAACTCATGTTCAGGATTGAGGTATATTATGTAATCTAGCCCAAATGGGTGAAGAAGATTTCTCTTTCACTCAAATCATCTAAAGAATTAAGCAAGATATACATAGGAACTTATCCCGTTGGGGTAAAGATGGTTCCTCCGCAGCCCAACTTCTGTTCAGGATTGATGCATATTATGAGGTCTAGCCTGGAGAGGTAAAAAAGGCTTCTCCCCGCTTAAATCATCTCAAGGATTGAGCAAGATATACACATAAACTTAGCCCATTCGTGCAAAAATTGTTCATCTGCAGCCCAATTCCTATTTAGGATAGAGGCATATTATGAAGTCTAGCTTAGATAGGCATGAATGACTTCTTCCTAGCTCAAGTTCTCTCAAGGACAGAGCCAGAGGAGTACAATAGCCTAACTCGTTTGGGCAGAGATGGTTCCTCCGCAACCCAATTCCTGTTCAGGATTGGGGCCTACTATGGGGTCTAGCCCGGATGGGTAAAGAAAACTTCTTCTCCGCTCAAATCGTTTCAAGGATTGAGCAAGATATACATAAGAACTTAGCCCATTTGGGCAAAAATGGTTCCTCCATAGCCCAACTCTTGTTCAGGATTGAGGCAAATTAAAAAATCTAGCCTAGACAGGTGCAACAGACTTCTTCTCAGCTCAAATCCTCTCAAAGACTAAGGCAAAGGAGTACAAGAGCCTAGCCCATTCAGACAAAGATGGTTCCTCAGCGACCTGATTCCTGTTCAATATTGTGATCTAAATGAAATTAGCCCAAATAGGGCGGAAACTACTTTTTCTCAACTCAAGACCTTTCCAAGATTGAGCCAAATATATGCAAAAGGTCTAGCCTGTTGGGGCGAAGGTGAATCCTCAACAACGTAACTCATGTTCAGGAGTAGGGTGTATTATGGGATCCAAAACCAAAAAGCAGAGGCAACTCCCCTTCAATTCAATGTCCTCCTTAGGACTGACAAGACTGCAGGTACACTACAAAAGTCTAACAAGACATGATTTATCAAGCAACCAGCCACTACAAAAGTTAGAGACCAGCAAAGAAGTATAGTCTTCAGCTTTGTCGACAACTCCTGCGCAAGACCAACTACTAAGGGATACATTAATGACATCAATAAGGTAACACGATCCGCATAAACACATGTGAACATCCTACAACTTAACTCTCACAGAAGATTAAGTTATTACTGTTGACAGAACATGAGCTTGGCGAAGCCAAGAAAGGGTTCCAGTCCAGACTAAAGCCCTACTTGGGGCTAGATACCCACTTACTTAACCTCTACTAAGCAAGAATTGGAAATGGAAAGTACAACAGCTACAAGCACCGACAAAAAAAAGGGAAAGTTTTTTCGTTAATAATATTTTTCTTTCAATTCAAAACCACTCATGCAGTGGGAGTAAAATTAGAACATCCTCTAACAACTCATAATCCAGAACAGCTTTAGGGTCGGCAGCAGACTTTGGAACAGCAGGATCGAAAGTCATCTCTGTGACAGACGGATAAGCTTCAGGGCCATTCGGCGAGGAAGAAGGGGAATAATCCTCCTCCTCAAAGTGGGCAAAGGCCACATCCTTGTAGGCGGAAAGGTCCCAGTCCTCATGATCTTGTGCCATGTAAGCTAGCAGCTTCAGTCTACTAGCAACAACTTTGCTGAAGTCAGCGATCTCAGTAGCATCAAGGAGCTTTTTCTTCTCGACCGCCATTGTACCTTCATGCTAGACATCTCTTCGTGCACCCTAGACGTGCCATTTTCACCGTCTACCAGCTCAGCTGCAATTTGGCTTGCGCTATTGGAGTCTTGTTCCCTAGTAAGCTGGGACACTTGCAGCAAAAATTTGTCATAGAGTTCCTTCAACCGAGAAAACTCAGCACGTTTGTGCTCCGAAGCACTTTGGATTTCAATAGCAGACTTCTGGGTAGATGCTAGATCGTCAGCAACCTCTGTCTGCCCAACTACCAACCTATCTCGATCCGCTCGAATTCCCTAGAGCTCGATCATCAAATCGGTTCCGACAGCGAAGGCCTTATCCAGACTCTCATGAACTCCTTTCAGCTGGATTTCTATTTCAGCCTTAGCAGCCAAAGCCTTGTCCAAACTCTTGCGGGAATCCAGCAGCTGAGCCTCCAAGCCGAGACAAACATTCAACTGCTTACCCAACAAATCTATTTCAAATAGGGCAATCGAAAGCTGCAATTGCAACTCGACAAACAACCTCTCCAGGTTATAGACTTTGTCTCACACATAGTCCACTTCAGTGCTCAGCATCCCAACATACATTAGGTGGACCAACCCCTGATAAAAAATCAAACACGTTGTTTCAAACAAGAAGTGTAGTTAAGAAGCCAACGACTAATAAACAAGTATTAGCTCACCTGCATGAGTTGCTTCAACCCTTGATTGAGATGGTCCCCCATGGGTTTTCCTCCAATGGCGGACAATCAACCAGACAGAAAAAAGATCTCCTCAGAAGTTGCATGGATTCGTTATTCTTACCAACCTCCTGGTGCCACACATGTCGGCCATCAGAGTTGAGGTGAATAGCACCCAGGGATTCTATACCGGTTGTGAAGGTCGGCGAGATCCTTCTCCAACATCAGAGATGTCCCAAAAAAACAAGTCTAGGCCACAAGACAGTCAGGCGAGAATCGAGAAGTCGTGATTGGAAAGAAGTTTATACCTAACACAACTGAAGAAAATTGTTGAAAGAAAATAGGAACTCAAGCAGGAAAAAGGTCAGACTCCCTTGAAGAAGGCCTGTATAGACTTGATTTGTAGGGGAAGCAATGCACAAGCAATAATTGCAGCACAGAAGCCGAAAGGCACCTAAATATATCATCATGACCTCACATGGACCCCTTTGCACAGACGGTTAGTGCCCTAATAAGCATACCTACTAACTTGGGGAGACACCAAACAGTCACTCGATCACATCCGTATATGTGACATTGGTTAACCCTAGCATGAAAAAGGCTTCAACGCAGTCCGTAATAGACCCATTCACAGACAGATCGTAAGTCAGGTGCCTCTACCCAGGACACGCCAGCCCAAGAGGCAAGATCTTAGGGCTTGGCCCACGACAATAAAGCCCAAACAAGGATCTCAGTGTTTCCATAGGCTAGAGATTCACTTGCACGATATCGACTCGTAGCTCAATCAAGTATTGAGTCCTAAACATAACCAATTGCCGAAGAGACTCAATCATGCACAGGTATGATCTTATGCGAGATCACCTCCCTCCATCACGCCTTGGATCACAGGGACAGTTGGTGAATGAACACTGGCTACAAGAGATAGGTGAAAGGAAGAAGAAAGGTATATATACACATTACATTTTACATACAGTCTTCACTCTTCCTAGCATCGATATCATGATTTAAGTATCAAAGTGCCTTCGACTACCACCACGGTGGTCCTAGGCTTCACTGCTGCTAATTTTTGTAGGCACGAGATCTACAAGGACATATCTGAACACCTCATCAAATATTTTCAACAAAATGCTTGGAAAAAAGGATGCGTAAACTACATCCGCTAAAATCTAAGTGGGGCGTATCTAACCTTGCCTGAGATGGAATGGAAGCTAAAATATGTGCATGGTCTAAGATGTATGGTGGAAATGTTCCACTTTCATTCGCGACATCGGGCTCAACCACCCTAAATTTACTAGCACTCTATCCAACCTAGTCCAAATGCAATCTTTCCCTCACTGATTATTGCACCAAGTATGAATAAGACAAGAATAACCATAGTTTATCAACCCAAAAGATTCCAAACAATCAGATAACTCTGCCATGCTAGCCATCGAAGGATCCTTACACCCTAGCTTCACGTTGGCCCTTACCACTATATTCAAGTCACCACCTATCATCCACAATAAGTTGTTTAATATAGAAACGTTTTCAAACTCCAGCCATAGACCCCTACATTTCGCAACTGAGCATTTCACATACCACAAAAGACCGATTGTGTAATGAATCCTCTACCAAACAATGAACAACCTGATCCGTCATGTGCCGCACAGTCAAGCATAAATCATTTGCCCAAAACACCCGAAATTTTCTACCCACTCCCTCAAAAATGAATCTATGGAGGCAAATTTTATTGCCAACATCTAGATGCCCACCTTCCTCAATCATCGTTTCTACCAACATAAGAATCTTTACTTTATGCTCAAACACCATTTTCGTAACCATGTTGCGAGTAGCTTGATTTCCCACACCTCTCACATTTCAAAACATGATATTATTAATCATCATCTCTAGGAATATGCGATAGTCTTTCTAGTTACATGGCATTTTTCAGTAGGAACCCCTCCTATAGGCATCTTCATGCGTCTCTTTATAATTCTCCATCTGGATGCAAACCCAAAAAAACATCCCAAGTGTCCACCATTATCTCATCTTGCTTAGACTTTGTTTCCCCAACGTCATCCACAATGTCAACTAGTATGATTGTAAATAAAATAAAAATTGGAGAATTGTATTATTGTTGTTATTCCTTGAATGGATACAAGTTTATATAAGCTAAATTCTACCTCGCCTTGAGGAAACGAGAAACTTAAAACTTGCTATACGAAATAGAGTCTTATTATGACTTTCCTATTATAATTTTCCTATTCCGACTTTACTTCTTTAACTAATTTGACTTTCCTATTCTTGTACATATTATGAATTTCCTTTTGTAGAGGTGAATCAATCTTGGACTTGGGCTTGGCTGTGTTGAGTGCAAGCCCTACATATTCTAACACGCCCCTGCAAGCTAGACATGTAGACGCAGATGAAATGTGCAGCTTAGAAACTTTGAATTTCAATTTGGTGAACAAATCATGATTGTCGACTGAAACTGCTAATTGTTCGACTCAAGGCATCATAATTGTCAAATTCTGGATAATCTCGGATAAGTTTGGATAATTCTGGAAAAAATTATGGATGAATAATGACAGTCAGTGAAACAGCTAATTGTTCAACTCGAGTCAACATGAGTATCAAATTCTGATAATTCTGGTATGAATAAATCATGACTTTCAAGTGAACGACTAATGATTAAACTCAAGTCAGCGTGACTCTCCAATTCTTGTATGAAGAAATCATGGTTGTCAAGTAAATGACTAATGGTTCGACTTGAGTCAGCAAAACTCCCCCTCAACGCGATGGCTGAAAAAATTGCTCAGCACAAATGTTGGTATTGCTCAGCATTGGTGCTGGATTGCTCAACATTGGTGCTAGTATTGCTTAGCATTAGTGTTGGTATTGTTTAGCATCGGGTGCTAGTATTTTTTTTGTAGCTGTGGTGGTACTGACTATCGGACTGGGATGCCAATAACCAAAAATTCAAAAATAAAATTTCTCCCTCTTTTCTTCTTTCTTCTTCCTCGCGTTACTGCTTATTCTGTATGCGCTGTGAGTTGTACCTATGAGAGAGAGAGGAAGAAGAAGGCAATCAGGCAAGAGGGAGAGGTGTGTGGCCGGTGTGGAGGCTGCAAGGGAGAAACGAGAGACTAAGGCTGATTTGGTGCAAGGGAGAGGTGAGAAGAACAGGGCGAGGTGGATTTGTTTCTTCTGCGATTTTTCTTTGCTTTGATGTGATGAATATGAATAGTGAGACCAATGTTGATTTGGTACTGGTCGGATAAGAGAAATCATGGAGAGGATATGGAAACGAGGAAAAAAGGACGCAAGTGAGCTCCTCCATTCCTGCGTCTCTTGCTTGCAATGTCGAATCTTTGAATTTGATTTGGTCGAGAGGCGTTGGCTCGGTCTGGCAAGAGAGTCACTGATATAAGAGAGCCTGTTGCTGGATGGCGATAGAGAAAAGTCGACGAAGGAAAGTGAAAAGGGTGGTGGTTGGTTTATTCGTGATTGTTGTGGCGTGAGGAGTAGAAGATTGTTATAGCATGAATTCTGTGAGGTTTGCTCCGTTGTTGGATGATTGAGGCAGGCTATTGCTGCCTATTGCTTGTTTTGTCACTTTCTGTGCTTTTATTTTGGAAAAGATAGAAGATGAGTTAAGAGAGCAGAACTCTGTTTTGCTCTGTAAAAGAGATGATTTGTGAAGAGGAATCGAGAACGAGGCCTTTTGTGTAGCGTGCGGAAGAGAAATCTGAGTATTGTAGCTGCTACATTATAGAGGATTTTCTACTTCGTTGAGAATAACAGACTACATTACTGTGTCACAGGCTATTGCTTGTACGTTTCTATGTCACAGGTTGCTGCTTGTGAGAAGAAAAAAGAAGGCTCTAGCAGATGCAAAACCTTCTATTGAGTCTGGCTGAGTATTATGGTGTTGTGTTTGTAGTGAGATAGCAATGATCAGAGATATTCCTTGATTGAAGATTTTGGTGGTCTATCTTCCCCTCCTCTTGCGTCTATGGTCAAAGTGCGTAGTCGTCGAAGGCGGGAATGAGCATGAGTGCCCAGGGTCGTACTTGTAACGAGATCTCAAGATCATCGCTCTGATACCATGTAAAGAAAATAATTGGAGAATTGTATTATTGTTGTTATTCCTTGACCGAATACAAGCTAACTTCTACGTAACCTTGTGGAAACGAGAAACTTAAAACTTGCTATACAAAATAGAGTCATATTCTAACTTTCCTATTCTAACTTCACTTTTTAAACTATTCTGACTTTCCTATTCTTGTATATATTTTGATTTTCCTTCTTGTAGAGGTGAATCAATTTTGGATTTGGGCTTGGCTGTGTTGAGTGCAAGCCCTACATGTTCTAACAATGATAGATACCTTGTTCATTTTAGCCTTCTTACCTATGGATTTAAAGGTTTCTTCTAATGCTACTCTATTATTCACAACTAACCCCCTAACCAAAGCTCTGCCATCCTCATTGTCTAAATTTAACAGATTGTTACCACTTTATACATGCGTTATCACGAGCTGAAACGCTCTGAACTTGCATCCCCTACTACTGCTAAGCCATGATCGCAGCTAACTAACCGTCTTCAATTCCCGCACATAGCTCGATTTTTAACAACTGCTCAGGAACATACAGACTTTATTCCCGCACACCCTGTTCTTGAAGCTTCCTAATCACCTCATTCTGAACTGCAGCTTGATTGGAACTCTCCTCCTGATGCTCTCAGCCAGTCCTGCAACTTCAGCTTGACCTTGCTCATTCAAATTCGACTGCAACTACTCACTACTACCTTCAACATTGTTATGTACCAAACCACCTGCATTACTTTTCCAATCCCTTGTCTGCCATAACTAACTCTTTGATGGACACATCGAGCTTGTCTGCACCCATAGATGTGTTTGACTCAGCATTACCCGCCTCTATAATAATCCCTCAAATGGCGCCATTAGCGTATCCTGTCTCTTTACAATCTTTTACAAAATCTACGTTGGTATCCTGATCCTCCTCGACCCACATAATCGAAGTTTGAATTATGTCCAAACTTCCTTGCAAGTCACCTTCATTCATGGTCGCTTTATTGTCATTTCCCGAAGTCATCCCTATTGTACTCGATTGCTCTGTCAAAGTTGTTTCATCAATTGGTGCATCTACCCGAGCCTTAAAGCGATTGTTATCAAGAATATATGCGATTGAAGTACCTGTTGACTGCTGCTTCACATTACCTGCCAACTGATCACATGGAATCACTTCCCTTGGGAATTTTCGTCAGCTGTCCGACATCAACAAATGCTTCCAATTTTTTGAACTCCACCTATCTATAGACCATTTTTTTACTGCCCCTACAGCTTTTGGCAAGTCTCTATTCTCCACTATCCATTTTTGTCTTTGATTCAGGGCCAACTTCTTCCTGCAAACACTACACCAAATTGGCATATTTGTAACAACTCCCAAATCAGTAACACTTTTGAGCCAAATTTCAAGTCAAAAACCAAATTTAGTCAAAAAATAAAAAATAGTTACACAAAAAAAGTGATACAATAAATTAGATCACCATGAATAGTATCACTTGTAGGACCATACTATTCATGGTGATACAATTATTGTATCACTTCATTTGTGAAAATGTATAAAATTGCTTTGTGGATTGTTATAGTTAAAAAATGTTACTGTTTTGGAGGTTGTTACAAAAATGTCAATTTAGTGTAGTGATGAATCACCATGCACAATTAACACAAAAAAATCACAATACTTCAAACCAGGGAATACCAAAGATTGCCAGTATCCATTGTTTCCAAATTTATCAATCCAAATCTTGGTTGGTAATGGCACTGAAAGGTACTTCTCAACACAGATTCGGGTGACTTTCGGCCGAGTGAAGCACCTCATATAGTCATCAATACTCAAAAAATTACCAAAAGAATCTCTAATCGTCTTAAAGATCATCAGAAGGAAGAATTGCAACGGTAACTTCGACAACTCTACCCATAACGGTGGGCAAACATGGTCTACTTTCAAATTGAAATCCTGATGCCATTGGAACACCTTGAAAAAGTGTTTTTTTCACTTCATCTTCTAACTGGACACGAACAATAACACTAACAACCCCATTAATACCCCACGATTTGTGAATCGGTTTTCTAGTAGCTTCCAAAGATGGGTGAAAGCTTGAAATTTAAAGTACGATCACATACTTTTCAGCATATTGTTCACTCTGATTGACATCAGAAATAGAAAGAGACAAAGCAAGGCTCCCCTCCTTTCTAAAATGAGTTCCCTGCATGGGAAAGTCATTGCAAATAGAGTGTCACATTGTCATTATGGTTGAAAATGCATTTCACGTGTGTTTTCTTCTAAAAAACCAATGGATGCCAGTCCATTTTTTGAATTCGTGAACCTGGAAAGTCTTTTTCAAAATAACAACCCAACATTTGTCCATGGGAGATTGTTGGAATTATCCTATGGATTTTCCTACGACCTACGTTGTTCATTTCAGACTCGGTTTCACAAACATATGGACACATATTAATTAGGCTATTGTTCGGTGTGTTCAACATATGCACAAACCCTAGGGTTAGTGGAACATGCTATGAGTCTCCTATTAGGGTTAGAAGTGTGATGGGAAAGTTATTTCCTAAGGCTCGTCAGAATATAAATAGGAGATGATGTCCCTCTCTGTGCATCAAATCGAGGCTTGCACTTAACAGAAGGAAAACTGGACATCATTGGCTTTCAGGATTTATTGTTCAGTTCTCAGTCTTGAACTATTATGACCGTCAAGTAAATTTATTTAACCAGTGTGCCTCGATCTTGCTATATATTAGTTTTAAAACTCAATTGATGAACGTAAGTTTTTACTTCCTTCCAAAATTGTTTTTCTTGAAATAACTTTCTTGTTTATAAAAGGATTTAATGATTTATCCATAGCAAGCAACTCAATGTGTAAAAAATTGTTCAACCAATCACCCACTAAAATTTATATACCACTAACGCGATGTGCACAAACGAAGGCGACATATGAGATGACGCGACACAACAAAGTTTTACCCCCACCAACAACTAAATGGTACCCATTTAAATTGGGTCATCTTGTTGTGTTATCTTAAATCGCCACATCTTGTTGAGGGCACAAAGCTATCTATCTTAGACGGCACAACAAATGGCTTGAAGTCAGCACGACAAGGTTAGCTATTGTGAATAAAAATTTTACACTCAATTGGAAGTGTAATTATTATTGTTATCATCATCATCATCATTATTATTATTATTAAATTTATTATTATTATTATTATTATTATTATTATTATTATTATTATTATTATTATTATTATTATTATTATTATTATTATTATTATTATTATTATTTTAGTGTGAAGATGCCCTTTTTCATTGGGATGCTCTAACTAGATTTCCACTACAACATTAATATTTTTGTAAGGTAATAAAGCAATATCGTATCGAACAATCAAGATGCACTTCATATGGTATCAATAGAAAATTCTTGAAGTGTCGTGATGTCTATTATGCTTATGCCAGATATGAGTGTGTTTTACTTCACTATAGTGTTTTTTATTTTTTTATTAAACCTCTAGGAGGGAAGGGCAGTTATGAGATGCCAAACCTTTATACAAAATCAAAAGAGACTTACATTGTATTCGGGGGTACGTTACGACTTTACTTGATTAAAAAAACGAAAAATGAATGTACTAACCCAAAGAAAACTAAATTTTCTTTAAGCCTACAAAAATCTTTCCAAACCAACCTCCACGACAAAACAAGATTAAAACCTAGCAAGAAAAAAATGAGCAGCCATCTGGAGTAGAAGCCATAATGTCCAAGTTTTGTTCATCCAACGTAACATAAAGAAGCTCCAATGTAATGCAACTAAATTAACCAACTGATGCATTCATTTTCCGCTCCCTACTTTGACCTAATCCCGTTGACCTGCTGACCTGCACAAGTAACGCACGTGAGCCACGGACCACCATTGTGGTGGTCGATGACACTCCGATGCTATAGTCAGACAGTGATATGAGGAAGACGTAATGTTGTAAACAAATAATTTGTAGCATACCTTAGCATAACAACCTCATGTCTTATTTATAGTGCAGGAGTCTTGGTTCTACCAGGCCATCGAATGCGTAGTTTAGGACTGAGATCTTCATGGAGATCCTCCTCTAATTAAGAGTCGTGCTATAAGAGGGGAGTTCCATGTTAGCTTTGTGCTCCTAGATACGCGGGAGATAGTTTCCAATCCAAGAACAATTCGTAGAAGGGAGTTTTCTTGTTTGGAATGTACTCTGGTACTTGCTTCCTAGTTGGAAGCAAAGAGCTGCTGAAGTTGCCCGTCCATAGGTGATCCTCGAGATACTTGCCTTAGTAGTAGGACTTACGGGTAAAGAGGATAGTTGTGAGACGTGTGGGCCAAGCATGTTGTAAGAGTTCGGGTCTATCTGGTGGACTAAACTAGGCAGGCTTGGAACCATTTGGTCTGGATCAGCGTTGGGCTAACGCTGGGAACTGTAATTCCTCGAGATCATCATGACACGTGTATGGCTCAAGGTGTTAACTTTTTATGTATCATTACACTACAAAAAATGAAGTCTAAAACGACACTTTCAAGGCGGCGTTTTAACGAAAGCGCCGGTAAAACATTATCAATAACGGCGTTTAGGATACCAAGCGCCGGTAATAAACTGAGTCTCAAGCAATCCCGGCGTTTATAATGAAGCGCTGGTAAAAAGCTCCCTAAATCGGCGTTTTTTTATGGATGTAGATTTGTGAGTTCTTCATATTTGAATTATAATGTCTGCATGATGTTGTGATCTCATAGGAATTTTGGGTTGCAAATGAAGAACTTGTTCATATCTATGAGAATAGGATGGGGGATGCTGGTTATATCAGTTTCAAGCTTGCACGAACAAATAATCGTGGGGATGGTACGTTTATTACATATACTTGTGTAGATAATAATTTGACACATTTGATTGAGCGACGTTCAAATTTTAATGGGTGAGCAGGCCTGACATTTTGCATTGCCGCAAGACACACGTGTCTGCATCCTTGTTATGCAACTAGCTAGCCTCCCCACCACACACACTCACACGCAGTCTTCTCAAAAATCTGTTGTAAAGTGAAGTATCCAATGTTTTCGGCATGTCTTATCTGGAGGCTTTGCAGTTGGGGAGTTTCACCAGGAAGCCATTTTCCACTCTACTATAGTCAAATTTGACTGGTAGTACGAGGCTTAATGTCAGTCTTGTCAAAGTTAGTGGGCTTTATAATCCAATGAACATGTTTTTCTCATGAATCAATTGTTAGTATTATTAGAAGTTAACTAACTTTTCTTGCGCTTATATGGGGATTGAGGTAGGAGAATCACGTGTAAAAGAACATAACTACTGTCTTTATGAGTGGCTTAGACCTCAATCATCTTCAAGTGTGGTTGTCTACGCTTAAACCATGATACCATGTGGAATCGTTAGTGTACACGCTTGAAAATCCAATAGTTTACCTTTAGAGATATTAAAATTTCTTGCATGATTCATATTTCCCACTAAGGTCTCTATCTCCAATTTTTTACACAAAAGTTAGCACTACTAGATTCTCTTTTGCTTTCACTACACAAAAGTCCTCTTGGGGTCCAACTGCACATGAAAAAAATTGGCTCAGACAACATAGAGCTTGAGATGTATGCATGTTGAATAATTTTCGACAGCACATAATGCATGAATGAGTCCCACACACAGTACATCATGATTTTTTTTAATTTTGTTTTGAGGATTTTTCCTTTCTTTTGACACATTAGAAGCACGTTGATACTTTCTACTTTTGTCATTGGAAATCATTTTAGTACCCTTATTGTAAAGTTTGGTAGTTGTCATTTAACTCTTTTTTTTTTCCTCCCTTGATGGTTCTGTTGAAAAAGCAAGTATCCTAAAGTCTGGCTTGAGGGTTTACCACTGATCAGCTATGCAGCAGGCTTAGCAAATACAGAAATTCTGTGAAAGAATAATCAAGTTGAGATGGTTTAGTGCAAAATCCCATTCTTAGTTTATGAGGTGTTCTTTCTCTCACACACTTAGGCCTCAGTAAACTTGATTCCCATTTCGTTCAGGCCACAAGTTATACTGAAACAAGGTGTTCTAAAACCTATTCAGATTTGCTTTGTTGTTGTTGTGTGGGATTGTTTATCACTATTATTACTTATTTATTTAGAAAAATGTTACGTTGGTAATAGGTAGTATTGTACCTCGGATTGAACTTTCAAGTTGTCATTCTGAATGAACTAGCTAGGTTGTTACTGATCTCTTACCCATGAGCTTTAAAATAATGTCTCTGACTTGTTTTAATAAATTGTATCATTATGCTACAGGTTTGTTGACTGTTGTTCACAAGGACTACTTCAAGATTGTAGACTATCAAGAGTTGTTTTTCAATGACTTTGGAGATCGTGTTGCTCAGCTTCTATGTGTTGAATCAGTTATACCATTTTGGCAAGGCAAGAATCGAAATGTGCAGCAAGAAATTCTTATTGTGAATACGCACCTCCTATTCCCTCATAATTCTAGTTTGTCTATTGTACGGTTACATCAGGTAGATTTGCCTTGTTTCTTATGCTGTAATTACATCTTATTAGTGTAGTTTCAATTTTCTTTGCTTCATCAGAGCATTATCATGTTGTTGTTTCCTTTAACTGTGTTATTACCTAACTTGTGATGCAGGTCTATTAAATCCTGCAGTATGTCGAATCATATCAGAAAGAGAACAAGTTTTGCAATATGCCCATCATATTTTGTGGGTAAGTTTACCCTTTTTGCAGCATTTTGCTAAGCTATGTTCGCTTTTAGTTCTAAAAGCCACTAAAAAATCTTCACCTTATATACCATAATTGTTTTTTTCACCACACCTTTTTTCACTCCAAAAGGATAACAATTAGCAATCTGCGCAGTTTCTGAATGGTTTTGATAATTGCTTCATGTTGAAATTGCTCAAACACCACTCTAACACAAATAAATCACTATTTTAAATTCCTTACTGGATGTTATGGAATGATTTTTAAGAAAAATGGCAGTTTTTCTTGCATGGTCATTGAATGACCTGCTAACCTATTATAAGCACTTTATATATTATTTATGTTAGGGCCTTCTTATGAGGTATGTAGATAAAGCCTATGTGTTTTAAGTTTATTAAGTTAATCGGTTTGGATTTTGAAATGGGTGATTTACGCTTGTGGCATAACAGGTGATTTACGCTTTTTTTGGGTGGTTGTTTTGAAAGAGGAGAATGACAGAAATGACAAGGCGACACCATCATTTTGGTATATATTTCTGTACTGACCTTTTGGTGTCCTAGCTAATGAATTAAACTTCTGTTTGATCCCTAAATTTTGACGGTGGTTTTCCAAATGTAAGTCAACTGTTCTAATTACACAATTCCTCTAATCCAAAATATGTACTTTTGGGTTTGCAGTATCAGGGGAAGGACGAGGATGTTGATGTAGTAGATCTGGATTTGGAGACACGAGATGCTGATATTGATGATGATGATGAAGTGGATATTGGGTAGTTTCTATATGAGCTTTAAAACAGCATTTTCTGTGAGGTTCATATCTAATTAGAAGATGGTTTCCCTTCAAAACATAAACCTAGTATATACCCTCAGGTACTGTATAGTTCAGATGTTTTGATTTTGGTTCAAAGTTTTGAGAATGGTGCATCAGAGTGTTGTCCTGGATAATTGAACTTGCAATTAGTGGGAATTCAATTTTTGTCGAATTTTTAAGATGGAGGAAAAACAAGCTTGGTCAGTTAGGGCACCAGCATCAGGCTTAGGAAGCACAAGCTCAGCTGGAAATTGATATTTTTTTTTAGATATGTTGACATAACTGGCGCTTTCAAAGCGCCATTACAAAGTGTTAACACTACCGGCGCTTTAACAGCGTCGCCAAAAAGATCATTTCCGGCGCTTCCAAGTGCCATTAAAAGGTGGTAAGGAATTCATTTTCACAGGTTTGTTAACATAACCGGCGCTTTCGAAGCGTCGCTAAATATATACATACGGCATTTCTCTCAGCCTGGAAATTGAGGTAGCCATTTATTTGGCGGCGCTCATGTAAGCTTTAACAGCGCTTCGTAAAGCGCCGCAAATAATAATTTTAGTCGGCGCTTCAAGAAAAGCGACGTTAATCTTTTGGCGGCACATACTTTTACCGGCGCTTTCTTAAAATGTCGTCAATGATCTAAACCGGCATATTTTCTCCTGTGCAGCCACTTTGGGAAGCGCCGGGAAAAACAAATTTGTTGTAGTGTTAGCTACTCCCCCCGAGTTAGTGGGCCATCACATCGGTTTGCTAATCATCTCTTAAAAAGATACGCTGCTCATAATAATGATTGAGTCTGAATCATTGCTTGAGTCGCGTGCTGCATTAATTGAACGTGCGTCGGTTTAGCGAAAAATAGGCAGGAACTTAATATCTATTTAGGTCATCCGTAGTGCTGAATCTGAATTTTCTATTTTCCATCCTTTTGAAGCTACTGTTTTGTTCGTCTTTTGATAGGAAAATATTGTTCATCTTCTTCATGGATCAACAAAATTTTCTTGATGACGCAACCTTGGCCAAGGGCCTAGAGATTTTTGAAGACAGATTTTTTTCTGTGCCTGGCTTAGTTGAAATTCGTACGAAGTTTGGGGTCCCTGAAGACCTGCCACTGTATGTTCTGAAGGGTGACCTATAGCCAATGTCGCCACCGACGAGGTTCATCTATTTGCATCGTGGGATGCTTCAAACTGGAGTGTGCTTCCGGTTCTAGACATGATCTGGGTATTCTTGAATCTTCTGGGGATTCCTTTGACCCAATTGGGGCCTAATGGATATAGGATCACCCTTCTCATCCTAATTAGGGCGAAGGAGGTTGGCGTCAGCGTGACTCCGCGATAATCCAATTGCTGACTTCCCCTCGGCTAAAGGGTAACACCGTCTGTAAGATGATGTCACCAGCCTTTTCCATAAATCTACCCGATGATTTCAAGTTCTGGTAGAAGAACTACTTCTTAGCCCCAGCGGATTCGAACTATTTCTGGTGAAAGGGTAGTCCACTCAAACGAGAGTTCATGCCGCTTCATAAGTTCATTGTAGCCTAGCTATTCGTTGCTCACGTTTCTTTGTAGGAAGGTTTCCCACTACTCCTCTTACCTTATAAGAGCAAAAAACTATGGAGACGTTCTGCGGATTGTCAATAAAAAATGTGGTGGACATCATAGGCGTTCCCAACTTCATCCACAGTGGGCTGTTGGACAACTGGCACTTGGCCCCCCACTATTTATCGATCGTCGCGAGTTAAGTTGGAAAATGGGGCCCCTTCTAGAAAGTGGAATGCTGCTAGAGCTAGAGCTCCCATTTTGTCTGATGTGGAGGAATCGTCTGAAACGCTTGCCTCATTCGTGAGTTCAAAGAGGTCTTGTGTCAGGACTGGATTGCCTTCAGCACGATCAGCTCCAGTGTGAGAAGTATGCGAGTCCGATCGGTCTGTCAGGGCAAAGACTGACGTGTCCGGCTAGAAGAAAGATTACCTACGGTTTGCAAGGGTTGAAAACAGGTCGAATCTCAGTGATGCGTAGGCTTAAACTTTGAATGAGCGTCTAGTGCGGGTTGTAATGGCTGCTTTTGTTGATGATGATTTGCGCAGGACTATTCAAGTAGAAGGCTTTTGTGAAGATCGGCCTGAGGATGTAGAATTTGATCATCCCATTAGTGCAGTCTAAAAGTGTCCATGGCACAAGCCAAGTTTCTTGTAGTCCGTGTCATATACCGTCAAATTCCAGGCCACTACTAGAAGTGTTGGAGGGTCCTTTGGATAATTCGCTTCCTCCGGACCCTGTCGAGCCATCTCGCACTAAAGGGTCAACTGTTCGTGACAAGGAAAAGGAAGCGGATGAAAGCTTGGGAACAGTGGCAATTGTGGACGGTGGTGTCGTCGTGATTCCTGATCCGAGAAGGCTTCATTTGGATGTGCGGATAAGCCTGTTTGCACTAGACTTGGTAAGGATGAGCTCTCAGGTCTGGCACCAAGAGGTTGATGTGGAGTATGCTTCGAGGATGAGCTCTACGTTGCAAATAGAGTGTCACATTGTCATTATGGTTGAAAATGCATTTCACGTGTGTTTTCTTCTAAAAAACCAATGGATGCCAGTTCAGTTTTTGAATTCATGAACCTGGAAAGTCTTTTTCAAAATAACACCAACATTTGTCCATGGGAGATGATATTCACATAATTATTACATAATATATCCCTTAATTTATATGTGTTAGTGTTTCGATTATTATATTTTATAATAATTATTTCGTTTTCATGTCTTGGCAGGAATTTGAGCGTTAACGATGAAATGATATTAAGGCGACAATTTAAGGAATAACAATTGGTCGATTCTAGTAAACCTAGATCCACCTAATTTAACCTAAGCCTACTAACCCTAGTAAACCTAGATCCACCTAATTTAACCTAAGCCCAAATCCAAAAATGCTAACCTAAAAACCCAAGCCCAAGATAATAGAACCCTATTTAGCTCCCCTCATCTTAGAGAAAGTCTCTTCTTCTTCCACGTTCATTCTCCCCTCCTCTCTTTTCCAGCCACCACACCAATCCACCCTGCCGGCAATCCTCGCTCGATAGGAGAGCCGGCAGTGCGATAATCCCGCCATCACCCCTCATCTCGTAGTCTCTCTATCGTTCTCCCAGCCAACAACCACCTCCTCCTTCATCCCACTGAAACAGGGGCGTGACAACCCTGTTTCACGTCATCACGCCACACAGCCACCATCACCCGACTGCCACCACCGCGCGCACAAAACTGGGAGCAAGTCCCTGTTTTCCTCCCTCGCAGCCTCCCTCCTTCCTGTTTTCCTCTCTTCTCCACGGTCTCTCCCTCCTACACTTCTCTCTCTGCTCCAACCTCGCCACCAGACCACGAAGAACACGCCATCAGCCGCCGCTGCCGCGAAACAGAGCCGCAACCACAGCGACTCTGTTCCGCCTCGCCACAGATCCTTTTCCTCTTCTCTCGGCTTCTCTTCGTCTCGACCTCCTTCCTGCCTCCCTCTCTCACGACCACCGTCGCGAACAGACCACGCGACCACCACCACCACCACGCGAGACAGAGCTCGCGACAGAGGCTCCCTGTTTCGCATCCTCCTTCGTTTTCTTTGTGTTATCTCATTCTTTCTTCACCCTCTCTCTCTTTTGCAGGTTCAGAACCAGGTTGTAGCAGGAGGAAGCTCGCGAGGAGCGAAGCAGACGGGTCGCGCTGGAGACGAAGGTGCAGGGGAGCCGCGCGATTTCTAGCGGGAACGATTCAAAATTCTGTTTTACGCTATTGGCACCCCCGAGTTCTCTCTGAGCCACCACAGAGCTTGTGTAGTCCTTTTTCTCGGGACTCGCGTCCGTGCAGAGATGATTTCCACCTCCAATGATGTTGTGACCACCGCTACCATGGAGAGCTAAACCCTTCGCCAAGGCTACGATGAAACCATAGGGTTTCCTAGAGTTTGTTGTATTTAAATTTATTATTTTCTTTATGCTTGAACGTTAAACACATTTGATTTATGATTTTCAATAATTTGCTTTCACCGATTATATCCTGATTAATTATCTAGACTAGTCGGTAGTTAGAAGTACCCTTTCTTGAAATTCAAAAGCCTGATTCAATCAATTAATCTGAATCTGTGATTGTGTGTGCCGTAAGAAGACACGCAATGCTAGGGGTTTAGGATTAATTAAAATAAACCTGTGATTGTGTGTGCCGTAAGAAGACACGCAATGCTAGGGGTTTATACCTCTGCTAAAATCAATTGCGAACTTAGATTAATCTTTAGGTTAGTCATGTTAATTCTTGAAAATAATATTTTTGATTACACAAATCTCAAAGAACATATGGTGGATTCAATGCCTTGGTTTCCCTTCTCATATTCTTTAAAACTTTTTATTTTGTTTTTAATTTGATTTTTAGTTTAGATACTTTAATTGCTGTAACCCAATTTAAATTAGTTTAAATAAACTCTGAAATTTAATTGCAACCACAGTCCTTGTGGGATCGACCTGTACTTGCCCTTGTCTACCAGTTAGACACTGTGCACTTGCAGTTATTAAAATTAGGTTAAATTAACCTATTTATTTAGGTTAGTTAAATTTGCATCAAGTTTTTGGCGCCGTTGCCGGGGACTGTAACGGTGTAATTGAATTCAAGAGTTTATTTTCACTAATTTGTAGTTTAGGTTAATAAAAAAAAAAGAAAAAAAAAGATTAGGTCAGATATCGATTGCTTTTGCTTTTGCTTTTAGGATAGGCATGATTTTATTTTTTTAGTTATTTCTTTTAAGTCTAAGAAGTTTTGATACTTGTTTTTTTTTTTTTTTGCAGGTATTAACAGGTAGGAAGCATATATTACAGGTTGCATAAAAAATAAAAAAAAACAAAACAAAAGGCACAGGGTTTGAATTGTTTACAGGTTGCTATCACGTGGACACTCTCAGAAGTCGGCGAGCCGTCAGGTGGACGGTGCTTCTGATCGACATCAACTCAACTTCTACCCGGCGTCGCAAGTAACCCAAGATAGGTTCACGCCGGAGGTAAATTCTTCCCACCGCATCTGCACGCGGTTTCTGAGTGGATTACTGTGTGTTTTGCTTGTTTTGTTTTTAGCTAGAATTGCATGCAAATTTGAATAGATTGAGGATATTTCTGATGCTGTAAAATTCTGTGCTCTCTCCCGCGGATAGGTTAACCACCATCTATTTTAGGGTTAAAGATCTAAGCCCTCACTATTAAAATTTGTAGCAAGATAAATTAGGACAAGACGCTTATAGGACCCCTCTTTTGAAACTTGAAAGTTTAAAGTAGTCAAGTGAAGGAACATATCCAATCTTGGAATAGTTCTGAAACTGGCATTACACTTTAAGCTGAAGGTAGAAAAGGAGGTAGGAGCAATTAGATTTCAGGATATTTTTTTATGCTGGGAAACTCCGTGCTCTCTCCCGCGGATAGGCTAATTAAAATGGATTTCAGCCCTTGATTAGTAACAAACATAGGTAATAAAAAAGAATGCTTGTAGGGATTACCAGACGTTACAGCCTCTACCTAGTAAATTAGTTTCTCACGAGATTAATTTGCTTCGTAAAAACCTCGAATTTTCGTGGGGCTATAACTATCAGCTGCGTAGTACTCGAAGGCAATCTGAATGATTGTATTGCTAGGTACTTATCTAGGGTCGTTTTCCATTCATCTTGCTTGCGCATCATATAGGTCCTGATTAGGTTTTACCATTTTAATTTTTTTAGAGTTAGGTTATCTTCATATATAGGTTAGGCTTGCATAAAAAAAAAAAAAAAAAAAATGAACCTCAATAATTATCCATCTCGCAGGAATGCATTTAATCCCATGCGACAACCTGATTATGCTCCATATTCAGATTATTACAACTCAGGTTCCGCATATTATCCTGACTTCCTCTCCCCTTCTAATGAGGATAAAGACTTTAAGGATTACTTCTCCCCTTCTACCTCGAAGCTTGAAACAGCTCTTATGACGATGACTCAGAAATTAGATGCACTTATGAATTTGACTCAACCCCTACCTCCCAGTAATGTTTCATTTGAGGGTTGTGTTGCATGTTCGAGTCCTAGTCATTCTACAGCTGATTGTGATTTGCAATATGATTATCCTGAATATTTCGCTGAGCAAATCCATTCTTTTAATGCTAATTGGCGACCTGGTTATAATTCAAAGTTCAACTATTACAACCCTGATTTCGCCAATAGTCAAAATCTCTCTTGGGCTCATCACTCACACCAAGGAGGACATATTTTCTCTCAGGCTCCTCAATACCCTAATCATGTTATGCCCCACCATAACCAAGTCCCTCCATCCAACACATCAAGTTTAGAGGAAACGATTAATCAATTTTTGCAGCGCTCAGCAAGTATAATTGATCAGAATTCTAAGGACATATCTGAGTTGATAGCCACGACTCAAAGACTTGAGATAGTTGTGGATCATATTACTGAGGCAGTATCTGAAAGTGAGTTAGGAAGAGTTCCTAATCACTCTATTCAAAATCCAGAGGGTCAATTCATAACTGGTAATACATGGGAATCCGAGTCAGATGATGTTTTTGCGGATAATGTGATTGAAACTACATTGCTTCCTGACCCATTCCTTTCCCCACATTTTCATGAAGACCCACTCGACATATGTCTTCCTAGTGACTCATGCATAGATTCAAACTGTGAACATTCTTTAGAGTCTCCCCTTGACTGTTTTCATGATACACATGACCATTTAGAGGCTTGTTTGACTTATTCTAGTTTAGACTTTGATGTTAATGATTCCATTAGGGAAGTCAATGACTTGCTTGACTCAGTCCCCATTGTGGATCCTAGTTATAAATGGAAGTCTAAAGTGGAGCATCTTCCACTCAGTGAGTCAAAACTAGTCCCATCAGTTGAGCCACCTGAGCTTGACCTTAAACAATTCCCTGACACCCTCAGGTATGCGTTTTCAGGTACTGATGATACTTTGCCTGTTATTATTTCATCTATATTGAATTC
Source organism: Berberis vulgaris (assembly GCA_963556465.1). Classification (NCBI taxonomy): domain Eukaryota; kingdom Viridiplantae; phylum Streptophyta; class Magnoliopsida; order Ranunculales; family Berberidaceae; genus Berberis; species Berberis vulgaris. The sequence goes on from OY747132.1 coordinate 65,306,539, forward strand.
AAAACAGGTTGTCCCAAAGAAGTCAGGAGATATATTTAATGAGAGACTACATGCCATAGGTAGTGCTAATTTTAGGTTTGGGGGTGCTGTTGCGTCGTCTAACTCATCATCTTGGTGTAATCCATTTTGTTACGATGAACCTGTACCACCCGATATATTTATAGGCATACCTCTTTCCATCCCTTTCATATTGACTGATGCTACATTTGTGGATCCATTGTTTGTAAGAGATGATTTCAATTTTCACCATCCTGATGTGGAAATTATCCAATCTTCTGATTTGGAACCAGACTTAGGATGTTCCATTTTAGGAGTAAGGGAGGATCCTTTGTTGCATATCACTACTTGCGACCTATTCATGTTTAAGATTCCTATTGACTTTCAAGGAATGCGAGCTTCTTTACCATTTTTATATGATTTTAGATGGTGTCCTTGCAACTTTTGGGATGTGCTAGTATATCTTGTGACGCATGTGGTTGCTATTTTTGAGTGGACTGATCCTCAACTTTTCAGGTTGTTGGTATACGATTCCTTAACCCTTTTGACTCGTTTCTATCATAGATTAGGTTTGGAGGTGAATGCTCCCCTGTGTTCTTCCTCGTCACTTCATGATATATCTTTCATGAGGGAGAATATATGTCAGGCTGACGACGTTAAACCAAGCGCTCCTAGGAGGCAGCCTAGCTTCAGTTGTGTCATGATGGTTAGTCTGGATTGATTTTCGAGTTCTTTCTAGTTGCATTCCACTCATACTCGTTAGCTCCGTAACAGTTTTGACTTACAACTTGCCTTTTTTTTAGTTTTCTTTGTTAGTGTCGAGTCTGCATTTTATAGATTTCTAATGAAAACTCCATGATTCTTATGTTTGTGAGCCTCATTGGTGGAAGATTTCATCGAAATTGGTAAAAACTTTCCCATGGTAATATCCCTTTAACTCTCATCTTTTCTTTTTCCTGCATTTGTCATGATCATCATTTTATACATTGAGGACAATGTTTGGTTTAGGTTTGGGGGTGAGGTTTATGAGTTTTTTTTCTGTATTTTTCAGAAATTTGGAACTAAAATTTATTTCACAATTTACTATTGTATTCTACTCAATCTCCATTGAATACATAGTTAATTATGATTGTGTGACAAATTTTCACTTTGAAAATGCATTCAAATTCTAAGTCTTTTCCAATGAAGAGGATGTGCTTTCAAGTATGCCTTTAAATTGGAGGAATACATGCTTTCACGTGTCACTTTTATATATCAATAGGAAAACATATGGTTTGATATTATCTTTAAGTTAAATTTATTTCATGAGATTTTTTTCAACTCGATTACTTTTTGCACTATAAGCCATATTAGCATGATTTGAAGTTGATGAGTGAGATATGAGCTAGAAAACCTTAGAATAATAGTGGAGACTTAACCCGTGAAAGTTTTGAGCCATTCTTTTCTTTCTGAGTGTTAGATAAATATACTCTAATTTTTCTTGAGTTCGCATTAAGTCGTTGATGATCTCATTATTCTCATTTTTCTTATTAATTGTTTTGAGAATGACATTAAAATTAAATTATTGCACTAGAACTTTTTAGTTTATTTAGTTGAGATGTCATAATACCAACCTGAACTTAAGAAATGATGTAGGCAAGTTTTTCTTAAACATTTTCTAGCCTTTTTACTTACCCACTCATTAGTTCCCTTTTGAAGCCCTTTGAGCCGTTGATAGCCTTTTATTTGTTAACCCCTTATCAATACCCAATTTATCTAAGAATGTATATGGATGAATGTTAGTTGGAAATGGGCAATTAGAAAGAGCAGAGTCAAATATACCATGAGTCCTCAGTGTTGAAACATTCTATTGAGTATAAGAGGAAAAGCATGTAGTTGATTAAAAAAAAAAAAAAAAAAAAAAAAAAAGTGATGTCAGTGATAAAAAAAAAAAGTAATTGATGGTTAGAACATTGATTTACTCTTCATAGCCCTTGTGTTAGTTTAATGGATATATACATTCTTAGAGATTTTTCGTATACTTTTTTCCACTCTTTGTTAGCCATTACCTAAGCCCCATTACAACCTATTAAAGTCCTAGTTGATCTTAAGATATGGTTAGTTTCGTAGATGTGGAGATTAAATAAATAAGAACTATGGTGTATGATTTAACATTCTCAAAGTAATTGATATTCCTGTCTATGAGATCATATTCATTCCATTCTTGAAAAGTCCGTTCTTCATATTACTATATGTGAGATGATTGTTTTCAATTATTTACTCTTTTCCTCACATATAAACTGAGTGAAATAACAAATCTCTGAGTGTTTTATTGTGAGTGACATGAGAGGTTTGAAGTCAAAACAAACTTTCTAAAGGAGATTTAGTAATTGTTTTACTCTGAAATAAAAAGTTATGTTGATATGGCCATGCACACTCACACTTCGAGTTGGGAATAATTGATGAAATTTATTTAACCTTTGGGTATTATTAAATTGTTGTGAGACTCTTTGATATATTATTGTGAGACTGTTAGCTATTTTCAAAATTTTTTTGCAATTAAATTCTTACTCTGAGGATAATAGACTGAGTTACCATGTTTTGGAAATTTATGAGTCATAATGTTTGTGGGTAACATTTCTGGAAACCCTCACGAGACTATAACTCGTCCACTAGAGGTAATCTAGGGGTTTAAAGCCTTGTTGCACGTTTAAGGTAAGTGCAACCGATGATTCCTGCGAAAGTGAGTTAGATTTTATTTTATTGTTTTGCTCAAGGACTAGCAAAATATAGGTTTGGGGGTATTTGATATTCACATAATTATTACATAATATATCCCTTAATTTATATGTGTTAGTGTTTCGGTTATTATATTTTATAATAATTATTTCGTTTTCATGTCTTGGCAGGAATTTGAGCGTTAACGATGAAATGATATTAAGGCGACAATTTAAGGAATGACAATTGGTCGATTCTAATAAACCTAGATCCACCTAATTTAACCTAAGCCTACTAACCCTAGTAAACCTAGATCCACCTAATTTAACCTAAGCCCAAATCCAAAAATGCTAACCTAAAAACCCAAGCCCAAGATAATAGAACCCTATTTAGCTCCCCTCATCTTAGAGAAAGTCTCTTCTTCTTCCACGTTCATTCTCCCCTCCTCTCTTTTCCAGCCACCACACCAATCCACCCTGCCGGCAATCCTCGCTCGATAGGAGAGCCGGCAGTGCGATAATCCCGCCATCACCCCTCATCTCGTAGTCTCTCTATCGTTCTCCCAGCCAACAACCACCTCCTCCTTCATCCCACTGAAACAGGGGCGTGACAACCCTGTTTCACGTCATCACGCCACACAGCCACCATCACCCGACTGCCACCACCGCGCGCACAAAACTGGGAGCAAGTCCCTGTTTTCCTCCCTCGCAGCCTCCCTCCTTCCTGTTTTCCTCTCTTCTCCACGGTCTCTCCCTCCTACACTTCTCTCTCTGCTCCAACCTCGCCACCAGACCACGAAGAACACGCCATCAGCCGCCGCTGCCGCGAAACAGAGCCGCAACCACAGCGACTCTGTTCCGCCTCGCCACAGATCCTTTTCCTCTTCTCTCGGCTTCTCTTCGTCTCGACCTCCTTCCTGCCTCCCTCTCTCACGACCACCGTCGCGAACAGACCACGCGACCACCACCACCACCACGCGAGACAGAGCTCGCGACAGAGGCTCCCTGTTTCGCATCCTCCTTCGTTTTCTTTGTGTTATCTCATTCTTTCTTCACCCTCTCTCTCTTTTGCAGGTTCAGAACCAGGTTGTAGCAGGAGGAAGCTCGCGAGGAGCGAAGCAGACGGGTCGCGCTGGAGACGAAGGTGCAGGGGAGCCGCGCGATTTCTAGCGGGAACGATTCAAAATTCTGTTTTACGCTATTGGCACCCCCGAGTTCTCTCTGAGCCACCACAGAGCTTGTGTAGTCCTTTTTCTCGGGACTCGCGTCCGTGCAGAGATGATTTCCACCTCCAATGATGTTGTGACCACCGCTACCATGGAGAGCTAAACCCTTCGCCAAGGCTACGATGAAACCATAGGGTTTCCTAGAGTTTGTTGTATTTAAATTTATTATTTTCTTTATGCTTGAACGTTAAACACATTTGATTTATGATTTTCAATAATTTGCTTTCACCGATTATATCCTGATTAATTATCTAGACTAGTCGGTAGTTAGAAGTACCCTTTCTTGAAATTCAAAAGCCTGATTCAATCAATTAATCTGAATCTGTGATTGTGTGTGCCGTAAGAAGACACGCAATGCTAGGGGTTTAGGATTAATTAAAATAAACCTGTGATTGTGTGTGCCGTAAGAAGACACGCAATGCTAGGGGTTTATACCTCTGCTAAAATCAATTGCGAACTTAGATTAATCTTTAGGTTAGTCATGTTAATTCTTGAAAATAATATTTTTGATTACACAAATCTCAAAGAACATATGGTGGATTCAATGCCTTGGTTTCCCTTCTCATATTCTTTAAAACTTTTTATTTTGTTTTTAATTTGATTTTTAGTTTAGATACTTTAATTGCTGTAACCCAATTTAAATTAGTTTAAATAAACTCTGAAATTTAATTGCAACCACAGTCCTTGTGGGATCGACCTGTACTTGCCCTTGTCTACCAGTTAGACACTGTGCACTTGCAGTTATTAAAATTAGGTTAAATTAACCTATTTATTTAGGTTAGTTAAATTTGCATCAGGAGATTGTTGGAATTATCGTATGGATTTTCCTACGACCTACGTTGTTCATTTCATACTCGGTTTCACAAACATATAGACACATAATAATTAGGCTATTGTTCGGTGTGTTCAACATATGAACAAACCCTAGGGTCAATGGAACATGCTACGAGTCTCCTATTAGGATTAGAAGTGTGATGGGAAAGTTCTTTCCTAAGGCTCGTCAGAATATAAATAGGAGAAGATGTCCCTCTCTGTGCATCAAATCGAGGCTTACACTTAACAGAAGGAAGACTGGACATCATTGGCTTTCAGGATTTATTCTTCAGTTCTCAGTCTTGAACTATTATGATCGTCAAGTAAATTTATTTAACCAGTGTGCCTCGATCTTGCTATATATTAGTTTTAAAACTCAATTGATGAACATAAGTTTTTACTTCCTTCCAAAATTCTTTTTCTTGAAATCACTTTCTTGTTTATAAGAAGATTTAATGATTTATCTATAGCAAGCAACTCAATGTGTAAAAAATTGTTCAACCAATCACCCACTAAAATTTATATACCACTAACGCGATGTGCACAAACGAAGGCGACATATGAGATGACACGACACAACAAAGTTTGATCCCCACCAACAACTAAATGGTACCCATTTAAATCGGGTCACCTTGTTGTGTTATCATAAATCGCCCCATCTTGTTGAGGGCACAAAGCTATTTATCTTAGACGGCACAACAAATGGCTTCATGTCAGCACGATAAGGTTAGCTATTGTGAAAAAAAATTTACACTCAATTGGAAGTGTAATTATTATTGTTATCATCATCATCATCATCATCATCATTATTTTTTATTATTATTATTATTATTATTATTATTATTATTATTATTATTATTATTATTATTATTATTTTAGTGTGAAGATGCCCTTTTTCATTGGGATGCTCTAACTAGATTTCCACTACAACATTAATATTTTTGTAAGGTAATAAAGCAATATCGTATCGAACAATTTAGATGCACAAATTCAACCTCTTCATATGGTATCAATAGAAAATTCTTGAAGTGTCGTGATATCTATTATGCTTATGCCAGATATGACTGTGTTTTACTTCACTATAGTGTTTTTTATTTTTTTTATTAAACCTCTAGGAGGGAAGGGCAGCTATGAGATGCCAAACCTTTATACAATATCAAAAGAGACTTACTTTGTATTCGGGGGTACGTTATGACTTTACTCGATTAAAAAAAATCGAAAAATGAATGTACTTACACAAAGAAAATTAAATTTCCTCTAATCCTACAAAAATCTTTCCAAACCAACCTCCACAACAAAACAAGATTAAAACCTAACAAGAAAAAAACGAGCAGCCATCTTGAGTAGAAGCCATATGTCCAAGTTTTGTTCATCCAACGAAACATAAAGGAGCTCCAATGTAATGCAACTAAATTAACCAACTGATGCATTCATTTTCCGCTCCCTACTTTGACCTAGTCCCGCTGACCTGCTGACCAGCACAAGTAACGCACGTGAGCCACGGACCACCGTTGTGGAGGTCGATGACACTCCGATTCTATAGTCAGATAGTGATATGAGGAAGGCGTAATGTTGTAACAGAGAATTTGTAGCGGTCCTTAGCATAACAACCTCATGTCTTACTTATAGTGCAGGAGTCTTGGTTCTACCAAGCCATCGAAGGCGTAGTTTAGGAATGTGATCTTCGTGGAGATCCTCCTCTAATTAGGAGTCGTGCTGTAAGAGGGGAGTTTCATGTTAGCCCTGTGCTCCTAGATACGCGGGAGATAGTTTCCAATCAAGAACAATTCGTAGAAGGTAGGTTTCCTGTGTGGAATGTACTCTGGTACTTGCTTCCTAGTTGGAAGCAAAGTCGGGTTCGTGTTTAAAGGATATAAATCGATCACCCTTGCCCGACTTCCAGACCAGACGGGCGAGTTCAGTCCTTCGCTACCACTTCCTTCCCACCGATTTCGCCCGAAGCATCGGACCAATGATCACCCATTCCGTCCGTAGGTGATCCTCGAGATACTTGCCTTAGTAGGACTTACGGGTAAAGAAGATAGTTGTGAGACGTGTGGGCCTAGCATGCTGTAAGAGTTCGGGTCTATGTGGTGGACTAAATTAGGAAGGCTTGGAACCGTTTGGGCTGGATCAGCGTTGGGCCGACGCTGGGGCCCGTAATTCCTCGAGATCATCATGACACGTGTAAGGCTCAAGGTGTGACCTTTTTATGTATCATTAGCTACTCCCCCCGAGTTAGTGGGCCATCACATCGGTTCGCTAATCATCTCTTTAAAAGATACGCTGCTCATAATAATGATTGTGTCTGAACCATTGTTTGAGTCGTGTGCTGCATTAATTGATCGTGCGTCGGTTTAGCGGAAAATAAGCGGGAACTTAATCTCTATTTAGGTCATCCGTAATGCATAATCTGACTTTTCTATTTTCCATCCTTTTGAAGCTATTGCTTTGTTCGTCTTCTGATAGGAAAAGATTGTTCATCCTCTTCATGGCTCAACAAAATCCTCTCGATGACGCAACCTTGCCCGAGGGCCTGGAGTTTTTTTAAGACAGATTGTTTTTTGTGCCTGGCTTTGTTGAAATCCGTACGAAGTTTGGGGTCTCTGAAGACCTGCCACTTTATGTTCTGAAGGGTGACCAGTAGCCAATGTCACCACCGGCGGGGTTCATCTGTTTGCATCATGGGATGCTTCAAACTGGAGTGTGTTTCTTGTTCTGGATATGATCTGGGAATTCTTGGATCTTCTGGGGATTCCTTTGACCCAATTGGGGCCTAATGGATATAAGATCACCCTTTTCATCCTGATTAGGGCGAATGAGGTTGGCGTCAGCGTGACTCCACGATAATCCAATTGTTGACTTCCCCTTGGCTGATGGGTAACGCCATATGTAAGATGACGTCACCAACCTTTTTCATGAATCTGCCCGATGATTTCAAGTTCTGGCAGAAGAACTGCTTCTTAGCCCCAGCGGATTCGAACTATTTATGGTGCAAGGGTCGTCTACTCGAACGAGAGTTCAGGCCACTTCATAAGTTCAACTTTTTTTTTACATCGGTATGCTTGATTGCAGTCTAGCTAATCGTTGCTGGCGTTTCTTTGTAGGAAAGTTTCCCACTACTCCTCTTACCTTAAAAGAGCAAAACACTATGGAGACGTTCTGCGGATTGTCAATAAAAAATGTGGTGGACGTCATAGGCATTCCCAACTTCATCCGCTGTGGGCTGATGGACAACTAGCACTTGCCCCCCCCCCCCCCACTATTTATTGAGCATCGCGAGTTAAGTTTGAAGATGGGGCCTCTTCTAAGAAGAGGAATGCTGCTAGAGCTAGAGCTCCCGTTTTGTCTGATGTGGAGGAATCGTATGAAATGCTTGCCTCATTCGTGAGTTCAAAGAGGTCCCGTGTCAGGGCTGGATTGCCTTCAGCACGACCAGCTCCAGTGGGAGAAGTATGCGAGTCTGATCGGTTTGTCAGGGCAAAGACTGACGTGTCCGACTGGAAGAAAGATTACCTACGGTTTGCAGGGGTTGAAAATGGGTCGAATCTCAGTGATGCGTAGGCTTAAACTTTGCATGAGCGTCTAGTACGGGTTGTAATGGCTACTTTTGTCGATGCTGATTTGCGCAGGACTATTCAAGTATAAGGCTTTTGTGAAGATCGGCCTGAGGATGTAGAATCTGATCATCCCATTAGTGTCTTCTAAAAGTGTCCATGGCACAAGCCAAGTTTCTTGTAGTCTGTATCATTTACTGTCTCGTTCCAGGGCAGTGCTAGAAGTGTTGGAGGGTCCTTTGGATAATTCGCTTCCCTCGACCCCTGTCGAGCCATCTCGCACTAAAGGGTCAGTTGTTGGTGACAAGGAAAAGGTCGCAGATGAGAGCCTGGGAACAGTGGCAACTGCGGAGGGTGGTGCCAGCGTGATTCCTAATCCAAGAAGGCTTCATTCGGATGTGTGGATAAGTCTGTTTGCACTCGACTTGGTAAGTATGATTTCTCAGGTCTGGCACCAAGAGGTTGATGTGGAGTATGCTTCGAGGATGAGCTCTACGTTGCAAATAGAGTATCACATTGTCATTATGGTTGAAAATGCATTTCACGTGTGTTTTCTTCTAAAAAACCAATGGACATAAGTTTTTACTTCCTATAAAAACAATGAGCTCGATCTTGCTATATATTAGTTTTAAAACTCAATTGATGAACATAAGTTTTTACTTCCTTCCAAAATTCTTTTTCTTGAAATCACTTTCTTGTTTATAAGAAGATTTAATGATTTATCCATAGCAAGCAACTCAATGTGTAAAAAATTGTTCAACCAATCACCCACTAAAATTTATATACCACTAACGCGATGTGCACAAACGAAGGCGACATATGAGATGACACGACACAACAAAGTTTGATCCCCACCAACAACTAAATGGTACCCATTTAAATCGGGTCACCTTGTTGTGTTATCTTAAATCGCCCCATCTTGTTGAGGGCACAAAGCTATCTATCTTAGACGGCACAACTAATGGCTTGAAGTCAGCACGATAAGGTTAGCTATTGTGAATAGAAATTTTACACTCAATTGGAAGTGTAATTATTATTGTTATCATCATCATCATCATTTCTTATTATTATTATTATTATTATTATTATTATTATTATTATTATTATTATTATAGTGTGAAGATGCCCTTTTTCATTGGGATGCTCTAACTAGATTTCCACAACAACATTAATATTTGTGTAAGGTAAGAAAGCAATATCGTATCGAACAATCAAGATGCACAAATTCAACCTCAGGTCTGACACCAAGAAGTTGATGTAGAGTATGCTTTGAGGAAGCATATAAGCAGGCGTCACAGCTGGCTGATGGATTGTGCTCCGAAGCCCAGGGAACATACGCTGAAAGTATATATTGTCAAGGGTTTAAAGTATCTTATGATGGGTATGTCTCACTTGAGCCAGGTGGTCGTTGCTGGGACGGAAGTCGAGGTGGCTCGTGAGAAGGTATACACTATGGAGTGTGTCTTCTCTATGAAATGGAGCGGCTGCAGAAGTAAGCTGAGGAAAAGAGGCTGGATTAGTCAACCTTGGCCGCTGAGGCTCAAAGGGCTCGTTTGGAGGTCCTTGAGCGTGATTTGGTAGAAGCGGTGTCCAAGAGAGACAAACTCAAGCAGGAAATTGCGGCTAAGGCGTGTTCTAAACTATGGTCTCTTGCGGAAGAGAATGATTCGAAGGAGGCCAATTGGACCGCTTAGAAGCAGCAACTGGAATCCGATGTAGATTTCAATGCTCAAGAGGCAAGGAAAGCCGAGGACTAGCTTAAACTGGAGTGGAATGAGCTCAGTGTTGTGAAGAGCAGTCTGGCCACGGAGAAGTCTCAGGTTGACGCGATTGCGCGAAGCACCTCCACTACTTGCTTTTCCTCTGAGGTAGATATGGGGGTGGACAGACCTGGCTCGGCTTCTACTTCAGCGGCTGCTCCTTTGGCTTGAATTACCACAGGTGGCACCTCGGTGTCAAGGACTGGTTGTGGGAGAGAATTAGTGCTTAGCTGATCAGAGTTAGTGTTTGCACCCATGTCCTGTATAACATTGTATGTGCACGGCTCGTTCACATGCTCGCCTGTGTTGGAGGTCTCCGCGTTCATATGTGAATTACTGCTGCTAGGCCTCCTATTCGTTGCCATGTGCTTTTTCTTTGGTACCTCCCAGCCCTCCTCTGTCGCTGCTTGCTGAGTTTTATTGTTAACTGGTCTGTAAAATTTGAATGCAGGCCGCTTAGCATCGGCCTTGGGGCACTTCTCAGTGCTATGACCAAACACCTTGCAGTGTTTGCAACGAACAGGTTTCCACGTATAGTCTACACCCACTATATATGTGCGGTCATCATCGACAACCACAGGAATTTCGCTCGGGAAAGGTCTCCATGGACGTAAGATAAAAAGTCTACTTGCAATGTGCAAAGAGCCAATGTCTAATACCTGTTCCCTGTCTTCTGGAGTATTGAACTTGAAAATAAAAGTATTCTCACTGTGTGTCTTCATGTCAAAGCCATTTTTAAGTTTCCATGTACGTGAGAGTACCTCTTTGACATAGCCAAAAGCTAATCGTTTGCCGACAAAGTTACCAATGATAAGTTCCTCGCAAGCCTTGCGCTCCGCAACAAAGTTAGAGGACTGCAACTTTACCACCGCAATGCCACTGGACATAGTTGGAGGATGATATGAAAGTTTTGTGGTGCCTGAGCCTTGATTGTTTGCAAGGATCTCTGCCCATGTCTTCTTTGCAGGGGCTGCAGGGGCCTGGCTAGCGCTGTCAGATCGCTCGCCCAGATCATCAGTAACACCTATACCAACGCCAATAGGTACCAGGTCCTTGTGTAGATCTTCCCCGATCGGTCTTTCCAGAGACGAAGTAGGCGAGCCATTGCCTAGCAGTTTGATTGGTGATCCAGGACCATATCGAGCCTCCATCTCTGTGGTCATTCGCTCGACATCTGGGTCGAGTTCAATCTTGTGACCAGAGGTAGGGTTAACGTTAGTTCCTCTCTTATCATGCAGTCCTACCCCACGAGAGGAGATGGGGTTGGCTGTGTGGTCTGGCTGAGTCGTCATCCACAGTACTGCAAGCAATCATCAAAGCTGCAAGCAATCATGAAGTCGAAACCCTAGCTCTCTCCTTCGAAACCCTTCCTTTTCTGTTTCTAGTTTAGCAAGGGCATCCTTTAGGGTCCGAACTTCAGTCTTAGCTATAGCTGCATGTGCAGAATCAGGGGCGATATGAACCTCCCTTGCTTCCTCCTCTTGAAAGTTGAGACCTTTTCTCACCTTCCCTTCTGAAAGTTTTGCATGGTGTATTGCACCCCTGCTCCTGATCCAAACAGATCATTGAGTTGTTTTAACCTTCTTTTGCTTGTTATGGATTCAGACTCATCAGTGTGTGTTCCGTTCCTACTAAAAGCATGCTTATGTGATTCATCAGGGTCAACCAGTCCACGAAGTGGATGTGATGTCTCAGGTGTGTGTGGTTCAGCCTCAGCAGCAGAAGAGCTTGATGGTGACTCGTCAGGCAGCATGAAGGGAACTTGGTTGGGAAAAGCTTCTGCCATGGTTCGATGGGCTTGACGAAGTGCTCCTGTCGCATGATCATATCTTTCTGCCAATGCACGGTATGCTCGATAGAACTCCTCAACCAATTTCATAAGTTCTGGGCGTTTCTTATAGTACATTTCTGCCCTTCTTGCAAAGGAATCTGCATCTTCTTCTATCAGCTTGATCATTGCTTTGACCTTGGAATCCATATCTGTTAGAACAGAGTATGTTTTAATTAGTGAATAATTTATGTATTCTACTGCAAGTAAAATCAGCCTGAAACTTACATACATCTAAAGAGTTGGAAATGATAAACTATTAACATAAGAATGGGAATTAAAATTAATGAACACAATACACCATCCATTTCTTCTCTTGGATAAGCAAGCATGAATCTATATCCCAAGATTAACAATGTTATGGCCTGGCATTCTTTACCAGTTTCACCAATGTTTAACTTTATAAGAATAATGCTTGTGTCATGAATCATGTCCTTTCATTCATGTGCAAATCACATTGTTGGTACTTAGTATAGAAATAGTATCCAAGTCTTCACTGTTCCAAAAGAAGTGGAAAATTGATTCATAAGACTGATGAATAAGACACATCTTTCACCATAGGCTAAGCTAATGTAAAGCATTTACCTAGTGCCACCAATCATATGGTAGAGCGTGCACAAATAAGTCATAGCTAAATGATATCTTGCTACCCAAGATACCCAAAATCATAAATAAGGACAATCACGAGGATAAAATTAGATCAGAGTAACTCGTGTAGCTGTCCATCAAAGAATCTTTTGGGTTTGTAATGGATCACATGCTGAGAACATTCATTTCATTAAAGCACGCCTTGTTATTTGTTAACAAAATTCCACCAAAGTATTTATCCTTTCATCCTATCTTACTAGATTATAGTTTAACTTTAAAGTCGCAGACATTGGAAATTTGAATGTAAATAAACCTGCTACTTCTTCATGGTCTAACAGAAACAATTTCACTGATGCATTCCACTATTGATTATTAAAAAAATACCCGATGGTGGTATTTAAACTAAGCATAAGCAGGGAAACAAAACAGGATTCAAATCGAAGCAGGATTCAAATCATGAATCGCAACTCCACCTTTATTACCCCCAATTCTGAAATCCAAATGAGACATGCAATGCGAAGATCTTAGACAATGACCCCCCCCTCCCCCAAAAAAAAAAAATTTATTTTAATATAAATAGGTGTGATTTTTGTGCGGACTCGAGACATGCAGCACAGACAGATAGACAAATCAATCAAATCTAACGAATCGATTTGCAGACAGATCAACAACTCGTGATACGACTCAAATCTTCTCGTAAGATTTGACTGATTCAAGGTTGAGATACGAGTCGTATGGGGTATATCAGACTTGAGTGAACTCAAGTCGTATGATTTTGACATCAATGGTACTAACGACTAATAAATGATGCTAATAATAAGATTTTTCGTCCCTTTGGATAATGTCATAAATAGGTTTAGTACCTTTTAATATATGTTTAGGTCACGGTCCTTTCTCACGTGATGCTACTATGTACCCAAATGCCCTTACTTGTAAATTAGAATTTGGTCCCTTGTAGGGAAACTTTGTATCGATCAAAGTATCACAGCCATGCGTGTGAGCTCTTAATAGATTGGCTGACAGAAAGGAAAACCTAAATATGCAATAAAAATGGACTAAACACATTTATGACATTAGCCAGTGCGACCGAAATCAAAAAAATACCCTGAAAGACATTTTATGATGCCAATAACATTTGCAAAGCAATAGAGAGTGCATCAAGTGACATATTCTTACCTCTGTTGACAGGCATTGCAACTGTCAATGCCCTGATATCATGTGTATGAGCTCTCACATAACCAACATACACCCACTTCTTTATTCTTTCAGTGGAAGACTTATCATTACCAGATCCGGATGCATCACTGGAGAATTTATATAGAATAACCTACAGAGAACAAAACTTAGGAGTTTAGTCATTCATCTGTAAAACAATCACAGCAACATATAAATAAATAAATAAAACAACGTCAATAATTTTATTAGTGCACTAAAAGTTTCTTAATTACAACTGAATGAAACCTCGTCCTCGTGCCTAAAGAAGCTTAACTAGAAAATTGTCATGATCTATTAGAATCTGTCAGGTTGTGTTTCATGTGTTGATTACTTGAGTCTATACACTTTGAATCATACATTTAAGACAAATGAACAGTTCCATTATGTAAATAAATAAACACAGGACAAATGAATCATACATTCAAGACAAATGAACAGTTCCATTATATAAATAAATAAACAACAGAGAGAAAGCACAGGACATTTAAGACAACTTTATCTTAGATGAATATAAGATATGCCATTGACAAGGGAAAAACTCATCACAAAATTCAATCCGACATACAAATAAGAGAAAGCACAGGGCATTTAAGAAAACTTCATCTTAGATGAATATATGGTATGACATTGACATGGGAAAAGCTCATCACAAAATTCAATCTGACTAACAAATAGGGGAAGTCATATTCAACTACCTGACCATAAGAACCTGCAGAAAACACCCTATTATGGCTAGGAGCTGCTGCTAATGCATTGACATCACCTTTATGGAGAGAATGTGTCTGCAACATAGTTCCATGCTGACTTTCCCAAAATTGCACGCTACCACTGTTATCTGCACTTACAAGCGTCTATGACCTGAAACCATCTGACTTTAAGGATCAAAAAATTAGAGTGCAGTAGACTCATATAATCACAGAAACCTGATTCGCTTTTTACCTTAGGAAAAGAAGTGACCATATGCAAAGCTCAGGTCCATTACCAAAGGCTCCATGTCCAACTGTTATCCTATAGATCTCATAGGCCAGATTAGCATCCCAACATCTAATAAACCTGTAAATAAAAAAATTCGGTCGCAAGATGATATATTAGATTTAGCGCCTTAAAACAATAATAATTGCCCCAAAACAAAAGATATTTATGAAAAATACAAACATAACCACATTAACTGGAGGTGCATCAATTACTAATTAAGAAGACTTGGAGAATATACTACTCAATGAAAATTAGTAATTTAGATGTGTACCCGTCACTGCTCCCAGAAAATATTAACTTTGCATCCAGGCTCCATACAACACTTAAAGCACGACCTACCAATTAAAACACAGGCCAAACAAACATGAATATATATCATCAAGTCATGAAGAACAAAGCAAGAACCAATATACTAGTAATATATAGACCAGAGGGTAGATATCTCACCACTTGCTCTAGGAAATGACCTATTATACGTTAATCCCCCTGAATCAGGGACCACATATAATCGTAAGCAACCATCATCGCAGGCAACCGCTAGCCGTTGATTTTTCAGAATTGGTTGCATGTGAAGATCAATAGAGTGAACATCATCATCAATTTCACTACTTTCATCATCATCACTATCTGCAGATTCCATGTTTGCATATCCATTCTCTTGCCTGTGAGTATCATTTTGAGTTGATTTCTGTGTATCCTCAATGGGTTCTATGGCCATCTTCCAGATTGAAATCCCAATAGAATCCAGTACAATCTACATGAACAGATTGTTGTTTGCTCAAAACAATATACTAATTAACAACAATATTTTTAATAACAATACCAAAGTAAACTAATTAATAACAATATTTTTATTTACTTTGGTAACATGAACAGATTGTTGTTTGCTCAAAACAATATACAAAAGTACATTAGTGCAAAAACAATGTACAATAATTTGACAACAAAACTAGCAGACTTACTTGGCGCGTGGATGTTTTTAGGACGACACATTTCCCCTTCCTTTGCGAGTCTAGATCAATATTAGCACCATCCTCTTCAGGATTCATTTCCAAAATCTACAAGGTATCTCACATGAACATAATAAAATAAACATACAAGGCATACAAGTATAAAGCAAATGAAGTTGTTGTTACTGCAAGCGAAATTTCCAAATAGACATATAGGTAAAATTTAACTCCATGGAGTTATTACGACTTCAAAAGGTGGGTTCCTAAGCTTCATGTTCAACATAGTTGCCGGCTTCCAAGGGATGGTTTTCGAGTGTCGGGATTCTAGAGGTGCTAGAAATCAATCTTGGTTGGCCCTAATTAATCAGCTAAGACAGAGAAGTATACATACTAATGCAATTACACTAAGAATTCCCCATACCAAATTTCAATTTCACTAATGTAGAAACTCAAGTCATACAACTAATCGGCATGAATGATAAAATGAAATTTAAACTTGCTTTAGCTATATTTTCTAGGGTTTGTGATGTGAACGAACTCTTTTCAGATTCGCGATTTTCAAGTTCAATTTTTTTTACAAAATTTCTTCCCTATTTACCGAATTAGGTAAAAATTAGTTAACAAATCAAACAGGATGAATAGAAAAATCACCTCAACTATGTTCCCAACCAAGTAAAGAAGTTGCTTGTTGAGCTTAATCTTCTCCTGATTCTCCTTGATCTTCTCTTTATACGATTCTAGTTCAAGATTCGATCTTTGAAATTCCTCCTGCAAATTTCAACAAAGAAAATCAATACCCACTTACGATTCGAGTAAAAGTTGAACCAAAACCCTAGAAATCGCAAAAAATGTCTCACCTTTAGAATCCGAACTTCGTTGTCGAGAAGGCGAGATGCCCTGATGATGTCGTTCATGGAAATAAAAGACCTGAAACGGAGAAGGAGTGTGTTGAGAATGAGAGACCTGAAACGGAGAAGGAGATCACGGCGAGAAGTAGAGCACGTTGGAGAGAGAGAACACGGCGAAACAGGTTGGGCGTTGACAGCACAGGGTGATCAATCAGAGAGGGAGAGCAATCGAAGAGGGAGAGCAGAACGGTGAGTGAGATGAGAGCAGTCGGAGAGGACTTCAGCTTCAACTTCCTTCCTTCCTTTCTTCTTTCTCTCTTCTGTTTTTTTTTTTTTTTTTTTTGGTTTGGATCGAGCGAGCACTTTGGCGCCCCCAGCGAAAATCCCTTTCATAGCGCTTTTTAAAAATCCTTTTCACAATTGAGCAAAATCACTTTGGCGCCCCCAACGAAAATCCCTTTCATAGCACTTTTTAAAAAAACGCTATTATCATGTGCTATCTATAACCATTTCTGTTGTAGTGTGAGCAGTCCATTTGATCGTGAAAATGCTGACTTAGCTATATTCATCTTTGCAGCCGCTGTTGTGAAGAAGAGCGGTGGTCACGTGGCGAGTTACTTGGAGCTCCCACCTTCCGGACCATCTATGTCCAAACAATATGGACTACAGGTTTGGGGAGCAAAGATTTGGCGACTATGCTGAAGTGCAGTAGTCCCGTGACGAGTCGTCAACATCATTCAAGGCTTGACTAGTCTCCCACCTTTCGAACCATCTACACCCGCATGGTGGGGCTACAATTCCGAGGTAAAGGGGTTTGGCGGCCAGGCTGAAAAGCAATGGTCCCATGGCAAACTGTCAAAATCATCAGCATCATTATTATTATTATTATTATTATTATTATTATTATTATTATTATTATTATTATTATTATTATTATTATTATTATTATTATTATTATTATTTTAGTGTGAAGATGCCCTTTTTAATTGGGATGCTCTAACTAGATTTCCACTACAACATTAATATTTGTGTAAGGTAATAAAGCAATATCGTATCGAACAATCAAGATGCACAAATTCAACCTCAGGTCTGGCACCAAGAAGTTGATGTAGAGTATGCTTCGAGGAAGCATATAAGCAGGCGTCACAGCTGGCTGATGGATTGCACTCCGAAGCCCGGGGAAGATACGCTGAAAGGATATATTGTCAAGGGTTAAAAGTATCTTATGATGGGTATGTCTCACTTGAGACAGGTGGTCGTTGCTGGGACGGAAGTCGAGGTGGCTCGTGAGAAGGTATACACTATGGAGTGTGTCTTCTCGCATATGCAGGTGCTGTATGGAGGGTATACACTATGGAGTGTGTCTTCTCTATGAAATGGAGCGGCTGCAAAAGTAAGCTGAGGAAAAGAGGCTGGATTAGTCAACCTTGGCCGCTGAGACTCAAAGCGCTCGTCTAGAGGCCCTTGAGCGTGATTTGGTAGAAGCGGTGTCCAAGAGAGACAAACTCAAGCAGGAAATTGCGGCTAAAGCGTGTTCTAAACTATGGTCTCTTGCGGATCAAAATGCTTCGAAGGAGGCCAAATGGGCCGCTTAGAAGCAGCAACTGGAATCAGATGTAGATTTCAATGCTCAAGAGGCAAGGAAAGCTGAGGACCAACTTAAACTGGAGTGGAATGAACTCAGTGTTGTGAAGTGCAGTCACGCCACGGAGAAGTCTCAGGTTGACGCGCTGACTGGCAAGTTGGAGCGTGACCTTGCTGACTCGAAGGCCCGAGAATAAGAGCTTCTGCAGGAACACGGTAGGCTGAAGTTGTTGGCGTTGATGAAAGAGGAGCATCCAGAATGGGACCTCGGCCATTACAAGAAGATGTCGTATGTGGACTTGTCTCTTATCATTGCATCAGCGGACGAGGACAGTTTGGGCCCTGATGCCTAGGCCGTGGTGCGTGCGAATGCGACTTCTGCTCCTTCCTCCAATAGGCTTAGCTCTTCTATTTCTGTATTGTCTCCTGATAAGGAGTAAACTTTGTATACTTGTACGCTTTCCGTTCAGAACATTAATAAAAACAGTTTTATTAGTTTTGTGCTCGTTGTCTCTATTGCATGTTTTTCGTTTCGTTTTGTCGTCTGGCTTTGACATAGGTTTGTTGAATCAATAGGACACCGAGTGGTATGTCTGTAGTAGAAAGCTTGATCACTTTATATTGCAAATGAATCAGGATCATTGTTGCGTAGTCATTTCCGATAGTGGGCACGTTGCAGACATTTTAGTTGGGGGTTGGAATGCCCGAGCTGTATCTTGTTCGCAAGTTAAGCTGCTTGAGGCATGCCTTGTTTGTCTAATTGGTTGGCTACAGTTGTTGTTAGGAGCGAGTTGCGATGGTCGAGCGTTTGTGCTAAGTCAGGCGTCGTAAGCTTGGGTTGACATTCAATGAAGCATTTACACGGGCTTTGGCCAAATGATCTACGTATCGGTGCGAGTAGTCTTTGCTGATATTAGAATGAGCAGTCTGTTTGAGCGTGAAAATGCTGACTTAGCTATATTCATCTTTGCAACCACTGTTTCGAAGAAGAGCGGTGGTCACGTGGCGAGTTACTTGGAGCTCCCACCTTCCGGACCATCTATGTCCAAACAATATGGACTACAGGTTTGGGGAGCAAAGATTTGGCGACTATGCTAAAGTGCAGCGGTCCCGTGACGAGTCGTCGACATCAGTCAAGGCTTGACTAGTCTCCCACCTTTCGAACCATCTACACCCGCATGGTGGGGGCTACAATTCCGAGGTAAAGGGGTTTGGCATCCAGGCTGAAAAGCAATGGTCCCATGGCAAGCTGTTGAAATCATCATCATCATTATTTATTATTATTATTATTATAATAATAATAATTATTATTATTATTATTATTTTAGTGTGAAGATGCCCTTTTTCATTGGGATGCTCTAACTAGATTTCCACTACAACATTAATATTTGTGTAAGGTAATAAAGCAATATCGTATCGAACAATCAAGATGCACAAATTCAACCTCAGGTCTGGCACCAAGAAGTTGATGTAGAGTATGCTTCGAGGAAGCATATAAGCAGGCGTCACAGCTGGCTGATGGATTGCGCTCCGAAGCCCGGGGAAGATACGCTGAAAGGATATATTGTCAAGGGTTTAAAGTATCTTATGATGGGTATGTCTCACTTGAGACAGGTGGTCGTTGCTGGGACGGAAGTCGAGGTGGCTCGTGAGAAGGTATACACTATGGAGTGTGTCTTCTCGCATATGCAGGTGTTGTATGGAGGGTATACACTATGGAGTGTGTCCTCTCTATGAAATGGAGCGGCTGCAAAAGTAAGCTGAGGAAAAGAGGCTGGATTAGTCAACCTTGGCCGCTGAGACTCAAAGCGCTCGTCTAGAGGCCCTTGAGCGTGATTTGGTAGAAGCGGTGTCCAAGAGAGACAAACTCAAGCAGGAAATTGTGGCTAAGGCGTGTTCTAAACTATGGTCTCTTGCGGATGAAAATGCTTCGAAGGAGGCCAACTGGGCCGCTTAGAAGCAACAACTGGAATCCGATGTAGATTTCAATGCTCAAGAGGCAAGGAAAGCTGAGGACCAACTTAAACTAGAGTGGAATGAGCTCAGTGATGTGAAGTGCAGTCACGCCAGGGAGAAGTCTCAGGTTGACGCGCTGACTTGCAAGTTGGAGCGTGACCTTGCTGACTCGAAGGCGCGAGAATAAGAGCTTCTGCGGGAACACGGTAGGCTAAAGTTGTTGGCGTTGATGAAAGAGGAGCATCCAGAATGGGACCTCGGCCATTACAAGAAGATGTCGTATGTGGACTTGTCTCTTATCATTGCATCAGCGGACGAGGACAATTTGGGCCCTGATGCCTAGGCCGTGGTGCGTGCGAATGCAACTTCTGCTCCTTCCTCCAATAGGCTTAGCTCTTCTATTTCTTTATTGTCTCCTGATAAGGAGTAAACTTTGTATACTTGTACGCTTTCCGTTCAAAACATTAATGAAAACAGTTTTATTAGTTTTGTGCTCGTTGTCTCTATTGCATGTTTTTCGTTTCGTTTTGTCGTCTGGCTTTGACATAGGTTGGTTGAATCAATAGGACACCGAGTGGTATGTCTGTAGTAGAAAGCTTGATCGCTTTATATTGCAAATGACTCAGGATCATTGTTGCGTAGTCATTTCCGATAGTGGGCACCTTGCAGACAGTTTAGCTGGGGGTTGGGTTGCCAGAGCTGTATCTTGTTCGCAAGTTAAGCCGCTTGAGGCTTGCCTTGTTTGTCTAATTGGTTGGCTACAGTTGCTGTTATGAGCGAGTTGCGATGGTCGTGCGTTTGTGCTGAGTAAGGCGTCGTAAGCTTGGGTTGACATTCTATGTAGCATTTACACGGGCATTGGCCAAATGATCTATGTATCGGTGCGAGTAGTCTTTGCTGATATTAGAATGAGCAGTCTGTTTTAGCGTGAAAATGCTGACTTAGCTGTATTCATCTTTTCAGCCGCTGTTTCGAAGAAGAGCGGTGGTCACGTGGCGAGTTACTTGGAGTTCCCACCTTCCGGACCACCTATGTCCAAACAATATGGACTACAGGTTTGGGGAGCAAAGATTTGGCGACTATGCTAAAGTGCAGTAGCCCCGTGACGCGTCGTCGACATCAGTCAAGTCTTAACTAGTCTCCCACCTTTTGATTCATCTACACCCGCATGGTGGGGGCTACAATTCCGAGGTAAAGGGTTTTGGCGGCCAGGCTAAAAAGCAATGGTCCCATTGCAAGCTGTCGAAATCATCATCATCATTATTTTATTATTATTATTATTATTATTATTATTATTATTATTATTATTATTATTATTATTATTATTATTATTATTATTATTATTATTATTATTATTATTATTATTATTATTATTATTATTAATTTAGTGTGAAGATGCCCTTTTTCATTGGGATGCTCTAACTAGATTTCCACTACAACATTAATATTTGTGTAAGGTAATAAAGAAATATCATATCGAACAATCAAGATGCACCAATTCAACCTCAGGTCTGGCACCAAGAAGTTGATGTAGAGTATGCTTCGAGGAAGCATATAAGCAGGCATCACAGCTGGCTGATGGATTGCGCTCCGAAGCCCAGGGAAGATGCGTTGAAAGGATATATTGTCAAGGGTTTAAAGTATCTTATGATGGGTATGTCTCACTTGAGCCAGGTGGTCGTTGCTGGGACGGAAGTCGAGGTGGCTCGTGAGAAGGTATACACTATGGAGTGTGTCTTCTCGCATATGCAAGTGTTGTATGGAAGGTATACACTATGGAGTGTGTCTTCTCTATGAAATGGAGCGGCTGCATAAGTAAGCTGAGGAAAAGAGGCTGGATTAGTCAACCTTGGCCGCTGAGACTCAAAGGGCTCGTCTGGAAGCCCTTTAGCGTGATTTGGTAGAAGCGGTGTCCAAGAGAGACAAACTCAAGCAGGAAATTGCGGCTAAGGCGTGTTCTAAACTATGGTCTCTTTCGGATGAAAATGCTTCGAAGGAGGCCAACTGGGCCGCTTAGAAGCAGCAATTGGAATCCGATACAGATTTCAATGCTCAAGAGGCAAGGAAAGCTGAGGACCAACTTAAACTGGAGTGGAATGAGCTCAGTGTTGTGAAGTGAAGTCACGCCACAGAGAAGTCTCAGGTTGACGCGCTGACTGGCAAGTTGGAGCGTGACCTTGTTGGCTCGAAGGCGCGAGAATAAGAGCTTCTGCGAGAACACGGTAGGCTGAAGTTGTTGGCGTTGATGAAAGAGAAGCATCCAGAAAGGGACCTCGGCTATTACAAGAAGATGTCGTATGTGGACTTGTCTCTTATCGTTGCATCTGCAGACGAGGACAGTTTGGGCCTTGATGCCTAGGCCGTGGTGCGTGCAAATGCAACTTCTGCTCATTCCTCCAATTTGCTTAGCTTTTCTATTTATGTATTGTCTCCTGATAAGGAGTAAACTTTGTATACTTGTATGCTTTCCGTTCAGAACATTAATGAAAACAGTTTTATTAGTTTTGTGCTCGTTGTCTCTATTGCATGTTTTTCGTTTCGCTTTGTCGTCTGGCTTTGACATAGGCTGGTTGAATAAATAGGACACCGAGTGGTATGTCTGTAGTAGAAAGCTTGATCGCTTTATATTGCAAATGACTCAGGATCATTGTTGTGTAGTCATTTCCGATAGTGGGCACGTTGCAGACAGTTTAGTTGGGGGTTGGGTTGCCCTAGCTGTATCTTGTTCGCAAGTTAAGCTGCTTGAGGCTTGCCTTGTTTATCTAATTGGTTGGCTACAGTTGCTGTTATGAGCGAGTTGCGATGGTCGAGCGTTTGTGCTCAGTCAGGCGTCGTAAGCTTGGGTTGACATTCTATGTAGCATTTACACGGGCATTGGCCAAATGATCTATGTATCGGCGCGAGTAGTCTTTGCTGATATTAGAATGAGCAGTCCGTTTGAGCGTGAAAATGCTGACTTAGCTATATTCATCTTTGCAGCCGCTGTTTCGAAGAAGAGCGGTGGTCACGTGGCGAGTTACTTGGAGCTCCCACCTTCCGGACCATCTATGTCCAAACAATATGGACTACAGGTTTGGGGAGCAAAGATTTGGCGACTATGTTGTAGTGCAGTAGTCCGTGATGAGTCATCGACATCAGTCAAGCTTGACTAGTCTTCCACCTTTCGAACCATCTACACCCGCATGATAGGTGCTACAATTCCGAGGTAAAGGGGTTTGGCGGCCAGGCTGAAAAGCAATGGTCCCGTGGCAAGCTGTCGAAATCAGTTTCGAGCTCACTAGGCTCCCACTGTCCAAAGCATCTACACCTGTGCACATTAAGCTACAAATTTGGAAGTTTTCGACGGCCACACTGAAAAGCAGTGATTCCGTGTCAAACTATTGAAATCAGTTCACGACTGACTATGCTCCCCCCTTCTAGACTATTTACACCCGTGCAGTGGGGGCTACAAGTCCAAGGTTGGCGATTCGGAGGCCATACTTTAAAGTAGTGGTCTCGTGGCTAGCCATCGGAATCAGTTTGGGTCTGACTAGGCTCCCACCTTCTAAACTATCTACACCCGCACAGTGGGGGCTAAAAGTTCGGGGTTGGTAATTTGGTGGCTACACTGAAAAGCAGTGGTCTCGTGGTGAGCTGTCGGAATCAATCTGGGACTGACTAGGCTCCTACCTTCTAAACTCTATACACCCACGTAGTGGGGGCTACAAGTTTTTAATTTGGCGGCCATACTAAAAAGCAGTAGTCCCATGGCGAGCCATTGAAATCAGTTTGGGACTAACTAGGCTCCCACCTTCCAAACCATCTACCCCCGCGCAGCAAGGGCTACTGGTTTGGGCTTTGATAAGAAGCTTTCATTGCAAGTCGTCACCAAGCGTGATAGCGCTGATTAGACTCCCACTCCCTAAAGGGACTAGGGTTCAGGGTGAACTAAAAGCCTTCATCATCAGCCTTGGCTGACTAAGCTTGCCCAGTTGGAGAAGGGTTTCGCCTACTAAATGGCGTGCAAACCTACATCCACAAACACAGTGTGTTGTGTGGACAACAAGATGGTTCATTGTGTGGACAAAGTTACCTTAAATCATCTAGTGATCCGTAGGTACCATCCGTATGTCGGAGTTGACTAGTATTTCTAGTGTTCGTGCCAGGCATGTGGTAGAATACTGCTTGAATGGTAGGCCAAGCCCATGGGCCCGCAGAGGAAGAGCTAGGGTTTCCTGCATGGTTGCTCTATGTGTCCGGCGTTGATCGGGGGGTAAAACTTGTACAACGTAGGTTGCGTGACGATTGAGTATCAGTTACTCCCCCTCAATTGATGGGGTTGCATGCAGAGCCATTAATTGAACAAATGTGGTCTGCACAGTTTCGCCGGGAACCGTCGTCTTCTCGTTTTCCATACGGTATTCAATGCTTGACAGGTAATGTTGGAGCGCTCGTTTGGTGAACCATCATGCTTATATAATGGTCATCTCCAATCGTTGTAGACACTATCTTTCGCAGAGCTTATCTCCTGTAATGTTATTGCTTGAAAAAAATGTTTTGGGTTTCCCAAAGGCTGACGGTGGATCTTCATCTCTGGAATATCCGAATGTTCTGACATTTGAACTGATCAGGTACGACGATAGTTGCTATTATGCGTAGTCACCTGTTCTAGGTGGGCACATAGTTGATTTATTGAGCTAGATCTCGTAATTTCTTCTCATATTGGTGAGAAGTAGTACGAATTCTCTCCCAAGGGAAGAATTTGTCGTTCATGTGCTGGTGCCTCATCGTTATTCTTAAATGTTTAATTTCAGAGGTAGCACCAGCAGCCATTGTCCGAGCGTCTGCCTCCACCACTTCTCGATTAGCTCTGTCGCCTCGCCTTGCGCTGAAAGTCGACATCCAGGTTGGGGTGGAGTTGGACATGGCGTGTCGGAATGGGCCATTGATTTCCAAATATTCCTGTCTTCCTTGCGCGGGAAGGTGTATGCATTCCGAGTCCACCTACTAATTGTCCCAAGTTCATCTGGTTGATCGGATCGAGCGTGTGAGTTGGCCATAAATTTTCTCAGTGCTCATGGTTGTCGATTTTGTACCACCTCCGACCATATTTGAGGGATATATATGCGAAGGAGTTGGACATGATGTTTTCATCCTGTTCTTGTTCATTCCAGTCTTCGCGAAGAGGTTGAGGAGTGAAGTCTTCTTCGGATGCCTCTCGTAGTTGAATTGTTTAAACGAGTCTTTACTTCATGTTGCATTGTATTCAAATGCTTATAGTATGTATATTTTTGTATCCGCTTCAAGGCATTTGTTGTTACATCTTTCCAATAATCAATATAGTTTGTTTTTGTAATTCTTCCTTTATTTCTTAAATAATTGCAAATCACATAAGTCTTTAAGAACTAAAACTCTACATTGACTATGGAAAGGGAAATAAACGATTGAAAGTAGACTAACTGTTGACGGAGAGAAATTGATCCTGGCCTTGAAGTGAATTCGGGTTGCTCTTGTGGATTGTTCAGCGGACTATCAAGGCGTTACAGAGGTTACTGAAGAGTAAACCTTGTGGAGGGGTTAATCTCCGTACCGACCGAATGTCGGGGGATGTGTTTCCGTTTGCCATGGCCTCTTTGTTTCGCTGGGCGGAATAGCATATTGCTTCTGTACTGCTTGAATGTGACGTCTTTGCCGTCATTTGGCCTGACACTGGTTCAGGTTGTTCTGTAGGATGTAGTTGGATCACGGAGCATTATTTCTATTTCAGTGCGGCGTAATGGCACTTTCGTGTCGTAGGTTGGTCTCCACGTATTGTCCTTTCGAATTGGTTAGTTGTGTACTTAACGCACTGGTGAAGGGTGGAGACTACTGCTTCCATCTGGTGGAGCTATGGTCTTTCCAAGATAAGGTTGTAAGTCGATGGTGCATCTACAACCATGAAGTCCAGAAACAGGACCTTTCTTAGCTGCAGCTCTTCGGCCACTATCGCCAACCTTATCTTGCCGATGGGGAAACATTTCTCCTCGCTAAACCCAATCAGCGGGTAATCTGCAGATGTTAGGTTTTCCTCCTTGAGGCCCATACTGTTGAACGTGTTGTAGAACAGGACGTTGAGCGAGCTTCTTGTGTCCATCAGAACTTTCTTTACCTCCCACCTTGCAATAGAGACTAAGATGATTAGGTCGTTGTATGGCGCTCAGACTCCTTCGAGGTCTTTGTCCGTAAAAGATCAAGGTGAGGATGGGGCTCTAGACGGTTGAATAGAAAACGTGTATGTCCTAATCCGCGGGATGTGTCCGCATCTTTAGTAAGGTCCACTTGCGAGACCTGTACGATTGGTCTTCATTCGGTCCGACTCCATCAAAGACATATTATCCCTAGAGTCTCCTTTTCTATTTCTTTAACTAACTCCCCCCATCCTTGGTTCGTTCTGGCCGCTTCTCAGAGTTCAGGAATTCTTTTAGTTTTCCCCTGTGAATCCAATACTCAACCTCATACCTCAGAATCTGGCAGTCATTGGTATCGTGGCCACCATCTTTGTGGTATGCGCAGTACTTGTCGTTGTCACGCTTGGCGGGGTCTCCGCGTTGCTTTGGGGTCCACTTCAGATCTTCCCAATTTTTTATGGAGTTTAGTACGTCCGACAGACTAGAATTGAGGGGCGACACAGTTCTAGATCCAACTTAGTTGGATGTTTTCTCTAGCCTGGACCGACTAGGGTTTGACTTGTTGTCTCCGTGCTTTCTTTTGTTTTTTTCTTCATCTTCACGTCTTTTTCCCTCATTCTTGTCCTTATGAACGCATAGCTTCT
Source organism: Berberis vulgaris (assembly GCA_963556465.1). NCBI lineage: Eukaryota > Viridiplantae > Streptophyta > Magnoliopsida > Ranunculales > Berberidaceae > Berberis > Berberis vulgaris. The sequence continues at coordinate 65,333,322 of OY747132.1, forward strand.
TTTCGTCTTCAGTTTCCCTCTTCACAGTCCTCAGTTCCTCCAAGGTAATGTGTTTTTTGGCACTCTTAAGGAGCTCTGTCGTGTCCAGAAGGGGTTCCAAGGTGAGGTCTTCATAAAGCTTTCCCTCCTTGAGGCCCGCAGTAAAGACAGTAACGGTTGTATCGTCGCTGCATCCGTCAATGAGGGTCACCTCATTGTTGAAGCGCATGACATACTCTCTGAATGTCTCGTGGGACCTCTGCTTGAGAGAGAGCATATAGTGTGGACCTTTTCGAAAATGCTAGTTCCTAACAAAATGTGTCAGGAACTCCTTTGCCTGGGTCTTAAAGGAGTCGATCGACCTCGGCGAAAGGTTGTGGAACCACGTCAGTGCTGACTTCTTTAGGATGGTAGGAAAAGTTATGCACATTACCGACTCGGATCCTTCCTTGAGGGTCGTTACATGCTGGTAATGACGCAGGTGGTCGAATGGATCGGTGGTTCTGTCGTAGAAGTCGAGCTTCAAGGGAGTGAACTTCCTCGGGAATGCCTCATTCTTGAATCGGTCCACAAATTGTGGGACAGAGAGATGGTACAACACGTCTGGGTCGTGAGCCCCTCAGCGTTAGCCGCGCAGCCTGCCCTAGTCCAATGAGAACTAGCGATGGCTTGGCTTTCTTGTGTTTGCTTTCTACCATCCTCCCGAGACAGAGGCCCGTGCTGCTCCTGGTCTCCATTAGTAGGTAGTGAATTTTGTCACGTGAGAACTTCCACCACCTTGGCAATCTGCTGTTTTTGATATGACAGCATATCGGTTTTGGGGTCCGCCATTGCTGTAGTTGGCGCAGGGGCGTGAGTCTGCTGCTCATGCATGACCAGAATCACTAAAAGCGGCAGTACAGCGCAAGCCTGAGCGTTTGACATGTCCCTTTATTCTCCGTTGTTGCGTGACCTAGTGGTCACCATCTTACTGAGTTTTGAAGGGAGACGACGCTAGTGAAAAGTTAAAAACTTTGTCGTCTCCACGGACGATGCCAAACTTTTGCAGTCTTTTTTCGTGTCGTGCTTTGACCTAGTCTCACTGACCTGCATAAGTAACGCACGTGAGCCACGGACCACCGTTGTGGTGGCCAATGACAATCTAATGCTAAAGTTAGACTGTGATCCGAGGAAGACGTAATGTTGTAAACAGAAAAGAAATTTGTAGTGTACCTTTGCTTACCAACATCATGACTTATTTATATTGCAGGAGTCGTGGTTCTACGAGACCATCGAAGACTTAGTTTTGAAAGATCTTTATTGAAATCCTCCTCAAATTAATAGTCGTGTTGTAAGAGAGAAGTTTCATGTTAGCCACGTGTTATTGGATACGCGGGAGATAGTTCCCAATCCAAAAGCAATTTGTAGAAGAAAGTTTTTCTGTGTGGAATTTACTATGGTATTTGCTTCCTAGTTGAAAGTAAAGAGTTGTTGTAGTTTTCCGTCCAAAGATGATCCTCGAGATACTTGTCTTAGCAAGACTTACGGGTATTGAGGATAGTTGTGAGACGTATGGGCCTAGCATGCTGTAAGAGTTCGAGTCCATCTGGCAGATGAACTAAGCGGGTTTGGGATCTCATGGGCCAAATCAGTGTTGGGCTGACATTGGGGCTCGTAATTTCTCGAGATCATCATAACACGTGTATGACTCAGGGATGTGACTGTTTTTATGTATCATCACCATCAATACCTTAAACCACCCATCATAACACCCTGCCCAGAAACAGAGCTCTGTTTCAACCATCTAACAACACAACTTTTGCCCAATAACAAATAAACCCACATATACTAACCGTCCAGCATAACGCCCGATGCAGATTTTACTAACCTAAATTTATAAGCTAATAAACCTAAATACGAGGATTGACGACACAACCGAATTTTAAAATTTATTTAAACTAATCTAAAGTGGGGATTATAACAGTTGAAAATTACTAAATTAAGATAAATAAATTGAACAACTAAAAATTAAATTGATAAAATGATGAGGGAGTAGACCGAGACATCAGATCCACCCCAGGTTTTTCGAGACTTATGTGACCTAAATTACTGTTTTCGAGAATCACTGCGACTAATATAAGAATTAATCTACATTCATAATTAATTGCATGTCTTTCTACGGCACAAACAATCACAGGTTTAACTTAATTAACTAAAACAAGCTTCGAATATCTACAAAGAAAACTTCTAACTACCGACTAGTCTAGATTATTATACCAGATATAATTGGTGAAAGCAAGTTAATAATATTTAGAAATCAATTGTATTTAACATTGAAGCATATAGAAAACTGTAATTCAAATACGATAAACTCTAGGAAGGGGTCTAGAAAATCACGGTGGAGGTGAATCCCACGGCTATGTGGTGGAAATCCATCTCCTCTTCAATGTTATGTAGGCTGTGTGGTGGTACAGAACAAACAGTACGGTGCCAATAACAAACTGTTTTGAAAAATAGTTATTTCCCGCCAAAAGATCGTCCCCTACCTCGCGAATTCTCTGCCTGGCTCGTTGTTGGTTCGCCTCTGTTCGTCCCTACTGCGAGCTGCTCCGGTACCTGCAAGAAAGATAAGGAGATGGAGGAAAAGAGATAGAGAACGAAGAGAGACGACGTGGTGGTTCGACGATGGCTGGACGGTGCTAGTGCTCTGTTGTGGGAGGTTGTGGCTGCTGGATGTGTGCGATCTCCTCTGTTGCAGGGGAGGGGAAGATGAAATAGAGTGAATGGAAAGTTATGAGGTTCGTGATGGAGCAAGAAGAGAGGGCGAAACGTGCGCTCTTTTCGTGGTAGCTGATTACGGTGGGAAGTGGATTCAGGCGAGAAGAAGAACGAGGCGAGGTGACTCTGATCGTTGTGTGATGATGATTCTGGTGTTCTTTGTTGGTTGGGGATGAGGGGAGGAAGACACAAACGAGAGAGAGAGAGGAGAGTAGGGCGTAATGGTGATTTGTTTGATGAAGAATAAGGGGCGTGAAGGAAGAAAGAAAAGAATAACAGGGACAGATGGAGGAGAAAGGTGACTGTGATGGCGAGGCTAGCGGTGGTGGTGATTTGGTTGGCGGCGAAAGACAAAGGTCTCTATGTCTCTGCCAAGGAAGGATGGAGAAGGGATCTTGGTGGCTGGAAAAACAGGGAAGAAGAAGAGGAAATACGTGAGCAGAAGAGGAGAAAGGAAAGGGGAGAGAGGAAGACTAAATAGGTTTTCTTTATTTCTCTTGGGTTTGGATTTTTAGGTTAGTTTTTGGGCTTGGGCTTTGTTTAATACAAGTAAATTTGGATTTGTTTGGGTCGGGTTTTGGTACGTGGTTGTCCACTTGTCATCTATTACTTTGTAACTCCATTTGAATCAACCAATTGATCATTCTTCAAAATGCAGTCTTAACGCAATTTCGTCAATTAAGCTCAAATTCTTAAAAAAACAAAAAAAAGAAATAATTAGAATAAAATATAATATTTAAAATACTAACATATATAAATTAAAAGATATTTTATGTAATATTTATGTGAATATCAAATACCCTTAAACCTATATTTTCCTACTCCTCGAGCAAAACAAGAAAAATAAAATCCTTACTCGCTTTCGCAGAAATCATCGGTTGCACTTACTTTAAACGTGCAACAAGGCTTTGAATACCTTTCAAAAAACAAGGCTTTGAACTCTTAGATTACCTCTAGTGGACGAGTTATAGTCTTGTGAGGGTTTCTAGAAATGTTATACACAAATATTACTGACTAAATCAATTTCAAAGGCATGGTCACATAGGCACTCTATTTATTGTCCTCAGAGTAATAATCTAATTGCAAAAAATTTCAGAAAACAACTAACAGTATCACAGTAATATATCAAAGAGTTTAACAACAATTTAATAATATCAAAAGGTTAAATAAATTTCATCAATCATTTTCAACTCAAAGTGTGTGTGTGTGCATGACCTTATCAACATAACTCTCTATTTCAAAGTAGAGACGTGACTAAATAACCTTTACAAAGCACGCTTCAACTATAAATCTCTCTTGTCACTCAGAATGAACTACTCAGAATTTAGCTATTTATCACTCAATTAGTTTGACACTCATTAGTTTATACCTATTAGAGTTTGGCCATCGTTTTGAAAACTAATTGAGTTTAACACTCGTTTTCTAAATGAACCGTTAAATCCACGTCATTGACTAGTCAAAACTAATTTTTAGACCATTTTGCCTTTACATTAATTGAGTATAATTATTTAATAAGTGACTCTAATTTTTTTAAATCTAAAACCCAAAATTGCCCCACCTCCTCTTTTCTTTCTCTTTGCAGCTTTTATTCTCTCTACCAGTAGTAACCCACCTCCAAATCCCAACCCCCATTGCCACCACGACCTCCGCACACGGAGACACCTTGAAGATTGCAATAGATTGGAGCATCACAACCCCGATTCTTCCTATCATCTTTCTGCTACTTCCAATTGACCAGAAACGGGTATTTAAATATAACACTTTTAGCTTTGTTGCATCATTCAAACTTTTCCTTTTACTATTGGAAAACCCCTTCCAATCTTTGGTCTTTTAATCCATGATAATTGAAGTAGTCTTGTGCTTTAAGAAAAAAAAATGATAAATTCAAGAAATTGGGATAGAGATCTTTTGATCAATGAATTGAACCAAGGTAAGGAGTTGGTCAATCAACGAAGGTTCCACCTAAGCCCATTTTGTTCCAATGGAAAAGTATTAATCAGATAGTTACAGTCTTCATTCAACAAAGCTATTGTGATGTTGAATTACAATCATGCTGAGGCAGTGACTAAACTTCAAGAAACAGTAACAAAGTCCCTCAGGTTGGTTAGCGGCAACCCGATTCATTCGACCCCCCTTTCACTTTAAGAAGTTGAAGAGCAGACCCTCTGCTTCCTTGCAAGAAATGCAAATCCACAAAGATAGACGCAGATCCTCTGCCTTGCAAATCTCTCAATCTCCTCCTCCGCCTTGCAAATCTACCTCTCACACCGGAGCTCTATTAAGAGATGAAGCCACAAGGCGGAGAAAATGGGTAACTATCAGACCTTAACCTATAACAAATTTTTGAAACTATGGTTCAAAAAATTAAACTCAATTTTAGGGGTGGGGTGGGGGCAATTTTGGGTTTTAGGGTATAAAAAATTAGAGTCAATTATTCAAATATTAAACTTAATTAACCCAATGTAAGGGGAAAATGGTCCACAAATTAGTCTTGATCAATCACTAACGTGGATTTAACGGCTACGTCAGAAAACGAGTATTAAACTCAATTACTTTTCAAAATAACGGCCAATCTCTAATAAATATAAACTAATGAGTGTCAAACTAAAAAAAAACCCTATATATGAGGAAAAGAATAAATTATGAAAACACAAACATCTCACATATTAAGTTCATGGAAAACAAACTTTTCAAATAATGAAATGAATATGATCTCATGGATAGGAATATCAATTACTTTGAGAATGTTGAATCAAACACCATAATTCTTGTCTATTCAATTTCCACATCTATTAACTGGACATTTACTTAGGATCAATTAGGTCTTCATTAGGTTGTAATGAGGCTAAGATTGTGGCTTACAAGAATGAAAAAGAGTGTACAAAAATTCTCTGAGAATGAATACACTCTTTAATAAACTCATGGGCACTGAAGAATAAACTTTGTTTCTCAATTCTTCATCACGTTTATCTCTTTTATTTTTCGAAACATCACTTTTTTTTCTATAAAATCAATGACATGCTTTCCCCTTCTACGCAACGAGACATTTCAGTTTTGAGGATTCATGGAATATCTAGTTTCAACTCCAGCTCTTTCTATTTGCCCATTCTAAAAATATATCAATCATACACATTCTCAGATAAATTGGGTAAGGATAAAAATATATATGGGGTATAACTTCATAATTGGAGTAGGTAATTGAGATGGGGTTAGCAAAGAAAAAGGCTATTCAAAGACTCAAGGGGTTGCAAACATATATTTATTATTAGGTAGGCTAAAAGGCTAAAGAACGATTCAAAGAAGAAGAAAAAATGTCGATATCACTTCCTAAGCTCTAGCCGTTATTATGATATCTCAACTAAATAAACTAAGAATTACTAGTGTAATAATTCAATTTTAATGTCATTCTCAAGCAATCAATAAAATAAACAAGAATAATGAGATCATCAACGAGATAATGCGGACTCAAGAAAAGTCAAAGTTTATTTAATAACCCTCAAGAAAAATAAAATGTCTCGAAACTCACAAGGGTTAAGTCTCCACTATTATTCTAAGACTTTTTAGTTAATATCTTACCCACAACTTCAAATTATGCTAACTTGACTTATAGTGCAAGAAAAATCGAGTTGAAATATATTTAACTTAAAGATATTATCAAACCTTATGTTTTCCTATTGATATATCAAAGTGACAAGTGATAACATGCATTTCTCAAATTTAAAAGCATACTTGAAAGCACATTCTCTTCATCGAAAAGGAATTCAAATTTTGAACGCATTTTCAAATTGAAAAAAAAAAATTCACACAATCATAATCATCTATGTATTCAATGAAGATTGAGTAGAATACAATAGTCAATCAGTAGAATTGTGATAATACATTTCAGTTCAAAATTTTGAAAAATGCACAAAAACTCATAAACCTCAAACCTAAACAAAACATTGTCCTCGATGTATAAAATAAGGATCATGGCAAATGAAAGAAAGGGAAAAGACGATAGTTAGAGGGATATTACCATGGAAAAGTTTTTACCAATTTTGATGAAATCATCAACCTATGAACACTAGAAAATATAAGAATTGTGGACTCATCGTGAGAAATTGATAAAAACACATACATGACACAAATGAAAAAATACATGTATCAGTTGTGAGTCAAAATTGTTACGGAGCTAACGAGTATAAATGAAATACAACTAGAAAGAACTCGAAAATCAATCTAGACTGACAATAATGACACAACTGAAGCTGGGCAGCCTCCCAGGAGCGCTTGGTTTTACGTCGTTAGCCCGACACACATTCTTTCTCATAAATGATGTACCATAAAGTGAAGAGGAAGAACATAACAAAGACCCTCCTCCAAAAGTGTCAAAAATCATATAGCAACAACCTAAAAAGTTGAGGATCCGTCCAACAAATAGTAGCAACTACATACGACACAACATATACTAACACATCCATAAAGTTATGAAGGCGCTATGCAAAATCATAGAGAAAATGCAAATGAACTCGTATTCCTAGAAAATTCGTGGGGACCTTGAGCAGAAAGGGGTCACAAACAGTGATATCCAGCAAATGACTCCTGCCTACATCTAAAAAAGGGACATCCTAAGTTAAGTTGCAAATAAGAAGATTGAATATGTTGCACAATAGGATGGTCAAAACTAAATCATCCCTTGAAAACAAGAAATCCACATAAGTATAGTCAATTGATGTGAAACGGATGCAAACATGTATGTCCATAGATATATCGGCTGGTATAGGCTCATCTTAACAAAATGAATTGCACAAAGATGATGAGCTAGACAACTCAACAACGCCCCCAAACTTGGAATCAACACCACCTATGGGATGTAGTCTCTCTATAGATGCGTCATTCGATAACGATCAGACTATTTCTTGAATTATATGATCATTCGTATCATGAAAATAGTCGACGCGTGACTCCAAAAATATGGGGAATCAGACTTCATGCAAGAGTCACTAGGAAAACATATGTCGAATGGATCATCATGAAAATGTGGGAAAGGGAATGGGTCAGAAAGCACAATAGTCTCAACATAAGGGGTCAGTTTTGACTCACTGAGTACAAGGACTTCCACTTTAGGCTTCCGTGTGTAACCAGGATCCATAATAGGGGTTGAATCAATAAGAAAAGTAGTCACTTCCCTAATGGAATCGTCAATATCGAAGTCTAAAACGAAGTGAGTCAAACATGTCGCTAAGGGATCATCTGATGCAGATTGCAAAAAAGAATTCTCTATTGAACTCTCAATCATGTTAACTTCACAAACATCCTCCGACTCAGGAGGTTGTTGGCTTACATTAAAAACATTGAGTTTGACGGTCATGTTACCAAATGATAGTTTCATGATTCCATTCCTACAGTTAATAATAACTGCCAAAAATGGGCGACCCAAAATAACTGGAATGTGACTGGAAGGATTGTGAACATGTTGTGTATCAAGGACTATGAAGTCCACAAGAAAATAGATATTTTCAACCTAATGATCACATCCTCTATAACACTGTGGGGAACTCTAATTGACCTATCTGCTAATTGCAGTGTTACTTTAATCGATTTTAGCCCGCAGAGACCTAATTGCTCGTAAACAGAGTTTGGCAACAAATTAACACTCGTCCCTCAAATCCAACAATGCCTTGCAAACATATGATCACCAATGACACAAGAAATAGTCGGGTACCCAGGATCTTTATAGTTAGGTGGGGTTCTGTGTTGAATAATTGAGCTTACTTGTTCGGCGAGGAAGGCTCTCTTTTGCACATGTAGCTTATGCTTCTATGTGCAAAGATCCTTAAAAAACTTGGCATAAGTAGGAACTTGCTTAATAGCATTGAGCAATGGAATATTAATGTGAACTTTTTTAAAATTTTCCATTACATCGTTAGCATTTGTTCATTGCTTTGCCGGAGCTAACCGGGGATTGTAATGGTACAATCGAAATCTAGGGTTTGTTTTTCTAGTTTATAGATTAGTTATAATTTTCTTTGTTTAGGAAAAATGTTAGGAGTCACTTTCTTATTTGTTTTATTTGTTTTTGTTTTAGTTATTTTTGCATTACCACACACAGGAGCTCAAGTGGGAACGAAGTGAAAAGTAGACGTCACGAAACACAAATAGAAAGGGGAAAAAATAGCAAAGCAAAGGAATACAAAAATAAATACATATATGTTGCAATGTGAATTTTCCTTTTCAGATTATGATTTGCCAAGAAACTCTTAGAAGTCGGCGAGCTGTCAGGTGGACAGTGTTTCTGATCAACGGCAACTCGACTTCTAACCGGCGTCACAAGTAACCCAAAATAGGTTCATGCAGAATGTAACTTCTACCCACCACATCTGCACGCGGTTTTTGTGTGATCACTTGTGTTTGGTTGTTTTAGGTAGCATTGCATGCAAATTTTGAATTGTGGCAGGATTGATTTGTAACTTCCGTGCCTTCTCTCGCGGATAGGTTAACCACCATCTATTTTAGGATTAAGAACCTAAGTTTTCACTGTTTAAAATTTGTAGCAAGATAATTGTCTAGGACATGTTTGGCGCTCATAGGGACCCTCTTTGGAAGTTTGACAGCTTAAAGTGCTCGAGTGAAGGAACATATCCTATCTAGGAACAGTTCTTGAACTAACATTTCACTTTGAGCTAGAAAGTGGAAAGAAAGAGGTAAAAGCAACTCGGTAGTGGCGGATTGATAGGAAATTACAGTGCCTCTCCCACAGTTAGGTCAATTGAATTGCATTTCAGCCCTCCATTAATAACAAAGTTCTAAGATCGTCTGCCATTCATTTTGTTTGCGCATCATTTAGGTGTCATTTAGGGTTTTGTTGTTTTTATTTTTTTTAGAGTTTGGTCATCTTCATATAGAAATTAGGCGTGCATAACATATAAAAAATAAAAATAATAAAAAAAACATTTGAAACCTGTTTAGGAGTGTTGACTTTGAAACTTCGTTGTTCACTAGTTTATGCGTACCTGGGTACATAATTCTAAGAGTATGCTTGTCCGACAAGACTCCAAGGAGTTCTTTGAAGTCCCCATCACCTATTTAGGTTCATCATCCTTGCCTACTGAGATGGTTGGGGAAAAGGCCTTTAAGGATTACTTCTCCCCTTCTCCCAGCAATGTTCCATCTTGCATTGTCTTACCTGAGACAACTGCAAACAGTTTCAAACTCAAACCATCCATTATTCATCTTTTGCCCTCTTTTTATGGTTTCGAGAAAGAATACCCTTATCTTCATGTCAAAAAGTTTCTTGATATATGTGCTATCCTGAAGTACCAAAAATTTTCTGATGATTCGGTCAGTCTTAGGTTGTTTCCCTTTTATCTGAAAGATAAGGCAAAATCTTGGTTAAATTAATTAGAGAAAGGATCCATCACGACTGGGATGCATTGTCAAGAAAATTCTTGTATAAGTGTTTCCCTATTCATAAAATGAATGCCCTCCAATGAGATTTATCTAATTTTCAACAAAATGGGGCGAACATTTCTATGAATGTTGGGAAAGGTTCAATGAACTAATTGTTAAGTGTCCCCATCATAGATTTGAGAAGTGGTGACTAGTTCAATACTTACAAGACGGTTTAACCCCTCAAAACCGTCGTATGATTGATGCCACTAGTGGTGGGCCACTAATGAAAATGAGCGTTAATGAGATATGGGAGTTCTTTGAAACGCTTTCCAAAATTTCTCAGCAATGGGATTATTTGATAAAGGAGTCTGATAGGTGTAAGGGCGATATATATTAAGTTAGAGATACATTTGTTCACCCCATTATGCCTCGAATTTAGAGACAATTGTTATGACTATGGCTCAAAAGATAGATGCATTTTTGAATTTGACTCAACCTGCACCTCCGGCAAATGCTTCATCTGAGGTTTGTGTTGCATATTCGAGTCCTAGTCATTCAATAACTAATTGTGACTTGCAAAACAATTATCCTGCCTACTATGCTGAGCAAGTCAACTTTTTCAATGCTATGCAGTGACCTGAGCAAGTCAACTTTTTCAATGCCCATGGCCCGCACTAAAGGGGAAATGTTGTTGTCTCCCAGGCTCCTCAAGCCCCTAGCCCTGTTAGACCTCATTTTAATCAAGCCCTTCATCCAACACGTCAAGTTTAGAGGAAACGGTTAATCGTTTTATGCAGCGGGTAGAAAGTATGATTGAGCAACATTCTAAGCATATATCAGAGTTGAAAGCCACGACTCAACACCAATCTCAAGCCATCAATAGACTTGAGATAGCTGTGAGTAAGATTTCTCAGTCACTGTCTGAGAGAGAGCCATGAAGATTTCCTAGTCAACCTGTTCCAAAGGCCTAAACCTACTTGTAGTACCGCAAGTGCACGGATGTCTAACTAGTCAACAATGGAAAATACAGGTCGATCCCACGAGGATTGACAAGACAACCAAATTCTAAATTCTATTTAAACTAATCTAAAGTAGGGGTTACAGCAGTTGGAAATTACTAAATTAAGAGAAATAAATTGAACAACTAAAAATTAAATTGGTAAGATGATGAGGGAGTGGACCAAGACATCAAATCCACCACAGGTTCTTCGAGACTTGTGTAACATAATTAATGTTTTCGAGAATCACTACAACTAATCTAAGGATTAATCCACATTCACAATTGATGATACATAAAATGGTCACACCTCTGAGCCGTACACATGTCGTGATAATCTCGAGGAAGTACGGACCCCAGCATCAGCCAACACTGAATAGGCCCAAGTGGTTCTAAGCTCGTTCAATTCAGTTTGCCAGGCAGACCTGGACTCTCATAACATGCTAGGCCCACACGTCTCACAGCTGTCCTCAATACCCGTAAACCCTCCTTAGGCAAGTATCTCGAGGATCTGCTTCAGATGGGTAACTACAGCAGCTCTTTGCTCCCAACTAGGAAGCAAACATCTGAGTATCTTCCACACAGGGAAACTCCCTTCTATGAAATGATTTTGGATTGGGAACTATCTTCTGTGTATCTTGGAGTGCAGAGCTAACATCGAACTCCCCTCCTACAGCACTACTCCTAATTAGAGTGGGATCTCCACAAATATTTCCTCCCTAATCTACGCCTACAATGACATGGTTAAACTAGGACACCTTGTACTATAAATAATACATGAGGTTGGTAAACTAAGGTACGCTACATTTTTCCTGTTATAGCATTACAAATTTCTCTGTGCCATGTCCGACTTTACCATCGGAGTGTCATCGGCCACCACAACGGTGGTTCGCGGGTCACGTGTGCTACTTGTGCAGGTCAACAGGTCAACAGGAACCAGATCGGAGCAGGGAGCAAAAAATGATCGCATCAATTTGGCGCCCTTCGTGTGGATGACATAGGTCGTAACTTTACACTAAGTGTCATCTCCTTTCAAAACACAGAGAAATTGTGACCACCAGGTCACGTAACAACAGAGAACCAGGGGACATGTCGAACATTTTGGCCATCCCTATACTGCTTCCTTTAGCAGCTCCTATCTTGCACGCACAACCAACTCATGCTCCCGTACCAACTGCAACAGCGACATATCCCAAAATCGATACGCTGGCATCCCAAATACAACGGATTGCCAAAGCGGTAGAGGCTTTCACGTGACAGAATTCACCACTCGCCAATGGAGACAAAGACCAACACTGACTTCCATTTCCAGCAGATGATAGGGAGCAAGCGGAGGAAAGCCAAGCACCCGTCGGTTCCTATTGAACTAAAGGAGGTTGCGCGGCTAACACTGAGTTCAACACATGACAGAAAGGCTCGGCCCTGAGAACCCCCTCCGCAGAGGGGTGCATGACTTGGACGTACTGTATCCCCTTTCTGTCTCGCCATTTGTGGACCGAATCATGAACGGGGCCCTACCGAGGAAGCTCGACTTCTACGACGGAACCACTGATCTCTTCGACCACCTGCGTCATTACCAGCATGTAATGGCCCTTAAAGAGGGATCAGAATCCGTATTGTGCAGGACCTTTCCCACTAGTCTGAAAAGCTCTGCATTGACATGTTTCCACAACCTTTCACCGAAGTCCATCGACTCTTTCAAAGCGCTGGCGAAGGAATTCCTGACCCATTTCGTCGGAAGCCAACTTTCGAAAAGGATTGTACTACATACTCTCCCTGAGGTAGAGGTCTGGTAAGACACTTCGAGAATACGTCATGCACTTCAACAATGAGCTAACCCTCATAGACAAGTGCAACGACGATACAGCCGTGAACAACCTTCACTGCATGCCTCAAAGAGGGAAATTTCTACAAAGATCTCACCCTGGAGCCCCTTCTGGACATGACGAAGCTCATCAAGAGTGTCCAGACACACATCACCTTGGAAGAAACAAGGACCACAAAGAGGGAAACCGAAGGGAACAGGAGGCCCTCCGCGTCCAGAGACAAAAATGAGGGAAAAAGACCCCCGGATGAGGAACGAAGCAAGAGGAAGCGCGGTGACAACAGGGCAGACCCTGGTTGGTTGAAGCCATAGAAATCGTCCAACTTTGTTGAACCCAAAACATTGACTCCCCGAAACGCTAACCTGTAAGACGTACTCAAATCAATGAAAAAGTGGGAGGAACTGAAGTGGCCCCCAAAGGCACGCAAAGACCCCGCCAAGCGCGACAATGGCAAGTACTGCGTGTACCACAAAGAAAGTGGCCACAACACCAATGACTGTAGAAGTCTGAGGTACGAGGCTGAGTACTGGATCTGTAAGGGCAAACCGAAAAAGTTCTTATAGTCCAAGAAGCAAGCAAAGCAGACAAAGAACAGGGGAGAGTCAGTTAAAGGAATAGAAAATGAGACTCCAAGGATAATATACGTCATTCATAGAGTCAGACCAGTCACACAGGTCCCACAAGCGAACACTACTGGATATGCAGACACAATCAGCGGATGAGGATAGGCACATCTGCCACTCAAGGGTCCGAATCCCTATTCCCACCTTGACCATTAAGGACAAGGACCACAAAGGAGTCCGAGTGCCACATAACAACGCTTTAGTCATCTCGGTCTCCATAGCAAGATGGGAGATAAAGAAAGCTTTGGTTGACACAGGAAGTTCACTGAACGTTCTGTTCTATAACGCATTCCGCAACATGGACCTCAAGGAAGAAAACCTGACGTCTTCAAAACACCCACTCATCAGATTCAGCAGGGAGAAATGTTTCCCCATTGGAAAGATAAAACTAGCTACGGTAGCAAGTGAACTGCAGCTCAGGAAGGTCATATTTCTAGACTTCATGGTGGTAGACAAACTATCATCCTACAATCTCATTCTGGGAAGACCATGGCTCCACCAGATGGAAGCAGTGGTCTCCACCCTTCACCAGTGTGTTAAGTATACTGCTAACCACTCGGAAGGAACAATACGTTGGGACCAACCAATGGCACACCACACTGAAACAGATAGAGTGCTCGCAGATTCAGCTACATCATGCAGAACAGCCTGACCTAGTGCAAGACCAAAAGACGAGAGAGAAACAATCAGTTCTCCCGCCCAACGAGTCGTAAAGGCAATGGCAAGCGGGAACACATCCCCCCACATTCCATCGGCGTGGAAATCTGCCCCTCTACAAGGTTTACTCTTCAGTGACCTATGTAACACCTCGACAGTCCGCTAAAACAATCCGCGAAGAGCAACCCGATTCACTTCAAGGCCAGGATCAGTTTCTCTCCATCAACATTTAGTTTGCTTTAAGTTGGTTGTTTCCCTTTCCCTAGTCAATATTGAGTTTTAGTTCTTAAAAGCCTTATGTGATTTGCAATCATTTAAGAAATAAAGGGAGAATTACGAAAAAAAACTCTATTAGTTATTGGAAAGACGTAACAGCAAACACCTTGAGGCAGATACAAAAGACTACATATTACGAACGCCCTGAAGCGGATACAAAAAACTGAGCATCTGAATACAGTGCAAACTAAAGTAAAAGACTCGCTTAGACAATTTCGTTACGTAAAACGTCCATCGAAAACTTGCAAACTCTCCAATGCGAGCAAACTGCAAATGTGAACAAAGATAAGCGAACAAGATACACAAAATAGTATACTAAGGCATCTGATCAACATGGAGTGAGGACTTGTTGTCTGATCGTGCAAGCAACACGAACAGTCCAAAGCAAGCCAAACTATGATCCAGCAAACTCTACCCTCGAATATGGTTTGTGGGGTGCAAAAATGACAACCAGGAGTGTCGCGACAAGCCACGACCAGATACGACCAACTCACATGCTCGATTAAGCGAAACGAACAAACCTGGGACAAGTATCAGGTTGAAACAGGCATAGTAGATCTCATGGCTGCATGGATAAGAAGGGCGTCCAAGAGTCATTGGTCCAATCCATGGACCATGTCCAACTTCTCTTCATCTCGAGATCCCGAATTCCAATGCAAGGGAAGGCAACGGGGTTAATCGAAAAGTGGCGGAGGCAACCACAACGGAGTTGGACATTGGTGTTATCTCTAAAATTAAACATTTAGGAACAATGATAAGGCACCAGCACATGAACAATATACTCTTTCCTTGTGAAAGCGCCTGTACTACTTCTCCGCGAAATGAAAAGAAATTACGAGATCCCAGCAGATCAACTACGTGCTTACCCAATGCAAGTGACCACGCATAACGACAACTATTATTGTGCCTGACCTTTGTAAATGTCAGAACATTCAAAAACTCAAGAGATAGAGATCCACCTTCAGCCTTTGGAAAACCCAAAGTGTTTTCTTCAGCCTTTGGAATACCCAAAGCGCTCACTTCAAGCAATAACATTGCAGAAGATAAGCTCTGCGAAAGATAGTGCCTACAATGATTGGAAAACACCATTATATAGACATGATGGTTCACCAAGTGGGCAGTCCAGCATTCAATGTGGTATGGGAAACGAGAAGAAGACGGTTCCCAAGGAAACTACACAAACTACGTCATTCAAATTAATGGCGCTGCACACAACCCCATCAACTCATGGGAGTAACCGATACTCAACCGTCACACGGCCTATGTCGTACACGTGTTACCACACGATTTATGCCGTACACGCAACACACTACGCCGTAGCCCCTCCTTTGCGAGCCCAGGAGCTCAGCCCATTATTCAAACAACATTCTGTTGCATGCTTGGCATGAGCATTAAGAGATCCTAGCCGATCTTGATTTACGGATTGTACCTACACATCACCTGTTGATTCGAGGTAACTTCGTCCACACTATGCTACCACTAAATTCACACCCCCAACAGGCGGAACTTCTTTTCAAACTATGCAAGCTTAGTCAGCCAAAGCTGATGATGACAGCTTCTGGTTCAACCCTACACCTAGTCCACTTATCGTGGGCATTGATGGTTTAGGAAGTGGGAGTCTAATCGACGCTATCACGCCCGAAAACGACGACTCGCCAGAAATCATTTTTGCCCCACTTACAACCAATGATCGATGAACCTAATCAGGTAAGCCTAGCTGGTAACAACTTACAATGAAAGCTTTTGATCAAAACCTGGACTTATAGCCCCCACTGCGAGGGTGTAGATAGTCTGGAAGGTGGGAGCCTAGTCAGTCCCGAACTGATTCCGATGGCTCGCCACAAGACCACTGCTTTTCAGCGTGGCCGCCAAATCACCAAACCTGGACTTGTAGCCCGCGATGCGAGGGTGTTGATAGTCTAGAAGGTGGAAACTCAGTCAACCACGACCTGATTCTGATTGTTTTCAATGAGACTGCTGCTCTTCAACGTGGTCGCCAAACCGTCCCAAATTTATAGCTTTATGCACTTAGGTGTAGATAATTTGGATGGTGGGAGCCTAGTCAGTCCCGAACTAAATTCGATGGCTTGCCACAGGATCAATGCTCTTCAGCGTAGTCACCAAACCTCTCTCGAATTCATAGCCCCCACCGCACGAGGAGGGTGTGGATGGTTCGAAAGGTGAGAGCCTAGTCAGCCCTGAGCCGATTCCGACAGCTTGCCACGGGACCATTGCTCTTCAGCTTAGTCACCAAACTTTTACTCCCCGAATCCATCTCACTTTGATTGGTCATACACGATTCGGAAGGTTGGAGCCTAGTCAGTCCCGCACTTATCCCAACGGCTTGCCACGAGACCAGTGTTATTCAGCTTGGTCGCCAAACATGAATCTAGCCAAGCGTCTTCACGCTGAAACAGACTGACATCTTTATATTCGCAAAGGCCGATCCCACCAATACAAAGATCGTACGGCCAGTGCCAAGATAAAAGCTATTTAGGATGCCAGCCCGAGCTTACGACGCCTAACTCGGCTATTGCAGCTCATCCATTGCAACTCGCTCATAGTAGCAACTGCAGCCGACCGGTCGGACAACATGATAAGCCTCAAGCAGCTTACCTCGAGAACAAGACAGCACGAGAAACCCTCAGCTAAACTATGCGCAACATGCCTACTATTGAACATGGCTACGCAACGACCCCGAGTCGTTCACAATACAAAGCGGTCAACCTCTCTATCGCCGACAGACTAGTCAAGCATTTTATTGACTCGACCAGCATGACGACAAAGCAAAAGAAAAAAAACAAACAATAGAGACAACAAGCACATTACTGATAAAAATGTTTTCATTAACGGTCAAAACTAAAAAGGGTGTAATCACACCAAAATCGCTCCCTACCAGGAGAAGGTACAGAAACAGAAAAATTAAGCCTAGTGGAAGATGGAGCAAGGATAGCATCCACATGCGCCACGATCTGCGTATTAGGGCCCACATTGTCTTCGTCATCCGACGATGCAAAGGCAATAGACAAATCAACATATGACATCTTCTTATACTAGCCAAGATCCCACTCTGGATGCTCCTCCTTCATCAGTGACAACAACTCCAGCCGACCATGTACAACCCAGCGGAACTCACACTTGCCTTGTTCATGAAGAAGCTCTTCCTCTCGCACCTTCGCGTCAACAAGTTCGCGCTTCAGTAGCTCCAACTTGCCAGTCAGTTTGTCAACCTGAAACTGCTCGGTGGCCAGACTGCTCTTCACAGCACTAAGCTCATGCCACCCTAGTTTAAGTTGGTCCTCAACCTTTCTCACCTCATGGGCGTAGAACTCCACATTGGATCCCAACCGTTGTTTCTCAGCAAACCTTTCAGCTTCCATTGAAACACTCTCTTCAGCAAAAGATTGCAGCTAAAAGCACGCCTTAGCCGCAGCAACCTACGTAACCTCGACTTCTCGGCGGACCCGGCTCAACTCCCGCCTGAATCTGTCCCTTTCAGACAACGCCTTTGTCAGACTACACTCGAGGTCCTCCAGACGAGCCCCCTGAGCCTCAGCGGCCTCGGTTGATTGATCCAACCGTTTCTCCTTAGCATGCTTCTTAAGTCATTCGATTTCACGGAGCGCGTCAGAATATAACAGCTGCATGTGAGAGAAGAAACATTCCAAGGTATATACTCTCTCATGAGCCGCCTCGATCTCCATTCGTGCTGGCAGGCAATTCCTTGCTGATTATCAGTTCTTGGAGTAGGCGCCTGTTTGCTAAAGTGTTGTTACTTAACTTTATATTGGTTTGGATTGAGTCTCCAGCTCTGAGTTTTGGCTCTCCGTATAGCTGAGCTTCTGTTGTCAAGGCTTTCTCTCTGTCCGCCCAGATTGACTCTCCCATTTTGTGTAGGCTTGGTGCCTGATATGTCTGTTCCGCAGATCCGAGCTATAAATGGTAGCAATTCAGCTATTTCAGGGCTGCATAATGGTAGTTTCTTGCAGCAAGTTGAACTCCTCGAATAGTTCCTTGGGCCTAATTGGTTGTGTATTTGATGCATTGGTGCAGAGTGACAACTACCGCCTCCATATGATGAAACCAAGGCCTTCCCAGAATAATGTTGTAGGTGAATAGAGTGTCAACCACCATAAATTCTTGGACAATGTACTTCCGCATTTGTGGCTCTCCCACCACCACCATTAGATTGATATTCCCGATAAGGAAGCATTTCTTTCCACTGAATCGACCATGGGATGACTGGCTGGAGTTAGGTCTTTCTCCTTGGGTTGCATGTTGTGGAATGCGCCGAAAAACAGGACATTGAGTAAGCTTCATGTATCCACCAAGGCCTTTTTCACCTCCCACTTCGCAATGAGGACGGAGATGACCATGGCGTCATTGTGAGGAGAGTGTGCATCTTCAAGATCCCTATCTGTAAATGTCAATGGTGGGATCAGGCTCTGAACTCGTGCATGCAGCACTTGTCTATCCTCGCACTGGGATGACGTCTGCATCTCGGTCAGCGTTCTCTTGCAAGACTTGTTGGATTGTTCTCCCTCGGGACTGACCCCATGAAGAACATAAATGATGTTAGGAGCTTCTTTTTCAATCTCCTTGACAGCGTCTTCCCTTTTGCTTTGCCCGATCTTGCCTCATTTTCGAGCTCAGGAACTCCTTGAGCTTGCCTTTCCTGATCTGATACTCAACTTCTCCTCTGAGGTTTCTGCAATCCTCAGTATCGTGTTCGCCTTCCTTATAGAAGGCACAGTATTTGATGTTGTCGCGCCGAGCATGGTCTCCTCGTTGCTTGGGAAGCCACTTAAACTCCTCCCAATTCTTGATGGAATTGAAGATGTCGGACAAACTGGACTTGAGAGGGGTGATAGATTTGGACCCGACATAATTACAGACCTTATCCTGCCTTGTGTGGTCGTAGTCAGTCTTACTGTCATTGCCTTCTTGTTCCCGTCATCATCCTCCTTTTTTCCCTCTTTCTTATCCCTAGGGACATAAGGTTTCTTCTCAAATTTCGCCTCCTTCTCGGCAGTCAGCATCTCGTCTAAAGTGATATATCTATAGGCATCCTTCAGTAGGTCTACCATATTGGTTGGGGATCCAAAGTAAGTAAAATCATAGAACTTTCCTCTCCTCAGACCCAAGGTGAAGGCTGTGACGACAGTGTCATCACTACAGCCGTCGATGAGAGTCAACTCATCGTTGAAGCGTGTGACATATTCCCTCAAGATCTCGTTCTACTTATGTTTTAGGGTCAGCAGATAGTGCGGGCCCTTCCTAATTCGTTGGATACCCACAAAGCGCGTGAGGAACGCCTTCGCCAATGTCTAAAATTTGTCAATGGACCTCAGAGAGAGGCCATGGAACCATGTCACCACTGACTTCTTCAGGCTGGTAGGGAATGATCGGCACATTATCGCATCTAACCCTTTCTTGAGTGCCATTACATGCTGGAAGTGGTGCAAGTGATCAGAATGATCTCCTATCCCATCGTAAAACTCCAGCTTTGGCGGAGTGAACTTGTTCAGCAGTGGTTTGTCCATGATATGATCCATGAACGGAGGGGAGGTGAGGTTGAACATTACGTCTGGATTTGTAAGCCCAAGTCGGATGGGGTTTTGCGAGACGTATCTGTCGGCTCTAGACACTGGGTCTCTGTTGGCCGCTCCTCCGCCTCTGGTCCATTAGGAAGCTGCAGAGGCAGTGCGACTCTCCTGAACGTGTTCTTTGGAATATTCTGGGGACTGGGCTCTTTGCTACTCACGGTCTCCTCTTACAAGTGATGATTTTGCTAATTGAGTATCTTCACCGCTCGTGCGATTTGTTGCAACAGGGTTGATAGTAGATCCACCCTTAGGTCCCCCTCGGCTGCCACCGGCGCAGGGGTCTAAGATGGTTCCTCTCGCGGTGGCGGCGTCACCGGAACGGTCGACGCTCTACTAGTTTGAGGGTTCAACAACGTCACCATTGTTACAAGACCTCGTTGTCACCATATTTTTGGCTCGAATAAAAATGTGGTACTACTGTTTCTTTTGAGGAACTCTGTCGTTCCGCACGGATGTCGCCAAACTGATATAGTATATTCATGCTCTCCTTCCTCGCCTTGACCTAAACCTGCATAGGAAACGCACATGAGACAAAGACCACCATGTGGCGGCCGATGACACTCCAATGCTTAAGTTAGATAAGGCTTAGGAGAGGCTTAAAGCTGTAAATTGGGTTTCTGTATTGTACCTTTGCTCATCAACCTTATTTCCCTATTATAGTGCGAGAGTCCTTGTTCGGCTAGACTTTTGGTCGCGTAGTTTAGGAAAAAAGATCTTGTTATAGATCATTTCCTAGTTGGGAGTTGTCCATGTAGAAAAGTTTCCCTACACGACTTGTGCTCCTACATCTATGTGAGAGGTTTCCCTTTCGGAGTGTTGTCCATGCAAGGAAGTTTTCCTGCGCAATTTATACTCTAGTATTTGTTTCATAATCGGAACCAATGTGTTGCTGCCCTGCCTGCCTTAGGTCGATACCTCTGATACTTTTTTTTTAGGGCTTACGAGTATTGGGCCTGACCGCTTGACAATGGGTTTAGTGGTGTGTTGCAATTTGGGTCCAACTTTCTGGATCTTGCAATTAGGCCTACTTTGTTCTGTTGACGAGATTATCATAACACGCGTACGTTGTTGATCAGAGGATGGTTTGATGTATCATCACCAAGCAAACAACGTTCTTATTGAATCCTTCTATACCAAGTGTTACCATTAAGTATGCAACTTAGTTACACAAACGTGAATTCAAGAAAAAACATCAACATAATCAGCCCCAAAATTAAAGCCAAACACCTTTGTAAACATGGAATACATGATAAACTTGTGATGGACTCAAAACCATATATATAATAAAGTCCAACTATACACAAATTTAACCATTTCACCTAAATTGAGCTTTAACCTACCCATGCAGAACTAAAATGATGCTAAAAACCTTGAATCGGGAATTTTACAACTATCCATAGCAAGAATTTCGAATATGATTGCCCTAAAACCTATATGTAAGCTCAAATTAAAGGTAAAACCCATGAAGTGAAGGATACCTAGCATCTCACTCACCTGGTTGGTCAAAATCAAACTCCCAAAATGAACCCCAAACACAAAGATCATTTCAGTAAGGGTAACCAAGAACCACACATGCAACTTCAAGCAATAATTTCAAGCATAAAACCCATTTTTTTTCAAAGAAAATGTTTTAAACTACCAATTGAAACTCAAATATAAAATTTAACCTTAAGTATGATCTAACTCACATGAAATTCACTAGAATAAACTCGACAAGCTCCCCCAGGGCCTCTAAACCGTATATCGAAGCTCACCCACAAATCACGACCTGAAATCAACATTGTCAAACCTTACTCTCCATTTTTTTTTCTGAAATTTCCCACCAGCAACTAAACCACCTCTGCATGTGGGGTTTATCAACTCCAAACCCCAATACAAACATCACCAAAGAACCTGATCGGAGCGAAGATGCTCGCACAACCTCCCATAACTCTGATCAAGTTTATCTCTCTGTTGCACTCTGATTTTGGGTGGCAAATCGAAGGTGAATGAAGGGGAGAAGAAATGAGGAAGAGATGAAAAGATTTGGCAGAAAAACAGGTGAAACTGCTCGGATGCAAACCGAAATCGCCAAAAAAAAGGAGAACACGTTGAGCACTGCTCGGCTGAAGAAAAGAAAAGGGGAAATTTGTTTATATAAATGGGTGGCTATTTGCCCTTACCGGATCTCTAAGGGCACCCCACCTAAAAAATTCAGAATTTAAAAAAAAACCAATTTTTTTTCTAACAATCATTTAAATTCCAATAACTCTAAAATCACAAATTTTAATCCAAAAACTCTAGAATTTAACAATAGAATAAATGAAATACTACGGGTGCTACAATTAATTTCATAGCTAAGCTGCAGAGCGGAAAACTAATCTACATAAAATCTCTACTCTTCACCTCCTCAATGGAAGGCCAAGTACCATGTGCACTTATCTCCAACGGCCTAGAAAAAACCAACGAAGAGTTCCACTTCTCGTCAAAGAATCATGTATTTCCTTGACCAATCTGCCGAGACGAGTTAGCTAGAAATATATCATTGATTTTATATAAGTCTTTTAATAGTGGGGATGCACTACATTTAATCACCTCTCTACTCATAGGGACACCCTGCTTTTGATATTTCTTTCTCATAAATATTTCCCACAAGGAATTAGCATTGTGCCTATTCTACAAAGCTTTAATTCTAAAGGCTTTAATATCCAATAAGAAATCTCTCATTCCTAATCTTCCTTCCTTTCTTCATTCCTTAACTGAGCCTGCAACCTTATCCCAACCAACCCATTTTTTCTTCAATTTGCCTTCACACTGTACTTCACTATAGTTTAATAGTCCTTGCCTCTAATCCCCTCTCTAAATAAAAGTTGTGACAACTTTGGTGGTCTATTGGTTGTGACCATTAATTTCTCCCTTCTCCCCTCTATTATTCAATTGTTTTGTTTTGGCTTCTACAACTCTATTAAACGCGGCCTCAGAGAATAAAATTGTTAAGAAAACCCATTAAACCTTGGAAATAAGCTGCTGATTTTCAACCATTGGGTATTTTTAATTACTAAACAAGGTATCTAATCACCCGGAGATACATAAACCCTTTTCTATTCATACCATTTAATTTCCCCACTAAAAGATCAGGGTATTTAAGCCCTAGAGACAATGAGAGTCGATATGGAACAATGATGACTTGAGAGTTTCCGGCCAAAATCCGGAAAATTAAAATTAAATAAATAAAAAAAAAAGAAAAAAAGAAAAGAAAAAGCCAATTCAAAACAGTCTGAGACACATGAAATAAAATTGGCAAAGGTAGAAGCAAAAGAGGTTGCTTTCTCCAAGACTATTACTGTCTTTTGCTTAGAAGTGCAGCTTTTGTCATCGTATGGTGATCAGCTACCTGCACCATCGTATGGAAAATGTATGAGTATATATTGTTGGCATTGAATAAGACATTTTCACGTAAACTCTAATGAACTACGATGCATGGATGAACCTAGATTCCCATATAGTTAGTTACTGGAATAATGAATTCAGGATGTTGTTAAGGAAGAAGCGACCAAAAATTCCTTCACCCAACAACTAAAACTATCAAAGGCTCCCATATTAACTAATTAATTCAAAATAAATAAATAAAACTCTGAAACTTCAAAAATAATCTAAGAAATGCACCATCATATTGAGTGGCTTAAATCTCAGTATTTGGTGGTTTGAATGCATTAGTGATTTGAAAACCATGGAAGGATGAATCTACAGACTGCTATTGCCATCAAATCCTATGAAGGTGATCCTTGTGCTTCTATATGGTTAGGTTTTTATTTTTTTGGATAAGAAACATTTCATTTGGAGATTAACTGTAGAGCACCATAAAGCATCTTGGCTGTGATAAAAGAAAACTCTTAGGGTGTGTTCGGTTGAATGGAAATTTATGCCATAGGAATCCATGAGGGATCCCCTACATTTTAGACTAAATTGATATATCACTCCACATCCACCATTTGATTTTGTGATCAATGGTGGGAATGGAAGTCCCATGAACATGAAAATCTCAATCCTTAGTCCCCCAAGGCATGTGATTCTCATGCTCATGAGACTTTCATTCCCATCATTGATAGCAAAATCAAATAGTACATGTGGAGTTATACCTCAAATTAGCCTAAAATGTAGGGGTACATTCATGGATTCTCATGGCATAGGATTTCATGCAACCAAACACACCCTTAGGCTAAATTGATGTATTACTCCACATCTACTATTTGATTTTGTTATCAATGGTGGGAATGCAAATCTCGTGAGCATGAGAATCGCATGCCTTGGGGGACCAATGAGTGAGATTTTCATGTTCATGGGACTTTCATTCCCACCATTGATCACAAAATCAAATGGTGGTCAAACGATGGATGTAGAGTGATATATCAATTTAGCCTAAAATGTATGGGTCCCCTCATGGATTCCCATGGCATAGGATTCCATGACGAAACACACCCTTAGATCCTCGTGACATGCATAACTTAACCTTGTTACACTAAAATTTTAAGAACTTCCACAGTGAATCAGTAATCTATATTCGAATTGGGGTACAGCAAAGAAATTCAAAGGAAACATTGATAATTTTGTCGACAAAATTATCTAATTGGCATTTGATGCTAATTAACTCCGTTAACTCGTTTGAAGAAAAACAAACAACTAATTACGCAAGGGTAAGCACTGCAGCTAGATATGGTTTAGAGCTGCATTTGCTCTCCACTTGGCCAATAAGTGATTGAGGAAACCCAACACCTATGTTAGACCTTCACAAGGGCTCTAGGTCTGGACAAACACTGCTATTTATATTGCTTGCAATCGAAGGCTTCAATTTAATTGTAGACAGTTAGTAAACAATTCGATTGGGTTTGGGTAAAATCGGATTTGGTTGAATTTATATATCAAAGAGTACGTTAAAAGATGCAGTGTCTTAATTTCTCTATTGTACATGAAATCAATGTGTGTTAATCTATGTTATCTTAATAATACTGGCACATGCATATAACATTTTTCAGAAATTCTAGCCGGCCGCCTGGGAGGGGGCTTTTTACATCTTTGCCCTTCTCTCTTTAAACACAACCACAAAGATGTAAAAAGGAGGGGCAAAAAATGTAAAAAAAAGCCAGGCCGGCTAGAAGGGTTGAACATTTTTTGATCCATTGATCAGATACAAAAATCACCTAGAGTACTATAGGGCCACTATCATGATAAAAGAAATCAAATTAAAACATATTCAAAAAAAAAATTTAATGTGGAAACTGTTGTATTTAATGGGTATATGTTGCACAATAGTACTTGAATGTCAGTTTAAATTGGTACCTCATTTATTCCACTCTGATTATTGCTCTCCAACATTAGCCCGAAATGAATATGAGGAAAGTGTGCCCACTGGATATAGAGAGATCAAAAGTTTGTGATCAGTAAATGTGAGGGGAAAGTAGGAAACAAAAAATGTATAAAGAAAAAGGAAAATATTCCATTTTATGTTACCTAACTTACATTTTTGGCAGCAGTGCTGAATGCTTCTCTGTGACTGATATCAGGATTATTAGTCTTGATTCTCTGAATCTCCTCTCTGTTGTACAACAATAATGGGTATATAAAACAGTTTTCAAGCATGCCTTCTTACAAAATAAAATAAAGTTCAAAAATACTGAAGAAAACATATATGTTGTAATTACTTTATGAATTGATTGTAAGCAGAAGGTACCCTTTGCCTCTTCTGTGGAACTGCATAGAAACAAAATGCATGATCAAACAATTACAACACCTTTGTATATGTATGGAAGAAGATAGTTACAATACACAAAATGGGTATTCTTTTTTTTTTTTTTTTTTTTTTTTTTGCATTTAATTTGCTTGACTAAGAGATTAATAACAACATATAGAAACAACCCATTGTTTAATTTCTTAAATAGAACTCACCCCTATTAATCATCCTTTCTTCGTTGGTAGCAGTGTTTGACAATATTGAGAACTTATTGCACTTTGATGAAGAGGAACCCAACTCAAGCTTATTCTGGTCTTGTGAAGGAAAGCTTTGCCTCTACAGCAAATAGCACACAAGAGCCAAAAATGCATGTTAAGCTAGACATGTAGTTGAGGTGACAGAGTGAGTTGAATGATGTTTCATGAAAAAGAAAGAAAAGCTAAAACAAGAATGAATAGTTGTTAAAAGGAAGAGAAGACCAAAAGCTGCTGAAACAGAAAAATAAAAAGAAAAGGAAAGAAAAAGTAAAGACTAGGTATTGGGCAATTTCGGCTGCTAGGGTTACAGGCTTTCCTTGTATGGAAGAGAAAGTGAAGGTGTTGACTTCCCCATTAAAGCTCTACCCCCAGCCCAAACTAACCCTAGCTTAGCTATAGGTAGATTTTCAAAGCCTACAGATTATATTAATATATATAATAAAAATAAGAACAGTAGCTAACTAGCTAGCTATGTTTACCTGGAGATCTTGCCAAGATAGAGACTGCAAAGCAGCTGCCATGTTGACAGACCACAAATTGGTGCAATGCCCACATCTTACTGTCACTATGTCAAACAGGCTACTGCATGGAACACTCACCTGCAGAGTAGTAGTTCATCAATCTATTGGTTTCTGGTTAACTTGGTAAATTAAAACCCATCTGTAGATGAAACCCTAAGCTGAGAATTGCAAAGGGAAAATTAATTACAGCCATATGGATTTTAAGAAGTATAAAACCCATTAGGACCCAATTGTCGTTCTTATATATATAGGGGTTCTAAAGAGACCCCATTTTAGCTCTATAGTATGGCAGTTGTGGAGATGAGGAGAAAGAGAACCCATTGTTATAAGAATGATCATTATTCATAACAAATAAAATTAGAAACAAATTGTATTTTTAAAGGATACTTACTAGCTAATTCATGGACTTTATTAAACTGTAAAACCTAATTCTTTAGTTTGTTTAGATTAAACAAACCAAATAAAGTAAAAGGCTCTCCTTATCTATCTGATTCTCTATATCCCAGTTTGTGAAACTGTGCATGAGTAGTCTGTACCAGCTGGTGCTCACACTCTCTCTTTTTCTCTCACACACTACAACACAATATATGATAGATGTGAAAGTGTGTATGAATGGTCTGTAGCAGGGTGTGACTAGTCACTGAAAGCAAAAACAATGAAAGAAAGAAAAAGAGAAAACTCAAGATTGAGACCTGACTCTCTACTGTTTTACAAAAACAACAAGAAACTTTTAAAAGCCAATAATCTCAGATCTCTTATATGCAAAATACACAACAACATATATTAAAAACCCCATCAAAGAAGAAGAAGAAGAGGAAGCGTCGAGAGCAAGGTTTACCGCAAGAATGATATTGCAAAAGTTGCAGGGAATGTAGCAAACTTGCTCAGAAGGCATATTATTGTTATTGATGCTGCAGCTTGACATCTCTCTCTCTTTAGCTCTCTTGTTCTTCAAAACACAAATGAAAACGATCTTGGTCTTTAAACACTAACCACAAACATATATAGTAAGCAGATAGGAGTTATAGATGGAGAGGATAATATATATATAAAGAGATGGAGAAAGAAAGGAGACATACTTTAGGTTCTTGTAGATCGAAGCAAAGCGAGATGAATAAAGCTGTCTGAAGAAAGAGTACGAATGGCGGTTTTGGTGGTGCAAAGAGAAGGCAGTGTGGCCGGTGGGTCCTTACCTTGATAAAGATAACTCAAGTGATTATTTGCAGAGAAATTATTTTCCATGTCAGTTTTTTTTTTTTTTTGTCCCTTCTCCCCCTTCTAAGTATTAGCTAGGGTTCAGAACAGGACCACATCCCAGCTCCCCCTGATAACACTCCGGACGAGGGGGGCGAATGACATGTTATAATCATCATTCTATTTTATCTCTACTACTAAGCATAATATGAACAAACAATTAAAATGTGGAAATTAAGATTGATCATCATACATGAAAACGCCATATTATGCACTTATTATGGTTAGATGTAATTGAATGTGTAGAGTTGTGTCATTGTTGCATGGAAAGTAATGCAATGCAGGTTCCATCAGAACTGTTGCATGCATCCAAATTAAGTCTTGACACAAGATATCCGATCCATCTTTTTGTACATGTAATGTGGTCCAAACTTTTATAGTAACTCTATTGCATGCTAAGAACAACATATGTTGGTCCAGATTTTTTTTTTTTTTTTTTTTTTAGCTTTGGTGAATTTGACATTTCAATTTTATTTTCACCTGTTTGTTAGAGGAGTGAAATGAAGTGTCGGTGTAGGTTGACAACAAGACCCATTTCCAAATAGATCTGTTATGGGGCAACTTGAAATTTAGGCTCTTGCTCTAATACATTATTGATCATACACCAAACCTTTCTCTGATCAGGGTCGTATACGTGTCAAGATAATCTCGCCAACAGAACAAAGCAGACCCAATTGCATGCTCAATCCAGCGAGGCCCACACAACAGTAAGCCCACTATTGGCAGATTCCATAACGTTGGACCCGAATTGCAATGTGCCACTAAGCCTACACGTCACGCGGTCAAGCCCAATACTTGTAAGCCCGGATATGACAAGAGTAAGCCCTGATAAGGCAAATATTTGGGGGATCAACCCAAGACAGGCAGGCCAGTAGTACATCGGTTCCGACTAGGAAACAAATACTAGAGTATAAGTCGGGCAAGGAAACTTCCTTGAATAGACAACAATCAGAAAGGGAAACCTCCATATAGGTCTAGGAGAACGAGTCGTGTAAGGAAACTATCCCACATGGACAGCTCCCAAATAGGAAAAGGATCTCCAGCAAAATCTCTTTCTCTAAACTACGCCTCCAAAGGCCTAGCTGAATAAAGACTCTCATACTATAAAAGGGAGATAAGGTCGATGAATTGAAGGTACACTACAGAATCCCAATTTACAGCTTTAAGCCTTTCTTAAGCCTTATCTAACTTAAGCATCGGAGTGTCATCGGCTACCACATGGTGGTACTTGACTCACGTGTGCTACCTGTGCAGGTCTAGGTAAGCAGCGAGGAAGGAGAGCAGGAATCGACTACATCAATTTGGCGCCATCCGTGGGGAGTGACAAAGTTCCTCAGAAAAAGCAGTAGTACAACCTTTCACCGAAAACTAGAAAGATGATGACACCAAGGTCTCGCAACAATGGAGATGCGGCGGAACCCTCGAACACTCGAATCAGCAGAGCGCCACCTGCTCCGACGCCACCGCCACCGCGGGAGGAACCTTCACAGATCCTCGCGCCGGCGGCAACCACTGTGTACCCAATGGTGAATCTACTTTCAACTCAGATACAACAAATCTTGCGAATGGTGAAGATACTCAAATCCATGAAACATAAGCCAAATGAGACGTTGAGGGCATACGTCACGCACTTCAATGATGAGCTGACTCTCATCAACCATTGTAGCAACGCAACAGCCATTGCAGCCTTCACCTAAGGTCTGAGGAATGGAAAGTTCTATAACTTCCTTACCTTGGACCCCCCGTCAAATATGGCAGACCTGCTGAAGGATGAACAAAATTACATCATTCTAGACGAGAAGCTGACCGCCGAGAAAAAGGCGGAATCCGAGAAGAAACCCTCCGTCCCCAGGGACAAGAAAGGGGAAAAGAGCGAGGAGCACGACAATGAAGTGTGTGTCCTGCACAGAATAAACTCGAAAACTGAATAGTCCAACCGGTCCCAAAAAATGGTTGATCCGCGAATTGCGGACCAAATCAGCCTATGAAGACCAACGGATGCAGCACATTCACTCTCAGAGCTTGATCTTGCCCCTAACTTTCACATACAGGGACTTCCAGGGCGTCCGCACTCCGCATGACGATGCCCTGGTGATATTGATCTGCATAGTAACCTGGGAAGTGAGGAGGGCCTTAGTAGACACTGGAAGTTGTACAAACGTGTTGTTCTTGAACACCGCAATATGCAACTGAATGAAGAAAACCTAAGCCCCTCGACAAATCCCATGGTCGGACTCAGCGAGGAGAAGTACTTCCC
Organism: Berberis vulgaris; assembly: GCA_963556465.1. Taxonomy (NCBI): domain Eukaryota; kingdom Viridiplantae; phylum Streptophyta; class Magnoliopsida; order Ranunculales; family Berberidaceae; genus Berberis; species Berberis vulgaris. The sequence goes on from OY747132.1 coordinate 65,363,410, forward strand.
TATGGGGAGGATCAAATTAACAATAGTGGCGAGAGAACCACACTCCATAAAATAATCCTTCAGGAGCTCATGGTGGTCGATGTGCCGTCCACCTACAACATCATCTTAGGAAGGCCATGGCTTCTCCAAATGGAGGCGACGATCTCCACTTTAAACCAGTGCGTCAAATACCCTGTCAATCAGACAGTAGGCACAATACAAGGAAATCAGCCGGCCGCTAGAAACTGCCACTATGCAGCAATGAAGTGGCTCGATAGCCGTCAACTGCAGATTGAGACCACGACTGACGCGCCCCTAAGCTCGGTCCAAAAATGAGTAAGGATTCTCCCTATCCAGACGAGGAGGCCCCTGTCAACCCAAGGGAAAAACCCAATGTCAGTCAACCCAAAGAGGAACAGGTGACTGTGTATTTGAAGCCGTAGTGATAGTAGAGCCATCCAGATAGGCTCCTACCTGAGCAAAGAATTTGCAGAACAGCTGATAACACTGCTGCGACAGAATCAAGACATCTTCACCTGGACAATGCGGGACATGGTGGGAATAGACCCCTCCATAATCACCCATCGACTGATTGTAGACCCTACACGAACACCGGTCAAACAAAAGAAAAGACATGTGGCTCCCGAGAGGAACCAGATCATAAATGAAGAAGTGCAAAGGCTACTTAATGGCGACATGATCAAAAAGGTTCGATACCCATATTGGCTGGCGAACACCGTTCTGGTTAAAAAAAAAAGGGAAAGTGGAGAGTCTGAATAGACTACACCGACTTAAACAAGGCGTGCCTAAATGACAACTTTATGTTTTCCTGCAACAATCAAATTGTAAATGCCATGTGCAAACACGGCCTCCTAAGTTTCGTGGACTCCTACTCGGGGTATAACCAGATACAGTTGCACCCCTTGGAACAAGAGAAAACGTCTTTTATAACCGAAAGAGGGATATACTGCTATCAGCGCGTCTGAGTACAATTTATAAAGCTTCACAAAAGTCTCCTCCAAAGCATGAACTGTACTACAAGCGTCAAGATGTAGATTACCCTTAACAAACAACGTCAATGAACCTTTGGGAGACACCAACTTCACATTCAAAGCCTTCTCAACTGGAAGATTAGCCCGACGCTCAGCATCAGGCTCCAGGAGCGGAAGAGAAGATTCGCTTCCCAGGGAAAAATGCTCAATTGGCCGAAAATCATCAGGTGCAGCATTGATCTTGTCGGCATCTATCAGTTTTGAACAATTCCCCTCCAGTACAACTAAAAAACAGGAGTCTCCAGAAAAACACTCCACTCCCCAAGAGCCATCTCTTTAGCATACTGATTTGGGTCCAGACTCCGCGATCGTCACTTCCTACTCTAACGATATCAGTTTAAAGGAGGAACCAACTTTGTTGCTAGCTCATTTTCTCCTGGGACAACCGATGTGCAGCATGGTCGCCTCCAACTCGGTCTGTTTTGAAGGGCTTGGTATTGTGAGCTTCCTTCCTGGAATGACCACCGCCAGTCTCCCTCGGCGATGACCTAGGCACAGTAGGGCCTGCATGGAAGTATTTGAACGATCCTCTCCGCATGACGTTGTCTACAGCTATGACCTCCTCAACATCAATCAAAGTAAGCTCATTAAACGCCTTCCTCATTGATTCCTCTTCCTCAGTAAGAGTTGGAGTCACGAATTTACTTGCACAAAATAGCAAAACAACATGTCAGTTTCTGCGAAGGCACATAAAAGTAAAAAATGAAGAGGGGCATTATGCTCACTGAGATCGATTTTGAAATGTCTGACAAGCGATTGCTCGTCCACCTTGAAGTACGGGTAATTAGAAGAAGCAAAAAAGCAATACTTTTGCCAAAACTTGAAGTCATCAGATAGGGAGCCCAAGCACTTCGGAGTACTCAACCAACAGACTTCATGAGCATTTAGAGTATACGCAGAGTTAACAGGAGGTCGGCATCTTTGACCCTGTTAAGGACATCAATCAAGGTCCTGAATCCGTTGGGCACCATTTGAGCAGGGAGATTAGGAAGGTGCGCTAGGAAGCGCCAAATATCCTCCGAAACTGGAAAACGGAGCCTGGCCTGGAACATGCTTTTGTGCAAGGCAATGAACCCTTGTGTGGGTGTCAACGGATTATGAGTAGCACTCAATGGGGTAAGCTCCAAGTCTTCAGGAATTTGATAGTCCTCACAAAGCTTATCCAAATCGAACCCCTTCTGTTCTCGGTAAAATGTATGGCAAGGATAAAACATATTTTGTCCAGGGGTAAGTTCATCGTTATCCGCCATGAAGAAAAAGTTTTAACTTTTAAAAAGATTTGCAACAAAAAACATAGAGAAAAGAAAACAAAAAGGAGGTAGAAGAGAAACAAAAGTAAAAAAAAAAAACCTCTCGCAGAAGCGATGGCTTGTATAAGCAATAGGCAGTCACGCCCCCTTTCCTTACTAAACGATCACAAACTCATTTAATGATGTGGGCCGCTCGACACAACGTTTCAGGTTCAATCATCACAACTGTATAGATTCTATCAAAGCGACTTAGTGGACCAATACGATGGCCCACGAACTCAGGGAGGGGGGACCAGCTGATGATACACCAAACCATCCTTTGTGTCCGATTGTATGCTCAATCCAGCAAGGCCCGGACAGCAGTAAGTCCACTACTGGCAGATTCATTGGACCCGAATTGCAATGTGTCACTAAGCCTACACGTCATGTGATCAAGCCCAATACTCGTAAGCCCTGAAAAGGCAAATATCTGGGGGATCGACCCAAGACAAACAAGCCAGCAGTACATCGGTTCCGACTAGGAAATAAATACTAGAATATAAGTCGGGCAAGTAACTTCTTTGAGGACAACATTCAGAAAGGGAACCTCTTCCGAAGATCTAGGAGCACGAGTCGTGTAAGGAATCTATCCCACATGGACAACTCCCAAACAGGAAAGGATCTCCAGCATGATCTATTTCCCTAAACTACACCACGAAAAGCCTAGCCGAACAAGGACTCTCACACTATAAAAAAGGAGATAAGGTCGGTGAACTGAATGTAGACTACAGAATCCCAATTTATAGCTTTAAGCATTATCTAAATTATCTCCATTATAAATTATTCTTAATACATCCAAGTAATAGAACTATTATCAGTTTGGTTATTATATATGGCTTTTGGATCATTAATTATTATCAATATCATCATGATCTTATGATGGATTTAAAAGTTATAGAATTGTTGGAACACAATTAAAGCTACTTTTACACTCATGATAAATTGGTCTTAATACATCCAAGTTATACATTATGTTGTCGGAAACACTCTTACTATGTTAGTGAAAATAAGAAAAACATTAATTTGATCAAGAGTCCTTTTGAATTACTTAAATCTTGTATCCGACTTTTGTTAATTAGATGATAGGTAAAAATGCTGACTTCGATTGTTATAAATATACTCTTTGATTGTTACAAATGTACTACTCAAGTTTTATACTTTTATTAGCATATTTATAAACCTAAATGTTGACTTCTTGGTATACTTGTAATTACATGATGTTGATGATGGTGAAGATGAAGATGAAGATGAAATTGGGATGAGTTGCTAGATCGCAAAAATAGTTATGTATACCCTGTTTAAGAACTTATCGGCTTAACTAGAGCCCACTCTATTCCCTTCGCTTCGATTAAAATGCCATCTTGGCAAAAAACTTATGGCTCGGGATCTTGACCCATAACAAAATACAAGGAAGTTTTTTTTAATATATATATTGATACATGAAATCGTCACTTGATAATGGCTACACACGTGGGTCAAGTCACCATAAATGTTGGAGAGTCGTTACGAAGGCTTAAGTCATCATAAATATTGATGGACCGTTACGAAGGAGATGGAGGGAATCATTATCATCTCAATGAAAAATGAGACTGTTACAATAAATGTCCCACTTCATTCCGCCAACCGAGCTTAAGTTACGCACACAACTGAATGCATTCATCAATTCACTCATTATATAAGGTAAAGAAAAATGTATGAACAAGGGACTCAATTGGCTCTCAACTTGATTCGACTATCCTATCTACATTATGCAACTTTAATAGAGTTTTTTCCAGATTTACTTTTTCCCAACAGAGTTACTGACTTAAGCATCGGAGTGCTTTCAGCCACCAAAAAGATGGTCATTGGCAGTCTAACGATTGTTTTGCAGGTTAAACTCATAGGAGGACAATTTTTTGACTCATCAGTTTGCCGCTGTCCGTGGGGAATGACGATTTTCCTTTCTAAGAAAAAGGGAAGCTTATGCTTAAGCACAACTAAGCAACAAGACGGGAGAATGTTACGATCATCCAGAGTGGTTTCCAATATCAGTGGTAACGAAAATTTCAATATTCTATTTGGGTTAGTGATAGGGGCATAATTAGGCTATTTTTAGTATCATATTTCTATATATAGTTTTAGCTATTACTTGTTAATAATAGTACTAATTGTTATTTTCGTGTTTGTGTAGATTTCCAATTACAAGATTTTAAAATAGAAGCAAATTGGCAATTTAGAAATACTAGTTGTACAATGAAACTACACAAACAAGGAAACCACCAAAGAAGGAAAATTGAGAAGAAAACAATTATAAAAGGGACAATACCTGCCCTGAAGCAATGACGCTTGCAACCACAGCAAGCCGTCACCCATCATCACCCATCCACAGCCATACATCCATCCATAGCCTCCATCCAGCAACAAGCCTCCACCCATCTCACGCATAGCATCCTCCCACAACCGTCTTCATCTCTCTCTCTCCTGACGAATCTCGTCTCCTGTCGATCGCCACCCACCTGATCTCCCTCTCTCTCTCGCCTACATCGTTCATCAACCCTCAACTCAATCAAAACACATCGCCACCTTCTCAGTCCCTCTTCCTTCCCTCTTCGTCCCTTCTCGTTATCAGCCAAAGCCTTCATCGCCATACCCCTTTCATCCTCTTATCACTGGAGCAGAGACTGAAGAAGCAGAGATTGGGAGTGAGGGATATCTTCATTCGTGCTATTCGCACCCCAGCTTCTACTCTGTACCACCACGGATCAGGCGGCAGTGTTTTGTTTCATCTCTTAACTCTTTCTCTTATTTTTAGTTTGATATTTAATAATGTATTGCTATTCGAACATGATTAATATGTCTAGCTAAATTTTTCTTAGTTAGGGGTGGATTCGAAGCCCTGAACATGTGTTTTATAAATTAATAGAATTTAATCTTCCTTGCTATTAGTGATTGTGTTTTGCTTAATTGCTTTACAGAGAACTTTTCTTTGTATGTTTGTTAAGGTGGCCAACTTAGCATGCATGTTAGGATATGGGGCTAGAGTATAGGAGAGTTTCACCTAATTGTTATAATCTTGTACTCACATGTAGTAAATACCAAGGAACGTTGGTAAGGTTAAGTAAAAACCCAGATAAGAACAAGATGTTGATCATACTTGTAATTGCCTAGTCAGTGTTCATATTTTCCACAAAACTTAATGATCTTAGATTTTTATCTAACTTGCGATTCCTGATTAGATAGTATGATAAGAATAGTTTGAAAGCGACGCTTAGTTTAATTCAATGAACTTGGGAAAATAATAAGATTAATGCAGTGCTTATCACAGTTAATCTTGAGCATTGTCTCTCACGAGTTAGCAAGTGATTATTGAATATTGATTTATAAGCATATTTTCGGTGTGTGGAGATAAACCCTTAGCTAATTTCTCATATTTGCCTTCCCTTTAGTTTTATTATCTTTATAGTAATTTTCGTAGTTATTTTCATAGTTTAATTTAGAAAATTCAATCCCCCATTATTTAATTAATTAGGTTGTTAGTTGTCTTTTAGTTATTATTAGTGTTAATTGACAAGCCCTCCAATCCCCGGTCTAGTCCCTACTTATTCTATACTACAATCACAAAGCAGGGTATTAAGTTGTGTGCTACTAAAATAGCGCATCAATTTTTGGCGTCGTTGTCGGGGATTAGTAAAATTGTTAATTACTTAATAGTTTTTTTATTAATTAAAATTTTTCTTTTTATTAATTTTTTTTCTTTTTTTCAGGCTGCACGACGTTAAAACAAGCGCTTCTTGGGAGGCAACCCATTCAGATTTTCTTTCTTTATCCCTTTATTTTCTTTTCGTTATTTTTGCTTTTGTTTGTTAGTATTTTGTTTTTTCACTTTTAAGTCTTTCATTACATGTGCTATAATCTATTCACATTGAGGACAACGTTAGGTTTAAGTGTGGGATGAACAAAACGTTGTTTTATTTTCGAAAAAAAAAAAGGTGTCCCTTAAAAAATATATATAAAAAAATTTTGGTTTTTATTTTCTTTGTTGGTATTAGTGTCATAAAAATAAAATAAGAAATTTAAAAAAAAAAAAATTAGTTGTTTTGAGTCTTAGGATACTTTCCAATACAATGATGAGATTTAGTTTTTAATTGCATAACTTTAAGGTGATTTATAAGCATGAGTTAAGATCTAATATATTCTTTGGTTAATGTTTATTCATAATAATCATATGCAAAATTCACATGTAATTAACTTAGTAATTGGTACTCATAGCATGCTTAATTGAATTTAACTTGAGCCTATTGTTCCTTTGATTTTGAGAGTTGTTAGTTAGGTCATCTTTCATTTCTTTTGTCAATAATTACTCGTTGCAGGATCTCAAATTTGTTTGCTTTGGTTGCTACTTGGATTGTTTTCAAAATTATTAAGCCTTTTGTTTCGTTACCCTCATTTTCGATCCCTAACCTAATAAGAAGAGTGGAACATAATTTGATTTGTAGAGACTTTATTGTGGTTCACGGTATGTTGAAAAACAAGTGTGGGGGAAGACCATTGTGGTAGACAGTTCAAGAAGAAAGAGTTGCAAAAAAAAATATATATATTTAAAAATATTTTGTACAAAAAGTTACAAAAGGGATATAAGTCCTTATCTATATCCATTCAGTATTTCAGTACCATACAGATAGTTCAATTCTTTTCATTCAGTAGATACAAAATAATTGTTGAAACTCTTCATTATCAGTGGGCCACCTCTTCATTTTTCCACTTATGTCTTGAACCATATGATTATTTGCTAATGTCTCTAATCTTATTGCATGCTTTCACCATTTCTTCAAGTCCTTTGAAAATTTCATATTCGTTCTTTCTCTTCCCTCGACCCCTAACCCCATTACAACCTGAATTAAGACCTTTTGATTGAGTGTGTTTTGCAATGTCACGATGTGGAGATTCGAATGAGGTATGAGCATATGGTGTGCCTAGTTCTTACATTCAAGTAGTAGCATTCCTTCCATGAGATCATATATCTGGAAGAAAAAAAAATCAGAAAATGTCTTTCTTTCTAGTTATATCATATGTGAGCTATTTATTTCCCTTTTACATCAATCCTCTCACATATAACTAGAATAGGAAGAGTGATTTTACCAAATAATCAGTGAAAAAGAAAAGAGTGCATCCAGTGAGATTTTTGGGTTAATTCTTCTTGGCACGCGCTTGAGTTTCACAATCACTTAGATTGATTTAATTGTGAATTTTTATATCATTGCTATGAACATGTATTAATTTTTGAATGATGTGGATATAATCTTGTGTTTACAAATAATCTTAACATGTCATGATCCGTTAAAAATCCCTGAGACAAATGTTGGAAGGTATAGATTGAGTCATTTGAGTCTTTCTTGAATTTGCTCGAGGACTAGCAAAAGATAAGTGTAGGGAATTTGATAGGGGCATAATTAGACTATTTTTAGTATCATATTTCTATATATATTTTTAGCTATTACTTGTTAATTATGGTAATAATTGTTATTTTCGTATTTGTGTAGATTTCCAATTACAAGATTTTAAAATAGAAGCAAATTGGCAATTTAGAAATACTAGTTGCACAAGAAAACTACACAAACAAGGAAACTACACAAACAAGGAAACCACCAAAGAAGGAAACTGAGAAGAAAATAATTATAAAATGGACAATACCTGCCCTGAAGTAATGACGCTAGCAACCACAGCAAGCCGTCACCCATCATCACCCATCCACAGCCACGCATCCATCCATAGCCTCCATCCAGCAACAAGCCTCCACCCATCTCATGCATAGCATCCTCCCACAACCGTCTTCATCTCTCTCTCTCCTGACGAATCTCGTCTCCTGTCGATCGACACCAACCTGATCTCCCTATCTCTCGCCTTCATCATTCACCAACCCTCAACCCAATCAAGACACATCGCCACCGTCTCAGTCCCTCTTCCTTCCCTCTTCGTCCCTTCTCATTCTAAGCCAAAGCCTTCATCGCCATCCCCCTCGCATCCTCTTCTCACTGGAGCAAAGACTGAAGAAGCAGAGATCGGGAGGAAGGGATATCTTCCTTCGCACTATTCGCACCCCAGCTTCTACTCGGTACCACCACGGATCAGGCGGCAGTGTTTTGCTTCATCTCTTAACTCTTTCTCTTATTTTTAGATTGATATTTAATTATGTATTTCTATTCGAACATGATTAATATGTCTAGCTAAACTTTTCTCAGTTAGGGGTGGATTCAAAGCCCCGAACATGTGTTTTATAAATTAATTGAATTTAATCTTCCTTGCTATTAGTGATTGTGTTTTGCTTAACTGCTTTATAGAAAACTTTTCTTTGTATGTTTGTTAAGGTGGCCAACTTAGTATGCATGCTAGGATATGGGGCTAGAGTATAGGAGAGTTTCACCTAATTGTTATAATCTTGTACTCACAAGTAGTAAATACCAAGGAACGTTGGTAAGGTTAAGTAAAAACCCAGGTAAGAACAAGATATTGATCATACTTGTAATTTCCTAGTCAGTGTTCATATTTTCCACAAAACTTAATGATCTTAGATTGTTATCTAACTTGCGATTCCTAATTAGATAGCATGATAAGAATAGTTTGAAAGCGGCGCTTAGTTTAATTCAACGAACTTGGGAAAATAATAAGATTAATGCAGTGCTTATCATGGTTAATCTTGAGCATTGTCTCTCACGAGTTAGCAAGTGATTATTGAAGATTGATTTATAAGCATATGTTTGGTGTGTGGAGATAAACCCTTAGCTAATTTCTCATCTTTGTCATCCCTTTAGTTTTATTATCTTTATAGTAATTTTCGTAGTTATTTTCATAGTTTAATTTAGAAAATTCAATCCCCCATTATTTAATTAATTAGGTTGTTAGTTGTCTTTTAGTTATTATTAGTGTTAATTGATAAGCCCTCTAATCCCCGATCTAGAACAATCCCTACTTATTCTCTACCACAATTACAATGCAGGGTATTAAGTTTTGTGCTACTAAAATAGCGCATCAGTTAGAATGACTAAAATTGTGTCACGTGAATTAGACAGATAATCTAGGTACATCTGGATATAATGTCGCTGAACTAAATATTCCATCAAATGAGCACCAGTAGAGTTGGTAAAGGCGCTACTTAGAGGACCTCAGGTCATGGGTTTGAACCCGACAGGCTCGAGTAGAGGTTGATCCAACAGGAGACAAACCCGACATTGAGACATATTCGACATGGACAGGATACATATCTGACATGTCCGAGTAGAGGCTGATCCAACAAGAGACAAACTTGACATGGAGCCATATTTGACATGGATAGGAGACATATTGGACATGCCGAAGTAGAGGCTGATCCAACAGGAGACATATCGACATGGACAGGAGACGTATCCGACATGCCTGAGTAGAGGCTGATCCAACAGGAGAAATATCCGACATGAACAAGAAACATATCCGACCGACCCGAATAGAATCAGGTCCAATATTAGACGAATTCGACAAGGATCGGGTCTGCATGCCCGACTTAAGACTAGTCAAACTGACTCCATCTGGCTCAGACTCGTGCAGTTTGATCGCGCTGACTTCATTTGGTCCGGACTCATGAAACTGACTACGAAGATACATCTCCTATTAAACGCAATTGACTACGATGTCACAGTCGAAATCTGGTCCGAACTCACTGAATTCACCTAGTAACGGACTCGCGTAGCCGACTACGACACAACATCTGGTTAGAACTCACGAAGTTTGAGTACAATAACTAGTCACAAAAAATCTTCATCTGGTCAGAATTCATGCAGCCCAAATCCGATGATTTCATCCAATCCGAATGCACACATTCCGACCTCGATGACTTGTTACACTGACTTCAAATAACAAATAAAGAAAACCCTCATTAACAAGTTAGTGGCCACACAAGCGAGCCCACTAACTAAGAGGGGGAGTAGCTGATGATACACAAAATCGTCACCCGATTATGGCCATACACGTGGCTCAAGTCACCATAAATGTTGGAGAGTCGTTACGAAGGCTTATATTATCATAAATATTGATGGACCGTTACGATGGAGATGGATATAATCACTCCAATCTAATTAAAAGAGGAGACCGTTACAATAAACGTCCCTTTTCATTATGCCAACTGAGCTTAAGTCACGCACACAACTGAATGTAGCCATCAATTCACTCATTATATAAGGTAAAGAAAAATGTGTGAACAGGGGACTCAATTGGCTCTGAACCCGATTCGAGGGAGGTCGATTCGACTATCCTATATATAGTATGCAACTTTAACTAAGTTTTGTCCAGATTTACTTCATTCTTCCAACAGAGTTACCGACTTAAGCATTGGAGTGCCTTCGACCACCAAAAAGATGGTCCTTGACAGTCTAATGATTGTTTTGCATGTCAAACTCATAGGAGGATGATTTTTTGACACATCAATATATATATAAGTTTATTTTATTATTTAATCTTAAAATCATAATATGTTGTGGTGTGATAATTCAAACTCTAGTGAAACGGTTTTCAATCGTAGAATGTAGCCTTCCTATTTTCATTCTTCAATATGCGGATGATACAATATCCTATTTTGTGATGCCTTTGCTACTCATGTTTTTTGCTCTCAAAAGAATTGTGTTTTGTTTTGAAGTTATTTTAGGTCTGGTGTTGCCCATTGGAAAAGCCCCACATCTGCAGCAGTTGGCGGGTTTATTTGGTTGTGAAGCGGGTCAGCTTCCACTTAAGTACTTAGGCGTGTCTTTAGGTGCTATATTTTAAAGTAAAGTTGTGTGGGATGAGACAATCAAAATGATGGAATCGAGACTAGCTTCTTGGAAGCGCAAATTTCTTATCAAGGTATCATCTTCAATAACATCCAAGATGGAACAGATCATGTGCGACTTCCTTTTGGTTCCACACCAAACTCTAGAAAATGCATTTGGTGGGTTGGGAGAAAATTTGTTGTTCCAAAACCCGAGGTGGATTAGGCATTAGCCAAGTTAGCACTTTCAACTTAGCATTACTTTTTAAGTGGCTTTAGTGGTTTGCAGAAGAAGATGACAATTATGGAGATCGTTCATCATTGATAAATATGGGCGAAATATATGGGATTGGGATACCAAAACCAAGTATACTCCCTATGAGTGCTCTTTGTGGAAGTCCATCTCTCGGTGCGTAATTTTGTTTTACCCTCACACCTCGCTTTGATGTGGCAATAACGATTTCATCTCCTTCTGGCATGATTCTTGGTGTAGCAACCAACCTCTGAAGGATTTATTTTCAAGACTGTTTATCATTAACAACCTGAAAAATGGGAGAGTAAGCAATTTTTGGTCTAATGGAGGTTCTTGAGATATTTCCTTTCGAAGACTACTAAATGATGGGAAAGTAGAGGAAGCCGCCAATTTAATGCAATTGTTGGATATTCAGATGCCCTCGGAGGGATCTGACAGGTTGGTGTGGAGGGGTAAAGGTTCAGGTTTCTCAATGAGAGAGTTTTCTTATATGTTGGAAGTCTTTCATAATGAGACACACTCCAACCCCTTCATTTCCTCTCGTAAGAATCTGGTTTTGGTGAAAAAAAAATTTCATCAAATTAATTTATTTTGTTGGTCGGTGTTGCATGAAAAGATTTTGAATAAATATAGGTTAATGAAGAAAGGAATCCCCAAAAGAAGTCTTTGTGTGCTTTGTAATGAGAATGACGAGACTCTAGATCACTAGATGCTTCACTGCAAATTCTCCAAATCTATTTGAAAGTGTTTCTTGTCTGAATTTGGTCCGAGTTTGATTTTTCAAGGTTCCATTTTGGATTGGCTAAGTTGATGGTCCAAAGCTAATCCATCCCGGTGCGTGGAGTGGTTACAACGTAGGGTCACGTGCTCATATGGTGTGTGGAAAGAGAGAAACAAGAGGGTTTTTGAATGGCTTAACAGATTGGAGCAATCTATCTTTATCGAGATTAGGAAAATGTTGTAAATGATGGATTCGACTTGTAATCTTTTCAAAACTTGTTTTTTGATACCTTCATAGTGTCTTGACATTCCTTGATCTAGAAATGTTTTCCCTTCGTTTCTTGTTTATCTTCAATAAAAAATGGCCCCCAAATTTATTTTTTTATTTCAAGCTCTAAGTCGCTATGCCATGCATGACAAGTTTAACCAATTGCACTTAGTTTACTGAGACACAAACCGAAGAAGAAAAAAGTGAATATCTATATATAAAATAATTTTTATTTTGTTTTATTTTATGGCACGGACTGTGGGCTCTTTGTTCATTGCACAAGCTCAGGGCACCTTTCTTAGGCAGTTTGCTCCTTGCAAATTAAGGACTTGAGGTGATATTTTTAATAAATTAATTCAAAATGCATTTTAATTAGAGATAATTGTGATAGCGGCCAGATCTAACACTCAAATCCATTTGCAGCAAAGAAAAGAAGTAATAAATAAATCACCTACTTGATTTGGTTGTCCAATAAAAACTTGAAAGATGAATCACAATCCAATAGCTACTTTTATTGCAATGCTTCATTCACATTTTCGCAAGGGATCTCATCATTATGATGTCACAATGACCTCTCACGATCATTCTTTATCTCAAACCTAAGCTTGTCTCAATATTCAAAATTACATTCGCGAAAAATATTTACCATTTATCAGCAACACATTCAGTCTACGGTAGACCATAACTTTGAGTTTATAAAAACAACGACTTGCATGTAGTAAAATTAGTTGATTATGTAACAATGTATTAAATAGATCTAGTAACACTACATATATGGAGGTAGCTACAAAAAAAATAACTAAAATCACATGAGATAGCTAGCATGGGGAAACAACAAACAAAAGAATACCCCAAATAAATTTTGAGGATCCCTTACACCCACTATATGGGTGGTTCATATGGATGTGTCTCTTTTATCTCTCTTTATCACAAGTCCTTTTCTTTGCTTCAACTGAAATAGCCAACACATATATGAATGTTCTAAGGAGGTGAGGGTGGGTCTGGTTGCTCTCATCCAATGGGTAAGCCATTGCAAGTGGAATTATGGATTACCCTCTTCATACGGCACAAAAGTGCCCTTATTTTTGTCCTTGTTGACAATGTCAATATGCTGAATGAAATCCATTAACTGTCCAAAAAAAAGAAAAGAGCTTGATGAGTTTTGCAGAGTTTAGGATGCGATTTGGGTCGGTTCGGTTCAGCCAAGACCCAACCAGACGAGCTGAAGGGTTGACCTATGCAACACGCTCAACTTGAGTTGGAGCACTCAAGTACATTGGGCTATTGAGCCATGGGCCTATAGCCATGGTACTTGAGTACATTCAAAATACTGATTTGGTGATATAATATGCAACAATTCTAGGGACCCATATTTGGTGGTCACTTTTGAGTCACTTTAAAAAAAATTTGACACTTCTACCCCTTCTATGAATAATGTTCGTAATTGTATTTTTAAAAAAATGGATAAAAAATGGCTCCCTGAACTTACTCTATAATCTGAAATAATTTTCTAACAGGAACCATGGAGATAGGGAGTTCTATTTTGTTATCCTTGTGGAGGGTTCCCAACCCTTGATTTATTTTGGAAAGACAACTGTCAGATCTACAGCATGTTATCTCGAATACCCAGTAGGCCTACCGGCCAAGTGGTTTAAGAAGATATTCAAGGTTTAAATTCAAATGATCCTAGAATTTAAGGTGCCTGAACGGCTTGCAAAAGGCCCAATACATGGGAAGGAAGAAAGTTTGAGCTTCACGAGTATAGCCCAAAGCTCATGGCTCGTGATCATCATAAAAACGCAGTGGCTTTTTCACCTCCATGTTTTCTATATAACACCATCACCTGCTTAGTTGCACCACCACTTTTTTTTTAGTGTGTTCTTCTCCAAAGAGGGAGAGGACAACTGTTGCCTGTCCCCTCACCTTGTTGTCGCCTCCCATTTTTTTTTTCTCTCCCATTCTGATCTCGTAGAGAGAATGCGGGGCAGGGTTGCACTGCTGTTGTTGAACAAGAAAAAATAAATAAATAAAGAAGAAAGGATGAGAAAGAGACGAGGCGGGGTGGGGCATCAACTTACTACTGTGAAGAAGAAAGAAAAGAGAGAATAAATAAATAAATAAATAAATAAATAAATAAATAAATAAATAAGAGAGGAGGAGAGAGAAGTCGAGACGGGTGGCCATGGTGTGTGTTGTTATTGTTGATTGCATAGGAAGGGAGAGAAAAGTGAGGAGGAGAAAAATAAATTTTAAAAAAATTTATAGTGGTAATGTCAAATTAGGGGTGGGCATCCCATCCCGCGATCCCGTCCCGATTTTTTCGGGTCTTAATGGGATTGAGTAATTACATCCCGATCTTGTCGCGTCCCGATTTAGAATGGGATGGGATGAGATAAAAAATTTCAATCCCGTCCCGAGCTAATTTTTTAATATTTATTATTAATATTTTTATTTATTTATTTATTTTAGGATTGGAATATTTGGATGCCCATACAAATTTAGTGATGTATATAACATTTTAGCATCTCAATTTTTCTCTCACACACATCTCTAGATTAATCTATTGATTGTAAATTTGTAATCACTTCTCTGTTCTCTCATTCCTTTAGGTTTAGGGTTACTGAAGCCAAGCCAACAAACAACAAATGAACAAAAGGAAGAAAGAGATTCAAGAGGAGAAACCAAGAAAGAGAACCAAAAAAAAAACTTCAAGAGTAGCGCTGCAGCAGGAAGACGCACAGTCGCACACAACGAAAGAGAACCAGTCTGTGACTCTGTGTTTTTGAAAAGAGATTCAAGAGGAAGAAGGGCAGCATAAAGAGAACCTGTTTGTGTTCAGAGTCCAAAAAAAAACTTCAAGAGCAGCAGAAAGATAACCAGTCTGTGTTCTTGAAGAGAGATTCAACTTCAAGAGCAGCAAGAAAATGCACACGACGGTGACTCACACGGCACAACACGAAAATGCACACGACTCCTACCCTTCCTGCTTCCGCTTCATCGACAACACCTTGTTCGATCCAACTTTTAGACGTCTTCATCTTCGATCCAGCTTGTTCTCGCTCAGATCCAAGTAGGCAACTCCAACTTCTCTACGATCCAACTTCCAAACAGCCCTCCTGATCTCCCTCAGCCTCGTCGGACTGGATCCAACTTCTTTAGCTCTCTGTTGCACAATCCATCGATTTTAACAGGTAAGATCCAACTTCATACGGCCCGTTAGAGTGTCATGATTTATCGATTGCTTTGAATACATACTGGTGAGGTTCTCATATATAAAATCCTCTTAGTTGTGATTTTCCATGAAACATTTGCAATAAGAAATCCGCTGCCTTGTACAAGTTTTAGGTTTTTGTGGGCTGCAATTACCTTTACTACTTTGTTTGGATAAACTGTATCGGTAATCAGGTAATGTGATAGATGAAAATGGTTTATTAAACAGTAGTTAAGATATCAATTTTTTTATAGCGAAACTTCAGTTATGTTGCAGTATGCGCACTACAAGAAAAAAACCCATTAATAGCGTTTCAAAAACGCTATGGTAGGATATCATAGCGTTTTAGAAAACGTTGTGTCTGCCGAAGCTATAATAGACCCTGGGTCTATTATAGCGTTTTAAAAATGCTATAGTAAGTTGGCCTTTTATAGCGTTTTAAAAAAGCTATGGTAGAGTGAAATGCTATGGTAGACTATACCATAGCGTTTCTGAACGGCTATTGTTAGTATACATAGCAATTTTTTTTTTTTAACTATCAAATGACTTTTTATTACATCTCATAAGTTTTATGTCTAGAAAATAAAAATTTAAATGTGCCAAACTTAAACATTTTCATGAATGGAGGCAAAGTAATGTAATTAATTAATAAGATAATGTATTACATCGAGTCACAAAATCTATCAAATAATAAAGATAATGTAATTAATAAGATAATGTATTACAATTATGGTACTTGGGATAACAAACTGGAAATTAAGCGATGGTTTTGCCCAGTGGATCAATGAGAATCATGCCAACACCACCCGATTCTCTAACAAAAATGGCTTTTTCGCTTCTAAGGTCTGGGAGTTCAAAAGCACAGACAACGATCTTCCCCTTTATCAAGCTACGATCAAGAGTGTTGTTCTTGCATAAGCTGAAAAAACAGATCAAGACATATAATAATTAGCACTATATATATGAAGATGAGTGTTCATCAAGCACATTGGACAAGCATATCATCCCTAAAATGTGAAAATTCATGAGGATCAAAACCAAGAACGTGCATCACCTGAATGGTACCAAAATTTTACCTATGAGGCCACAGAAAGGACTGACTATACCTAGTACATCTTTCTTCTATCTCATTTATATGATGATCACTGACCTCATGTATAAGTGTAACTGAAAGTAAGGTCTCCGCTTCAGCAGTCAAATGGAGAGGAGCAACATTGACATGCCCTGCATATACGATTTTTTCATATTCAACTTTGTCATAGATAAACCACAATAACATAATACCATACAAGAAAATGCATTACGAAAGGGAAGCTACCTGCAATAGCACGACCCCATTGATCACGCTCACATGCCACTGCCCATGCAAGAGTGTTGCTAGTTGTAGGCCTTGTTGTTACCAAAAGCACTAAGTTAGCATCAGTAACACCCTCTACAACGAAAGCACTAATGATGGATCACTGTAAATAATCTGTTAATCTAGCCCAACACATGTAACAAACCCAACAGTTTTTAGTGACTTACATTCCCAGAGTCATCACAGTCAAGATACCAGAAACATCAACACATCTTGAGCCTAGCATCAAAAAATTTCAGATCAGATTTTTCTTTGTAAACAACAACAACAACCCCAGAGTCATTACAGTAGATACCAAAAACATCAACACCATATTGAGCCTAGCATTAAAACATTTCAGATCAGATTTTTCTTTGATGATGACGACAACAACAATAATAGTAAGACTCTGTCCTATCCCTGCCATCTAATGTCCAACCAATTGACCATTCCATTATTTACTTGAAGAATTTTCTATTGAGTCAATGAGAAAACCTTAAATGAATAACAACTTGGCAGAATCTTAAAGACAAACCCAGCAAAATTCTAGATACACTGATCTAAAAGAAAAAAGAGCACATAATCCTTTCATTTGAATGGACGGCATGGTAGGCTGGGGTGAGTAAGAAGTCCGCATTGAACTCTTACTTAGGCACCCTATGATCCTCAAACGTCAACATGGTTGACTCCATGAAAAAGGTGGAAGAAAGCGCATCGACAGAGGGGTAATCCAGTATAAGCGAGTTCTACCATAAAAGACCTTAAATGATGGCATTAGTGAGTAGAAAAGCAATGCAAAACTTCAACGACAACAACAAAAATGTAGAAATCAAAGGAAAGAGAAACTTCTATATTCCAAACGATATAGGTTAGTAAACATCTTGAAATCAAACCATATATTTTCTTTTTTTTTCTTTTTTATTTCTGAGGAATGAAACCTTTGCAAACAAGCATTTCAGTATTATGGTCACTAATTATCAGGTAAACTATATGCACATTCCATACGATCTCTTTCGCCCTTACCAGTAGTGCTTGTCAGCCAGTTTTGAGATAAGACCATAACAAGCATTGATCTCTAATTAAAGGGAAAAGGTAACAATGGGGGAAAATTAATTATTGTTTGCTGGCACAGAACGCAGAGCATGCATCAATTGCCCATATGAAATGCATGTCATTACAATGAATTGTGAATTGGGTCACAAAATTTTAAAAAGGAACTTACAGTGAAGTAAGAAATATAGCTCACAGCAAGTGTCCATGTGTTTCCTTTTCATTGGAGAGAGAACCTGAGTAACATATTTGCAGATGGTCTTATGTTACACTCAACCAAGTATGTGGATTGTTTCATTGCTTTGCTGGGATTATAACACTCTCCAAGGTTAAGTCAGTGCGGCCTTGTAACTCCGTCCCTTTATTGAAAAGGAAGAAAATAACGACCTGGGATTGTCAAGAACAAGCCGAGTCAGCAGCCAATTCAGCAAATGAGTCTATTTTGGAAATTTTGTTTTGTAAATCAGAACAGCCATTTCCAGTTCCCCATTTAATATACCAAGTAAAAATATTTTGTCAAATTTTAGCTTTGAAAAGATTACACATTCATGTATTGCAAATAGGTACGTTAGAGATAGAGGAAAATAAAATAAAAAATGAAAATGAAAATGAAATAATAAGAGTTACCTGTGCTGTAAAAAATTGGCATATTGAGCACTAGAGACGTTGTTGAGGGTTCCTGATTGATTAACCACACTTGTCAGATTTTTTGTATAGGCATTACTGAACCATGTGACAAAAAAGTTTGTTAGAATTAGTAGAAAGAAATAGAGAAGCAATTAATTAATGGGATGGAAAATATAAAAGAAGGCGTAAAAACTAAATAAAAGTCTAAATGACAAACTCACCTGCTCGCTGTCACTGGAAGGGGCAGAAAGCTTGAAAGTGTTTATTTACATGTCAAGTGCAACATCAGATCTTAATGGCCATCAATATGAATATTTGGAATGTGGGAAATCTTGTGCCAGTCCTCACCCTCGTCCCACTTGCATCGTTATTTTAGATCAGGATGACAGTTGTTGATAGAGAGAGATTGAAGAGCGGTGAGGTGCTTCAACCAATCTGGCAACGTTCTCAAATTCTTGCAATCCCATATCTGTAATGTTTTAAGCATGGGAAGGTGTCGTATCGCATCAGGCAAAGCTGTCAACTTGGGTAACTCATTCAATGATAGAGTTTTAAGGGAAACGAGGTTCCGAAGATCCTTAATTTCCAGCTCTGGACATCTTTCTATTTCTAATCCTCGGAGGTGTCATATCTCTTGAGGCAAAGCTGTCAACTTGGGTAACTCATTCAATTTGAGAGTTTTAAGGGAAACGAGGTGGTCAAAAACTGGAGTTCCCGATTCCAATTCTAACTCTGGACAACCACTTATCTCTAATTTTGTAAGAGAGGTGAGCTTTTGCAGTTCCTTAGGAAATGAAACCAATTCCTTGCAATCACTAACCTCCAAAGATTTTAGGGTTGCGAGATCCTCGATTTCTGCGGGTAGACTTTTCAGTTTTGGGCAATAGGCAATTTCTAAAGACTGCAGAGTAGTATTGAGGTCGCCTCCTCCTCTTCCTTCTCATTGGAATATTTGAGGAGGAAATTCCTCTGCACCGTAACCATGTATTTGCAGATGTTGCAAATTGGGAGGAAGTAGGAAGAGGCCTTGTAACACCTCTTGGCTGTTGTTGTTGCTAATTGCTTGCAGAGAACCATCCTCATCATAACGCCACTCTAGCCCTAAAATCGTGAGGTATTGTTTGCTTCTCAAGTTAGCCATTCTAGCCTCCTCTGCATTTCTAACATTTTCAAGTCCTCTTATCCTTAATCTTCCTCTGAGTTGGTTCAGTCCGTGCAACTCATTGATGCCAGCAGCACCACTTCCACATCCATCTCTTATGTCAGAATCAGCTACAGGGAAGAAGCCTAATGTCCGTAGGCTTCTCAATTCCCCAATACCAGCTGGCAATTTCCTCAACTCATCACAGTCCGAAATATCTAGGTGGATTAGGCTCCTCATGTTTTTTGGCAACTCTTTGAGTTTCCAACAGCCATCTAGTAGCAACGACTGTAAGTTCATTAGGTCACAAACAGTTTCAGGTAATGATTCTAAAGATGAGGAATGACCAAGGTCGAGGTGCCTCAGATTTGTCAAGTCTCCTAAGGAATGTGGCAGGATTGTAATTTTATCATTGAGACTTAAATCTAACCACCACAAGTTTCTTAACCTACAAATGGAATTAGGTAATGATGAAATGTCGGTATTATAGAGATCCAGGTACCTCAAATGTTCCAACTTACCTATTGAACTCGGCAAGGTTTCAAGCTCCAAATTTTCACTCAAGTCCAACACCTGCAAGTTTACTAACCTACAAATGGATTCGGGCAAGGATTTGAGGTCATTGTTGGATAGGTTAAGGTATCTCAGTTGTTTCAGATGCAACACTGAAGGTGGAAGGTTTATGAGGACTAAAAGATGGTGAAGATGAAGATATGGTCTCCATATAGAAAAATTGAACTCTGGGTTTCCTTTTTCTGCATAAAAAACACATAAACACATACCAATTAAGAACATTTTCCTAGTACATAATCTCATCACTTAAAAAAATTATTTGAAGAACATTTTCTTTTTTGAAGCTTCACCTCTTGGTGCACTTACCTCTTCCTTTGCAGGTTCTACACAAAACCCATCTCTTCCTTGAATACATAACTATCTCGCAGCTGAAGGCATTCTTGAAGAACCAAATACACCTCCACAAGTTAGTTAAGTCACAATGAGAAAACTAATTGACTTTCAGTGAAAAAAAAAAACAGGTTAGAGTTAGAAATTCAGACCTGATCAATTCCATGACCTGGTCCACAAGTTATGTCATTGGCTTGAACCTTTTGTGACCCACTTACTATTGAAATACAGTCATCACCTTAAGTCCACAACAAAATTATTGCAAAAGAACAATTAACAACATAACTCTAATTTTATGTTAACAATTCATTTTTTGCGGAAACAACGAAAAGTGTGTTAGAACCTAGTTTCTCCCTCCCTCCCAAAGGAACATGTAAGCATCGAACTAACAAGATTGAAGATCTTCCAGTGAAATCAAACACAGCCTGGAAGGAAATCATGGGAAATATGTTGATTGAGTGTGAACTACATCTGTCGGCATGTTTTTGACCATCCAAAAGTTTTCCAAACAAACAAATGGTACATGATGTCTTTATGATTATAGCTCATTATCAAGTAGAATACAACTAATGCACTTAACCCTTTAGTCCTTGTTATCTTTATTCAAATTTGTAAATAAATATGAAAAAGGGAGAAAGCCAAACATGGTGCTTGCTGAATCAGGTTTGGAGGTTGAGGGATCTGTTTCTGATGAAATTTCCAACATTCATGACTTCATGCTTAATAATTTAAACTCCAAAAATATATTTTTCATTGGTGAAGGGAGGTAGTAGAGATTTCAGGGAGTAATGGATCCAAGTTTGGAAGATTTTAACACAAAACACACTTTGATTTGCAGAAATGGACCTGTGGAATTTCGAGAAAGCTTCTTATCTCTGGCAAATAATTCTATAATCAAATAGTAGGGATTTTCTATTAAAAATAGCAAAACGCATGCATCTTGGGATGTTAGGTGAATTTGATAATCAGAAACTGATTATATTGGCTTACTGTGACTATGTACGTACCGTGTTCTACCTTACAAGTCACAAGAAGTGTGTCATCCCCAATAAAAACAGAAAAATAAATAAACATGAACAAGGAAAAACAGAAGGGAAAATGCTGACCTCATAATATTTAGCATCTCTTAACAAAAGGCCAAAGATATGATGAAATCAAAGAGTTGAGGGAACTAACTTAACTTTCAGAATGGCATATACATAATATATTGAACCAAGGTGAATCAGAACAACTTTCATTGACCCATAAAATCATACAATAGAGTAAATAGGATTAACCTGAACCAGTTGGATGTGGAATTGTAAAAATATTTCTGCCCATGGTGTGCAATGAACACATTTTTATTTAGTTAGTGTTCTTCTGATTCTGCAATTACAAGGTAGAGATGAAAACAAAAACAAAGCTGAAGGAAAGATTGATATGAAGCGCAACAGAAGCATACCACGTATTGGTTCCATGTTATCCTCCTTGTACATCCCAAGAGGGGATCCATGCACAGAGAGAAGCATCTCACCATGCTTAGGTTGCCTGAGACTTTTGGAAGTCATACCAACAGACAATTTCTGACCATTTCCCTGCGACAATGTCAACACTACATAATCAATCCAAATACCATAGCAAAATTAGGAAGCTACAAAAGATGAAAAGTCCACAAAGACTTCAGATTATATCAGCAATGGAAAAAACACGGTAGAGGATCCACAATCTAAGATGACAAAATCATAGCATGAAATATGAGTGGCAATTTTACATACTACTGACCAATATTTGGATTATGTAGTAATCTGTAAAGGACAGTTGGGAAGTCATTGCAACCCTAATTTTAGAGCAGAATAAATGTAAGACTTGATAGCTTTCCCAACACTTGTATACATGTAGGTGCAACAAAATATTTATTTAACATCAAACAGATAATTTCTATGAAAGTTCACTATTGCTGAATGATACTAGTGGTACCTATATGCATAACAGTGAATCAGACATCAATTCACCAACAACCAAAAGGATGTTTCTAATTTCGAAATCAAAATTAAACAACTTATCTTCATATTTCATGCATCCAATTAGCATAATGGTCGACTTATAAATAAAAGGAAATGACCAGACCAACAAAAGCAATAATGAAATTTCTATAGGATCAAGTGACAAACCCCTGGAGTTTGGAAAGATTCCTGCAGTGCAAACATCTGGGAATCTGGTGGTTGCTCCATAACCTATTAGAAGAAAAAAATACAAAACAGGAAAACCTTAAGATAAGTTGAGAATAAAGTGGCCAAAAAATTATAACCAAACACTGAGTGAACCTACATAGTCTGGGATTTGAAAGTTCGCAGCGCCTAAATGATCGAAACTCACTATCAACAACCACATATAGCTCAGTAAAGGTAAAATAAGGATAAACACACATCCTATCAATAGTAGACAAATATGCTCTACTTGAATGTCCAAAGCCCCCAGTTAGTGGCACTCCACCTGCACATTCAGGATATGCTTTTGAAATCCTTTCGTGAAGAGATGCATGCAACTTTCTTTCATCGATTTGCCTAATGGACAGATGATTGTCATCTTTCCATTCAATGTCAAATAATCCATCCTTTCATTTACTTTGGCTGTCAGATTGGGCATGTTTTCCTTGAAAAATTGGAGTACTGGGGTTTGCAGCTGTTCATTGTTAAAATTTGATCGAAGCAAACGTACCCCTGTTAACAGATGTTCAATTTCCACATCCCGAATAGCAAAAGTCGCAGCAATTCTATGTTCTACTAAATAAGAGGGGGGGGGGGGGGGGGGGGGAATCTTCCAAGTGTTAAAGGGAAAACACATGAAAATCCAAACAAGATTAAAAAAACAAATTAGTGGAGATAATGTTTCCGAGAATCAAATTCAACAAGCTTTACATAATCCAATTCAGGTTTTTTTTTAAGGCAAGACAAAGATAATAGTAGAACAACATAGAAATGATATAAGCAAGGAGCAAGATGCTCAAACAGAAAACCAAACAGAAGGAAAACAACAAAGCAGAAGCCCCATAATAAGTATAGGGAGAGTTCGACAGATATAAGCTGTGTGGTCTTTAACAACAAATTTGATCAATCATATGAACATTTTTGTTATGAAATAAACTTTAATCCACCTGAAAACCTCTGTCATGTGCTTGGTTACTATGTGAATTTTTTTATGGTAATAGTTCACTAGATTGCATACAACGTTTTCTGAGAAATTTAGTCTTCAACACCACCCACCATACCACGATAAAATTATCTCCTCATCTCATTGCAACCATTTAAACTTTCCAAACCATTTAAATTCATAGTTCCACTATATGTATTATCGCCTGAAAATTAAAACACCGTAGAGATTCTATGCATCACATTATTAGCAAATTGGCCTAAATCTTGTAGATTAATAGCGGGTTTGAAGACTACATCTTCTTTCTAATTTGTGAACGAGCAAGAATGATGGATACAACGAAACAATTAATAGCACATAATAATCATCATTTTACCTTCATTATTAGCAAATGGGATCCTTGAGTTTGGATTTCTGGCTCCTTGTGTTTAACTGCCCTTTTACCTTTTCGTTTTGGCCCATTACCTAATTTTTTTTTCAAGAAAACATTGGAACACTGAGTTTTTTTCAATGGATCCCTAAATTTCAAAAATAAATTGTGTTTTGAAGAAATGCAGAAAGAGGACGGAAAGTAAAAATAGAGGTTTGGTGATTTACCAGAGAGTTTAGAGAGTCCTAGAACGAGTGAGGTTTTTTTATGAAAACACCCAAAGCAAATCAACAATTTAGAAAACCAATTGAACAAGGTGTTTGATGAAAAACGAAAAAAATGAGATTTGGGGGTTTTCGATTTTGAGTAGACCTGATGGTGTTGTCAGTCCTCATTGTTGATCTTATGAGGGATGGGCTTGTTCTGCCTCATCTTCTTCGCCAACTTCTTCTTGATGATAAACGTCTTGTGTGACAACATTTTCGCTTCAGCCGCTGAGAGTTCGGAGATGAAGCTGTGTGTTGTAATGGGTTTGTGCATCTCCTTCACTCTCGATCTCCCTTACTCTCTCCCTCGATCTTTCCATCTCCCTCGCTCTCTCTCTCTGTCCCTAGATCTGGATTTGGATCTGAATCTCCCTCTCTCTCTCTCTCGCGCTCGCTTTCGCAATACAACTTGAGGGCAACAACGAGAGAAAATGAGTTCTCTTGGCCTTTTGGGTAAGGGAACGATTTAGCATTTCGCCAAAATCGAGCGCGGCTAATATTTTTAATTTCCCGCGTTCATTTCTATAGCGTTTTAAAATGGGAATGTCATTGAAACTTGAACTTTTGCACTTTTCATAGCACAAAGTGTAAAAACGCTATAATAAAATGTTATTAATGGGTACTTGTGGTGTAGTGTGCTCAGATTATGATACTGGTCAGAATATGTTGCAATTGTTGTAGTATGCTCTGATTAAGCAGAGCACGCTGATCCCGTCCCGACTCGAACCCGTTTGGGATGGGACGAGGTCGAGATGGGGTTTTTCCCATCCCGTCCCATCCCGATCCCGTATGAACGGGATGGGATAGGGATGGGTCTATCTCGTCCCATCCCGTCCCATGCCCACCCCTATGTCAAATAGTAGGTTTGAAAGATGAAAAAAATCATGGCGGTCAAATAGTGCAAATGGAGGCGTCAAAAACTCACAGCCCTATAAAAATTAGTAAAACCACAAACCCATAAGGACTACATGCTTCCTAACTTTGGCCGAGTATTTAGGGAATCCACAATCTTCCATTGATAATTGTCCGATTCTCACAAACATTTTAGACAAAACGTAGGTCCAACATATACTCAAATTTGTTTTTCTAATCCATATGAGCTGTAAATTTTTGAGGAATTGTATGGGTTGGCATCAATGTATTAAAGTTTCAGTTCGATTCAATAAATGTTCTTCGAGATATGCGTTCAAAAATTATTTCAAGGATCAACTTATTCCACATAAGCTATGCTTTTGACAAATCAGTATTGAGCTCAAATTTTAAACAACTTATTTCACTCTTATTAGTATGCATGCATTCAACATGTGAATCTTTTAAACAAAATATCACACTTATTTTTTTATAGTAATCATTAATCGATGTAGTCTTTAATGCACCTTTTGCAAAATATTTTAAGTATCTTCAGGTTTACACACGTCTATTCTTGACGTGATTTTGAAACTAAATTTTTCATTTTGGTTTTGGTTTTGGTTTTGGTTTTGGTTTAATTCAATCTTAAGATTAGATCTTTGCACCCCCTTAAATTTGATGTTCCATATAACTTAGATGCCCAATAGTTATTTCGAATAACTCATTCAATGTGCCTAAGCTGCTCCCCTGTAATTGTCATACATGCTTTGGGATGTAAGCTGTTGCAATCAAATAAATTCATATTATGTATGACGAATGTTGTGTATAATCATCCCAAATACTTATTTTAAAACATTTTCTCAAACAATTGCATGAGAAAGCCTACTACGTTAAAGAAAAGATAATTTCCCATTTAAATTCGAACTTGAAACATGGCCATGCCGGATTGGAAATGATCCCAATACATGTGAGAAAATTGAGCAATGCTATATGCACGAACCAAATGTGTCACCAGCTGAGTACCACCACGGGTGAATTAGCCGAGATAAGTGGTACATGGAAAGGGCATGTGGAAGAAGGACATGAAAGGAATTTGAATTTGTTAAGGATTGGAATGGGAATAATGTAAAGAGATAGATATTGTAATAGTAACCTTGGGTTATTTGTAAGATATTTAGAGGAGTTCATTTATCAATGAGATATGTAAGGGGGTAATATATTGGAAATATAAATATCTTACCTATAAAAGGGTTTAGAGGTTGGAAGAGAAATAAAGGAGTGAGAGACTAGTTAGATTGTAAAAGGAGAAGAAGTAATTGCGAGTCTCAGATATACCACACAATTTTGTATCATCCGTGGAAAATACGAACACCTACTAGAGACTTGCACTTACTTCTTTTCTAGAAACAACTATGCCTCCTAGACCGGTTGCTTATAGGACGTTTGCCATCTTGCGCAACGAACTCAAGCAACCGAGACAAGTCAAATAATGCTTGGCGAGACTTGTTGAAGCTGAGCAATTCAGGCATACTGTAAGATCTCGATTTCGAGCCAGGCATCAGTCAACGTCTAGGACAACTCGGGCGGAAGAGGACTACATAGAAAAGTTGGCAGTAATAAAAAAAACAACCTCAGATGGCACGCAGGGAAAATGAGAGGCCTTAAATGGGTGTTGTTGCACAAGAGGCTCTTAGGCACCTCGGGACTTCCCCATTGTCGGTCGTAATCAAGAGAACAAAGATGCCACCCCGACTTCAAGCGTCCACAGTCTGAAAGATATGACGGGAACTCGTACCCAGCAGATCATTTAGTCAACTTTAGGCAAATGACCATCCCATGGAGTGCCCTAAAATTCCAAAACATGAGGTGTTTAATTTTTTCGTTTAGCCTGATGGTCGGAGCTTCCACATAGTTTCTATCTTTTCCCCCCCAAATCAATTTGAAGTTTTGAGGAAGCTTTTGTGACCTATTACATACATCAACAGAAGTGTAAGGTGAATGTGACAGATCTTTTAGCAATCAAGCTGGGACACAAGGAGTCATTCAAAGATTATCTTACCGGGTTCAAAGCGGAGGTGGTCCCCGTCCATAACCTAGATGAGATAAGCATTGAGAACCGGTGTTTTGCCCGACTCTCACACAGAAAAAGGTTGATAGAGAGAGATCCAACTAATTTGGAAGTTTCCTATGCAATGATTGATGATGCAATCAAAATTGAGGAATGAATGATGGCCAAAATAAGTGAAAAAAGACTAGAAAGGGAGTGGATAACTTTTTAGCTATTAGGATGTCAAACTAGTGACAATGGATCCGAGTGGCAAAGAAAGGCGTTGAAAAAGGCCAAGGATAGAAGGTGAATCTCGGGAGAAACAAACTGATTTGAGGAAAATGCCGCGAGACAATTCTAATCGAAAATTTGATCTACTCAGTTTTCCTCTACCTAACCTCCTTCGCAAAATTAAAAGGTAGAATTTCTTCTATGGACCTGTTTGTCTTTATTGTAATTATAACTCGATCTGAGATCATCCAACAGGAGATTGTTTCGAATTGCAACACCATGTCCAAGATTTGATTGACCAGGGATGCTTGCAAGAATATATCTTAGACAGGAATAAGAACAACGGATGAGAGAGATTCTTCCACACTCACCAACGAGCTTAATAAAAAAAAAATATATGCTCGACATAAAGAATCTCGAGCCAAAAGCAGACAAAATATTCTAAAGTTAATCAGTGTGCAATAGGTAATTGGCATGTCGATGGTACCATGGCTAGTTCGAATACTGGGGGCAACAATAGGCATGTCGGGATATTCAATCATGTTTTTTTACGCAGATTTGAAACAGTTATCCGACCACATGGTGACCTATTGATGGTTATTCGGAGATTAGATGGTAAAGAGGGTGTTTATTTATGAGAGCAGTGTAGTTGAGATTTTTTACAAAGCAATGTTCTCAGCAATAGGCAATGTGGAGGCAAAGCCGAGTACCTCCACTATTTGTGGATTCAACGGGGTGTCGTCTACCCCCATTAGGGAAATTGAACTACCAATTGTAGTCGGGCCACATTGAGTAATCTTAATCTTCTTGGTAGTGGATGCCACAGCCCCCTTCAATGCAATCCTAGGGCGATGATGGATTAGATCTATGAGGGTTAGCATCCACATACTACCAAGTGGTAGAGTTCCCCAATTCAGTTGGGTGGTATGAACTGCGAGGAGATCAGGCCACGGCAAGAAAATGCACTATGAAAATGATGACAATAAATGCATTCTACCAAGGATTCAAAAAATAGGAAAATTCTTTCATTATTTTAATTTTTGAACAATGGAATGAGTCGAACATAAAAGAAGTGGATCGTACAAAATTAGTGAACCTTGCTTCTAAAAAAGAACCAAAATTTGATCAGATCGGTAAGAACCTGGAGTTGTTTTTTAGGAGCAATTTGATTCAGTTCTTATCTGATCATATTGATGTTTTTGTTTGGAGCATGTCAGAGATGCAGGGAATACCCACTGAGTTAGCGGAACACCATTCAAATGTGGGAAGTGGTATGATACCAGTTCGACAGCGCCGAGTTGCTCCAAAATTGACCGAGACGGTCCATAAACTATTAGTTTAGGAGTAGTTAAAGAGATACAATACCCAACTTGGCTGTCTAACATTGTGGTCGTTCCTAAAAACAACGGAAATATAAGCATTTGCATCGACTTAATTAATCTTAACAAATCTTGTCCAAAGGAACTAGTAGATAGGACTTTGGAACTTGAGCTATTATCGTTCATGGACGGTTATGACGGATATAACTAGATCTTGTTGGCCGAGAAGATCAAGAGAAAAATGGTCTTCATCATGAAAAGTGGCATTTATCACCCGATTTGTTGGGAGACAACAGATTAGGAAATGACTTCATTACTTGTTAAGCCTAAAGCAGAAGCAAGGCGAGCTCCTTAGGAAGTATATCACTCTCTTTAACAATGAATTGACTTTGATCAACGGTTGCAGCGACGACACGTCGGTCATCGCTTTCACTTCTGGCTTACGATAAGGTCATTTTTACAACTTCCTCACCCTAAATCGCCCAAGAAATATGGCAGACTTACTGAAAAGTGCGCAGAAGTATATCACTTTCAAAGAAATGTTAGCAGCCAATAAATGAGGAAAAAATGAAGCCAAGCAGATCTCTAAGGCTCGAAAAAGTGGAGCGAATAAGAGGACATGTCGAAGAAGAGGAAAAACAACGACAAAATCGGATATGACAATGCAAAATTCAACATGGTTACCAAATTCGTCGGCTCAAGGCACATTGAGTTCACCTATCTCAATTCTGGCTTGCCCAAGATTGACTCCGCTAAGAAAGGATGGGATAGGACAACATCAAGTGACCCCCCAAGTTCAAGAGCGATCCTTCAAGGCGTGATAAAAGCAAGTACCGCTCCTATCACAAGGACCACAGTCACAATACTTAGGACTATCAGAGTCTCAAAAATGAGATCGAATACTAGATTTGCAAGGGGAGACTCGAAGAAATTGTGAATTTCGATGAGAAACAACCCTTCAAAAAAAAAAAGGAAACGACACCAGAGTCTGAAGAAAAGACTGCAGGCGTCATCTACGTCCTGAACAACGCACACGATGAACTAGAAAAGTCCAATCGGTCAAGAAATAAGGCAATTCGAGAATTGCAGACATGTTCCCACCGCGGAGACGACTTAGTTCAGCATGCCTGAGTAGATCAGCCGACCTCGGACCTAACTTTTCATCGAGCGGGATATGCAAGGGGTCTGTTCTACGCATAATGATGCCCTGGTTATCACGATCGCGATATCAAAGTGGGGCGTCAAAATATCGCTGGTGGACACCGAGAGCTCAGCCAATGTCATATTCCTGGAGGAATTCCATGGGATGTGACTGAGGAAGGAAGAGCTGAAACCGTACAATCAAGTTATGGTTGGCTTCAGCGGTGCTTGAAGTTACCCAATCGTGAGCATCAGATTGCCCATGGTAGCAGGGGAGCCAGTAAAGCTCCTAATGATGGAGTTCATCGAGCCCAGTCCAGGGGAGCCAGAAAAGGCCTGGTTCAAATACGGGGACCAAAACGGCAGACGTCGATAGCTCATCGCAAAAGTGACCTAGTACACCTAGGGAACAAAGGTACTACTGATAATCACATAATTATAACATTATTACCTCTTATTATATTTTTGTTAATCCTCATTTTTATCTTATTTTAGATTAATTATTAATTTTTTGTGTTTTTGTAGAATGTGGAACTTAATGAAGAAATAATAGAAAAATGCAATGTACAATCCCAGATGGTGACTTCAGAGAAAGTGGAGGTGAGAATAGCCTAAGCCCATAACCTAAACTCAAAACCAAACCCAAAATCAAACCCTTAAACCCAAAACCTAACACATAAACCCAAACCCAATGCCAAGCCCAATCCAACCCAAAGAATATTCTCCCAATTATCCCTTGATTTTACCTTGATTCACTCCATGAATCATCCCTTTATATCTTCTCTATTCATTTTGTTCATTCTCTATAAATACAAGAGAAAATGGTGAGAAAGGGGAGGAAGAGAAGGGAAAAGAAAATATTGCAGAAAATCAAAGCCTCTTTCTCACACAGTGATTCTCATCACCACCTCCCACCGCCACTACCCACCACGAAACAGGGGCGTGACAACCCTGTCTCGCTTCACCTCGCCACCGTCCAACAACACAACCGCCACCACCATCCACCATCTGTCCCTCACTCTCTCCGCCACCATCTCTCGTCCCTCTCCCTGTTCCATCATCCATCATCCACCATCTATCCCTCCGCTACCGTCCCGCCATCATCGCCACGAAACATAGCCACGCTGCAGCCCGAGTAGCAGTCAGCGACCGAGCTATCTCTCGGCCTCTCTTCGTCTCGGCCCTCCTTCATGTCTCCCTCTCTCACGGTCACCATCGCAAGCGGCCATCACCCGAGCACCACCACTGCCACAGAAGCAGAAACAAGGGAGTCCTCGCATCTCTCTCTCTGTTTTTTGTGTGTTCTCATCGCACCACTCTTTCTCTGTTCTTCCATCCCTCTCTCTCTTTTGCAGGTTCTAGACCCGGTTGAAGGACGAAGGATCTCGCGAGGAGCGGAAACGAGGCGCAGCGAGCAGAGCGTTTCGCGCTGGAGACGAAGCATAGAGGCGCGCGACTGTTCTGGCGGGAGATTGATTCAAAAATCAGTTTTGGTTATTGGCACCCCGAGTTTTCTCTGAGCAGCCACAGTGCAATTTGCAGCTTTTTTCTTGGCATTTGTGTTCGGATCACCTGCTGATCTGCAGAATACCACCACATCGAGTTTGCGACAAACCAAAAGGGTTGCATAATTCATTTTAATTTATTTTACTGACTTAAATGCTTAATTGTTAATTACAATTTTATTTCATAAATTTGATAAATTGCTTTCACCTTTCATGTTCGATTAAAAATTGATATGTTTGGTAATTAGATTCACGTTTTATCAATATTCAAAGCATGTGCCAAAAATTATTAAGCTTGAACTTGTGATTGAGTGTGTTGTAATAAGACACTCAATGTTAGGAGTTGAAACTTAATAAATTAGACTTGTGATTGAGTGTGCTGTAACAAGACACTCAATTCTAGAAGTCTATAATTTATGCTGAAGTTAATTGTAACATTGAATTTTAAAACTGAATTGAATTTTAATGGTCACATCTTCGGTGTAAGCAAGGGATCCTCATCCCTAAAGCTTCTCGTTTATAATTTCAGTAATTTAGATTTAAATATTTTTGCTAACTCATTGGTGAGTCCAAACCCCACAACATCCATCTTTTATTTTATTTTATTTTTCTTATTTTTAATTTATTTTTAGGTTAGTTTTAAAAATACTGTAACCCCATTTCCTCCAAATTAGTTTAATTAAATTATTAAATTCAATTGCATCCACTTTCCTCGTGGGATCGACCCATACTTGTCGTTGTCTACCAGTTAGACACCGTGCACTTGCGGTTATTACAAGTGGATTTATTAGCTTATTATTTAGGCCGGTAAAACCCGCAACAACTACACAGTGGGCCGAGCCCAGTTCACAGATAGCTCACCACTCAAATAGCCTAGTTCGATCACGGGGACGAGCCTAGTCCTATTAAGGGTAACAATAGTTTTTCGTACAAGTGGCCAATTCTGCATCAAGAACCCTGACAAAACACTTGTGGATGGAACTCAGTCCACAGACCGTTCACCGCATGCGAATAGACCAGTCCTTGGAAAGCTCATCACATTTAAAACCCAGTCCTATCAAAGGGACCAAAATGGCGCACAGCGGCCGGGCCCAATCCTATTAAGGGCAACAATAGACCACCGCATAAGTGATCTAGTCCGCCTAAGGAACCGAGGTACGATACAGTGGGCTGAACCCAGTCCACGAACAACACAAAAAAAAAAAAAAAAAACCTAGTCCTGTCATGGGGTTTATTGTAAAGTCTAACCCAGACGGGCATAAATGACTTTTTTCCAGCTCAAGTTTTCTCCAGGGTTGAGCTAGATGAATATAGGAATCTAGCTCGTTTGGGCAAAGATGGTTCCCCAATAGCCAAACTATTGTTTAGGATAGTAATCATTATGAAGTCTAGCACAGACGGGCAGAGATGACTTATTTCCAACTAAAGTCCTCTCTAAGGTTGAGTCAGATGAATACAGGAATCTAGCCCATTTTGGCAAAGATGGTTCCTTTAAAACTTCAACTTTTGTTCAGGATTGGGGTTTATTATGAAGTCCATCCTAGGCTGTTGGAGATGACTTCTTTCCAACTCAAGTCCTCTCCAAGGTTGAGCCAGATGAATATAAGAATCTAGCCCATTCGGGCAAAGCTGGTTCCCCAACAACTCAATTCCTGTTCAGGATTGAGTTTTATTATGAAGTTTAGTCCAGACGGGCATATATGACTTCTTTCCAGCTCAAGTCCTCCCATCGCGGAAAGGTCTCAGTCCTCATGATCTTGCTAAATGTATTCCAGCAACTCTATCCTACCAGCAACAACCTTCCTTCGAGCAGCTCCTTTTCCTCGGCCTCCCATCGCGCCTTCAAGCCAGTCAGCTCTTCCACTACTCTGGACAAGCCACTCTCGTTGTCTACTAACACCTACACTTAGTTGCAACTCGTTCCTGGTAAGTCGAGACACTTGAAGTTGATAAGCATCATAGAGTTCCTTTTACCGAGAAAACTCGACGCGTCCACGGTCCAGAACACTCTAAATTTCAGCGACAGACTTTCGGGTAGATGCTAAACGGCTAGCAACCTCCATCATCTCAGCTACCAGTCTATCCCGATCCTCCCGAACTCCCCTGAGCTCTGTCGTCAAAGCGATCTGGGCAGCCAGGGCCTCATCTAGGCTCTCTTGGGCTTCTTCTAGCTGAACCTCTAAGTTCACCTGAGCAGCCAAAGCCTTATCCAGGTTCTCATGGGCCTCTCGCACTTGAGCCTTTAGGCCGAGACGAGTGGTCAGTTGTTTGCGAGCAAGTCTACTTAAAAAGGGCAGCTGAAAGTTGTAACTGCTGCTTAGCAAATAAGCTTTCCATGGTATATACTTTGTCCTGCGTAGAGTTCACTTCAATGCCTAGCATCCCAGCATAAGTCAAGTGGGTCATGCCCTGATCAGAATCAAAGTACATTGTTACAAACAAAAAGTGTCAAAATGCCAACGACAAACAGACTAATGCTAACTTACTTGCAAAAGTTCCTTCAACCCTCGATTGAGGTGGTCTCCTGCGAGTATCTCCTCTAGCTGTGGATGATCAACCAGCCAAGGAAACAACATTTTTAGAAATTGTGCACCCAGGGCCACCGATGGGTCATGGGCAACACTGCTCAAAGCACGGGGCTCTAAGCTTTGGTCGGCACCAATAAAAAATTTCAGAGTGGCCTCAAGAAAATGGACATTGGTACATTCAAGTTGCTTCGCATTTTGACTGTTGGGGTCTTCCATGCAAGCGAAGTGAAAAAACTCCCCCTCAATGGAAGACATTGAGGCAAGTGGATTGTCGGGCTCAGACATTACCTCCTCGGATGCATGGTAAGGTACCATGCATCGGGAATGCTCCCCAAGCTCCCTCTCCATGTTAGACAGCAAAACAGGAAGAGTAGCCTTGGCAGTCCCTACCTTGACTTTCTTGGACTTACAAGACGGAGAAAGCAACCCCTCCATAGCCTTCCTCTTGGGTGGACTGGGCGTCCTCATAACTGTCTTCTTCTGTACTCCAGATGTTCGAGCACCAGAAAAAATAGCCAGTTTGAGCAATCAGTGTCCTGCAAACCATACAAACCTCGTCGAAGAATAAACCACTATGTTCGATGAATTCGGGTTTGAAAGCGTCCGTAAGGGGCAGAGAGCAAAATCTGACTCTAGTTCTCTCCTCCTCAAGAGAAAAAATAATAGAGTTGTGCACCCTAGTTGAGAAAACGGGTGGCATATCAGACAACAATAAGCATTACACTTGAAACATCAAGCGAAAAAAGTTAGAGAACTTACTAGGGTTCCTAAAGTTGCGATAACGGACCCAAAATCAAACCATTGTTCACCCAGTAAATCAGGTGCCCAAGCCCAAATCATGCCAGCCCACATGGCATGGATCTTGGAGCTTGGCCCGGGACAATAATGCCGGAACATGGATCTCTAAGCTACCACAGGTTCAAGATCCTTTCACAAAATCAACTCTTCACCCAATCAAACATTGGGTCTTAAACAGAGCCAAGTGCCGAAGAAACTCAGTCATGCACAAATAAGATCTTGGACGAGATCTCCTCCTTCCATCACGCTCTCGATAGCAGGGACAGTTGTGGAGGGATCACTCATTACTTAAGGTGATAAGAGTGAAGAATAAAGGTAAGCATACACATTGTCAAATTTATTTAGTCTTCATCCTTCCTTGCATTGTCGCCTGACTTAAGCATCAGAGTGTCTTCGGCCATATAACGGCGGTCTCTGGCTAATCTTTGTTCGTTTTGCAAGCTCGAGATCAGCAAGGACATATTTGGACACATTAATAGTGAGTGCAGATTACAACGTAATTCTCCTTGGTTTGATGATTTGATAGAAGAAAACCCAGAAAAATCGATGGCATTCTTTAGCCTCGGTATCAATTCCACCTTAGCAATTGGTTAGAACTACCCTGATAGCCCGCCCTAAAGTCGATCTATCTTGACATCTTTCTAAAAACAACATCCCATGCAACTAAGAAAGCACAATCCTTATAGAGAGATTCAACGCTCAAGATCACAATCTGCTAAATATATAGAAAATTCGATTCTTCCAAATATTCCAGCACAAAAAAATAATAAGGCAATTACAAGTTGGGATTACGAATAACAAATAAAAGAATAGGATCACATGCAATGCACATGCAACTCCATTTTCTTCAACTAGTGGACTGAAAAAAAAACAAATGAAATAAAGGGGAACAAAGGTTGAGGCACACTGAATTTGACTCCTCTTTGTTGAAATTTAGACGTTTTAATAATCAGAAATTCTAAATGGCGAGGAAACCAGTGAGAGGGAGGGTGTGATCGCTCATCCCTTCAAGATGCGCGCTTGCACTCTTGAGATGCGTAACAGCACGAATCTCGAGGAGGTGAATGGTAAAACCCCTCCCCCTCGCTGGTTTCCTCGGCAGTAAGAAAGCTTCTTTAATAATTCACCTAACACTTATTTTAATTGAAGTTGATGAATGTTTTCCAAGAAAATCAGTTTTCAAGCAAAATCCCAAAAGGAAAGAAAAAGCTTTTCCTTTTATATAATTGGCTTCTTTTGATCCATTTCTTTCAATGCATTGGTCATCTAAATGAGGATTCCAACATTTTTTTACAATTCTTCACATAAAATCAACTATTGAGTAAACAAAGTTGTTAATCTTGTTGCTAGCTAGTGCTTGTATTTTCGTTCATTTCAATGTTATAAATTTTCAAAGGGTTGAAATATTTTTGACAAGGTCTCTTTCTTATTCTTTCCCTTTAATTTGAAGTTATTTTGTGCTAGCTAGGTGTATTCCAAATGAGATTGTTGAGTAGGACAAGCATCCACTTGTCACATAAAAGACAATTTTTAGAGTGTGTTTGGCTGCATGAAATCTTATGTCATGAAAATTTGTAAGGGAACTTCCATATTTTATGCTAATTTGAGGTATCACTCCATATCCATCATTTAATTTTGTGATCAATGGTAGGAATGAAAGTCCCATGAACATGAAAATCACATGCCTTGGGGGATCAAGGAGTGAGATTCTCATGTTCATGGAAATTTCATTTTCATCATTAATTACAAAATCAAATGGTGGATGTGGAGTGATACATCAATTTAACCTAAAATATAAGGGTCCCCTCATAGATTCTCATGGCATAAGATTCCATCTAACCAAACACACCCTTAGGTTAACAATGTTTTAATCAAAATCTTTGTTTGTATATTTTGTATTCTACGGCTAATTCACTTTCGGACTGAACCCAACTATGTATTTGATTAGAAGTCTCCTAATTTCTTTAGTGGCAAGTATATTACTCTTTATCTGAGTAATTCACTCCACCCTAATTCAAGCATGTATTAAGACGGCTTTTACACCATATTAAATGAACAGCTTTGTAACAACTCCCAAATAGTATCACTTTTGTGATGTAATAGTTCACAAAATAATTTAAATTCAAAATTAAATTTAGAATTTTTTTTTTGAAAAAACAGTTTTATAAATAAAATAATACAATAAATTGGATCACTATGAATAATATCATTTGTAACACCTGGTAATTCAATTATTGTATCACTTCATTTGTGAAACTGTATGAAATTGTGTAAAACTATTTAGTAAACGGTCACATCACAACAATATTACATTTTTTAGAATTGTTACAAATATGTTAATGAGAATAAGAATATTGATAATAATAACTTATGTGACTCTTAGCTTTTTATCTACTCAGTCTACATTATGGTGCCGCAAACGACAAGACATCTTAATAACTTTTCATTCTTATTGGTGTCATGGGTGTTATATGTTATTTTTGTTTTTGTTTTTATTCTTATTCGTATAGTCATTTCAAAATATTGAAGTAAATTAAGTCCAAGTCTAAACTAGTTATATCATGAAGGTATAGGTCCTTTTTCCCAGCATGAGTATAATTAAGAAATGGGCACAGCTTCATAATCACCTTATAATAAACATTCACTCACAATGACCACATCTGGGCCATTTCATTGATCAAGACCAGCAATATCATTACCATATATACCTCACCCTTTATTTGTCATTTGAATTTATGGTAAAAAAAAAAAAGGAATCGATAAAGTTGAATACCGATGGGAGTCCAATTTCAAATGTTAATTCATTTCCTATTATTTCATGGGTCATGCTTGAAGTTGCAGTTAATGTAAAATATGTGATTTCTATTTGTTTTTTAGGGTGTATTCTGGTCCAAATCACAATACATGATTTTCTTGGCCTCCATGACATCGATTTTATTTTATGTTGTATTATCGTTATTATTAGTATTTTCTCATTCTCATTCATGCTTTTTAAGGTTTTTTTGAGTTTGACCCTCATTAGTTTATACGTAATTGAGTTTGACACTCTTATTAAATTTTAATTGAATCTAACCATCGTTTTCTAATGGATCTGTTAGGTCAATCATTTTGACTAGTTAAAGTTTTGTAATGAACCAATATACCCCTTTCAAAAGTGCACATACCTTGCTTGTGAGTATCACAAAAACCAAGAAAAATGTATCCAATGGCTCCGATTGCAAAACTAAGCTAATGGCTCTGACTGCAGAACTAAGAAAAATGTATCTAATGGCTCCGATTGCAGAACCAAGCAAAATGTATCCTATGTACCCAATGGTGGTTATCTATTTTTATTTTTATTTTTATTTTAAAACTACCTTTCTTTTCCACGTCTTCTTTCTTCTTCTCTCCAACACATCTCTTTGCAACATCCTACTACCCCTCATTCATCTCTTCAATCTACTTCGCTCGAAACTCCTTTGACAGTTTCACTTCCGACCCCATCACCATACGTCTCGTCTCGTCTCTTCCATCGTCTCTCTTGAACAACTTGTTTATTGCCCTTTTATGCGCTGATGCCCTTTCCACATGGCTTTCCACCACCAATCATTCCTCTACCATCTCGAGCTTCATCTCGATAACCTCTCTGATAAGACTGTGCTTGACCCTTCCAAGCTCAATTACATCGACACATGGAAATCTCTCGATTCTTTGAAGCTATGGGGTGTTTTAATTACCCAAACTCTTAAATGGGGAGGTTTCAAATCTCTCCAGATTCTTGAGATTGTTGGGGCTCAATCGGTTCATTGACTTTGCTATTGTAGATGCCATTTGGGCTTGCCCCAATGTGACCAATCTGTCTCTGCTTGGATGCGATTGGTTTAGATTTGTTTCGATTGAAAATTTTGAGCAATTGGAGCAGTGTAAATTGGAATTCTATGGATTGGGGAATTGCTCCCTTTTCATTAATTGTTCGAGGATTCGATGCCTCAAGGTTTAGGGTTGTAGCTGGAT
This sequence comes from Berberis vulgaris, assembly GCA_963556465.1. Taxonomy (NCBI): domain Eukaryota; kingdom Viridiplantae; phylum Streptophyta; class Magnoliopsida; order Ranunculales; family Berberidaceae; genus Berberis; species Berberis vulgaris. Next base: position 65,402,166 of record OY747132.1, read on the forward strand.
TCAAGCTAAGCATAACCATTGCTTGACACATCTCTTCATCGCGAATAATGCAGGTAAACCATCTTCATTCATCCTTTATTATATCTAATTCACATTGGGGTTGTTTGTTTTCAATCTAAAATTTGAATTTTCAAGCAATTTAGTTAATTTGTATCGTCTACGATGAGAACAAAAAATAACATGGAGAAGAAATGTAGTTTTTTTAAATATAATTAGATATTCCCCGGTGGATTACTTCTAGATTAGCTCTACAAATCAGAGTCTCTGGATGCATTTTGTTTGGTTTTTTTATACTCTCACATGCAAAGAATGTGCATTTTCGAAGGGTATTTTGGTCAATTACAAAACTTTAACAAGTCAACATGATTACCTAACAAAACCATTAGAAAATGAGGGTTAGACTCAATTAAAATTTAAAAGGAGTGTCAATCTCAATTAGGTATAAACTAATGAGGGTCAAACTAAAAATACTTTTTTTTTTAAATAATAGCATTATATTATGTTAAACATCTCAAATACACCAAGAACAGTGTCCCATTCAAAATATCTCATTCATGTCTTGTTGATTGTAAAATAATATAAATTTCGATTTTGATGGATGAATACACGTGGACATGTACAACATATTCTATATTACAAATCAGGATGGTGTTTGAGGTTGGAGATAAAAGATGGTTGAGATTTATTCAAATATATGATTCTAACGGATCACATTAAACTTAAAACACCAAGAGTGCATAGGTTCGATTCTCATACCCAATATTTTGATATTTATTTTTTTATTCAATTTGTTGATGGAGGTGATTGGGCATGTAAGTATGAATAATGAAAATTTAAGGGTGATCATGTTTTGACAAATTTCAACTTTATCGTGCCAACGACATGGAGAATACCCTAGTCTATATTATAAATCAGGATGGTGTTTGAGGTTTGAGATAAAAGACGGCTAAGATTTATCCAAATATAAGAATCTAACGGATCACATATATTTTAAAGCACCAAGATTGTATGGGTTCGATTCTCATACCCAACATTTTTTATATTTATTTATCTTGATATTTAAAGTAGACTAGTGGTATTCAATTACAAATTTTAATGGATTGTGAAAGATTTTAAAAGCATTAAAATTCAGGGGTATTCAATTAAGGATTTAAAATGATACATGTAAATCTAGGGGTATTCAAATACCGATTTTAAAGGATTGTTTTAAAATTCATCAAAATCATGGAGTATTCAATTCATGTTTTTCAAAAGTCCACCAAAATCAGGGGTATTAAAAAAGTAGTGGATTTTAATGGATTTGTTAAAGTTGTAGATTTTGAAGGATTTATGAGTGGAAAGTATATATAACAAGAGTTATTTCAAATCCAATCTTTCCCTCTCATATTTCAACGGATTTGTATTGGCTATTGTTAAATAACACCACCATTTCCGCTAAAGGACGTCATCATCCCATTTTCTTGTGATCTACTGAAGGACACTACCACCTTTCCCTTCTATTTTTTCTTCACAGGAGCAGCACCACCTCGCCCCATAACTTCTGGCCACACCACCATGCCCTACCACCGCTACCCATACCACCACCCACACTTCTTCTTCTTTTTTGTTCTTGTTCTTCCTTTTTGTTATTATTATTCTTCTTCTTCTCATTTTCTTCATCTTATTTTCTCTTCTTCTTGTCCTCTCTTCATCTTTGTTTTTTTGTTTTTTTTTCATTCTGATTTCTTCTTCTACTACTTTTCTCTTTGTTTTTCGTTTTCTTCTATTTTTTTTCTCTTATCTTCTTCTTTTCCCATTTTTTTTCTTCTTTGCTCTTGTGGAGGTTCCCTACTTGCCAGAACCTTCGCGAGGGCAAAAAGATAGGAGAAAAATAAAAAAAAGAGAAAAAAGTGGACGAGGAAGAGAAGAAAAAGAAAAAAAGAAGAAAAAAAAACAGAGAATAAGAAAAAAAAAAAAAAAAAAAAAAAAGAACAGAGAAGAAGAAGATGTGAGGGGGAGGAGGTTGAGAATAAGAATATGAAAATGGGTGGAGGTGGGATGAGAGGTTGCGGTGGTAATTGATGGAGAAGAAGAAAAAGAAGAAGAAGAGGGGGAGGAGAAGGAAGAGGAGGACAAGTGGCGGTAGCGTGGTGCTGGTGGTGATTGAAGAAGAATAAGAAAGGAGGAGAGATGGCGGTGGCGGAGATAACAATTTGAAGTAAAATAATTATTTGTATTACTTTTGGATCATCTTCAATGTATTTGAATTTTTTTTTAATTTGAAGTAAAATTCTCGTAACATGCAAACAATTGTTTAATTGATGTTTTGAGATATGTTTTATGATTTGTGTTGACATGAATAACAATGTAGGTAATGTTTTTTTATTGTTTCTTATGACTAATAACACATTTATAAAAATCCATTGAATTTATAAGAATTCATAGAAATCTATAACAAACCTTTATAAAATTACAAAATTCAATCATTTAAAATTCATCAAAATCCAATGGATTTTGTAAAATCATTTGAAACCTTTTAAAATTCACGAGATTTAAAAATTTTCAAAGTCCATTCAAATCCCGAATTGAATACCCCACCTAAACTCTATTTATGGTGTTAGTTTTATCGTGTTAACAACACGAAGAATACCCTGATTAGTAATAAGAGAGATGAAATCAGTGGCTCAAGGTTTTTTCTTTTATTTATTATTATTATTATTATTATTATTATTATTTTGTAGAAGATCACCACTTCCCCACTTTCAAAAATCAGTGGCCTTGGAGATTTGCAGCCCTATCAAATTATGTTCTTAAAGTTAACTGTGACATTCTACAATTTGTCATATCATTTAACGGAACATTTTCTGTGGGGTTATCGATCTCTATTAAGATGTTTTGAACTATGTGAGCAAAATCAGATTTTTCCCAATTGCATCTCTGTTGTTTATGCTTGCAAGCTTTTCCTTACTGATCATTCTTATTTCTTGTTATCCGCGTTGGTCTAAGGAATTTTTTTTTCTCACTAAAACAGTGCGACGTTCATGACAACAGACATCATGTTTACCACAATCAGTAGAAGAATCGGTTAATGGGTTTTTTTTTTTTTTTTTTTTTTTTTAATTTAAGCACAGTTAACACTAATTAATCAACATAATGCCAACTCATAAAAGCTGGCATGGCAAGCCACGGGGCCCAATCAATTTGGCACCTTTTCCTCGTCTTGGAGTTTGAGATCATCAAATCCCATTGGTTGATGCCTTTTTGATGGCCTAAATAATGTTGCATTTTGATGAGCAGCACAACATAAATAATACAAAAATATTTCTTTTGTTTATTGATTATATGATTTTTCTATAAATGAGAGATCCCAACGAACATAAATATAGAACAGAAGCATCAAATAATCAAATATTGTGGAGGTGCACTTGAAAGACTGAAGATAAGATCTAAGAAACTTTGTCTGTTAAGTCTCATTGTTTTTAGTACTATATAAAAAAATTACTTGGGATGAGAGGTTTCTCTTCCTCAACTCTACTGTTATTAAGGATGTTTAGAGAATCGATGAATAAAATAAGATGGAGAATGGACGAAAATTTTGCTAATATTAAAAATATATAGATCAATGAACAAGTGACGATTAAGATGCTAATGGAACCTATTAAGGTGTCAGATGGAAATCATTAAGGAACCACCAGAAGGATCCATTGGTTAAAAAAAAACAAGGAAGAAACAAAACAGAAAGAAGATAAAATTGTTAGTGTTGTGCATTGTTGAAGTAAGCATTTAAAAATTACGGGTTCACAGATTAGTAACGAGTACTTTATCATTGTCCCCAATGAGCATTCTCCCAAATGAAAAGCGTGTTATCTTAAAGTTTAGGTTAACAAGAAAATAAAATGGTGCGTCCTCAGAGAGTCTGCCTACACTATTCCCCTTTAATGACAACCTAAACCACCATTAACATTTTTAAGTTATAAGTTTTGTTTTATTTTATGTTGTGTTGTGCAAGAGTTTTTATTAGATCTCAGAACCACAGGACTTGAGCAAATTCATAGTAACTATTCTTGAGGAAAATGGGTATTATTGAAAAAGTAGGTTAACATTGACATTAACTAGCTGCTAGCTTACAGAATATATCAACCATTCCCATGTGCACATGATATTTTCGCAGACATGCACATGAAAATGTCAAGATGTTTGGCAAACTTTGATAACACAAAACCATCCAATCACAGTGCATCAATGTGATCCTCATCAATATGCGAAAACTGCTTTACTTTGTTTAATTTATAGCGTGGGCTGTTCTGGTGCAAGTTGAGCACTCTGTAAAAGATGATAGAGAAAAAGCTGATGAAGAATTCATACATGTCAGCATAGAGAGAGTTTTATGAACAGAGAATTAATTAGTTTAATCAAGCTCTATGTATATATGATGGAGCAGTTCTACATGGCGAGGAAATGAGCGAGGGGGACCGTCCACCTCCCTCGGGATACGCGCGTAAAAAATGACGGCACACATCCTGAGGGAGGTGGACGGTCCCCATCCCGCCACCTCCCTCCCCTCGCTCATTTCCTCGCCCATTTCCTCGACATTTAGAATTTCTGTATATGATGATATGGGGATATGGGAAATTCTAAATGGCGAGGGAACCAGCGAGGAAATCAGTAAGGAGGGGTGAAGTTGTTCATCCCCTCGAGATGCATAAAAATACGTATCTCAAGACACTTTCACACATCTCGAGAGAATGAACCGCCTCGCTGGTTTCCTCGCCCCCTTCCCTCGCTGTTTAGACAAACCCATGATGATATAGTGATGCTTGCGTGATGTGATCGAGTTCAAAGAGGCCATCTATTTTAATATCAATAATAGTGTTTGCGTGGGGGTACTTGTCTTTTTCCTTAAATAATCACTTGTTTCATATTTAATGTTTGATTAGTATGACAAAACAAAAAGGAAGAAGCAAGAGAAATAGTTTATGACCTGGAAGAGAAAAATAAGTATAAAAGGGTCAATATTATGAATGAATAATGATAGCATATCTGAATCAACTTTGTTTGAACCCTTGAATTAAGAAATTGTGTACTAGTTGACTTGATTTTCGTATACACCGTGGTGGATCATTCCCAGGACCTGATTTGCTTCTGAAGGTGATAGACATCGGAGCAGGGCCCTGTCACAGATCTTCTGTATAACTTGTCGTTTAGGAGAGTGTACATCGCTGCTATGTTTTTTAGTCTTTTTGCTTCGACCTTCTCGATCGGTAGGGCTCCCATTGCGATGTATTCGAGTATCGGAATCATCCAATTAGGTTGCGCTTCTGCAGTGCAAACATCTCTAGGCTCTTCTACATCGAGGATTGATTGTTCTTGGTATTCGATGAGGCCGCTTGAGACTTCGTTAGAGGCTAATGGCTAGCGCGTCGGCTTTTTTGTTGTCGTCTCGAGGGTAGTGTATGAGCTCGCACCTCTTAAACCCGCCCATTAAGCGAAGTACCTTGTCGTGGTAGGCCATCATGCGGGGTCCTTGCTGTTGAAATCTCATTTGACCTGGTTGACTACCAGTCTTGAGTCGTTGTATGCCATTAGGTGATCTATCCCGATCCCCAAGGCTAGCTTTAGGCCGGATAGGTGGGCTTTGTATTCGACCTCGTTGTTTGAAGCGAGAAAGCCAAATCTGATGGCTTTTTCGATGGTGAAGCCGCCAAGGGAGCGGAGTGTGATCCCGGCTCCGCTTGCTTTCCCTGTCAATGAGACCCAATCTTGGGTGCTTGAGTCCGAGGTTTGGTGATATGTCTTTGGCTCTACTCCACTTGTGAACTCGACGATGAAGTCTGCCAGTGCTTGGGCTTTGATGGCGGTTCTTGGAGCATAACTTATGTCAAACTATCTGAGATCTATCGACCATTTCACCATTCTGCCAGATAACTCTGGTTTATGTAGTACTGAGCGAAGCGGATGCTTGGTTAGAACCGTTATAAAGTAGGCCTGAAAATAGGGCATCAGTTTCCTGGAGGATACGACCAATGCCAGAGCTAACTTTTCTAGGTTTGGGTAGTGTGTCTTTGCTTCCACGAAGGTTTTGCTAGCGTAATACGCTGATCTTTGGGTCCCCCGGTCGTCTCATACAAGGCTGAGCTGATAGCGTGCTTGGAAATAGAAAAGTACAAGTAAAATGTTTCACCGGCCGCTGGTTTTGAGAGTAGCTCCAGACTTCCCATGTATGCTGTCAGGCTTTGAAAGGCTTGTTCGCACTCATCGTTCAACGAGAACCTTTTGTTTCCTCTCAGTATTTTAAAGAAATTAAGGCACTAGTAAGATGATTTAGATATAAACCTGTTGAGTGTTGCTACCCTCCCAGTCAGGTTCTGAACATCTTTGATGCTGGCGGGGGCTTTCATGTCGAGAAGGGCTTGAATCTGCGTTGGGTCGGCCTCAATCCCTTTCTTGTTTACTATATAGCCTAAGAATTTTCCAAACTAAACTTCGAACGTACACTTTTGTGGGTTGAGCTTCATCTGGTATTTCTTGAGTTGGTTGAACGCTTCAGTGAGGTCTCTTATGTGGTCTGGGCTGCGGAGGCTCTTGACCAGCATATTGTCAATGTAGACCTCCATGTTCCTACCGATTTGTTCTTTAAACATCCGGTTTACCAGACATTGATAGGTAGCTCTTGCGTTCTTTAAGCTGAACGACATCACCCTATAACAATATATCCTTTTTACAGTTACAAAGGATGTCTTTTCTTGATTTGGTAGGTACATTAATATTTGATTGTAGCCTGAGTAGGCATCCATGAAGCTTAGTAAGCTATGTCTGGACGTGGCATCTACGATCTGATCAATGAGGGGGAGTGGAAAGATGTCCTTCGGGCAAGCTTTGTTTAGGTTCGAGTTTGCCAGTCAGTCTGGGTATCGTGTTTCCTTAATCATGTCCGCATTGAGTAAACACTACACCTCATCGTTCATGATCGCATTCCTCTCGGCTACTACGAGCCTCTTCTTCTGTCGTACAGTTTTCCTCATGGGGTCCACCTTTAGACGATGGGTGATTATTGACGAGTCGATTATCATCATGTCTCGCATGGTTTAGGCAAAGATGTCTTGATTATGTTGTAGCAGCTTCGTGAGTTGCTCCACAAGTCTTTGCTCAAATGGGAACCTATTTGGATAGCCCAGCTGTTGAGTAGGCTGTCGAGGTAGACCGTGACGGTATCTTCCTCTGATTGGTCGACATTGGGCCTGCCATAAGGGCTTACTGGAGCCTCATCGTCTGGGATGGGTTGATCTTCCCCGCCGCTTGGGTGGGATAGAGAGTCATCTTAGTCGCGGGGTCAGCCGACAACTAAGGGGGGTGTATTGTATATGGATTCTTGTGGAATTGATAAATAATTTGAAAAGTCCACGGACTCTTAAATTGTCCACAGACTCTTTAAATTGTCCACGGACTTCTGTTGATTTATTAAATCCATAGACTTTTGCTACAGACTTTCTAGAGATTTATGAAAATCCACGGACTTTGTATGAACGACTTTTACAGATTTCTAATTATTTGCAAGATAAAAAAGAAGTTGGTAAATAGTGATGAAACAAAAAAACGTCCTCATATAATTAACAAAAGTGAAAGATACATGTGCTAAAAAAACTAGAAAAAGAAAAGATCGTTAATTAGCATCTTTAAAATAAGAAGTAAACGTCCATAAAATTGTATTATGAGGAATGGTTTTTGCACCTTCACAGATAGATGCTTTGACAACACAAATAGCTAAGCACTCCCCAGGATTTTTGTTGTCAACACAAATAACTTGTTGTCAAAGCATCTATCTGTGAAGGTGCAAAAACCATTCCTCCGCCCTCCTATTCCCAGGATTTTTTATGGCGATGAAGAAAACAAGTTTGATTGTAAGCTAGTTCTTACAACATAGCTTCCACTCAAGCTAACATTGAAGAATTCCACACCCAAACAACCCCTCCCCACCTCTCCCTCCCTCCCTTCCCTTTCCAAATTGATCGAGAAATAGAACCTATATGATTAATTTTGAATTTTGTGTGTACTGTGATTGTAGCCAACAGTTTCTCACAATGTTCTATTGTGTCATTTTGTTGTTGTTGCAAGACTTGAAGTGCTTTGTGTTTTCTCTCAGCTCACTTCACTTCAAGATCAAGCCCATATAAATCAAGATGTGTATGGTTCGGTTTTTGCTGCGTCACATAGTGTGAACAATTTGGAGAGGGGAATGCAAACTGCATGCATCAGCTGGTTTTTACCTTGTGCTTTGCTATTTGTTGTTTCCCTGACCTTAGCTGTATGATTAAATTGAGTTCAACCGAATTTCTTTTACAAGGATACAGTAAACTGCTTTATCAATTCTATGTGGATCCTAGTTTGTTTCAGTTCTCTTATTCGGTGTGTCTATATGTACTTGCGTTCTTCATTCTTTAGTATGATAGCAGAGCCCCATGTTTGGATGAGTTCAAATATATCCCATGTTTGGAGATTGGAAGAGATCTTTCAGCATATGGAAATAACTGCTCTAAATGCCTTTAAGGTAGTCATCAGAGGTTAAAACTAAATATGCATCTATATGTAAAACTAAATAAGGTCCGCAATGAAGGAATTCCTGGAGGCACTGGCAATCCTTGGAAAAAAGAAGTGGGTGTGCGCACTCAATCCTGGCTTATCTTGATAGATCAACTGTATTGCTGGGCTACACGATGGCGAAGTATTTTGAAAAGATTTCTGTGAGGAAAAACCAAATGTTTGACCTTGTTTATTTCACATGAGACTTCTCTCGTTTCTTTTGCCGATTAATGTCCTTCACAAATGCTCTAAAATCGAGAAACACAAGAGGATGGGAACCAATCTCTTCGCGGCTGGCACAAGGAAGAAATTTGGGAGACTTTTTTTCACGTTGAAATCTTTGATATGGAAGCTGGCAAACTATTGAACTTTGTTATTTATACCTAACACTACAAAATCCATGAGAATCCATGATTTTCCAAATCCATAAATATGAATGATATTTTGAATACCCTAAAACTTTTGTGGACTTTCTGAAATCCATATTGAATACCCCTAGACTTTGTGGATTTCAGAAAGACTTTTTAAAATCCTGATTGAATACCCCTAGACTTTTGTGGACTTTTTAAAATCCAAATTGAATACACTTGGATTTTCAGAATCCATGGAATTTATTAAATTGCCCACAAAATCCAGATACAATACACCCCCCTAAGAATCACTTGGTGGCAATGCCGTCATGTACTGGTGTTCCCTGGCTACTGCTTGGTTGCTCTTAGAGTCCCGACCGCTTGGTTTGTCGGATAGTTGATGCATTGGTGTAGAGTGGAGACTATCGATCCATTTGGTGTATCTAGGGTCTCCCAGGACTGCATTATATGCCGAAGGTGCATTGATCACTATGAATTCTTCAAACATGATTTTTTGAGTTGGTTTCTCCCCTGCCACTACCGTCAGCCGTATCTTCCCCACAGGGAAGCGCTTTTCGCCGCTGAAATCGATCATCATACGGTTATTGGGGGTCAATGCTTTCTCCTCTAGTTGCAAGTTGTGGAACGCACGGAGAAACAGAACGTTCAATGAGCTCCCAGTGTCCACCAAGGATCTTCTTACTTCCCAGTTTGCCAGAGAGATTGTTACTACCAGGGCATCATTGTGTGAGAGTTGTATGCCCTGGAGGTATTCTTTCGTAAACGCTAAAGGCACGGAGTGGTCATGCTTATGAGCATGCGGTGCTAGTTACCTGAGCATGGTCCTCATACCTCGGAGGGCCTTTTTCCTAGACCTATTGGATATTTCATACTCAGAATGGGCTCCGTGAAACACGCATATCCTGTCGACTGATTTATTTCTAGGCCTAGCTTTGGTCCTAGTTACCTGCTCTTCTTCCAGGGCGATGTAGCTTTGCGCCTTCCTTGCCAAGTCTGCCATATTTGCTGGTGGGTCCAGGGTTAGGAAGTTATAAAACTTACCCTTCCTCAAACTGTTGATGAAGGCTGAGACGACCGTCGTGTCATTGCACACGTTGACGGCGGTTAGATCACTGCTGAAACGAGTTAGATACGCTTTTAGTGTCTCGTCAGGCTTTTGTTTCATCAATCTAAGCATTTTCATCGTCAACAAAACTTGACGTATAAAAGGTGATCTTGGATCCGATTCGGGGTCCGTCGGTGCTGCTGCTGTTTCGGGAGTATCAGCTTGATGCTTGCGCGTTATTTGTGCCGTCGAGAGTGGTGAAGTAGCGCCACGCTGGGCGTCTGACATTTTCCCTTGTTCTCCATTGTTGTATGATCGTGTGGACACCATCATTTAGTATTTTGAAGAGAGATGGTGCTAATGAAAGGTTGGGAACTTTGTCATCTCCACGAACGACGCCAAACTGATGCAGTCATTTTTCACTCCCTGCTTTGACCTTGACCTGCAAACATGCTGACCTGCACAAGGAACGCACGTGAGCCATGTACCACAGTTGTGGTGGCCGATGGTACTCTGATGCTAAAGTCAGACAGGGATTTGAGGAATGTTTAATACTATAAACATGGAATTTGTAGCATACGTTAACCTACCAACCTCATATCTTATTTATAGTGCAGGAGTCCTGGCTCAACCAGGCCATCGATGACGTAGTTAGGGAAGAAGATCTTCGTGGAGATCATTATCTAATTAGGAGTCGTGCTAAGGAGGAAAGTGTACCTGTTAGCCATGTGCTCTTAGAAACGTGGGAGATAGTTCCCGTTCAGAAAGTAGTCTATAGGTGAAAATCTCCAAATGTGATATGTACTCTAGAATACGTTTCCTGGTTGGAAGCAAAAAACCGTTGTAATTGCTTGTCCGAAGCTGATCCTTGAGATACTTCCCTTAACATGGCTTACGGGTATTGAGGATAGTTGTGAGACATGTGGGCCTAGCAAGCTGTAAGAATTAGGGTCCGCTTGGCGGACTGCATTGAGTGAGTTTATAATCGCATGGGCCGGATCAGTGTTGGGCTGATGCTAGGGCCTGCATTTCCTCGAGATCATCATGACACGTGTACGACATAGATTTGGGACCGTTTCAGTGTATCATCAGGATTCTACGAACAATCATTTAAAAACTTGAATAACTCCACTTGGGTTCTATCCGGACCACAACCACCAAGATCTAAAATATGGTATGATCAAAATAATCTTGATTTACGTAACTTTTTTACCAATCAATTGGTGTGCAGATAAGAGCACTCATATTTGTTGAATCCTCACTATTCACCATCTCAAAAATTATAACTTAAGCTCTAGAGAAATTGAAAATTTTAAAAGAGTAGTGTGAAGGTTGGATGAAAATTGTCGTGAAAAATGAGAGAAGAGAAAGGATTTTTATAGAAAATGGGAGAAGAGAGTGGTGTTAACATTGCTCAGGCAGAAATATGTTCGATTTGGCCAATCAGAGCAATCAATCTCACAATAGCTATATGCCACGCTGGAGCTCCACGCTTATAGCATGAGTGCAGTGTCAAAAAAAGGTAGCATTCGACGGTGAATGTTTGTATAATTGAGCAACCTACGTTTCATTATGTATAATTCCACGGCTCATATAGACCCCTTTCATTATGTTGTTCAATCAATTCCATATATGTGATCAATTTCAGTAAAATTTTCCGAAAGCATAATGATACTCAAATTATGAAAAAGGAATAGGCAACTAAAGTTTTGAGATCAGAATAAAGAAACAAATATTATTAACCATAAAAATGCTAAAGTTTCTATCTAGCAATTTTTATTCCAATCACAATAGAACTGTATTGCTTATCAATACCATATCTATACATGCATGTGATGTTTGAAAAAATGAGTATAAACAATATTAAAAAAATAATAATAATAAAATAAAATAGTAGTTTATTTATCATGGGAGTGAACCAGAGTAAAACATTTTTTTACTATACCCCTTTCAAAGGTTTGAACTATATTTCTAGCACTTTTTATTTTCATTTTTGTCTTTCTTTTCCTTTCTTGCAACCCCTTCCTTTTTCATTAGATCTTTCCTCTCCAACCTCATCTTGTTAAATTCTTGGCGTTGTTATTATTATTTTCATTATATCTTACCCTCTCCGCTTCGGAACAAAGATAAACATACATTGCCATTACTCGGTGCAAAAGAAAACAACACAAAATTTAGTAGTTTGGATCAATTTGTGTGAGTTGAGATAACACATGAATTGTCTTGTACTAATTAATATCCGGTGTATCTGATAAAATTACTTAATAAACACAAATAATGTTGAACAACTATGAAAACAAGGAGACCTGTATGAAGGGTAATCTGGGGATTCAAAAGAGGACCCCACACACACCCCATAGTGGAGAACTCCCAAAGCAAGTCTGTGTTAGGCTAGTTGGTTGAGGAAACCTCGACTCCCAATAGCATTCATTTCAACCACATCAACCCTTCTCCTTCTTCTTCTTCTTCTTCTAATTAATAAACTATTCAATAAAATAGTACCCCCACACCCCAAAACTTTGAGACTTTCTAATTCACAAATTTCCCAAAATCCCCACCACTCCACATACTCAACACAATCACATCTTCGTCTCAAAAAAAAAAAAAAAAAAAAAAAAAAAAAAAATCTTTGCATTCAAGAGGCTTGTTAAGAACCAACCCACACCCACTAATCCCCACCTCTCCCCCTCTCTCTATATAACTCTTCACACGGAACATAAGCTGTTCCATCTGATTCTCCTCAGTATTTCAGCCTTAATTCAGATCAACCCCGTTAACCCATCTCTGTAAATCACCACTTGTTTCTTCAAGCAATTCAAATGAGGCGAGTTTTGTGGCCATCTCCGTTGTGATTATGGTTAGATGAACAAAACCCATATTTTTTGTTTACCATCTTAATTGTCAGTTCTAGTTTGATTTTGCTATCTGTTCTGTTATGTCTTATGTTGGATCGTTGAACATCACTTTCTAGTATTCTGTTACGTTTCCCCATTTTGAGTCTTTGAGTCTCTTTTATTAGTGTGTGTCATGTATAACATAATTCTCAAATTGGTGTTGAATTCAGTTTTTAGAGTTGTTTATGACCAATAAGTAGGGAATATAGGGGTATTATAAGTTGTTTATCCAATTTGGGGTTCACATAGGTGAATTGAAGTCCTTGGTGTGTATCAATGAAACTCTGGGTTCCCTTACAATTTATAGGGTTAGCGTCTTTCTTTGTTTTATTCGTAACATGCTTCGGAAGCATTCGGAAATTTGGCCAAATTTCTCCAGGGTTCCAAGGGTCTCAAATGAATTGGGTTGATAATGATGGGTTGTTTCTCTTATCAAATGATTCGAATTTTGCCTTTGGCTTCACCACCTCCACCCAAGATGTCACATTGTTTTACTTGGTTGTTGTCCATATGGGTAGTTCAAGGATAATTTGGACTGCCAACAGAGACTCTCTGGTTCAAAATTCTGATAAGTTTGCATTCAATGACAATGGGGATGTCTACCTTGAAAGTGGGGAACGAAAGGTTTGGTCTACTGCTACTGCAGACAAAGGAGCCACTGCATTAGAATTGTGGGATTCGGGCAATTTGGTATTGTTGGGAAGGGATCCCACTAATCCTCTTTGGCAGAGTTTTAGTTATCCCACAGACACTCTTTTATCTGGTCAGGCATTCTTGAATGGAACGAGACTTGTAAGCAATCCCAGCCCCAACAATTTGAACTACACTCTCAAAATTGAGTCCGGTGATATGGTCCTCTCTGTGGGATTTCAAACTCCCCAACCATACTGGTCGATGGGAAAGGAAACACGGAAAACCATTAACAAAGTTGGTGGAGATGTCTACTCGGCCTCCCTGGATTCCAATTCATGGAAGTTGTATGACCGGAGGCAACTCCTACTGTGGCAATTTATCTTCTCAAGCAGTTCTGATCCTAACATCACATGGGCTATGGTATTAGGGCCAGATGGAGTGATTTCATTCTATAATCTTGAGAAGGGAGGATCAAATGGCGTCGAGATGACAAAGATACCTCAAGATGCATGTAGTACACCTGAATCTTGTGGTGCTTACTATATATGTGATGGTGCCAATCGGTGTAGGTGCCCTGCAATTCTTAGCACTAGCTCAAATTGTAAGCCAGGTGTTGTCGATTTGTGCAGTAAATCAGGTCAGCTTCAGCTTGAAAATGTTGGGGATAAACTTGACTATTTTGCACTTGATTTTGTTCCACCAGTTTCGACACCTGATCTAAATGGGTGCAAAAATGTGTGCCTTGGGAATTGCTCATGCCTCGTATTGTTCTTTGACACCACTTCACGAAATTGTTATATGTTTGATCAGATAGGAAGCTTGCAACAAGCCCAAGGCTCTACTGGACACGTGACATACATTAAGGTCTCTAGTAATGGAGATCCTGGGAGCAACAGTGGTGTGGTGGGAAGAGGTAAAGGTGGAGGCAAGAAGCGCATTCTGATCATTATTATCATAGTTGTCGCAACTGTGGTTGTCATAGCTGGTTTACTCTATATGGGATGCCAATACCAGCAGAAAAAGAAAAGATTCACAGAGCCACCTGAGGAAATATCAGAAGAGGATAATTTCCTCGAGAATTTAACTGGCATGCCTATCCGGTTCAGCTACAAAGAACTTGAAGATGCAACTAATTTCTTCAGTGTGAAACTTGGTCAGGGGGGGTTTGGCTCAGTCTACCAAGGAATGCTCAAGGATGGGACTCGAATAGCTGTGAAGCAATTGGAAGGTATTGGTCAGGGTAAGAAAGAGTTTCGAGCTGAAGTTAGCATCATTGGAAGCATCCACCACATCCATTTGGTCAGGCTCAAAGGCTTTTGTGCAGAGGGGGCCCACCGACTCCTCGCCTATGAGTACATGGCAAATAATTCTCTAGATAAATGGATCTTCAAGAAAGACCTCATGTTGGACTGGGAGACGAGATTCAATATCGCTCTTGGAACTGCAAAAGGGTTGGCTTATCTCCACGAGGACTGTGATGTCAAGATTGTGCATTGTGATATAAAACCCGAGAACGTCCTTCTTGATGATAATTTTGAAGCCAAGGTATCAGATTTTGGTCTGGCCAAGCTGATGAACAGAGAACAAAGTCACGTGTTCACAACTCTAAGGGGTACAAGGGGGTACCTGGCACCCGAGTGGATCACAAACTATGCAATATCAGAAAAGAGCGATGTTTATAGTTTTGGCATGGTCTTGCTTGAGATCATTGGTGGGAGAAAGAACTTTGATCCTGAAGAGAGTTCAGAGAAAGCCCATTTCCCCAGTTACGCCTTTAAGATGGCAGAAGAAAAGAAATTGAATGAGATCCTTGATCCAAAGATGAAGCTAGACGAAGACGACGGGAGGATTTCTACAGCAATCATGGTTGCTTTGTGGTGCATACAGGAGGATATGTACCTAAGACCATCCATGAGTAGAGTAGTCCAAATGCTTGAAGGTCTTTGTGTTGTACCCCAGCCGCCAACCTCGTCTCAAATGGGTTCCCGCCTTTACTCAAGTTTCTTCAAATCGATAACTGAAGATGGTACCACATCTGGACCCTCTGACTGCAACAGCGATGCGTACCTGTCAGCTATCCGGCTATCAGGGCCAAGATGACGATCCAATTCAGAGCTCCATCGTTACATTGGTTTAATTAAGAAAGTTATTACTTACAGTTAGCCCTCTTTGTATATTGCTCGATCCATTTTGTCATAAAACACTATTTTTCACTATTTTATAACAGAAAGCTTTCTTGTTTGATATATTTCATTCCTATGGGATTTGAGAGTTATGGAACAACTACTTGATGCAACCATGTACATGGTTTTCTCCTGAACTAGATACTCAACTCTATTGTATGTTTGCTTACATTGTGTGCATTTATCATAACCAGTAGATGGATCATATACTGTGCTTAATAATTTGTTTGAAATTAAAATTGTAGTTGATGTTACTTGACAAATTAAGTTTTTGTAACAATGCTAATTGGAACATTCAAGGCCAACAATCAAAGTCGTGGTGTTTTGGATACTCAGTTGTGTTTCCTTTCCCTTGTTACGTGCCCAAGCCCTAACCACTATAGCAGGCCAAAGCCTTTATCTACAAAAAGTCCAATTTCTCAGGCCCACACTGCATGTTTGTGGGGTAGCACTCATGGATGAGCTTTGCTAGGGGTCGAGGGAGGGAGCGAGGGTCGAGATGAGCGCATCGAATTCGAGATGCGCGATGGCGTTTATCTCGAGGCGGATGAGTGGCTTCCACCCATCCCTCGCTCCCTCCCTCATTCCCTCCCTCGACCCCTAGAAATTTCCCTCATGGATTGATTCCCAGAAAGAATCTACCAACAGAATTTTGTTATTTCCTAATCAAATTGATATATAATTAAAGAAATACTATAAAAAAATTAAAAGAAAAACTAGGGTGTAGACGCGCTCTACATGCGCGGATATTTAGTAATTTTTTTTATTTTATTACAACAATTTAATATAAGAAAAAATTATAATTGAATTTCTAATACAAAATAATTATATATAATTTTAAGATCCGACATGTAGTTTATAAATGGAAAAGGTGCACTATCTGAGTTGATAGAGGTGTGGCGGATGGTATCACACGTCATGGGTACGAACCCGGCCGGTAGCATGGGTGAAGAGGGTTGAGGGTAAAAAAAAGTGTATAAATAAATAAGGGTATTACTTAACGGTAGCCCTCTTCCAAGCTTTACTTAACAGTAGCCCTCTCTCCGCATCTCTTTATTCTCATTGTTGAGGCCCTTTCTAGAAGGCTCGCTCAAGCGGAAGAGACCAATGTGATCAAGGCTAATGCATACGGAGACGCTCACTCCCTATCAGCCATCTGCTTTACGCAGATGACCTTATGTTCTTCTATCGCGCTTCCCTATCTGAAGCTCATTGTGTTAAAGACAATCTCTCCTCTTATTGCTCGACATCTAGACAAACAATAAACTATGATAAATCTTGTCTTTTACATCTCCAATGTTCATCCTAGACATGTTAAATGATCAATAGGATCATTCGGTCAAAATTGTACAACCCCAAAGATAAATATATAGGGTCACTTATGTTCCTCTCAAAGAAGAAAGCCTCTGACTTCCAATTCCTGATCGACAAAATCAATAACAAATTGTCTTTTTGGAAGGATAAAGTTCTGTCACAAGCAGGACGCACAATCATGATCAAGTTTGTCATCAACTTCATCCAAGTCTACACTATGTCGACTTTTCTTCTACCTTGCTCAATCACCACAAAATTTGACAACATAGCGAGGATCTTCT
Organism: Berberis vulgaris; assembly: GCA_963556465.1. Lineage (NCBI taxonomy): Eukaryota > Viridiplantae > Streptophyta > Magnoliopsida > Ranunculales > Berberidaceae > Berberis > Berberis vulgaris. Next base: position 65,419,443 of record OY747132.1, read on the forward strand.
GGTGGAACGGGATGGAGGAAAGTAAGGCCAAACACCTTTGTCTTTGGAACCACATCACTCTCCCCCGCCATCTAGGGGGTCTAAATATCCTGACTATCCGGATCAATAATCTTGCCTTAATGGCAAAAAACATTTGGTAGACCATCTCATTGCCGCTAAATCCCCGTTCTATCCAACTCAAGTGCATTTACTAGGATAGCATGAGTCTCTTTCAACTTTTCTGAGCCCCAGCCTTTGCATCCTTTGCCTGGAGAGGTAATCTCACTGTACTACATAAAATGAAACGCCATCTCTTCTGGCAAATTCTGTCCGATAACACCATCGATCTTTGAAAGGACTGTTGGGTAAAACTAGCTTTCATCCTGGCCGATTGCCCTTCTTTCGAGCCAGGAAGTCAAAATACTTTTCCTTTCAAGATCCCAGATCTCTGGAGCCCCACTGTAAACCGAAGCATTATCTGAAATTCCAATCTCATTCTCTCCCTTTTTCCCTAGGCAGTCGCTCTGGACATTCCAGATATCATTATCAAACCTTCCAATGAGCCAGACAACCTAATTTGGAAATTTGACAAAAAGAGGTATTTTCTCAATTAAGAGTGCCACAAAAGCATTTTCTTCTCTAATGCCCCTCGCTTGTCGGCTAAGATCTATTGAGAACTTTGGCTAATTAAAGCACCTAATTGTGCCATCTTTCTCCTTTGGAAAGTTACACAAGACATGCTTCCCACAATGTCAAACTTACACATGATTCATGTGCCCATCAACAACTGGTGTGTTTTCTGTCACGCCCATCAAGAATATGCCTTGCATCTATTTTTCCTTTGCTCGATTATCTCTCGACTATAGTGGCTCTCTCCCAATCCTATCATTTGGTCAAATGCCATCCTTCCCACAGATACTATCACTAGTGTAATAATATTTGTGTGGGAGACGACTAAAGCTCATCCTAATGCCACTGAGGAAATGTTAGCCCAATTTACAGTGGTCATCAATACTATCTGGCAGCTTCGTAACAATATCATATTCCAAAAAACCCGGTTCACAACGTCACACTTTCTAGCATATTTCAACAACATCTGGTCTTCTTGGTTTAAACAATGGTTTGTTGTCCCTCACTGTAATCAGAACTCGCTTGATCCAATCTCACTTCACCACATCAATTAAACAACTGTTACGGAGAACCACACTAGTTTAGCCACGGCCTGTGGTGCCCAAGCCACCTCACTTTGACCTCACATGGATCAACCTAGCCCTGATACAAATAATCAATCCCCCAGACTCGCTCTAATTCATTCTCAGCTCCAGGCAGCCAGAAACCATAGACTCAATTCTCGACCTCTTCCCAATGATCTAAACCCAGGTATGATTGTGGTCACTTATGATTCTAGTTTTTTTTTGCCTCTTCTTAGCAAGGAGCAATTGGTATCTTAGCGATGGACGACAGCGACAGAGTTCTGGCTAAGGTTGCTTCAGCAATCTTAGGGAAAGTTTTGGATAGCACTATGGCGGAGTGCTTAGCAGTAGAGGCGATACTTTTGCTTGTTCAGTCACGTCAATGGTGAACAGGTTTTTTGTTGGGGGATTCAGGCTCTCTTATCAACATCCTAAACACAAAGAAACAAGACTACTAGACAAACATGTGTTGGGTGTGGCGCTTTCTAATTAGTAGTATTAAAAATTTACTTGCTGTTAATAATAACTGGTACTGTAACTTTATTCCTCGCGAGCTTAATTCTGAAGCTCACAAGTTACCTACTTTAGTTAGACATTTGTTTTGCTCTCAGTATTAATATATTATGCTATATGCTTTAACAAAAAAACACAAAAAACGAGGATGGGATTATCTAAGGCTTGCTTAATGCAATGTCCTTAAGACAATATTTGACTTGTCTCGGTGCAATGTTGATGGTTGTTAGTCTCCCAATATACAACAGATTCGTCTATGTTCCTAATGCACTTTACGACAGAAACTCGTGCAAATAGAAATATGAATTGACTTTGAGATGACCAGGAAAGAACCTGTTTGATTTGAACATAAACTCTTCTTCTATGTGCTAGGCAAATAAAAGTATGAATTGACTTTGAGATGGACAATTTGAGATTCTACTTATAGCAAATGAAACACTACGTACTTGGCTACCTGCTCCCAGAGGACACAATTGAACTAACACAATTGTTGGTCTAGATACTTACATAAAAGACCTTATGTAATTAGTTTATGTAATATACAATTTACTCGTTCAATACATATGAAAATACATAAATTTTCAATAATTCCCCACTTGAATGAGAAAATGGTGATAACTCAAGAGTACGTAGATTAATGCCACATCAGGATAGGTAGCTTTCACTTTGAACATTCCTTAGTAAAAGAGTATCGAAATTACTTAACTAATCAGTGAACTATTTCATCTTGAACTGTCAATTGTTGATGTAAAACTAATCAATAAACTTTACATTGTTCCATTCAAATTGTATTATTGGTTGTGTTCATTTTGGTCTTAAACTTTTCTCGGTTCTGTAACTGCTACTTGAGATTTCAGCCTAATAAAAATCTTGTAGAGCTGACTCATCTCACACTTACATAGGTGACCACTTCTCTAAGAAGTACCCTACAATACCCCACTTGCCTTTTGCAAGATATAAACGTCATTAAAACAATCTATCATTGTTTATCCTTTTGATCACAATAGGTTTGCAATTGATGCTTCATAAGAACGGAAAGAGTATTATGTTATTAAGTGCTTAACAACGAATTATCTATATTAATTTTCCTTTTGAACTAAGTCTATGGGATCTCCAATCGCTTAGTAAGGTTTCGGTATATGATAATTCGTGTGTATTAGACTTTTAAACTCGTTCCCCTCGAAGCGCGGTCTATACGCTCTTTAGTAAATGGATCCGCTAAGTTATCTTTTGATTTCACAAAATCAATTGACATTATGCCATTAGAGAGCAACTGCCTCACAGTACGATGCCTTCGACGTGTGTGTCATGATCGACTATTGTACATAAAATTGTGAGATCTACATATAAAGGCTTAATTGTCACAATGTATGCATATGGCCGGTACTGGTTGTGACCATAATGAAATGTCTTCAAAAATTGAAAAAGTTAACCTGCTTCTTCCACAGTCTTGTATAAGGCTATGAACTCAGATTCCATTATGGATCTAGCCATACATGTTTGTTTAGAAGATTTCCAAGATACGACACCATCTACCATAGTAAACACATAACCACTAGCAAATTTTACTGATTCAGAATCATAAATCCAATTTGCATCACTGTATCCCTTAAGGACAGTAGGATATCTACCATAGTGCAATGCATAGTTTGAAGTATTTTTTTAAATACCCTAAAACGTTAAGCAAAGCATGCTAGTGATCTTTACTTGGTTTATAAGTATATATGCTTAGTCTGCTCACAACATAAGGTATATCGGGTCTCGTACAGTTCATCATATACATTAAACTTCCAATAATGCGAAAGTACTCAAATTGTGAAACACTTGGACATGTATGCTTATGTAGCACCTGGGATGGATGGAATGAATTATTAGATTTATTGATTCCAAATTGTTTGAACTTGTCTCTATTACATTCTCAATGTAATGTGATTGAGAAAAAACTAATCCATCAGGTGTTTGCAATATTTTGATTCCCAAAATTACGTATACTTCACCTAGATCTTTCATATCAAAATGTTTAGTGAGCATAAATTTGGTGGACTTAATAAGTTGACTATTAGTCCCAAAGATAAGCATATCATAAACATAAAGACAAGCTATCATATAGGCATTATTGATTTACTTTATATAGACACACTTGCCACACTCATTTATGTTGAATCCATTTTTCAACATGACTTCATCAAACTTCTCATGCCATTGTTTGAGAGCTTGTTTTAGATCATATAACAATCAAACAAGTTTACATACTTTGTGATTTTGTCCTTTGTCTCATAACCTTTCTGGTTAATCCATATATAGTTCCTCATTTAATTCTCCATTCAAGAACACAGTTTTTACATCCACTTGGTGAATTTTCAAATTGTAAAGTGTTACGATGACAATTAACATCCTAATTGATGTTATCTTAGTCCCCGAAGAATAAGTGTCAAAATAGTCTAAGCTTTTATTTTACTATACCCTTTAGCTACTAATCTAGTTTTGTATTTATCAATGGAATCATCAAGTTTCATTTTTATGCTTAAAGATTCATTTGCACCCAATTGATTTATGTCCAGGAGGAAGATCAACCAATTCCCAAGTATAATTGTGCATAATGGATTTTATCTCACTATTTATAATTTCCTTCCATAAATAAACTTCAAGAGTAGACATTGCTTATTTATAAGTTTGAGGTTCTATTTCTAATATATAAGTAAGAAAATCTAGACCAAATTTTTTGGACTTTCGAGCTCTCTAGTTATGTTTAAGGAAGTCATCATTTATATTTTCATTAGAATTGAAAATTTGCTCACCCCCTTCATTTGACACCTCATGTGTTCTTTTTGGAGCACTAGACGACTCAAAAGTAATACGTGGTGTTAATTCTATGTAATCCTTCCTATGAGGAAATACAGTTTAAAAAACACCGCATCTTTAAACTCAAGGATAATATTAACATGAATATCAATGATATAAGATTTAAGCACCAAAAGCCTGTATGCACTGTTATTTTCGGCATTTTCTAAAAAATAGCAATCAACGGTTTTTGCTCCTAGTTCGTTCCTTTTGGGTGGTGGAACAAAAACCTTCACTAAGCACCCCCCACACTTTAATGTGTTTATAAGATGATTGTCTACCTTTCCATATCTCATATGGTAATTGATCAAATTTCTTTGGGGCACTCGATTTAAAATACGATTTGCCATATGGAGTGCTTCCCCCTACAAGTTCTCAGGTAAACTGGAGTTGATAAACATGGTATTAATCATGTCTTTCAAGGTTCTATTTTTCCTTTCAGCAGTTCCATTTGATTGTAGTGAGTAAGGAGCAGTAGTTTGGTGTTTAATACCATTTTTGTTCACAAATCTCTGCGAATAGAAATTCATACTCACTGCCTCTATCATATCTCAATACTTTGATCTTTTTATTTAATTGATTTTCAACTTCAGTTTTGTATTTTACAAAAGCATTGATTACTTCGTCTTTGCTATTTAATAAATACACATAATAATATCGTGTGGAATCATCGATAAATGTGATAAAATATTTCTTCCCACATCGAGTAGGAATTGATTTGAAATCACATAAATCGGTGTGTACTAAACCCAAAATTTTTGTGTTTTTTTGTACTAAATGAAAAGGATGTTAGTAAATTTGGCTTCTATACAAACCTTGCATTTGTGTTGTGATTTATTATCAAATTTAGGGATTAACCCTAGATTAACCAACTTCCTAATTTCTTAAAATTTACATGACCTAGTCTATCATGCCACAGTAAAGAAGACTTAAGCAAATAAGAAACAAATTTTGCATTATTAATGACCATTACATTGGTCTTGAAAAGACCATCTGTAAGGTAACCACGTCATTATTAATGATTAGGGAGATATTAAGAAAATAATTGGATGGAGTTATTATAAACACCTTACTTTGGCCGAAATTATATGTGAGTATTCGACGGGGAATCCATTTATATCTCAACAGTTAAATTTAACTAATGTAATGCGGTGAGATAATATGAAATCATACGACATTGAAAAGTTGTGTGCCTTTGTACTAGCTTGGATATTTTAATGCACGTCTACTCTCTTAGGATTTGTTTGGTTGCATGGAATCCTATGCCATGGGAATCCATGAGAGGACCCCTACATTTTAGGCTAAATTCATATATCACTCCACATCCACCATTTTACCACAATTTGATTTTGTGATCAATGGTGGGAATGGAAGTCCCATAAACATGGGAATCCCACTCCTTGGTCCCCCAAGGCATGTGATTCTCATGTTCATGAGACTTTCATTCCCACCATTGATAACAAAATCAAATAGTGCATGTGGAGTTATACCTCAAATTAGCCTAAAATATAGGGGTCCCTTCATGGATTCCCATGGCTTAGGATTCCATGCAACCAAACACACCCTTAGTTATTTGAGGTTCTCATAGTATTTCTTTTGTTTCTATGCTGATGTAGTTTTAATTCATATTTGCTATGTTATAATGTAACAAGAGCTAATTAGTCGAATTACAAGCATCAATAATAATTTAACAATACATAAAGCACATGCATTTCCTGCATCTTCAAGAGAATTGGATGAAGTATATCTTAAACACCTTATATTTGGGGCAACGTTATATATAAGTTCTCGCTCAATGTATACTACTTTAAAAGGACAAACCCTTGTTAAGAAGTTGAGAGTTGTAGTTCATCTGAAAGAGCACATACCTTAAAACGTACCTTTTCAAATAATCACCTCAACGATTTGGGAAATCAATTCTCCTGCCATCGTCCTTCCATTTCTCAATTTCTTCCCATTTCAATCAACTATCAAAAGTATCCCCGCCACTTCTTGCAAGGGATTATTTTTGTATTTTTGTGTTGCAAGCATGTGGAAAGTTCTAATCGTGTGCCAGACTTCCTATTTTCTTTCGATGCGGTCAAGATAGAGTTGAGGGAGGTGTTTTGACTCTCTATCCAAGAGTTTGTAAATAATATTTTAAAGGTAATCAATGGTTCATTTTGTGTTGACATCGAGTTTTATTGAATGGCTTAAGAGGCATGCTTTTTATGGATAGGGCTTTGTCCCTTGTTGGATTTATTATGTTGATTCACTAAACATTACTAAATGAAAACTATATCATTTGAGTTCCTATGAGCTGAAATTGTGAGCAAAGTTAAAGATTCACATCTAACAAAACGTGTAAAAAATTAGGCCCCTTTCGACATGTGTACTTCGGATACATGTTAAAATATGAAAAATGTTAAAATATGAAAATGAGCATTTTTATCATAATCAAAAGCATCATAATCACAAAGCAAACGAGGACCAAACTTAGGCATGACACAAGCTGGATGGTGGCTGATACGCCCATTGTCTAAAACCACCCAAAAATGTGGTTCTTAAATACCCACAAAGATTGTTTATCAAGACATCTAATGGCATGAACCTAAACATGCATCATGAGGAACAAAACTTTGGCTTATTTCTAGTGTTAATCGATACTTTTCCTTCAAAACTTCAGCTCAAATGAATTAAATAATAATTATATTAGTTTAGTAGTGTCTGTAAGTGTAAACATTAACTTGGTGGATCATAAATGCATATTCAAAATGGTATTTTATTATAAACTCCCAATACCCCCTTTTTAATGGAAGATTCTTAGGGATGCCATTTTTACTCGCTAACAAATGAAAACAAACACTTTTTGCTCCTTGCTCTTGTAAAAAAATCCAATGGTCAAGAAGTACTTTCAATTTACCTTCCTCATGGAATGACTTGAGTTCAAGTTGGGTATGTACAAGGATTGTGATTTCATTTTTCAAGTTAATTTCGGTCTCCTGATTTTAAGAAATATTTCGGTGTGTGAAGAAAAAACGTAAAAATTTCGAAGATACAAGAAACGTATATAATAAATTTCGAGGGTATCTGAAATATGTTAAAAAAAATAAATAATAGATATTTTAACTCCAATTTTTCTTGATTTGAGATCAGGATTTTATCTAAAATAAAAATAAATTTAATAAAAAAATCATAATCAATTAACTAAATTAAATAATAATCAATTAAATAAGTATCCATTAGGTTTGTTTAATTAACTAAACATAAATTCTAGAAATAGTCTAATGGATCCGCATCTCGAGAGCCAGGCCTGGCTCAATATCGTTCATCATCCTAAAGATCCGCATCTCGAGGAAGATGGATGGTATTGGACCAGGCCTGGCGCGGGCCTAACTCTCTAGAAAAACTCATTAACTAAATCAAATGCCAAAGGACAAAAACAAACTTTGCTACCAGTGGGCCCAGTACACTTGCTCAAATCAGTCCAAAAGGAAGACTAAAGAAGTAGTCTTTCTTCTTCAGTTCCTTTTCTGATCTTCTTCAATTCTTTTTTTTCACAGGCGAGTAGATCGGAGCAGAGTGGAGTAGATCGGAATCAAGTGGAGCGGATCGAAGAGGATCAGAGCATACCGGAGCAGTCGTCGAAAGTTCTTCTTCTTTACATGAGAGGTTGTCGGAAAGGTGATCATTAAGGAACTCAGACGAGAGGCGATCTGAGTGGAATTCCAAGGAGAGACGAGGAGCCGCTCCTTCAGTTCTACTGTGTCAAAATTTTCGATTCAGTGTTGAAATTATTCGCCGCAAAAAGTAACTTTAGCTTTGATTTTTTGTACTATTTGCAAAAAGAACGAAAACTACGAAAAAAACCACAAATTTTACAAAAACAATCCATCGAAATATTGTCATTTTGCATTTCGCCTATTTTCTTTTCGTATTTTCAAAAAAATGAAAATTTCGACGAAATCTCATTCCTTGGGTATGTATAGTATAAACACATTAAGCTATGATTTAGTTTTCTTTTTATGTAAAAAGAGGCCCTTAATATCTCAAAGACGGGCCTGATCAGCCATTAATCTTCTTATAACTACTTCCTCACCTTCCAAGACCCATTTGTTATTTGCTGGCTTACCCAACCAATTGGATACGAAGTTAACTTCCACAAGATCTGAGGAACTCTTTCGAGAAAGTGTCGCATTTTCAAGACTTGAATGTGTCTTGAAGCAAAACCTTTGAGATACCAGAAAAAAGGCTCTGACAAGTAATTGAGAATATTGTAGTGCAATGGGTTTTCCATAAACAACATGTTCGTTATCTGCTTCTTAGGATAACATGGTTATCGTGCCTTTGCTTATTTAAACCGTGAAAAACTAAGACGAAATATCCCTTGTTTGGTTGGATAACAGTTTCAAAATACTTGAATAATATGGTCAACTTTTTTCAAATCTTTTGATCGTTGGCGAGGAAGCCCCGTGCAATAATGGGATCTTTATTGAGATGAAAAGATATTTTTTCCAGTTACTGTATGAACAAGTTATTCTTGACAGAAGTTATTCTTTGTATTGGGGATTCTAATTTGGTTTCAATGGCTTTGGTTAAATTTGTTTATTGTCCATCAATCGTTGCTCAGTTGGTTGGACATTCCCTTTCCTCAATGAGAGGTTATTATCACTAGTGGAATTTATTAAAATTTATCTGATCATTAGGAGAGATGTACTATGTTGTTGATTAACCTTTAGGAAAGGAATGTAGTTGCTTAGGTGGATAAGACAAAAACAAGTCTTCATGCAAGTTGGAGACGAGGTGGATACTAGATTACTAGACTGTTTGGTTACCCTATGGGGACATTGATGTAGCCTTCGAGCATTGTTTCAATTACCCTTCAGGGGACTACATTGTAGTCTTTGTGCCTACGGGCTCTGTGTTAGTTATCATTTTTGTCAATAAACTTTATGCATGTTATTCAACTGTCTAATCCGATTTATCTAACACTTGCTAGCAAGTTCTTGATGAGTCCACCCATTATTTATTCCTATATTGATGCATGTTAGCAAGTTTTCCAACTGAAGAAGCTGGGGGGGCAGCAAAATGATTAACATCCTAGTTGAAGCAATCGATTTTCGCTCCCTGCTTGACCTGCTAACCGATTGACATGCACAAGGAACACACGTGAGCCACAGACCACCATTGTGGTGGCCGATGACACTCCAATGACAGGGATCTGAGGAATGCTTAATACTGTAAATAGGGGATTTGTAGCGTACCTTAGCTTACCAACCTCATGTCTTATTTATAGTGTCGGAGTCTTAGTTCGACCACGCCATCAGTGGTGTAGTTTAGGGAATGAGATCTACTGGGAGACCCTTATTTAATTAGGAGTTATGCTATGGAGGGAAGTTTTCATGTTAGACTTGTGCTCCTAGATACACGGGAGATAGTTTCCAATTAGAATGTTGTCTATAGATGGAAGTTTCCATGTACGACGTATACTCCGGCACTTGCTTCCTAGTTGGAAGCAAAGTGTTGTTGTCTTCCCTGTCCGAAATTGATCATCGAGATACTTGCCTTAATAGGTCTTACGGGTATTGGGGTTGGCTGTGAGACGTGTCAGCTTGGCAGGTTGTAGTAATTTGAGTCTGTTTGGCGAACTCCGGTATGCGAGCTTGAAGTCGCTTGGGCCGGATCAATGTTGGGCTGGCACTCGGGCATGTTATTCCTCGAGATCATCATGACACATATACGATGTAGAAGAGATGACTTTCAATGTATCATTAGTTGTCCCCCCCCCCCAGAGTTAGTAGGCCATCATATCGTTCCACTAAGTTGATTCTTGAAAAGATACGTTGCTCATGATGATTGAGTATGAACCGTTACTTGAGCGGCGTGCTTCATTAATTAAGCGTGTGTCGGTTCAATAGAGAAAGGGCATGAAATCAATCCCTATTTAGATCTCCCTTTCTACAGAGATTTACTCTATCAATTCTTCATTTTTAAAGACTTCGTTTGTCCAACTTTTATTATATTGCTTGTTCACTTTCTTCATGGCTCCCCAAAATCACCTTGATGATGAACTTTTGCCAAGGGTCTTCAGTTCTTTGAAGATCGGTCGTTCTCCAAATTGAGTCTGGCTAAGATTCAGAAGACATATGGGGTTCTTGAGGACTTGCCACCACCTTGAGTGATGACCAGACGTCAATGTTTCCTCTGGCAGGATTCGTTTGTTTGCATTGCGAGATGCTTAAAATTGGTTTCAATTTTCCTGTGCTCGATGAGATCTGGTGCTTCCTGGAATCCCTCCTGTCCAGTTGGTACCGAATGGGTACATGACCATTTTTCTTATATTGATTAGGGCGAAAGACGCGAGTGTATGCGTGACTCCGAGGGTGATCCAGTTGTTGACTTCCCCTCGGCTAAACGATCACGCCGTGTGTAAGAAGAGGTCCCAGGCCTACTTTGGAATACTGCCATATGACTTTAAATCTTGGCATAAATTCTGCTTCCTGGCTCATTCGGATTAGAAGTACTTCAAGTTAAAGGGTCGTTCACTTGAGCGGGAGTTCAAGCCACTTCATAACATAGTTTTGCCCTTTGATTTCGTTGTGTTGATTGCGCGATGATTGTTGCGTGTGTTCTTTGTAAGGAGGTTCCCAACTACTCCTATTTCTCCAGAGAGGAAGTTATCTGTCCTTCCATTTTTAGTCGCAGTGGGTTGTGGGCCCACTGGCATGTGGCTCCTACTCTTTATAGAGTGTCGAAGGTGGAGCCCCTTCCAAGAAGAGAAAGGCCTCCAAAGTTAAGGCTCCCACCCTGCCAGACATAGAGGGGCTTTCTGAGACGTTTGCCTCCTTCATAAGCTCGAAGAGGTCTCACACTGTGGCTGAGCCGACTTCCAAATGGCTCACTCCACCGAGGGAGGGGCGTGATTCTTATCTGTCCACGGAAGTGGAGGTTGTAGCATCTGATTTGGAGAAGGACCACCTGCAGCTGGCAGGGGTTGATGATGCGTCAAAGTTGATAATCGAATAGGCGAAAGCTTTGAACGAGAAGCTGATGTTGGTCGCGGTGGCGGCTTCTACTGGTACTGAACAGTCAAAACCTGTTTTACTGGAAGGTTCTGATGACGATTTGCCTATGGTCATAGAGGTCGATCTTCCTGCTGGTGGATCATCTGATAAAAGTGGTCGTTGCAGCGTGGACCATTCTTCTTGCCGCCCGCATTGCCCTCCATCTTGCTCCAGGCCTTATATCAAGGTAATGGAGGGTCCGCTAGATAATTCATTTTTTCTTTCCCTTCAAAATCAACTAAGTCGGCTCGCAATAAAGGGTCGGCTGCTGGTAACAAAAAGAAGCCTGTAAATGAGGGCCCAAGTGCGGTGGAGATTGCAAAGGGCGACACTGGCGTGATTTTGCATTCGGGAGAGCTTCATTTGGACGCGTGGATAAGTTTGTTTGTTCCAGACGTAGTGAAGATGAACAACTAGGTCTGACATCAGGAGGATGACATTAATTACGTTTCGAGAAAGCATATAAGCAGACATTATAGCTAGCTGGCAAACTGTGCTCCGAAGCCTGACGGGGATGCGTTAGAGGAGCGCATGGATAAGGGGCTGAAACATCTCATGCTGGGGATGTCTCATCTGAGCCAAGTGGTCATCCCTGGGACAGAAGTTGAGGTGGCTCATGAGTGGGTGTATACCATGGAGTGTGTGTTCTCAAATATGCAGAAGTCGTATTCTGATACACTCTTCGAGATTGAGTTGCTGAGAAAGCAGATTGAAAAAAGGAGGCTGGAATAATAAGCCATTGATACTGAGACTCAAAGGGTTCATTTGGAAGCCCTTGAGTCTAATTTAGATGAGGTGGTGTCTGCAAGGGACAGGTCTAGAGAAAAGCTAAACCTGGTCCACCATGATCTGGAAGTGGCACAGGAAGCTACGGCTAAGATGTGCTCTGACTTGCAATCTTTTGCTGAGGAGATCACCATGAAAGAATCTGAGTGGGTCGTCCAGAGGAAGCAATTGGAGGCCGATGTGGAATTCAAAGCTTGGGAAGCAAGAAAAGTTGGGGAACAACTTCTCCTGAAGCAACATGAACTAAGCGCAGTTAAAAGTAGAACTGAGTGGGTCGTCTAAAGAAAAGTAGATTGATTACTGAGCAGTCTTAGGTTGATGCGCTAACAGGCAAGCTAGAGCTGCTGGAGCGTGAACTTGCTGAAGCAAAGACACGTGAGAAAGAGTTTCTCAAGGCGCAAGGCATGTACGAATTCCGCAGGATCGTGCAGAGGAGGTTAGAACTGTTGGTGTTGATACAAGAAGAGCAACCGAAATGGGACCTTACTTATTACAAGTAGGTGTCTTTTGCAAACTTCGGAGTAGTATTTGGAGGAATAGGACAATCCGGATCATGACGCTCAAGCCGAGGCACGTGCGGACGCAACTTTTGCTTCATCTCCTGTTAAGCTTAGTTCCCCTATAACTATAATTCCTCCGGATGAGTTAATTTCTTGCACATGTACCTTGGTGAGTCGTCGTTGTCGTCAAGCGTGAGAGCGCTGACTTGATTAGGTTCGGCAATCATTGTCTGTAGAAGAGCAATGATCCCTTGGTAAGTCATCGTCATTAGGCGTGAGAGTGCTGACTAGACTCTCACTTCCCAGGCCATCATCATCCGTGCGTAGCGGACTAGGCGTAAGGCACCAGAAGTCGTAGTCATCAGTCGTGAACTGACTAAGCTTACCTGTTTAGGTTCAATGATTATTGTCTGTAGAAGAACAATGATCCCTTGGCGAGTCATGGTCATCAGGCGTGAGAGCGCTTACTAAACTCCCACTTCCTAGGCCATCGTCATCTGCGCGCAGCGGACTAGGCGAGCACCAGAAGCCGTCATCATCAGTCGCAAACTAACTAAGCTTACCTGGTTAGGTTCGGCGATCATTAATAGTAATGATCCCTTGGCGATTCGTAATCATCAGGCGTGAGAGCGAGGACTAGACTCCCACTTCCTACGCCATCGTCATCTGTGCGCAGCAGACTAGGCATCGGGCACCAGAAGCTGTCGTCATCAGTCGCAAACTGACTAAGCTTACCTAGTTAGGTTCGGCGATGATTGTCTGTAGAAGAGCAATGATCCCTTAGCGAGTCATCGTCATCAGGCGTGAGAGCGCTAACTAGACACCCACTTCCTAAGCCATCGTCATCCGCACGCAGCGAACTAGACGTCAGGATGAACTAGAAGCCACCGTCATCAGTTGAAACTGGCTAAGCTTTCATGACTAGGTTGGGTTCCGCCTGTTATGGGCGTGCGAGCCTACTTCCGCAGACAAATTGCGTCGTGCGGATTAGCTTTCATTAATTTCTTTTTTTAACAAAAGAGGTACCTTAAATAAGTTGGTGATATGTAGGCGTGTTCCATGTGTTAAGAGTGACTAGCGCTTCTACTGCTTGTGTCAACGCATGTGGTAGAGTGCCATTCGGATAGTGGGCCGAGCCGATGGGCCCATATAAAAATAATTCTGTCATGTCGCAGAATCGTGGTGCCACGTGTACAACATAGATTGCATGGTGACACGCATACGTTGTTGATTGCGAAATGGTAGAGTATCGGTTACTCCCCCTCAGGTAATGGGGTTGTGTGCGGTACTTGATTGAATGTGGACCTGTGCAGTTACCTTGGGAACTGTTGTCTCCTTGTTTCCCATACGATATTTAACGTTGACGCGCCTGTTCGGTGAGCCACTTTGTCTATATAATGGTGTTCTTTCACCGTATGGGAAAATATACATTATCTTTTATAGAGTGTATTCTTCATATGTTCTTACTAAGAAAATATGCTAGCTGAAGGAAGATCTCCTCCACTAGTGTCTTAGAATGTTCTGACATTTGCGACGATGAGTTTTGATTAGACTTGTTATTATGTGTGGTCAACTGCTCTGGGTGAGCACCCAATTGGTTCGTTGAGATCTTGTAATTTCTTCTCGTATTTCGTAAAAGAAGTACAGACTTCCTCTCGAGGGATGAGTCTGTCGTGTATGTGTTGGTGCCCTGTTGGTACTTCGAATCGTCTAGTTTCTTAGATAACACCAGCAACCAACTTTGGAGCTGTTGTTCTTTTTCCTCAGCCAATCTTGAAACGTTGTACTGCGCTGAAACTTTGAGTTGCGGGATGGTGCAAAGTTGGACATGGCCTGTCGGAGTGGCCCATTGACTCCTAGACGCCCTTCTCAGCCCTCTGCGGGAGGGTGCATTCAATTTGTTTCAACCTGATACTTGTTTCAAGTTCGTCTGGCTGGACGTATCAAGCGTGTGAGTTGGCTGTAGCTTCGGTCAGCATCTTGCGGGGCTTCCGATTGCTAATTCTGTACCACCTCATGTCATCCTCGCGAGGTGGGTCCGACAAAGCATGCACTATTTCATACTGCTCTTGCTCATGGATCATCTTATTCGTAGAAGTCATATAGCGAAACTATAAGAGGGCACTATCATTTACCCTGGGTACCCTTACTATCGCTTGTGAGTTCTCTTCTGAAGTCGGACTGTTTAAGTGGATTTTTATTGTACATCTCATCGGATTCGGATGCTTGTAGTTTGTAATCTTTTGTACCCCCGTTTGGGCGATAGTTGTTACATCTTTTCAGTAATCAATAGAGTGTGTTTGTGTAATTCTCTTTTATTTCTTTAATGTGTGCAAATCACATAAACTCCTAAGAATTAACACTCTAAACTGATTACTAAAAAAACAAAACAACTGGATAGATTGACTAGTGGCGGAGAGAGGTTTATTTGGCCTTGAAGTAAATTCTGACCCTAGCTTGGATCGTAAGTACCTTCGGCGAATTGTCAAGTTTCGCCAATGTCGTTGAGGTTGTTGAAGAGTAAACCTAGTGTGGGAGGACCCGTTTCACACCGTTGTGGGGTGTTGCTCCCGTTTGCATTGACATATCTCCTAGGCCTGACGTCCTGTCAGGCTAGAAGGCGGATTGCTCATCTAATGTTGTACTGTCCTCCATCGCTAAGTTGAGCCACTGTTGCTGGGGCTTTGTCCCCAGTTTCTAAGTCTAGTTATTAAACTTGTTGGGTGGGCTCCAGGTGAATTTGAGAACATTCTATCTGTTTTAGCGCAGCATAGTGGCAGCCTCGTGTCGTTGGTTGGTCCCCATGTATCATTTCCTCTAAGTGGTTGGCAGTGTACTTGACGCACTAGTAAAGGGTGGAGACTACTGCTTCCATCTGGTGAAGCCAGGGCCTCCCCAGGATGAGGTTATAGGTAGACGGTACGTCTACCACCAAGAAGTCAAAGAACATGACCTTCCTTAGTTGTGGCTCTCCTGCCACCACTGCTAGCCTTATCTTTCCGATCAGGAAACACTTTTCTCCACTAAATTCGATCAGCGGGTAGCCAAAAGGTGTCAAGTTCTCCTCCTTGAGGTCCATACTGCAGAATGTGTTGTAGAATAGGACGTTGAGAGAGTTTCATGTGTCCACTAGGACCCTCTTCATTTCCCACCTTGCGATAGAGACCTAAATGACAAGAGCGCCATTGTGCGGTGCGTGGACGCCTTCGAGGTCCTTATCTGTATAAGTCAAGCTAGGGATGGGGTTCTGCACTGGCGAGTAGTATACGCGTCTGTCATCACTAGTGGGCTGTATTCGCATCTCAAGAAATGTAATCTTTCGAGACTTGTTGGTTTGTTCTTCTTCTAATCCAACTCCGTAAAGGACATATATTATGCCCAGAGTCTCCTTCTCAATCTCTTTGACTACCTCACCCATTTCTCTTGTTTTGTTTTGTCGTTTCTCTGAACCCAGAAACTCCTTTAGCTTGCCCTTGCGAATCCAATATTTGATCTCATACCTTAGACTCTTACTGTCATTAGTGTCGTGGCCACCCTCCTTGTGGTATGAGAAATACTTGTTGTTGTCGCCTTTGGAGGGGTCTCCGCTAGGGGTGGGCAAACGGGTCAAGGAACCGCGGATCCAAACCGAACCGGACCGTTTTACTCCAAACGGTTCGGTTCTGATTTTTTTAAATGTGAAACAATTCAGTTCGGTTCCGGAACCGTTCTTAAACGGTTCGATTCGGTTCCGGAACCGTTCTTAAATGGTTCGGTTCCGGTTCCTAATTTTTTTTTTCAAACGGTTCGGTTTTGATCCGTTTCGAACCAAATATATATACCCAACCCAACCAATTACTTTAGTTTCTAACCCTAGGTCCCTAACTAAGTTCTCTTCTCCTCTTAAGGAAGAGGAGGAGACGTGAAGAAATCACCAGGAGATCTCCCTATCCTCTCTCTCTCGGTCACTGTCTCGAGAAGAAGCAGCAGTAGCGCAGCAGGAGATCTCCGTCTCCTCTCTCTCGGTCTCTGTCTTGAGAAGAAGCCGTTTCCTCTCGTTTCCTTTCTCTCTCGGTCTCTGTCTCGAGAAGAAGTCCTCTCCTCTCTCTCTCGGTCTCTATCTCGAGAAGAAGCAGCAGCAGCGCAGCAGGAGATCTTCGTCTCCTCTCTCTCTCGGTCTTTGTCTCGAGAAAAAGCAGCAGCAGAAGCGAGAACCACCACCAGCAGCAGCAGGAGATCTCCCTCTCCTCTCTCTCTCTGTCTCTGTCTCGAGAAGAAGCAGCAGCAGCAGATGGCGGGGAGGATGAAGTTTCTAGCTAAATTTTGATCTTCTCTGTGTCTCAGATCATAAGGTTTAGCTAGAAATTTTTAATATGTCTGTGCTTTCCATTTTAATATGTCTCAGATGGCGAAAATGTCTCAGATCAACATTTAGCTAGAAAATTTTTCCGTTGTCGCCGGGGAGGATGAAGTGGAAGATCTCAAGATCTCTAAGGAATCATGTCGCATTGGGTTGGAGTTGATCGATGATTTCTGGATAATGGATGTTGATCGATTTTGTATGATTTTGTATGATCTGTATGAATATGATGGATCTCTTATGGATCGAACCAAATTTATTTTTCTGTTTTTTTTTTTTTTTTTTAATGCAATTTTTTCTGTTCTTGATTGGATCTCTTATGGATCTGTATGAATATGATGGATCAATTTTTTGTATGATCTGTATGAATATGATTGGAACCGTTGGAACCGAACCGTTTAGAACGGTTCGAGTTAGGTTCGGTTCCAATTATCAAAATGAAGGGATCCGGACCGGATCGGATCCGTTAAAATGTAAACGGTTCGAGTTAGGTTCCTCCAAATTTGGAACCGATCCGGACCGTGCCCACCCCTATCTCCGCGCTGCTTTGGGGGCCACTTAATATTTTCCCAGTTTTTCATGGAATTAAGGACGTCCAACAAGCTAGAATTGAGAGGGGTCATGGATCTGGATCCAACATAGTTGGAAGATTTATTATGCCTGGCACGGCCAGAGTCTGACCTGTTGTCGTTGCGCTTTCGCTTGTTCTTTTCTTTTTCTTCTTGCATTTTCCCTCCTTTTTGTCCCTAGAAATGGAGGGTTTCTTTTCTACTTCAGTTTCCGTCTTTGTTGTTCTCATTTCCTTCATGGGTGATGTACCTTTGGGCGCCCTTCAAGAGTTCTGCCATATCTAGAGGGTTCCAAGGTGAGAAAGTCATAAAATTTTCCCTCTCTTAGGCACGCGATAAAAACCATCATGGCTGTATCGTTGCTACAACTATCAATGAGCGTCAGCTCATCATTGAAGCGCACGACGTATTCCCTTAGCGTTTTGTTTAACCTCTGCCTCAGGGAGAGTATATAATGCGAGCCTTTCCTTATCCGCTGGCTTTCGACAAAGTGTCTCAGGAATTCTTTGGCCAATGTCTTGAACAAGTCGATTGACTTTGACGGGAGGTTGTGGAACCATGTCATCGCTGACTTCTTCAGGCTGGTAGGGAACGTTCTGCACATCAACAACTCAAAACCTTTTTTGAGCGCCATTACATGTTGACAATGACACAAGTGATCGAATGGGTCGTCGGTCCTATCATAGAATTCGAGCTTTGAAGGGTTGAACTTCTTTAACATAGCCTCGTTCATGATGTGGTCCACGAACGGGGGAACAAAAATGTGATACAACATGTCTAAGTCGTGAGCCCCTCGGAGGAGGCGGTTCTATGGGGCGAGCTTGTCTACTCTCAAAGACGGATCCGCATTAACCACGCCCCCACCTCTAGTTCAGTGAGAACTAACAGAGGCTTGACTCTCTTGTGTCTGCTCTCTGTTGTCCTCTGGAGATTAAGGTCAGTGCTGCTCATGATCTCCAACGGTGGGTGGAGGGTGCTGCTCATGATCTCCAGCGGTGGGTGGAGGGTTCTGCTGAATGAGAATTTCCACTACTTTAGCAATTTGTTGTATTTGTGATGACAGCAAATCCATCCTGAGGTCTGTCGTTGTTGCTGCTGGCGCGGGGGTGTGAGTCTACTGCCCTTGTGTCACCGACACCGTTGGAAGCGGTGGTATAGCTCCGGTCTAAGCATTTGACGTGTCCCCCTCTTCTCTATTGTTGCAGGATCTGGTGGTCACCATCCTCTTGAATTCCAAAGAGAGATGATGCTAGTGATTGGTTAGGAACTTTGTCATCCCCACAGACGGCCCCAAACTGATGTAGTCAATTTTGCTCCCTACTTGACCTTGACTTTCTGACCTACACTAGGAACGCACGTGAGCCACGGACCACCATTATGGTGGCCGATGGCACTCCGATGCTAAAGTCAGATAGAGATCTGAGAAAGGCTTAATACTGTAAACAAGGAATTTGTAGCGTACCTTAGCTTACCAACCTCATGTCTTATTTGTAGTGTTGGTGTCCTGATTCAACAAGGCCATCGGTAGCGTATTTTAGGGAATGAGATCTTCTGGGAGACCATTATCTAATTAGGAATTGTGCTGTGGAGGGAAGTTTCCTTGTTATACTCGTTCTCCTAGATACGTGGGAGATAGTTCCCAATTAGAATGTTGTTTATAGATGGAAGTTTCCATGTACGACGTATACTTTGGTATTTGCTTCCTAGTTGAAATCAAAGTGTTGTTGTCTTGCCCGTCCGAAGCTGATCCCCGAAATACTTGCATTAATAGGTCTTACGGGTATTGGGGATGGTTGTGAGATGTGTGGGCTTGGCAAGCTGTAGTAATTTGGGTGCATTTGGAAAACTGTAATGTGCGGGCTTGGAGCCACTTGGGTCGGATCAATGTTAAGCTGACTCTTGGGCCTATTATTCCTCGAGATCATCATGACACATGTACAGTGTAGAAGAGATGACATTTCGACGTATCATCACTAGTGATAAAAAAATTTCAGCGTCAACTTGATGTTGTTTGTTGCAAACCATTCACTAGCTCTCTGAATGTAATTATCACTATCAACAGCCCATTATGGATTATGTGGGACACACCCTTTTAGGTCTCTGACCAAAAAGAAATTGAGGGATGCGAGGGGTTCAAATCAATCGGGTAAGGAGTTGATCATTGTCAGATTTGGAAGTAGCAACATATTGGTTTATACCTGATCGATGATTCATTGGTTGATCTGACAGGCCAATCTCTTACTAAAAGCCTTATGTGTTGGTGACAAAAATGACAATTAATAGTAGAATACCATAGGCACAAAGAATGACTAGTTAAAAAAAATACACACGAAAATTGGGTCGTTGCCATATATTTATTTATTCAATGCCCCAAGGCTACAATGTAGTCCCCAAAAGGTAATTAAAATAATGTCCGAATGCTACACCATTGTCCCCATAGGGTAACCAAACCACCTAGTATCCATGTCGCTTCCACCTCCCATGAAGACTTTTTTTTGCTCAAATCCGCCTAAGCAACCACGTTCCTTGCTCAAAAGCTGATCAACGTGGTAGCACACGTGCTTCTAATAACTGAGTGTCCATTAATGATTCTTGAAACCACAACCTCTTACTAAGGAGAGGGGATGTCCAACCAACTGAGCTACTGTTGGTTGAATTTAAACAAATTTGACCAATGTGCAAGCCATTGAGACCAAATCAAGATCTACATTACTCAGAAGAATAGTAACAAAATAATTAGAAGAATAGTAACTAAAAAAATAATTTTCATCTCAATAAAGATCCTACTATTGTAGGGGGCTTCATAACCAAAGATCAAAACATTTGAAAAGGTGGGCCATAAGTTGTATGTGCTATAATGGTGGTCCATTGGTGGTAAAGGACTCTTGGAAGATTGCTTCAAAGGAAAACATTTGGTGGATTTTGTGTCGGGGAGCTATGGATCAAGCATGCTGATGTTTCTCTAGTCACCCTATTGTGTTGGGTTTTGATGTAAGCAAATTAATTAGGATTATTTAGGTAGTATTAATTGTAATCAAGCCTATTATAGTAAACCCATATTAGTTAGGGTTAGTTACTTGCCAAAAGAGTCATTAGGCTTATAAATAAGACTTGAGAATTAGATTGTAGTTGGTTGATTTATTAATTAATGACATTTGAGTTATTTTAATGACATTTTACTAGGGTTTATCATAGTTTAGTTTAGCATAGCTTTAGATTTATCAATTGGTATCAAGACTTGAGAATTAGATTGTAGTTGGTTGATTGTTTGAAAAGAATTTTGAAGGAAGACATTTGTTTAATTCGAAGAAGAAAATTGAAGAAAAAGTAGAGAGAAGAGAAGAAAGAAAGCTTGATTGAAGATTGTTGAAGAAATGAGTTATTTACTTTTTAGTACTCAAAAGCTTGTGCATATTTTCGTTTGGGAGTTTATCATAATTACCATTTGGGTGCCAAATTAATGCATGACCAAACAGTTAGCCACGTTGACCGGTTAATTCAATTTTAAAGACAAGTTTACCCCATTATAAAACATGTGAGTATCGCGTGATCCCACCTAAATCCCTTAGTCTTCCCTGATTGTCTCTTTCGCTCTCCGCACCAGCATGCACCACCTCCAATCCCCTTACCCCCCCTCCAAGTCCCAAGCTAAATAAATTTCATAACACTCAAACCAACAAGAAGGAAAAAAAGAAATGGAAGAAGTAGGGGAAGATCAATGGCTTTATTAGATGAAATCAATCAAACCCAAATCCAAAAATTATCAAACAACAACTGGGGTTGGAGCTTTGTGGTTTGGTCAATACCTGAACTTCAAAATCTGAATCAGCTTTAGATGTTTACCTCCACGCGATCAACAAGCAGAGTAGTGAAGGATCTTTCTGCGACTTTCGATGTCAGTATGTCCGTCGCTTAAGAGAAGCTTGAATTAGTGGGGCAAGAAATTAATGACTTGGGGAGTATTGTATGTGGAATTATTGCCCATTGTAAGAAGCCTAAAGAAGGATAAGACAAAACAACCCTTGAATCCTCAAGGAAGAAAATCTTGAATCCACAAAGAAAGATAAATAAAATTGAAAAATGGTGAGGAAATACTATTGATTTGATAATTGAATATAAATCCCTTTTTGGAGCTCCTTATTTAGATAGTTCCATCATAACTTTCTAGAATCCTTGTAGAACAATGAAAATAATTTTCCTAACTTCTCTATGATATATTAAGATCTCCTATGACTAGAAAAACTCTATTTAGACTCTTTTAAATGCTTCTAAATAAGCCACAAAATCCAGAAATGGAAATCAACAAAAAAAAATAGAAATAATTAAACAACTTATTTGTGACCAAGTTCAACTTACGGTAATCAATACATACTCGCCACCCCGTGGTCATGCGGATTGGTACTAATTCATTCTTGTCATTCTTGATTACCGTTACCCCTGACTTTTTTGGGACAACTTGAACAAGACTGACCCAAGGACTATCCGAAATTGGGTAGATTATACCCACATCCAACAATTTGAGCACTTCGGCTCGGACAACTTCCTTTAGATTATCTTTGGCATTTCACGTGATACTTTGGCATTATCTTCGATATGAATGTGATGCATGCAAACGATTGGACTTATTCCTTTAATATCCGCGATAGTCCACCCAAGTGTTGTTTTATGTTCTTTTAAAACATCTAACAATTTTCCTTCCTGTTCTTCAGTCAATGCAGATGAAATAATAACAGGTAAGGTATTGTCAACACCTAAAAATGCATACTTGAGGTTGTCAGGTAATACTTTTAGGTCGAGCTTGGGTGGTTTTTCAACGAAAGGGACTTGTTTTGACTCACTGAGTGGAAGAGGTTCCACCCTAGGCTTCCATTTATAACTGGTTTCCATTATAGGGGTAGAGTCAAGCAAAGCATTGACTTCCCTGATGGAATCATTAATATCGAAGTCTAAATTAAAATGAGTCAAACAAGCCTCTAAAGGATCATTAAACTGAGGAAATGAATGTTCCGCCAAACTCTCAATCATGTTAACCCCAAAGGAACCCTCTGACTCGGGAGGTTGTTGACTTACATTGAATACGTTGACTTCGACGGTCATGTTACCAAATGATAATTTCATGATTCCATTTTGGCAGTTAATGATAGCATTGGATGTGGCCAAAAATGGACGACCCAAAATAACTGGAATGTGACTAGAGGGATTGTGAACAGGTTGTGTGTTAAGGACTATGAAGTCCACAGGGAAATAAAATTTTTCAACCTTAATGATCACATCCTTTATCACACCGCGGGGGACTCGGACAGATCTGTCTACCAATTGGAGTGTCACTTGAGTTGGTTTCAACTCACCAAGACCCAATTGCACATATACTGAATATGGAAATAGATTAACATTTTCCCCTAAATCTAACAGTGTCTTCCCAATCATATGATCACCAATCACACATGAAATAGTCGGGCAACCAGGATCTCTGTACTTAGGTGGAGTTTTGTGTTGAAGGATGGAGTTGACTTGCTCAGTTAAGAAGGCTCTTTTGTGCACATTCAGTTTTCTCTTTTGTGTACACAAATCCTTCAAAAACTTGGCATAAGAGGGAACTTGCTTAATGGCCTCGAGTAATGGAATATTGATTTGAACTTGTTTAAAAATTTCCATTATATCGTTGGCATTTGTTCCTTTCTTCACCGGAACTAACCGCAATGGAAATGGTGTTCTAGGCATATAGGATGCCTTGGTGGGATCAGAGTCAAGATGATGATCCTCTTGAGAAGATGAGGCTTTATCAGCCTCCTTCTCATATGGAGGTATGACTTGCTTTGGCGTGGATTGGGATTCAGGATCAATCAAATTAGGCATTCTAATTTGGTTGTCAACTTGTTTTCCACTCCTAAGGGTGATGATAGATTTGACATCTTCATTGCGTGGCTGAGATGCACTGCCTATTTCGAATTGGCCCTTAGGATTTTGAATGGGTTGATCAGGGAATCTTCCTGCTTCTCTTTCAGGAAAGGATTTTGCTATTTGACTCACAGTCATCTCAAGCTTTTGGATGGCTTGAGAGTTCTGTTCGAGCATGGTTCCTGTTCTATGCATAAATTGGTTCAATGTATCCTGTAAACTCAGAGTGTTAGAGGGAGGTACATCTTGATTGAATTGAGGCCTATTAGCAGGAATTGGAGCTCGAGGAGCTTGAGGGATAAAAACTGGGCCTCCTTGATGTTGACCATGGGCCCATGAGAGATTAGGGTGTTTGGCTAAACCTGGATTGTAAAAATTTGAGTGTGGATTATAACCAGATTGCCTAAAGGTATTGAATGCATTGACTTGCTCAGCAAAATAAGCAGGGTACTCATTTTTCAAGTGACAGTCTGATGTGGAATGACTAGAACTTGAACATGCAGCACAGACCTCGGATGGAACATTGGTTTGGACTGATGGCTGAGACTTTTCCAGATATGCATCAATCTTCTTTGCCATTATCATTACAACTGCTTCCAACCTTGAAGAAGGAGGAAGATGAGGAGTAGATGTTGTATCCCTTACTTCATACAAACCACCCTTTCGCCTATCCGAGTCTTTTCTTGAATAATCCCATTGTTGAGAATTTTCAGAAATAGCTTCAAAGAATTCCCAAATCTCATTAGCATTCATCTTCATAAGTGACCCACCACTAGTGGCGTCAATCATTCGACAGTTTTGAGAGGTTAACGCGTCTTGAAAGTATTGAACCAAGCTCACTTTTCAAAGCCGTGATAGGGACACCTAGCAATGAGTTCATTGAATCTTTTCCAACATTCATAGAAATTCTCACCCTCTTTCTGTTGAAAATTAGATATATTTCTTCGGATGGCATTTGTTTTATGAATAGGAAAATATTTTGTCAAAACTTTTCCTGATAGGGCATCCCAAGTGTCGATGGTTCCAGTTTCTAAGGAGTTTAACCATGACTTCGCCCTATCTTTTAAATAAAAGGGGAACGGCCTAAGACGAACTGAATCATCAGAAAAATTGGGATATTTCAGAGTAGCACAAATGTCAAGAAATTCTTTGACATGAAGATAGGGATCCTCTTTTTCTAGACCATAAAAAGAAGGCAAAAGGTGGATAATTGATGGTTTTAGCTCAAAGCTACTTGCAGTGGTCTCGGGTAAGACAATGCAAGATGGGATGTTATTGGAACGTGGAGAGAAATAATCCTTAAATGCTCTCTCCCCAGCCATTTCAATGGTCTCACTCAACAAGAAAAAAGATTCTAGAAGATCAATGGGGACTTCAGAAAACTCTACAGGATCCTCTCGAATTAGTTTACCTCTCGAATCACGTTCCCAAAGACGCATAAACATGTCTACACCAAGTGAGGTTTGAAATGTTTACTAACCTTAAAAAAAATCACGCACAGACTCAAACACAATCAGCAACCAATTGATGCACAAGAAAAAATGCCTCCCTAAGCAATCAATGTTTTTGAGATTAATTATTTTTTTATCTTTGGGGGACAAATTATTTCTTATGTAATCTTTATATCAGAGCAATGGGTGCACCAAATCTGTGACTCGGCGTACGGGGTTCTTCTTGTGGATCGTAGATTACTTATGACTCGGCGTACCGGGTAAATTACCCTTGTGGCAGTGGCCTCTCGGAGTTCATTGAATGATTAAACCCATCGTCAATTTTAGCTTTGGTCAACACAAAAATTATTGGATTCACCTTGGTCTTGGTTTTCCTATGAACACCGTACCTTAAAGATGGCTCTATCTAACTTGCTAACTGATTTTAATTATGTTTGGCTATTGGTTGCACACAGCTGGAGTGATGAGGTGGGGATATCAAGTCCCACCAGTTTCTATTTAGAAACTGGGTCTGCTTATTATGAATTACTAAAGTTTAGCATCCACAATTACAGAAATTAAACAACCAATCACACAATATCAAACAATTACACAAAGCACCCGGATCGCTAATACATTGCGTGTGATAGAAATACTTCCAGTGTGCGTATTCCGTTCTGCACAAAAAGTTAGCACAAAAAAATGTCCGACTTCTTTTTATCTGTTTCAATTAGCACACAAGCATATGCAATCAAATTACTGGTCTTGGTCTTAGAAGTCGGATTTCTAAATCATAAAAGAAATTATTGGGTAACAATTAAAATTGTTTCCCTATAATTTCTTTTGACTTGGAAAATTTTGGGTTTTTTTTAGGTGATTAAAAATGGGAAACAATAGAGTTTACAAAAATTATTACACCACACACTCGTAAAACGAGGTGAAAATAAAATTAAAACTCTCCTCACAAAATAAAAAAAATTAAATTAAAATTTGCTTGATGTTTGCAGGATCGTCCAATTTCCTCGAGAAGCGTGTATTCTGCAAAATCAAACAAATAACACGAAATGAGTGTAAAAAGAACTTAACAATAAATAAAAGAAAGGAGTTGGAGGGAAACCACAATTTGCAAAATATTTTTCAAGCTCCTAAAATTATATTTAATTTTTCTTATTATTCCATTTTCAAATAAATGACTCTAGCAATATATAAACTCCTAGCATTAATTGTCTTGTTAGGGCACAATTAATCACAAGTTTAATTATTCAATTAAAACATGCTTGATTTATAACATAATATTTTTCTAACAACCTAAGATGCATGACATATTTGGTGAAAGTAAAATATTATAAATCGCGAATCAATTAATATTAATCATGGAATAATAAAGTAAAATGAAACCAATTCTAGACTTTGAGACTTAATTCACTGTGGTGTTACCGAGCATTCAGCAGGGTGCAAACAGGAACAAGTCCAGTGTGGCTCAGCAAATCCCAGTGGGTGCAAATAGTTCTGATATTTCTCAACCGAGGTGCTCTCAGCAAGGTCCACTGGGTGTCATTAGCGTCAACTTGATTTAAGCCTCTGTGGTGGTGTGTGGTGCAGCCTGTGACGGTGGTTGAAGATGAAGTGAAACAGGGTTGTCACGCCTCTGTTACGGTGGAGTGAAGGAGAGAAAACAGAGATGGATAGGCTGTGGGTGGTGATTTTGCTTGGTTGGGATGGTGATGAGAATCACAAATTGTGAAGAAGAGGTTTTGGTATTCTGTATTTTTTTCTTTCCCTTCTCTTCTTCCCCTTTCTTATTCATTTCTATTGTATTTATAGAGAATTAAGAAAATGAACTTGGACAAGTTAAGGGGAGGGTTCAATGAGTGATTTAAGGCTTAAATCAAACTAGAATCTTGGATAATTAAGAGAATATGTTTTGGGTTTGATTGGGTTTGAGAAAATGAACTTGGACAAGTTAAGGGGAGGGTTCAATTAGTGATTTAAGGCTTAAATCAAATTAGAATCTTGGATAATTAAGAGAATATGCTTTAAGTTTGGCATTGGGTTTGGGTTTACGGATTTGGTTTTGGGTTTGGTTTTGAGTTTAGGTTATGGGCTTAGGCTATTCTCACCTCTACTTCCTTTGAAGTCACCGTCTATGATTTATTCATTGCATTTTCTTTGATTTCTTCGTTATTGCTCCGAATTCTACAAAAACACAAAAATTTAATAATTAATTTAAAATAAAATAAAACAAGGATTAACAAAAATATAATAAGAGGTAAAAAATGTTATAATTATGTGATTATCAACAGACAATGATTGCCGAACTTACCAGCTAAGGTTAGATGGTATCTGGTGCCTAATGCCTAGTCCGTTATACGCGGACCAGAATGGCTGATGAAGTGGGAGTCTAGTCAGCACTTGTCCGCTTATGACGATGACTCACCAAGGGATCATTGTTCTCCAACAGACAATGAGCGCTGAACTTACCAAGTAAGCATAGTCAGTTCGCAACTAATGATGCGGCGGCCGAAGAATTGGGAGTCTAGTTAGCACTTGTCAGCTGATGATGACGACTCGCCAAGGGATCATTGTTCTCCAACAGACAATGATAGTCGAACTTACCAGGTAAGCTTAGTCAGTTCGCGACTGATGACGATGGCTTCTGGTGCCCAACGTCTAGTTCGCTATACGCAGACCACGACGGCCGAGGAAGTGGGATCTAGTCAGCGGTTGTCCGCTGATGATGACGACTCGCCAAAGGATCATTATTCTCCAACAGACAATGATCACCAAACTTACTAGTTAAGCTTAATCAGTTCGTGACTAATGACGATGGTCTTTGTTGATCAACACCTAATCTTTCCCAAGGTCAATGACAACAACCTAAATTAGCAATATATTTTGACTGACAAAAACAGGCGCTCCGCCCAGTATTGAAAATTCTATGATCTACGAAGCATCTAAAGTAAACTCAACAATACGGGACAAAACAATACTTTCATTAGAAAAATTTTATTTTGTATGTCCAAGAAAGGATGTTACAACTATTTTAAGGAGAAACATCCTCATCAGCAGCTAGTCCTACGGAACCAAAGCCCTCCCCTCGATTAATCAGTCTGAAAGCAGCCCTCCTATAGCGAGAAAAATCAAGATCTACACTAGGATGTTCTCCTTTGATTAACTCTAGAAGCTCCATCCTGCCCCAAATAACCTCAAATGAGATCAACGGCCTCCTGCCCGACACATGGAAATCCACCGCACCCACCAGGGCTGCATAGTGCGAACGCTCCTCCACCAACAATCGTTTCGCTTCATGAATGTGGCAAAGCCCCTTGTCAACTGCAGACTCCAGTTGCTGTCGTTCGACGACCCATTCCGTCTATGCCCTTCTCTTCTCAGCTTTTTGGGCCTCCAGATCGGAAGAGCATCTGTCCACGGCTACACCTAGGCATTCCACTTCGGCCATAGTCCCCTCAGTTCAGCATGAGTTGACGCCAAATCAGACTTGATCGCCCTCAATTGAGATCTCATACCAGCAAATTCTGCTTCGATGACAGAGACCGCGGCCCCGAGGTTCGTGACAGTACCAGAACTCTACAGCTAACCATTCAGAGAATCCACCTGGTCAAGTGCATCCGAATATGACATTCGTAGGTCCATGAAGGCCTTCTCCAAAGCAAGAACTCTCCCGCGGGCTTCGGGTGCAGCGAAACAGGACTGTACGGCTCAAGGGCACTAACAACCATCTCAGGACCACAGTGACACAAAGCATCCACACGCGGTCCAACATCCTTCCCCTCTAAGTCAACAAGGGAAGTAGAAGCATCAGGAGAGAAGCTACGACCCCCCGAGGGTGTTGTCTGTGTAAACCGTGACATCCCAATGGAAGAAGTTGCCCGGTCAGAGGGTTGCCTCCTCTTCGGAACAATGACGGGAGGCACGCTAGGCTCCAATTCAGAAAACCTCGACGGGTTGGGCAAGGCTAGAATTTTCTTCTTCGAACGACGATTGACAACCCCCTCCGTCGGTGAACCTGGCACGGGCGGCGGGCATCATGAGAACACCGTAGCAACCCACTGCGCACAACATTGCCTGGCATTATGACCTTCTCAACGGATGTCAAAGGAAGCTTGAGGAACTCCCTCTCTTCCTTGCTAAGAAACGTAATAGCAAACTTCCCTGAAACAAAGGAATAATGTCAAAACCAGTGCCGCATCAGGGATATACAAAAATATATATGTAATATGTCGGCAACTAAGAAACTCACCAAGATCAAACTAAAAGTATCGGGACACTCTACGACTCCCAAGCTTGAAGTACGCAGAATCCATCGAAGCCAAGAACCAATACTTCTCTCAAGGTTCAGCGCCGCCCACCACCAAGCGCGGATAAGAAGAGCAATTCAATATGCAGAGACCCCTGGGGTCCAATCAAGCAGTGGTCATGTGATGGATCACCGCCAGGGTTTGAATCGCAAACAAAATCTTGAACCCGCTCGGAACCATTTGAGAGGGAAGCATATGAAAATTAAGAAAGAAGCGCAAGACGTCATCTGGCACTGCAAATCAGAGCCCAGACTCAAACATGCCTCATTGCAAAATTATGTACCCCTGAGGGGGTGTAGTCGAAGCCAAATCTCCAAACGCAGGAACGATTCCAAATCTCCCGGATACGGTACAGACTACGAAGCCTGATCAACTCGGTTTCGTCAACCAAGCTACCCTCGAAGAACTTGACGCGAGTAAAGGATAAGAGATCCTTGGGAGAAAGTTCAACATTATCAGCCATCTGTAGAAAGAACGGATCAAACTAGACAACGATATTATTGCTCAAAAGAACAACGTAGATAAGAATAAGAAGATCCTCATCGAAGCAACAAATATTTATAGGGAAGGCAAATCGTAGTTTCCCTCCTTGAGTAGTCGCGTACCCATTAATGTCATGCATCGCTCGAGACAAACGCTTCGAGTTCAATCATCACAACGGTACAATTGTTTTTTCAAAGAGTCAGTGTACCAACTTAATGCCCCACTAACTAGGGGGAGTAGCTGATGATACACCGAAATGCTCACATCCCTTAGCCATACACGTGTCATGATGATCTCGAGGAATTACAGACCTCGGCCGTTAGCCCAGCATTGATCCGGCCCAAGCGGTTCCAAGCCTACCCAATGCAATCCGCCAGACGGACTCGAACTCTTACAACCTGCTAGGCCCATATGTCTCACAATTATCCTCAATACCCGTAAGCCCTACTAAGGCAAGTATTTCGAGGATCATTTTGGACAGGCAACTACAACAGCTCTCTGCTTCCAACCAGGAAGCAAATACCAAACTACATATCTCACAAGGAAACTTCCTCTTAGGGAATACCCTGAGATAGGGAACTATCTCCCACGTATCTAGGAGCACAAGGCTAACAAGGAACTTACCTCCTACATCACGACTCCTAATTACAAAAGGATCTCCATGAAAATCTCCTTCCTAAACTACACCATCGATGGCCTGGTCGAACCAGGACTCTTGTACTATAAATAAGACATGAGGTTGGTAAGCTAAGGTACGCTACAAATTCCTTGTTTACAACATTACACCTTTCTCAGATCCCTGTCTGACATTTGCATCGGAGTGTCATCAGCCACCACAACGGTGGTCCGTGGGTCACGTGCGTTACTTGTGCAGGTCAGCAGGACTAGGTCAAAGTAAGGAACGAAAAATGATTGCATCAGTAGGTACCCACAAGGAATATTTCTTTACACAAATAGACCATATTCATGTCTCCAACCTCAACGGTTTGTGTCCGACGATGTTTATCTGCATCTTCTTTATACTTGGAATGGAGGACTCAATAATCTTCTTCACCATCATGTAATTGACTATTTTGGCAACCATGTCATTAGCAATATCGTAGCACCGGACACATGAGGCATGGAAACTAAGTCAAGGGTGTGATTGGGGACCTTGGAATAGAAAATATAGAATGGAGAATGGCCCGTAGTCCGACTCTTGAATTCAGCACGACCTGTTATAAGCAAATAGGCCCTTCAACTAAGTGCATTAACAACTTTATTTTGCTTACCCGATTTATGCTTATGAACAAAGTGAAATTGTTGAAGATCAGAAATCCAACGGGCATGGTTGGTATTAGTGTTGCTATTAATGAACTTGAGTGTTTCATAATCAGTATAGAGGGTGAACTATAGGTGAACATGATAATGCTTCCAACAACATAAGGCTTGCACAACCGAAAACGTAGTCCATGTCTTACGAGTATCACTCAAATTTTCACTATGTAATGCAATAAGACGCTCTTCTTGAGAAAGGACAACACCTATACCCACAATTGAAGCATCACAATCAACTTCAAAAGGCTTAGAAAAATCTTATAAAACCAACACAGGGGCTAAAGTAAGCTTCTCCTTATGGGGATGAAAACTTAGGTCGACTTTCGATATCCATACAAGATGATTTTGTTTCAACAATCTACAAACAAGCAGCAATAACGCTGAATTGCACAGAAAACGATTATAGAAATAGGCTAAACCATGGAAAGAACGAACATCGTGCTACTTTTTGGAGTAGGCCGATCTCGAATTGCCTAGAACTTTGTTTCATCAACATGATCAATACCCAAAGCATAAACAAGATAACCTAAAACAAAGTAAGATTTCCTTAAGAAAATTGCATTTCTTGAGATTGATATTGATATTCACATAATTATTACATAATATATCCCTTAATTTATATATGTTAGTGTTTCGATTATTATATTTTATAGTAATTATTTCATTTTCATGTCTTTGTAGGAATTTGAGCGTGAACGATGAAATCGTATTAAGGCGATAATTTAAGGATAGACAATTAGTCTACTCTAGCGGTGGTACAAAGTAGATGGTCACATGTCTAAACTTTTAAACCCAAAACCAAGCCCATAACTTAAACCCAAAAATCTAACCCATAAACCCAAGCCCAATCCTACCCAAAGAATATTCTCTCAATTATACCTAGATTCTCTCCATGAATCATCCCTTTATCTCATCTCTATTCATTGTGCCCATTCTCTATAAATACAAGAGAAAAATGGTAAGAAAATGGGGGAGGAGAAGGGAATCAAGCATCAATAGCCAAAATCAAACCCTCTTCCTCACAAAGTGATTTTCATCACCACCTCCATCCACCATCTCCGGACAGCAGCACCGCACCACCACCGTGCGAGCACCGCCACCACCACGAAACAGGGGAGTGACAACCCTGTTTCGCATCAGACCTTCACCTCGCCACCGAGCTTCGCACACCACTCCACCGCCATCAGCCCCTGTTCTCATCGTCACAAGCAAAGCCACCACCATCATCGCCGCGAAACAGAGCCTCACCGCAACTCTGTTCCGCCTCGCCACAGACCCTGTTCCTCCCCTCTCTCGGCCTCTCTTCGTCTAAACCTCCTTCCTGTCCTCCTCTATCACGACCACCGTCGCAAGCGGCGCGTCAGCCAGCACGCAACCGCCGCGACAGGTGCAAAAACAGGGCTCCGCTCTCTGTTATTATTTTTTCTTTTTTTTGAGTTTTCATTACACCTCTCTCACCGATTTTCCATCCCTCTCTCTCTTTTCCAGGTCCGGAGCAGGTTGGAGGACGAGGAAGCTCGCGAGGAGCAGAGAAGCAGCACCGCGAGTGGCGCTGTCGCGTTGGAGACGAAGGACACTGTAGCTATGGCGGGAATGAGTCAAATTCTGTTTTTCGCTATTCACACCCCTAGTTTTGCTGAGTACCACCATAGAGCCTTTTTTAACCTTTCCTCGGAATTTGCGTTCGGACCACCTGCTGATCTGCTGAGTATCACCACATCGAGTTTGCGACAAACCAAAAGGGTTGCATAATGCATTTTAATTTATTTTACTGACTTAAACGCTTAATTGTTAATTACAATTTATTTCTGAATTTTTTTGATAAATTGCTTTCACCTTTCATGTTCGAGAAATTAAACTTGATATGTTTGGTAGTTAGAATTACCCTTTATCAATATTCAAAGCATGTGCTAAAAATATTAAGCTTAAACTTTGATTAAGTGTGCCCTAAAAAGACATTTAATGTTTGGTAAGAGTTGATGCTTTTGCTTGAAATAATTTGTAAATGTTTGATAAAAACATGATATAATTTGAATTGGATTTTAACGATCACATATTCGGTGTAAGCAAGGGATTATCATCCCTAAAGCTTCTCGTTTTAATTTCAGTAATTTAGATTTAAATCTTTTTGCTAACTCATTGGTGAGTCCAAGCCCACAAAATCCATTTTTTCCTTTTATTTTTCTTATTTTTAATTTATTTTTAGTTTAGTTTTAAAAATATTGTAACCCCATTTTCCTCCAAATTAGTTTAGATAATTTCTAAAATTCAATTGTATCCACTTTCCTCGTGGGATCGACCCGTACTTGTCGTTGTCTACCAGTCAGACACCGTGCACTTGCGGTTATTACAAGTGGGTTAAATTAGCCTATTTATTTAGGTTAGTTAAACTCACATCAGATATGCAAAGAATTGTCTTTTAAAACACTAAAGACTTGTCGAAGGTGTTGAAGTCTTGAAAGATGATCATCTTCACTGTTGTTATATATAAGAATATCATCAAACTAAACCATGACAAAATTTCCAAGGAAATGTCGCAATACCCGAGTCATCAACCCCATGAAAGTGTTAAGAGCATTCGAAAGTCCAAAAGGCATTACAAGACACTCATAAAGTTTGTTCTTGGTCTTGAAGGAATTTTTTCATTCATCTCCAGCACGAATTCGAATTTGATGGTACCCACTTTTGAGATCTATTTTATAAAACACATTTGAATCAAACTACATATCACGCATATCATCAAGATGAGGAGTAGGAAAACGATACTTAACTGTGAAGTTGTTGATGACACAATTGTGAAACACATGCACCGTGAACCATCTTTCTTAGGCATAATTAGCGTTGGAACAACTCATGCTTGGACGAATAAGACCATTTTGTAGCAATTCCTGAATTAGCTTATGAAGAATAGCATGTTCTTTTGGAGCCATACAATAATGAGGAAGATTAGGCTAGCACCTGCACAAAATCAATGTGGTGTTGAATATGGAGCATTGGAGGCAAAGAACTTGTAAATCAGAAGTAAGAAGGCTGGAAATTCAGTCAAAAGTGGCTGAACTTGAGGAGGAACATAGGTAAAAACTTTTTCATCATGTTTTATATAAAAAACGAAATCGTGTCCCATTGCTTGAACATCAGTCTCAATGTTTTTGGAAACTCAACAAATGTGAAAATTTATGGAGGACGAGCTGGAGAAGCCTTATGAGGCATTGGATGTCCCAGAGAAAGCACAAATTTACATCTTTGGAAAAGAAATAAGTATTAGCACGTCCATCGTGATGTACACCCAAGTCGTATAACCAAGGTCTTCCAAGCAATATATAGCAGGCATCCATGTCAACCACATCACATGCACCGCATCTTTGTACTTTGCCAATGGAAAAAGGGAAGTCGACATTGAGAGACAACATTAGTAGCACAATAGTCCTTAATCCAATAAATTGGATAAGGATCAGGATAAGGTCAGACTTCAAGTTGAAGCTTGTCCACAAGATACTGATAAACAATATTCTCGCTATTACCACCATCAATGATAAGGTTGCAAAGTTTGCCCTGAACAGTGCAACGAATACAAAAAATTCAATTCCATTGAGAAGGGCCAGGTTGGTTGGAAAAGAGTAGTTCCCTTAATATCAAACATTCATCATCTATGTCATCATACACGTATTCAACATTCATCACTTTGTTCCTGCTGAGGATAATCATCATCAATGGCATCTGAAAGTGGTGAATCTTCATCACGTTGGGCAAGGGTAACATGAGGATGGCCCATAGAGGAAAATTGTTAGGTTGATGACCTGGATGATTAATTTTGTAGCATTTATTAATGAAAGGTCTAAATAAGGATTGGAATTAGCAGGTTTGGGAGATGGTTGATGTTATTGTTGGGGTCGGTTAGAGTTAGTTGGCATGTTTTTATCAGTGGAAATTAGGTTGAAGGACCGGTTCAGGTTGCGTTGATATGATTGTAAATGCTTGTATCAATTGTGGAAGAGTGTTGGTTGATTGGGTGTGTGGGTAGAAGAACCGCCATAGACATTTTTTCGAGAATAAGACTTGACAATAAAAGATTCGACCTTTTGAGCAATCTGAATAGCTTCATCCAAAGATGTATAAATAGAAGTAGCCATCTTCTCCTGAATAGCAAATTTGAAACCTCTAAGAAATCTAGAAATTTGTTGAGGTTCAGTTTCCATTACACCATTACAAATTGAAGATGTCGGAATTTTGAAACGTAGTAAAAAACTGAAATAGTGTCTTGACGACAATTGTGAAGGTGGTCATAAAACTTAACCTCATAATCTGGTTGAAGAAAATGTTACACCAATTTTTCCTTCACCAGGTCCCAATTACAAATGTGAACTTTACCATAGTGAATACAATTTTGTTGGAACTTGTCGCACCAAATAGAAGTTGTACCTTTAAGCTTGTGAGCCACGAAACAAACTTGTTTGTTTATCAGGTGGAATACCCATAATTTGGAGAAAAAAAAAGGCTCATCTTCAACTGTCCAATCAAAAAAATCTTCAATCTTCATGTGACCATTATAAGGAGGTATATCAACCTTCACTTTGTAGGTTAAGGGACTGCTTTGTGCTTACATGGTGTCTTCCATAAGGCTTAGTCTAAACACCACTATGGGGCTGATTTTGGGAACATACTGGTTGAAGAGATTGTCCTCAATATCATCAACTATATCAGAATGATAAGACCTTGATTGACAATGAGAGGTGAGATAGAGGTTTTGAAATTGATCTAGGGCAAGGTTTGGGTAGGGAACAAGGATTTGGGACTGATTTTGTTGGGGAAAACATTGTTGGTGCGAGTCTATTGAGAGTGGAGATTGGATAGGTGTGCTAGATTGAAAACATCGAGATTGGGTGGTAGTAGAATAATGGAAAACATTGCTAATAGGGGTATGAGAGTGGGAAATTTGTTGATTAAGGATATTTTCTAATTCATGGACAGCACATTGGGTGTTTCGTAAAGTTGGTGGAAATTTAAAGGATGGTGTTGGAAATTGATAGGACGGTGAAGGAGTTTCAGCCAAGGATGGTTAACCGCCAAGGAAAGAATATTAAAATCAGCAACAAGAGTCTTTAAATCGGCAACAAATGCATCAAACTTTTGCTCCAAAAACAAACAAAGAGCTTCGTGTTCCTTCTTTGTCACATAATCTCCAAGATTACCAACTTGAAAAGGGTCATCATTTCCTTGATTAGACATGGTCGCAGATAACCCGCTCTGATACCAATTGAAGGAGAAGATAAAATAAACTTTGAATTCAGAAGGAAGAAAACTCTTGAATCCCCAAGAGAAGAAAAATAAAATTGAATAATGCAAAGAACAATATTATTGATTTCGATAATTGATTATAGATCCCTTTTTGGAGCTCCTTATATAGATAACTCCATCATAACTTTCTAGACTCCTAGAAGAACAATTAAATAACTTTCCGCAGGTATATATAATATATTAAGAACTTAAGACTAGAAAAAACTATGTTTAGACTCTTTTAGAGGCTTCTAAATAAGTTACAAAATCCAAAAACAGAAATCAAAAAATAGAAATATTTAAAAAACTAATACTTCCTAATACTATTTTATGTATGCCTCGGAGTTAAAGTTGTAGACAAGGGATTTTCTATTTTGGTTGGGTCACTGACTTGACAGCGTTGACCTAGTCAAACAGAGTTGACTCGGTCAAACAACAAACTTGTCAATTTTTCTTCTTGGTTGAACGAGTTGATTTTCATTTGTTTAGAGGATGTCTTACATCAAGGCCTACTCTCTGTTGAGCATGAAAGTGATTGTTCTGATATAGAATAAGTAGTTGTAGAACCCAAATTTGAATTTTGTCAAGTATTATAGTAGATTTGAATCTCAGGGTAAAACAATTCAAACTGATTTGAGTACTTATTGTGAGGATCCAGATAATTTGGAGGAGTTTGTGAAATGGAAACTGGGATTTGTATTGGAAGAGAAGTAGGAGGATATTAGGAGTTTGTTGGCTGATAATGAGGCTATGTTGGGTGTTGCAAATCAAGATTTTAATAGTATCAAAGGAAAGGCTACTGGTGTACTTCGTTTGGGTTTTCATGATCCAGAAACCTTTGATATGAATCAAAATTCAGGTAATTGTGTTATAATCTGACTAACACATGTATGGTACTTCTCAAACATTTTTGGAGCTCCTCTAACCCTATAATACATATTTCCATCAACTCACAATCTAGATTCTCACTCAACTATTTAAGTCATCATTGAAGTGGCTCACTGAGCATACCTGTAAAGTACCCTAAACACATGTTAGACACTCAAAGAGACTCCATGCATAGATCACCAGCTATTTCAAATATTTTTATGAAGGTTTTAATTCTTTATAAAATTTAATTATAAGTATTTTTATTGCTAGTTAGTAATACATTTGTGTCAATATTGACCAAACACGTTTAAAGAAAAGGAAGAAGAAGAAAAAACTAAGGATGTGTTTGTTTGAGTAGGTCTAACCTCTTATTAAGATGGAACCTCTAACTAGAGGTAAATGTCTTATTAAAACTTTTGCTAGCAAGGCAACCTCTAACTAGAGGTTGTAGCCAAACATATCAACTGCTAGCTTTTTTAATTACCAAACATAATGTCCGGTTCAGAGGTGTAAACAAACACTTCCTAACATTATAAAGTTTATAGTTGGAAAAAATACATACTTATATATATACTGTTCAGGCTCGTCCTCGAAGTAAGGCTTTTGTTCGAGAGCTCATATTTGTGTTGGTGTTATTGTTACATAGGGTACAAGTGTTTCTTACTTTGCTTTTTTGTAGTTGTATAAATATGCAAGTTTGATGAAATATAATAGTAGAATATGATGTTATTCTAGCTACCACAATAACGAAATCCCTAGTATTACCACATCATTTTGGCACTTAAACTGTGTAATGAATTACAACAGTTTTTTTAAAGGTAAAATTTTAACTAATAATATTTGATTAGTATGACATTGGCAACCTTACAAGTATTAAGGCTCCAAAATAATATTATCCCAACTAGCATACAAAGATTCAAATGAAATCCCATTGCATATCCTCTCCGGTGAAATTACCAAACTCCATTCTAACATAAAGAGCAAATAGTCTAGGGCATCTCCGTTTGAGTGCCACGCTCCCTATTCAATCATCCTACACCTTTTTTGGGGATTAATGTAATGAAGGATGTATTCAGTCTCCAATCTAAAAATAAAAAAATTTGCAATTTTGTTACCACCTCCATTGCATCTCCACTAATGAAATCCCAACATCTTTAAAAAAAAAATAAAAAAATAAAAAAATAAAAAAACCCTGAAGGGAAACCATTTGGGCTTGGGGCTTTATCACTCCCACAACTATTAATAGCATCTAAAATTTCTCATGGAAATCACCATCTAGCTTATCATTTTCCTCCTCTGGGATAGTATCAAAAACCATACCCTGCAAAACTAGTCACCATTCACCCAGATCTTGATACAACATTTTGAAGAAGTCTACAATATGGTTTTGAGTAACACTCTCATCATCAACTAAAACCCCATTAATCTGCAACCTAGAGATATCATTTATTATTCTTCTTATAGAAGCGAACACGTGAAAAAACTTTGTATTACTATCACCCTCTAACAACCATTTAATTCTAGATTTTCTTCTCCATTTAACTCCATTCTCCTAGAAAAATTTCTAACTTCCACTTTCGTAGTGGCCGCGCTTGAATGCATCCTCTCCTCTTTCCTATCCAGTGTCATTATCTTCTCAAGTAGATATCCCAATCTACCTTCCTCCCATACTGTTCTTTGTTTACACTAGTCGCTCATTTTTCCCTTAATATGCATGAGCTTAAAGCAGGATTTGAAACTAGTTGATTCTCCACAAATACACATTCCACCACAGTTTTATCATAGGCAATTCCAATAACTCTTTATCTTCAAATTATCCCATATCAAAATGAAACAAAACTTTTATAGGCGGACTCATAACTGCTTCCAATAATATTGGAGTGACACTTGGAAGAGCATCCACTGATACTAATGAGACATCAAATAGTCACTCAATCACAGTCATACATGTGGCATGGGCTAACCTAGCATGTAAAAGGCTTCAGCTCAGTCCCAAGCAGACCCATGCACAAGAATATTGTTCAGCACTTAAGTCAGGTGTCTAGGCCCAAGACACGCCAGGCCCAGAGACACGAGTCTTAGGGCTTGGGCCAAGACAATAAGGCCCGAACAATGAATCTTAGTGTTGTCATAGGCCCACGATCCACTCACACGAAATCAACTCTTGCCCGATTAAGCATTGGGTCCTAAACAAAGCCAAGTGTCAAAGAACTTAGTCATGCACAGTTAAAATCTTATGCAAGATTTCCTCCCTCCATCACGCCCTCGATCGCAAAGAAATTTGGGGAGGGCACACTCACTATAAGAGTCGGTGAAAGGAGGAAGAAATGTACGCAAGTATACACACTGCAATTTACATACAGTCTTCACTCTTTCTGGAACTGATATCTTACTTAAGCAATGGAATGCCTTCGGCCACCAAGTGGTCCTAGGCTTAACCATTGCTCATTTTTGCAGGTTCGGTATCATTAGGATTAGCGAGGACAAATTTGAATGCATCAGTTTGGCGCCGTCCTTGGGGAAGACGAAAATAAGTTTTCCCGAGAACGTATATACCATGTTTTCTCTAAACTAAGTAGAACATCAAGAAATGGTCTCCAACACCCAATCTCGAGCCAAGCCAGACGAAGCTCTAGCAAGTGAAGTCCAACCGTTGAGCTGAATCAATCCAATCAAGGAGGCTGAACGACCGCACGACCCACCCCCAGAGGTGACCACGGCTATTCGTGACATGAGCCTGATCTTACTTCACCTAAACCACTTAATATGGGTGGTAGAAAGGATGACTCGAGAACGACAGCAGCGATCTAAGGCCAGTCAAAATTTGAGAGGACGTCAGATCCAAGAGCCCGCTCGGGAGGGTGGAAATTCTCTGCAGAAGAACAAAGAGCATGCCAAGAAGGAGGCCTAGGAAAGGGTCACGGGGACCATACCCCGAGGATTAACAGGACCATGGTCGAGAACTCGCTTCGACTAGGGGCATCCGACCCTGCCCTATACGATCTTACAGTCTCTCCATTCTCAAATGAGATCATGAGTGTCCCTCTTTCTAATAAGTTCATCACACCAAAGCTCGAGTTCTATGATAAAACACTAGATCCGTCAAACCACTTCCGACATTACCATTATGTGATGACACTCGAGGAAAGTTCAAAGGCCATCTTGTGCTAAACTTTTCCTACCAGCCTGAAAAAAGGTTGCGTTGACATGGTTCCACAGTCTCCAACCCAGGTATATTGGGTAATTCCAGAACCTGCCAAAGTCATTCATCACTAGATTTGTTGGGAGTCAACGGATCAGGAAGGGGCCTTACTATCTGTTGAGCCTCAGGCAGAAGCAATGCGAGACCCTTAGGGAGTACGTCACTCATTTTAACGACGAGTTTACCTTGATCAATGGGTGCAACAACAACACATCAGTCACTACTTTCACCTCCGACATCTGAGGATGTCAATTTTACAACCATCTCACCTTGGAGCCCAGAACAAGTATGGCGGGATTGCTAAGGAGTACCCAAAAGTACATCACCCTGGAAGAAATGCTGACTACCAGGGAGGAAGGAAGTGAGTCAAAACACTCCAAAGTGAAGGATAGCGATGAGAAGGGGGACCGATCCAAGCGAAGATGAGGCGGGAACTAGAGCGAGCTCAACCAGGCAAAGTAGGGGTGTTAATTAGTCCATGTAAACAGACCGAATTAACCAAACTGAATCGAATTGAGCCAAAAAAAATTGAAATTGAAATCAAACGAAACTGAAACCAATTTGCCAAAACCGAATCGAATCGAGTTACTTCGGTTTGAGTTTTTTTCAACCCCGAATAAATCGAACCGAATCGTATCAATTTTTTTATCGGTTTTTAACTCCCAGCCCCACCACAAACAACTCAATTCCCACCCCAATTCACAACCACCCACCCACCCCCATTTAATTCCCACATACCCCATTTAGTTTAGCTAAGGTGTATATATAGAGATTGGATCTAGCTAGATAAGTAGAGAGGTCCTCCATGGATTTCATAGATATAGGTGAGCCTAGTGTGCTAAGATTCATTTTTGATAATTTTGTAAATGAGCTTTGTTTCGAGACTTTCTTCAGCTCTGTTGTTGAAGGAATTTATTTTGTTTTATAAGAACTGGGTACAAATTATCCCCATGTGATCTTGGTCATCTTGTTGTAGAGTTGTTGTATATATATGTCAAAAACCTCCCAACATCGCCAGAGTTCCTCTTCGCCGAAGAAGTCACTGTGCAAGCGCCGCACATGATCGAAAAACATCAGCTACTACAAGGGCAGCGGGTACCTCTCTGACGCCATCCTCAATGCCGCCAAGCCCGTAGAGGGGATCAAATTTGCCGAGAAACGTGACTCTTTGAAGCTCAGGCTAAATCAGGTCTTGAATTTCGATGGCCAAGTTAGGCGGAGGTTCGGGAACTCGCTGGGCACCGTGTGTCTGAGCCTATTTTTCTTTGCATTAGCACTATTGGGGGTTTTGTCGAATTGTATGGTCATTCGAGCTTGTTTAATCAGAATGCAATAATGCTAATCTCTTTTATCATAATAGAAAAACTAGTATAATTTTTTTTGGATAATATAATGAGGTTCAAATTTTTTTAGAAATCTGTATGTGTGAAAAGGTTTTATCTGTGTTTAGGTCTAGTTGTATGGGAATGGTAATGGCAACGGAGAATTGTTTTAGTAAGAAGAAGAAAGAGGATTGGGAAAAAAAATAAAAGGAAAAACTGAAACAAACCGAAATCGAACCGAATTGGTTGGTTCGATTCGGTTACGGTTTTCTGTATGAAATATCAGAAAACTGAATCGAACCGAAAACCGAATCTCAAGTTTGGTTCGGTTTTGATCCAATTTCAAATCGATTGAATAGATTAACACCCCTAAGGCAAAGTTGTTTATGCCCAGTGGCTCCAGGTACACCTATTACACCCCGTTCAACTCCAGTTTGCCCGACATTTTGTTCATCATGGAAAAATGGTCAGACATCAAGTGATCGTCAAAACTCAAAGTAGATCCTTCAAAACATGACAAGAGTAAGCATTGCTATTATCATAAGGAGACAGGCCATGACACCAAGGATTGCAGGAGCCTCAGAAATGAAATCCAGTACTGGATTCAGAGAGGATGAGTGAAGGAGTTCATCGACCTCGGGGACATGCATCCTCAAGGCGAGAGAACGACACAGGAAGCGGGATACATGACTCCCGATATGGTATGTGTCATCCACAGAACAAACGATGAGAGAAAACACTCGAATCATTCACTAAAAAATCGTTTCAGGAGTTGCGAGTCAGATCACACTATCGAAACCAACTCGTACAACACGTACGGGAGGAGAGAAATGGCATGAGCTTAACATTCACTGAATGGGACATGAAGTGGGTTTGCTTCTCACACAATGATGCACTAGTCATCTAGGCAGGGAAAGCGAACCGGTAAGTGAGAATATCACGATTGGACACAGGCAACTCCGACAACATATTGTTCCTAGATGCATTCCTAAATATGCAACTAATAGGATGAGAGCTGACACCATCAAATCAAGCCATGTTTGAATTCAACGAGAAAGCTGCTATCCGGTAGGTAAAATCACATCGTTGGTACTCGCAAGGCAGCAAGACCTACAGACAATCCTGATGATGAAGTTTTCAATCGTAGATGCACACTCCTAGTACAACGTAATCTTGAGCCGACCTTGGTTACACCACATGGAGGCAGTCGTCTCCAATCAGCATCATTGCCGCAAGTACCTATCAAACGGCAACCTAGGGACAATCAGATGAGACCAAACTATCGCTCTGGAATATCACTATGTCGCAGCCAGGTGACCAGATAACAAAGCATAGAGGCCCAAGCAACATGATGTGGACAAGGAAATCCCCAGTCCAAATAGCGAGGACCCACCTCCTACTTTGGACCTCGAACCTCCATCCAGGTGGAAAGGAAGGTCGAACACTGGGTAGCCAAAGGAAGAAGTCGTATCAATATAATAGACATATCAGCTAACACAAAGGCAGTCCAGATAAGCTCTAACCTTGATAGAGCACTGCAGATCAGCTGGTAGCGCTCTTAAAAGAGAATCGACGCACCTTCCCCTAGATAATGAAAGACATGGTAGGGATTAATCCCACAATAATCATACACAAACTAGTAATCAATCTTGACTTGAAGCCACTCCGACAGAAAAGAAGGCCAATAGCACTCGAATGCAACTAGACCATCAATGAAAAAGTTCAAAGACTTCTAAACGCCGGTATGATAAGGGAGTCTTGCTCCCAGAAATGGCTGGCGAATATGGTCCTGACAAAAAAGAAGAACGAAAAGTAGAGGGTCTGCGTGGACTACACCAACCTCAACAAAGCCTGCCCAAAAGACAATTTTCCACTTTCCTGAATATACCAGATTGTGTTTGCGACATCCATACACAGCATACTCAGCTTCATGGACGCATACTTTAGCTACAATCATATCAGCATGCACCTGCCAGATCAGAAGAAAACTTCATTCACAATGGTAGAGGCACATACTGCTATCGAGTAATGCCTTACAGACTAAAAAAAGCGGGGGCAACATACCAACGCCTGGTGAAATGAATGTTCAAAGACAAATCGAAAAGACCATGGAGGTTTACATCGACGACATGCTGGTAAAGCACCTCTACTGTCCATACCACCTGGCGGACCTCCAATAAGCGTTATCTCAACTCAGAAAATACCAAATGAAGCTCAGCCCAAAGAAATACACTTTTTGGGTG
Organism: Berberis vulgaris; assembly: GCA_963556465.1. NCBI lineage: Eukaryota > Viridiplantae > Streptophyta > Magnoliopsida > Ranunculales > Berberidaceae > Berberis > Berberis vulgaris. The sequence continues at coordinate 65,463,564 of OY747132.1, forward strand.
CAACAATTCTTGCACTACATAGTCAACAAAAGGAGGATAGAGGCTTATCAGAAACAGATTCAAACTATTCTCAACATGAGACCACCCACAAACATTAAAAAAGTTCAGAGCCTGATTAGGAGGGTGGCAGCCCTAAACAGGTTCATCTCTAAATCTTCAAACAAATGTTTCCCCTTCTTTAAAATCCTAAAGGGGAACAAATAATTTCAATGGGGAGAGCAGTGTGAACAAGCCTTCCAAGAACTAAAAGCATACATGGGAAGCACGGAGCTGCTATCAAAACCTATTCCAAGTGAGACGCTCTACCTATACCTCTTAGTCTCAGACAATGTTGTCAACTCAGAGTATGAGAAGAGAAAGGCAAACAGAAACTCGTCTACTACATCAGCAAAATGTTCAATGGGGCGGATGCTAACTACCATACTCTAAAAAACAATCCTTAGCGTTGGTGACTTCCTCAAGAAAGCTAAGGCCCTACTTACAAGCTCACTCGATAACAGTCCTGATCATGTACCCACTCCGGTTGGTATTTCACAAGCCAAAGCTATTAGAAAAAAATGGCCAAATGGTCAGTGGAGCTGGGACAATTTGACATCCATTATGCTTCGAGAACAACCATCAAGGCACAAGCACTGGCCGACTTCATCGTCGAGTTCACTGGGATAGGAGAATTGGGACTGAAAGAACAACAAGGAAACGAGAACCCCGAGCCGCCCCCACAAGGATGGATTTTGCGATGCGACAGGTCATCCAACGTGAAGGGCTGTGGAGCGAGGATCGTCTTATACACCCCTGAAGAGGTCACTCTCAGAAAGGCTATCAAATTCGGTTTTTGCACTTCGAACAACGAAGCAGAGTACGAAGCCCTCCTAGCCGGGTGAAAGCTAGCCAAAGGAATCGGAGTAGAAGAACTCACAATGTTCAGTCGGTGATCAATTAGGCGAATTCGATATCAAAGAACCTCGAATGATGGCTTGCCGCAGGAAATCAATCAACGCCAAAAAGTGGTTCAAGAAGATACTACTCCGTCGTTGCTCCAGGGCAGACAACAAGGAAGCCAACGACCTGGCATGAAAAGCCTCGTCCACACAAAACGACTCTGACACTCTTATATAGTTCCAAAAAAATTAGGCCCTAGAAGAAGAATTCCTACACGAAACTCTCCCCACTGATGTGGAGACCAGCTGGATGAGCCCCTTGATCAGCTACATATCCCAGCAGATAAGCTAGAGACCTGCAAGCTGAAAAATAGAGTGGTACGGTATACTCTCCTCAATAACAGGTAGAACAGGATGGCCCTCTATTCAAATGCCTGACCCCAATGAAGCAAACCAAGTCCTCGAAATCCATGAAGTTGTCTGTGGGAACCACCCTGGAGGAAGGACACTGGCTCATAAAGCCCTCACACTGGGATACTTTTGGTTGAAAATGCAGTAAGAGGCCAAAGATTTGGTCTGCAAGTGCGATAAGTATCAGAGGTACGCCTCGTACACACATATGTCTTCACAGAACCTGGCTCCAATGACCAGCCCATGGCCCTTCACCCAGACATCGTGGGCCCATTCCCCATCTCCGAAATAAGAAAGTTCTTCCTCGTGGCAGTCGACTACTTCACCAAATGGGTAGAAGTTGAGCCCCTCTCTAAAATAGGAGAGAACCAAATCAAGAACTTTATTTGGAAATCTATTGCGACAACGGGACCCAGTTTTAGGGTGGGAAAGTCAAGCAACTTTGCATCCGACGAGGCATCCCCCATCACTTTTCGGCACTGGATCACCCCCAGGCCAATGGACAAGCAGAAGTCACCAACTAAACTATCCTAAAAGCTATTAAGATGAAACTCGATGCAGCTAAAAGGCTCTGGGTTTTTTAACTTCCAGGCATCCTCTGGAAATACCATACCACAAGGAGGACTCCGACTAGGGAGACATCATTCGCACTATCCTATGGGTCTAAGGCAATGGTTCCAGTAGAACTAGCAATACCTACGTTCAGAAAAGAAGAGTTCAGGATGGAGGACAACGATAAAGCTCTGAGAGTCAGCTTAGACTTACTCGAAGAGCGGAGAGATGGAGCTTTTGTCAGAGTTGCAGCCTATCAACAAAAGATGGCCCAACGCTACAATAAGAGGGTCAAACCTTGAGAATTCAAATCGGTGATTGGGTACTGAGGAAAACCCATCCTAGCACTAGAGACCCAAAAGAGGGGCAAACTAAGCCCGAACTGGGAAGATCCCTACAAGGTGACAACGATCAAAAGGCCAGGAACCTACTAATTAGAAAACCTAATTAAAAAGCATTTGAAAAGGTCGTAGAATGTAGAGTACTTGAAGAAGTATTATCAGTAAGGGTACTCTCTTTGAAGATTCACATTTCATATAACTCAATGCCCAAGAACATGCCTAGTCTTACTTCCAAACCACGATGGCACCCATGCTAACAAAGCCTAGTCCATGGATAGTTCACCGCAAGCAGGTGAGTCCCATCCATGGGCGCTCACTACTCCTAAGATAGCCTAGTCCGACCTTAGGACCACAATGGCACAACTACGGAGCGAACCGAGTCTACAGACAGTCCACCACAAGCGGGCAACCCAGTCTCCAGATGGCTCACCACTCCCTAAGGAACCTAACCTGAATACGGAGGCCACAATGGCACACAAGCGTCCAAGCCTAGTTTTTTTCAGGACAACGACGGCTTGCTGCAAAAGTGACCTAGTCTGCCGCAGGAACCAAGTAACTCCAGCGCACACCGAACCCAGTCCACGGAAGTCCACTGCAAGCGAGTGAGTCTAATCTCCGGACGATTCACCACTCCCTAAAGAGCATGGTCTGAAGATGGGGGCCACAATGGCGCACAAGCGGCTAAGCCTAATCCTTTTCAAGATGACGACAGTTGGCCGCATCAGTGACCTAGTCCTCCTCAAAGCCAAGGAACTCCAGTGCAGGCTGAACCCGATCCATGGACAGTTCGCCACAAGTGGGCGAGTCTAGTCCACGGACAACTCACTGCTCCAGAGATAGCCTAGTCCTCCTCAGGAAATAGGGCAACACACATGCTAACGAGTCTAGTCTGCAATGACTCAAATAACGCATCTAGTTGTTCCAGTCCATACGAACCAAGGCAAGGCTCTGACCACCAAGACACAACTAAACAATGAGTAAGAGTATGGTTCAAAATATAGTCCTAAAAAGACTATTTCACTATCACTCCAACTCTACACAGAGCTAAATACCAGTACTTCGACAGGCCAATGCCTATTCAAAAAGTGGGCAACTTGCAAGACACAGCCCGCCTACATAAAGATCAATCTTCAGTGACTTCGCTATCATTGGCAAGTTAGGCTATTCGCCAAAGGAACTAAACAAGCTAAATCAGGCCCACACGCTTCTCCTTCATAAACATGTCAGCCCAGTCCCTGTTCAAAGTTAAAATTGTCTCATCTTTTTTTTATAGTCCAAAATATTTGTTCGCACAAGCCAATGAGCGTACAAGAAAAGTGAATTCAAATAAACAAACTTTATTGATTATAAAAAAATTGTTACAAAGCTTAAACAACTGGCCAGTACAAAAGTTTACACACTACACGTATCTGAGTTTGGTGCAAAGCAGTGCGCGAGTAAGAATCAAATGGAACACAAGTCAAGGCTTTGCTATGCCAATCTGCCTTTAGAAGAGGATTTGGAGGTAAAAGAAAAGGGACCCAAAGTTGGTTGCTGGTATGATCCCTCAAAGAAAGGATGTTTGGGGTGATGCAGAGTCAGTTCCCCAAGGTCGCAGACCCTGCACATCAGAGCCCGGCTTTGCCAGTCTGCCTTCCGGCTGAGGCATCAAGATTAAAGCCTAGGAATGAGCAATGGGAACAACCACCAAGTTGGTTGCGGGTATTATCCTCAAACTCAATGGCGAAAGACGTCGTGGGAGCACCAGAAGATGGAAGGCAATCTTGGCCCCCAAGGGAGAGTTTGTACTTCTTCGCAAGTAAGATGGAATTCGGAGGTCCCATGGAACTACTAAAATCTCACTCAAACTAAGTGGCTTCACCCAATAATAGGTCATGTTAAGACTCATCACTGTAAATGTCAGAACATTCAAAGACTCCACCAAAGGAGATCCTCCTTCATCCTCTGAAGAGGTCAAGCACATTATCTGGAAAGACACATTTGAGGAACATGCTCTACAAAACCCTATTGTTTGGACCATAAACCCTAGTTGCCATCCATCAGATATCGTCAATTTTACTTCTATGTAGTACAGAAAAATAAAATGCACCATCCAAATCATCTTCTACATTTATTATCTGACTGACCCACAATGCCAAACACCACCTGATCTCCCAAAGAAGGAAGAAGCTTCCAAGCCACATCCCTTTTGGGCCACAAATTCCTAATCATACCTGGTTCCAAACTCCAAAGTTTACATTCACAATGAAAAATAGTAACTAACTTCCATCTTTTTACCGTCGCCTTCACCATTGCCCTCCTCTCCCTACAACAGTCTTCTAGTAGAAAGAATGGACAAAAGGTAACTGTGTAACAAAAACTAATGAGTTTCTAAATTTTTTTATCTGGCTCAACTTGCTTTGTTAGCAATGTGATACCCCAGTATCTTTAAGATCTTTTTTCATAAATGCTCGTTAGACACTTGTTTCGTAAAATATAATCATGAATGACTAATGATGCATGCTATAACTAAAATATATAATAATATTTGTTATTTTTATGACTTTGGAGGCGTTTGTTTGAGTTAGACGTGAAACTTCTAATTAAGAGTAACCTCTAACTAGATGTAAATGTCTTAATAAGAGGGGATGGGAAGTATTTGTTTAGGCTTTAGTTAGCACCTATCAGGGGCGGATCCAGGATTGTAGACAAAGGGGGGCAAAAAAATTATGAATAATTTAATTCTTAAAATAAATAAATAAATAAATATGATTAAAATAAAGTTTTAAAAGTATTACAAGAGAAACATACATAATGAGTCAATGTAGATGCACAGTAGATTTAGAACTAGGAAGCTCCATATCAGACTTATCAGTGACAGCCTAAGCAGTAGAACTAGAACTCACATCATTTATTCTTTTAAAGTATCTAATCCATTACTCGTCAGCACAAGTTGCACAACTATTTAACGACACAAATATAATCCCAATATTCATATTAAAAAATGCTATCATAGATTCTCAAATTATCAAATTTGTAATGTAAATCAATAATTAACATATGAAAGAGAAGAAACCTCACCGAATACCAAGAACTTGAGATAATGGCATTTTCAGCAGATGAAATTAAATACCCACTTAAGCTTCAAGGATCAAATATCCACTTTGTCAAAGCCTAAACAAATAAATTACATTAAATTAAAAATTAAATATGAAGCTCTTCTTTACCAAGAAAGATGATAAATCAGATGCTTCAACAAACATGAAATACTCTATCAAAGCTTAAACAAATATGAAACCCGCCAAAAACTTAAACAACTAAACAAATACCCACCAATCTAAAGATTAAGGTGATTAAACAAATACCCCAAACTTAAACATGAAGGTGATTGACAAAGTATTAATTTTTTTTTATCTCTCTCTTTGATTAAAAAAAACCTTTGATTTATCAACAATTACAATAAAATAATTTTGATGTTTTTTCATCTCTCTTTCCTTTTTTCTAACAATTGGGTTAAAATATCCTTGATGTCTTAATCTTTGCAATAAAATAACCTCTTCGAAGTCTTTTCATCTCTCTCTCTTCTCTTTTTATCAAAAACCCAACCGGCTAAACCCATTTCACCTCTGATATATCTATCTTCTTCTCTTTTCATTGAATGCATTTCTAAAAGACAAGGCAGGAGCCTCTGAGAAACTCAGCTTGTTTTCATTTCATCAGAAGAGAGATTGAGTTCCTAAAGCTAAAAGACAAGATGAAGGGGAGAGAAACTCTCTCCGAAATCGAGTTTGTTTTCATTCAGAGAGTTCATTTTCATTTCATCAGACTCAGAATCAGATCAGAGTCAGGGAGGTCGAATTTGATGAAGGGAGATCGAGTTTGATGAAGACAGATCGAATTTGATTATGGGAGATCGAGTTTGATGAAGACAGATCGAGCTCGGTTTCATCAGAGAGAGATCGAGTTTCTGATCTCTCTCTGAGATCTCTTCGACCTCTCTCTGAGATCTTTCTGATCTCTCTCTGAGATATTTTTGATCTCTCTCTGAGATCTCTCTTTGAGATCTTTCTCTATCTCTATTTGATCTCTCTCGAGTTTCTGATCTTTCTCTGATCCATCGAGTTTCTGATTTCTATCTTGGTGTTCGATTCATCAGAGAAAGAGAGAGATCGAGCTCGGTTTCATCCATCTATCTTTTCTCTCTTGTCTATTGCTCAAAGTTTACTAGTTGTTTCCATTTTTGATCGCCAAATAGGGAGATAGAGACCCAAGGTAAGAAGCGATGTTAACCTTAAGGTGATATTGTTGTTGTCCAATTGTCCTGTTGATTTCATAAAACCCATAATCAAACAAACTCACCTTGTTTCACAGGGATGGAAAAGAAGATATTGTTGAAGACCGAAGGCGATCAGGCGGAGATTAGAAGCAGCGACTCAATTGTTTTCTTCAATTGTGATATGTGATCTGTGATTGTGATTGTTGTATTTATAAGAGGGGCAATATAGAATTTGTAAGGGGAGCAAGATTTAAATTTTATATACTTTGTTAGATTTTTTTAAAACCTAAGGGGGTCAATTGACCCCCTTACCCAAGCTGTAGATCCGCCCCTAGCACCTATAACTCATGAAAATCATTGGCTTGTAGGTTGTTACGAGGCTTATTAATGTTTCATCAAAATCAAAGGCAATGTCAAAATTAGACATTTTACCAACCACATCAGGCAGACTTATTATTCAGATAGTAACCACCATATTTTCAAATTTTCAAATATTTATGTCTGAATCAGACATAAAACAAACGCCCCTTAAGCAAAATTTAGCTAAGAAGGCATTTGTTTTTCTTAAGTGCTTAGAAGCTAACTTCTAACTGGAGTTATAAGTTTTGAACGAGTTTTTGAATGAACTATTTGTTTTGCTTCTAAATGAGCTGTTGATTAGAAGCTGTAAAATTAAATGGTATTTATTTTTAGGTGTTGAATGGGATTTGTTTGACAATTTTGCCCCACTGAGTTGAATAAAATTATGACATAAATATTATACTTAAAATCATACCCAATAATTATCCAAATCCTAGATAATGTTACAATACCTTTCATTACAAGAATATTGAAATATGAGATGAAAATTTTGAAAATATACATGAGAGTGAGAGTTGGAGATAGAAAAGCTTAAAAAATATAGAGAAAGACGGGGGCAGCAATTTTCATTACAAAATTATTTTAAGATTACTATTGGATACTTTTTTTGTCAGAACTCATTGCTAAGTAATCAACACCCCTTGTTGCTTAATCCAATTAGAAGTTAAACTTCTGATCAAAACTAAAAACAAAACACTCTAAATAAGGTGTCTCACTTCTTATTAAGACTTCGAACTCTATTTAGAAGCAAAAACAAACACCCTCTAATTGTTGTATAACACAAAGGATACTGTGTAGCAATTTTATTTTGCATATAGCAACATCAAAAGTTTTCTTGGATGATAACATGTTGCTATCTAGTAATGTTATTACTGGTACTGTAGGTTGGAAGCTGTACACACTTGTGGGTTTATTGGTTGAGTTTTATAGGGACATTCGCTGTGGATTTGGCTGTTTGTGTTTCATGAGGACACTTTCTGACATTTTTTTGTTGGTAATATAGGTAGTTTGGGTAATACAAGGTTTTTCTTTGATAATGGGTTTGCCAATGAACCCTAGTTGTTTTGAATGAGTAATGTTTGATTCTTTTGATTTCCATTGTAAGAACTATCAAAATTGGTATAAAAATGCGGTTCACTCTTAGAGAAAGATTCATATGCGTTTAACAAAGGGACAAGAAGTAAAGGTGAAGAAGGACAAAAGAAGAAGGTTGGATCAAGAAGAAAACCTAGGAGAGGAGGCGACCCAACCACCATCACCAATCAGGTTGCCCCATCTTACCAGTCGATCGAATCGAGCAATCTACAGGCACCCTGCAAAGGTATGCCGTGATCACACAACCCTATGGGGTGGTGTTCCTCCAGTTGTTGAAAAGAGTGTAGGGGGATTTTTGCAGTCGTGTACAGGGGCGGAGCCAGGATTGCAGACAAAGGGGGGCAAACAAATAAATCACAGATAATTTAATTCTTAAAATAAATAAATAAATATGATTAAAACAATGTTTTAAAAGTAGTACAAGAAAAACATATTTTATGCGTCAATGTTGTTGCACATTGGATTTTAGTAAAAACTCTCTACGAGTTCTCATGCTCATAGGGTTTACCAAACCAGACCCGAATGCTACAATATTGTTGCCAGTTAATATCCTCTGCGTTGTAATCCATGCCCGAAGGCTATATAACTGACCCTATAGGGTTTACCAAACCAGACCCGAAGGCTACAACATTGTTGCCACTTAATATCCTCGTCGCCTCTATCTCGTAGGGAGACTTGCTTTCATTCTGGTCTGTTGTCTCCACCTTGCATGAAGACGGCTTATCCACGGCGAAGCACATGTGCTTCTAATAATCAGGTGAAAACCTGCGACCTCTTAAAAGGAGAGTTGATGTCTGATCAACTGAGCTTCAATTGGGGTACAACTGTTAATATTAAGAATGTTATCGTCCAATTGCTTAGCTGAAGCAGGCTACTGTGAAGACTGAAGAGTGTCGATGATGAGCAAACAAGCAAGAGAGAGAGTAAGACCACCTCCATAAATCAATCTATGTCTAATCGAAATCTTATTGTGTGATTGGAGAAATCAATCTCCGTTGAAATCGTCTTGTGCGATTGGAGGAGATTGGAGAAAATCGATCTTTGTCAAAATCATTTTGGGCAATTGAGAAGGCGGAGAGGTGAACTTGCGAACTTGCGAAGGGTTTGCGATTTTGTGTATATTTGTATTTTATTATCTATGAGAGGGGGCAATCTAAAATTTTAAAGGGGGGCAAAATTGCAAATATTGTTAGTTTGGTGAAATTTCTTAAAAAGCTAAGGGGGGCTATTGCCCCCCTTAGCTTCAAGGTAGATCCGCCCATGGTCGTGTAGTTTCGAAAACCCCTTTCATGTTGTGAAAGCGACCTCCTGTTTAGATCAATTGTGTATTTACACTTTGAAGGCTTACCCAAAGGATGATGATAATATTTCATGGTGAAAGCATAGTATTTTCCGCACGCGGTGCATGTATAAGGAGCCATTTGCAACGTCATTATATAAGGATGTTCAAGCAATAATTTGGTGTCAAAGGACATGGTGGACATGTTGGGGCTCAAGGAGGAGCATTGACAATTTTGTTTCAGGTAGGCTGGTTGGATCCCTCAACAAATCTATAGCGAGGCATGTTTTTATGAAAAGGTTTGGTGTAATGTTGTTCCCATGAAAACTTTTCATGTTTATTGGGATGGCCTTGGCAATTTAAATAGAGAGTTACTCATGTTGGGTATCGGAATACTCATAATTTTGTATTGCAGGAGTTCGATTCAACTTTCAACCACTTCGACCTACTCAGAAGCGCTTACAACAGCAGGGAAAACACTTCTCACACCTTAGATGCGTTACAAATTGTTGAGGTTGTTGAGTCTCTATCCATGGAGTTTGAGTCAGGTGAGGTTTCACCTCCTTCTAATCTACCATGCAATTTTATTTCTTCTGCAGTGATTGATTTGTTGAGTAGGTTCAAATATGTTTGTTCTCAAAATGTGTCTCCTCACTCAGTAGTATTCAACATGCTATAAACCTAGTGCCATGGGCACCCATTTCTAATAAACCCCATTACCGCATGGCGCGCCAAAAGAACATAAAGAGCTCCAAAAATAGGTTAACAAGTTGTTATGTTCTATTAGGGAGAACACTTCCCCTAGTGTTGTTCCATCACTGTTAATACCTAATAAATATGGATCTCCCTATGTATGTTGACTCTAGAGCCATCAATAAGATTATTGTTAAATATGGGTTCCCCCATTCCGATGCTAGAGGACCTCCTTGATCAGGGGCGGATCCAGGATTGCAGACAAAGGGGGGCAAAAAAATTATGAATAATTTAATTCTTAAAATAAATAAATAAATAAATACGATTAAAATAAAGTTTTAAAAGTATTACAAGAGAAACATACATAATGAGTCAATGTAGATGCACAGTAGATTTAGAACTAGGAAGCTCCTTATCAGACTTATCAGTGACAGCCTAAGCAGTAGAACTAGAACTCACATCATTTATTCTTTTAAAGTATCTAATCCATTACTCGTCAGCACAAGTGCACAACTATTTAACTACACAAATATAATCTCAATATTCATATTAAAAAATGCTATCATAGTCTCTCAAATTATCAAATTTGTAATGTAAATCAATAATTAACATATGAATTAGAAGAAACCTCACCGAATACCAAGAACTTGAGATAATGACATTTTCAGCAGATGAAATTAAATACCCACTTAAGCTTCAAGGATCAAATATCCACTTTGTCAAAGCCTAAACAAATAAATTACATTAAATTAAAAATTAAATATGAAGCTCTTCTTTACCAAGAAAGATGATAAATCAGATGTTTAAATAAACATGAAATACTCTATCAAAGCTTAAACAAATATGAAACACGCCAAAAACTTAAACAACTAAACAAATACCCACCAATCTAAAGATTAAGGTGATTAAACAAATACCCCAAACTTAAACATGAAGGTGATTGACAAAGTATTAATTTTTTTTATCTCTCTCTTTGATTAAAAAAAAAACTTTGATTTATCAACAATTACAATAAAATAATTTTGATGTCTTTTCATCTCTCTTTCCTTTTTTCTAACAATTGGGTTAAAATATCCTTGATGTCTTAATTTTTGCAATAAAATAACCTCCTCGAAGTCTTTTCATCTCTCTCTCTTCTCTTTTTATCAAAAACCCAACCGGCTAAACCCATTTCACCTCTGATATATCTCTCTTCTTCTCTTTTAATTGAATGAATTTCTAAAAGACAAGGCAGGGGCCTCTGAGAAACTCAGCTTGTTTTCATTTCATCAGAAGAGAGATTGAGTTCCTAAAGCTAAAAGACAAGATGAAGAGGAGAGAAACTCTCTCCGAAATCGAGTTTGTTTTCATTCAGAGAGTTTGTTTTCATTTCATCAGACTCAGAATCATATCAGAGTCAGGGAGGTCGAGTTTGATGAAGGGAGATCGAGTTTGATGAAGACAGATCGAGTTTGATTAAGGGAGATCGAGTTTGATGAAGACAGATCGAGCTCGATTTCATCAGAGAGAGATCGAGTTTCTGATCTCTCTCTGAGATCTCTTCAACCTCTCTCTGAGATCTTTCTGATCTCTCTCTGAGATATTTATGATCTCTCTCCGAGATCTCTCTTTGAGATCTTTCTCTATCTCTCTTTGATCTCTCTCGAGTTTTTGATCTTTCTCTGATCCATCGAGTTTCTGATTTCTATCTAGGTTTTCGATTCATCAGAGAGAGAGAGAGATCGAGCTCGGTTTCATCCATCTATCTTTTCTCTCTTGTCTATTGCTCAAAGTTTACTAGTTGTTTCCATTTTTGATCGCCAAATAGGGAGATAGAGACCCAAGGTAAGAAGCGATGTTAAGCTTAAGGTGATATTGTTGTTGTCTAATTGTCCTGTTGATTTCATAAAACCCATAATCAAACAAACTCACCTTGTTTCACAGGGATGGAGAAGAAGATATTGTTGAAGACCGAAGGCGTGGAGGCGGAGATTAGAAGCGGCGACTCAATTGTTTTCTTCAATTGTGATATGTGATCTGTGATTGTGATTGTTGTATTTATAAGAGGGGCAATATAGAACTTGTAAGGGGAGCAAGATTTAAATTTTATATACTTAGTTAGATTTTTTTAAAACCTAAGGGAGTCAATTGACCCCCTTACCCAAGCTGTAGATCCGCCCCTGTCCTTGATCCTTTATAGGGAACAACGATTACAAAGTTAGATCTTAAGAGTAGTTACTATCGGATTCGCATGAGGCTTGATAATGAGTGGGAAACCTCTTTTTAAACTAAGGTTGGGTTCTATGCATGGCTTGTGATACCATTTGGTCTTGTGACTGCACCATCCACTTTCATGCATGTTATGACTCATTTGTTTTGACCATTTTTTGGTGTTTGTGTTGTTGTTTATTTTAATGACATCCTTGTTTTCAGTAAAACTGCTCCGGATCATTTGTAGCATTTTGAGTCTGTTTTACAGGTGTTTTGAGGTCAACCCGAAGAAATATTATTTTATGGTTTTGCATGTTTCTTGTTTCTCCCACACGTGTTTAAATGGATTAGTCCAAAGTTCATGTTATGCTCAATTGGCCAATGCCTACTGCCTCGTATCAGAAAAAGAGCTTCGCAGCCTTGACAACTTTTGTCGTCTATTTATTGATGGATTTAGCACTATTATGGCTCTGGTCACTGAAATTTTGAAAGGTGTTCCATTTGAGTGGGCTGAACAGATACAAAACGTATTTGAGTCCAATAAGCAGAAGATGATGTGTGTGCTTGTTTTGGATCTTCCAGATTTTGATCAATTGTGCGAGTTTTCTTATGATAGATGTAAGACCGGGATAGGAGCTTTGCTTATTCAGAATGGTAAACCTATTGCCTTTTTCAGTAGAAAATTAGATGGATCACAACTTCATTATTCTACATATGAGATGGAACTATTTGCAGTGGTTAGTTCACAGGGAGTTCATTATTCATTCTGACCATGAGAATTTGTGAACAACCAGCAAAAAATTATTAGCAGACTCAGCAAATGGGTCAACAAGTTGCAGGATAATACTTTTGTGCTAAAGCATGTTAATGAGATGGAAACAAAGTTGTAGATGCCTTGAATAGGTGAGCACAATGTTTGGTTACTATGTGTGCTAGTGTACCTGAATTTGATTCCCTTCCATCTCTTTACCAGTCTGACCCTTATCTTGATAATACTTTTGTTGTCTACCAGCAGGCGACTTTCAGATTTGATGACTTTATTCTACAGGCGACGGGTTCTTATTTAAGATATGCCTTTTATGCATCCCCGCTTCTCCTTTGAGGGCTCACACAAGAAATGCATGGAGGTGGGTTGGCTAGTCATTCTGGCTTTCCCAAAGTTATTTAATTGTTTTGTGAAAGGTATTGGTGGCCTACCATGTGAGCTGATGTGCATAAAATGGTCCATGAGTGTTATGCAACAGCCAGGGGCGGACCTACTAAGGGACGAGGGGGGGGGGGGGGGGGCAGCTGCACCCCTCAACTTTTAAAATAATTTTATTATATACTTAACTTTTAAAAAATTAATTTTATAATGTATAATACAATATGTAAATTGTTCATTCAACCATTTTTACATTTTTCTATTGGTGTAGTGGTTGGAACTTTGTAAATTTTTGTGAACAACCTGAGTTCAATACTCATCGAGCATATTTGTTTTATGACTATTCACTATACATTTTTATGGTTATTGATAATTGCTATTTTTATCATTATTACTCGCCTAATTTTTTATTTTCAATACAATTTTACAGTAATTGCAAACATTAAAAAAATTGTTTAATTTAATAAAAATTTATTTTTGGTCCTCTCGGAGCGTATGATTTCTTTATGTCTATACAATTTTGTCATTGTGACATTTCCCTACTTTTTTTGTTTTCAACGCAATTTTATATGTTATTGTAAACATTAAAACAATGAATTGCTTGTTCACAAGTGGCGTAAAACCTCCAACCAAAAAAATATTTGAAATTAATATCTAAAATAATAACTAAAGAATTCAATGAAAATATATGCCACTAGCCAACTCGTACAAAATTTGAGCCTCATATAAACATTTTTCGATGAAATTGTATTAGGATCTTATTATGTTCATAAATTTTCGATTTTTTTTTAGCTTCAATTAGATATTTATCCTAATTATTTTGTGATTTTAGTTATATATTCTAGTTATTACACTTGTTTGCCCCTTGCTAAAGTTATTGATATTGTGACATTATTTTGGTTTAAAATTGGATTACACTTAATTCAATTTGGTATATGCAATGTATTTTTATAGTTGTTTTTTTCTTATTTTACTAACTCGGGTAAAAAAAATTTTGCTTGCCATTTCGCCTCCCCTTGACTAAAATCTTGGGTCCGCCACTGGCAACAGCTAAGGGGCATCTTGCCAATGCAGCGTTGTATACATCTTTACCTGTTATGGAGAATCGTTGGGTGGATGTCTCCATGGACTTTGTGACTTGATTTGTGCTGTGGTGCATGTTATAATTCAATTTTTTACCGTTGTGGATAGATTACAAAAAATGGCACACTTTATTCCATGCACGAAAAAAAATAATGATATTTCCATGTTGTCGATTTGTATTCAAAGAAGTTGTTCATCTTCATGGTATCCCGTGTAGTATTACATCGAACCGAGATAGGAACTTTACAGCGAGATTTTGGAAGATATTATGGTATCGTCACTTGCATTGTTCCAAACAATTTTCACCACCTTTTCTCCCTTAGACAGATAGAGGTTGTTAATCATAGTTTGGGGGATATCCTTTGTCGTTTGATTCAGGACCATGGTGATAGTTGGGTTGATGCCGAGTTTAATTTGTGTATAACAACACTTTCAACCATTCTGCTACATCTTCGCCATTTTAGACTATGAAGGCTTTCTCTTTATTTATGCCCATTGACTTAGTTGCAATCTCTTCGGTTGTTCCTATTAGCGAAGAAGTGTATTTGCGCACCAAACAAATGCTTGAGATACATTTAGTAGTACACAACAGTAAGAGCAGGTTTATAGTAAGCGTAAATAGTGTAGACCAACACCACTGGGAGGTTAGGTTCGCTCCGAGGGATTTTGTAATGGTGTGCCAGAAAGCAACAACGTCGCACTACTAAGGGGGCGAAAGTGCGCATACAATGCATTGGGCCATTTCCCGTGATTTGTCGTATTGGTACGAATGCTTATGAGATTGATCTTCCAGTTGAGTTTCGTATGAACCATATCATGAATGTCAAGAAGTTGTCACTCTTTCGACGAGATCATGTTCCTCCCGTTCCTTTGCCTAGTCATCCCACACTTCCGTTACCACATGCTATGGACCATGTTGAGAGTATTCTTGATTATGAAGATGTTAATCATTTTGATAACAAGCCCAACCGCCTATTTGTTAAGTGGAAGGATCGCCATGATTGTGACAATTCTTGGATTTGGATTGTTTTGCTTGGTCACCTCAATCAGGAGTTATTGTCGTGGTTTTACGTACGAACTCAAGGATAGTATCCTCAAGTAGGGGAGAATGATGGCAATATAGGTAATGTGGGTTGGGTTGAATTAACATCTATTTGGGCTTAGGGTTTTATATTGTTTTTAACAATATGATTGTTATGAGATAATAAAAGGAGTTAGGGTAGAGAGTAGAAAGACAATTTTTTTGCTTTGAAAGATTGATAAAAAAGACCTAGAAGGGTTTTTATTTGATAATTTGAGGGCTTCGCCAATGATCCCTAGTTGTTTTGGATGAAAATAATGTTTAATTCTTTAGATCTTTGCTGCAAGACTTGCCCACTGTTGGTTATGATATGTAGGGGTGGGCATCCCATCCCGTCCTGATTTTTTTCGGGTCTTATTAGAATTGATCAATTTCATTCCGATCTCATCCTGTCACGATCTAGAGTGGGATGGGATCGGGATGAAGATTTTCAATCCCGTCCCATCCATAACCAATTTTTTTAATATTTAAATCAAATATGTAGTATGAAACTATTTGTTGACATGATTTGTATTTGTTGTTTTATTTATTGACATGACTATTTTATTCTCACAAGCTTTCATGTGACTCACCTAGATAATGAATCTAACTCAAACACTCTCTCTTCTTTTTTTCCTCTTCCTAACTCTTGACAACAACAATGTGTGTTCCTCGTAGTTTTTAAATGACAAACCCATTGATTATTTTCGTTAGCAATGTACAAAAAATGGTTATCTTCAATAGTGGTTCTAAAAAAACGGAGTAAAAGCTAATGAAATTAATGCGGAAATAATAATCAATAGCTTAAAGTTATATAGTTGTTCTTAGAGTTGTGTGTTTGGTAAATCCAAAATTTTCAATCTTGCATGTTAAATTTTCAATCCAAAATTTAGTACATGCTCATCCCATCCTATTCCGAACCTGTTTGGGATGGGATGAGGTCTGGATGAGGTATATCCCATCCCGATCCCGAACAAACGTGATGGGATAGGGATGAGGTTCATCCCGTCCCGTGCCCACCCCTAATGATATGTAGATTACCATTTCATATTTATGTCTTAGAGATCCAATTATTTAAATCAGGTAACTTTTTGTACAGAAATTCTAAATGGCGAGGAAACCAGCGAGGGAGGGGAGTGCAACCCTCCATCCCCCTCGGAATGCGTGCCTTCCATCCCCTTCGCGCATCCCGAGGGTGATGGAGGGTTGCACCCCCTCCCTCGCTGGTTTCCTCTCCATTTAGACGGGTTCCTTTTTGTACCATTGCTGAACAATCTGAAGATCCGAGACAGTGACCTTTTCAAAATTTCAATCAATGATGACTTCTACTTGGAACATGTGATTTAAATAATTGGATCTCTAAGACATAAATATCTTGATCTTGAAAAAAATATATTTAAACATTAAAAGCTAAACTTGGAGGAGTGGAATTGAAACTACTTTTGAAGGCCGCTCTACTAAATTGTTCTTTTGCAGTTGGCATGAATGCTACCATAGTTTATGAACTTGACAGACCTGAAAATGCGGGACTTGGAAAATCTCTGAAGGCATACTCTATCTCTCTCACTACATTCTAAATAAGGATGTATGCTCATCTACATGTAAAACTTCAACATTCTTGACTCACTTAAACCATTGACATAGTGATAGGTATCGATTTTAACTTGAATCTAAACTGAATTCTAACTTGGGTTCTAACCAGTCTACTCGACATAATTGCTGTGGCTGGAACTAAACTGAATTTTAACTTGGGCAGAAATAATTGCTGTGGCTGGAGCTGAAGCAGTTTCAATATGTGGAGGTCCAGAGATTCCAGTCCAATTAGGCAGAGTAAACTCGTTGTAAGAATTAAGTTTCATTGTCTCACACAAAAGATTGTGTTATAAAGAGCATTTGCCATGACCTTATACCCATCACGAAAACTCCAGCCATAACTTGCTATATATTGTTCAACAACTATGCTTTGACACAGGTAACTTAGGTCTCAGTTTGAAGAATGATCATTATCGTTAACTACATCCTCTGCAATTTCTCTATCTCGACAGTGTTTTTTTTTTTTTTAATTTATATATTCCGATTTCAAAGTTATTGGATGATATTTACAGTGAAGTCTTAGTTTGGGGAATGATCAATTATGCCTACATCATATGTCAACCCCACCAAAACAGGGACACAGACAGATTATAATTTTTACATCATTTTATTTTATTTATTTGGTTTTTTTTCCAGTTGTTTAGTTTGCTATACTTACTTATAACAAGAATTGGGAGTTGAAACCTTTAAAAGATAACTGAAAAGTTGTGGAAGTCGAATACAAAGTGTCCTTAGTACATGGGTTTTGATTAAGTTGAAAGTTAGCACTATATAGTTCTTTCTTTTGTGCTTTGACAATCTGGAACTGCCAATGATTCACGACTGGTAACTTCTAACAATAGCCTTTTCTTGTAGGATGCCTGATCCAGAAGGTAGACTTCCTGAAGGATCTTTGGATGCTTCTGGCCTCAAGCAAAACTTTCTAAGAAAAGGATTCTCGTGAGTTTATTTCTTTTAACATCCTCGACTTTCATCTTTATTAATTAAAATCCTATTCAGCTTATATAAAACAAATTCACTGTATATAAATAAAACAAATGCTACAAGTATTTTCAATTTTATTTCCTTCATATTTTAGTACAATATAGTAAACATGGAATGGGATTTGTGTTGGTTGCCCTAAGCCATTGAAAGAATTGTTATGGTAGTAATTCTTAACATAACTTGAAAATACAGAAGCATAAGGGAAGACATATTTGCATTATCGTAACACTATGTTTGTTTGTCCCATTTTTGCGACAAGGAAATCAAATGCTTTGGTTGTTGCTTTTGGAATATCTTCTATCAACAAATTCGATAACTTTAATCATTCCAGCTTCGTAGAACACAGGAACTTGTTGCATTTTCTGGAGCTCATACTCTTGGAAGTAAAGATTTTGGAAGTCCAACTGTGTTCGACAATTCCTACTTTAAAATACTTCTGGAGCAACCATGGGGACTTCAGGTGATAAACTAGTCTTGACTAATGAAGAATTTGCTGAGTAGTGTACCTTTGCAAAAGAAAAGGGTTATTAGTATCTACCTGTGTCCTAAGTGTATTTATATTTAATCAAGGAGTTGAATGTTTAGATTAGCATTGAACACGTTTAGGGTCCTTGTTTTTGTAGTGTTCCTCTTTTATGCTTAAGTTGCAAACTGCACGGGAAAGGAAGCTAGTAAAGAAGCTGTCCTCACTGTCTTGCCGTGCACAAATACATGAAACATTCGTCAGAACCCACCAGTTTTCAGGTTCAAGTGAGAATCACCAAATATATAAATTTATGCTACGGTCCTTCCCTTCTAAAGAAGGTTAAAGTCATCCATCAAGTTGTTTCCTATCTCAAAGAACGGATTCAAATAACACAATAATCTGAAACCGTATGGGTGTAGAACACTTTATTATATATCACAGGCACTTTATTTTATATCACAGGCGGGATTACTATCACAATAAACGTGCCAACTCTCAATTTTGAATGTGCTCTTCGCCTTAACTTGAATTTAATCTAGCCTGTGACTATGCTGAGTGAGTTCCAGACGTTTGAAATTGGCTCAGTTTGACCCAATAAATGGATTAACTATCTGACTTTAGTGGTTTCACAAGTATATACTTTATTTCCTTTGTACTTTAGTGGTGACGGATAACTTGATCTTGAAAAGAATATACTTTTAACAGGGTCTATAAATCTCAGAAAACTGCCACTTGACACTGTTACAGACCCACTAACCAATGGCCTCTACCTTGTTGCATCCGAGGTTTAAAAATAAAACGAGGTAATTAGCCATTTGTTAGGGAGATGTCACATTCACAGTACAATGGAGGCATAAACCTTTAACACCAAGATCCAGTATTTGTTTCAACAGGTTGACGGCAATTTTCCAAAAGTGCATGATAAATTGCAACAACAAAAAGATTTGTCATGGAACTGAGTAGTATGTGAATTCATGTTATTGCTGTACTATTAATATGATTTACCATAGCTAGTGGTAGCTTCAAGCAACAATAACCATTAATGTAGATTACTTGGATGTCTTCAATTATGAACCTAGTATATACAAATCAAAGGTAACTCGTAGGAGGAACAAATTGGCTAGTAATAGGCCAAGGATCCTGTACTGTATGAAAAATTTATGACAAGAAGGCAAGAAAACAATCTTATTGGAATCGGTTGAAGCTGAGTTTCCTATATTTTTGTTGTTGCATTCAACATTTCGTGGACTTTTTTTGCCATGATTACAAGAAAGCCATCTGATTGGAATCAATTGAAGATGAGCTCAGAATGTGAAATCCATTGATTCACACTTTTGAATCCTTTTCACATAAAAAGTTTTGGAGGTATCTAACCTTGAGGTTAAGCCTCACTTGCAGTCGATGCCACGTGTCAACGTAATTGATGATGTTTTAATCCTTGGATATCAGCATTTTTTATGAGAGGCCCAAATATTATTGAATTAATGAGTTTAAGCTTTTGATCAATCAGCAATTGGATGTCAATGTTTACTGTCAAAGAATGGGTTGTTGAGAGCCTACTGTTAATGAATTGGTTCTTTTTGTATCTGTACGGCTTATAGTAGTGCTAGACAACATGGCCTCTCAGATGACGGATCAGAAGTTACATGTTCTGATAGAAGCTTCATCATATAACATTATTCCACCTAAACCTGAAGGGTGTTTTTCCCATATACCTGCGTATGCATCTTTGTTTTTGGGCCTGTCCTTTTTAATTTGTCAACAGGTGAATTAGATTTGATAGCATAACTATGGAAATTATGTGACCAGGCCACATTTTTTTGAAGATTTCAAGAAAGCCTACATAAAACTTGTCAACTTAGGTGCCTCATGGTAGAAAGTCTGAAAATTTCTTAGAGGTACTGATCTGATTATTTTCTTTGTGAAAAACGGCAGGGGACTGGTAGGAGTTCTCTGTAATTAGGAAACTGTGATGTAGCAAAAGATTGTTTCCAAGTGTTAAGAAGCAACGTTTCAAATCTACATACAGTTTTGTGTAAATAAGAATGTCTGTTCTCTTCTCATTTGTTAAGGGAGGATTATAAAAGGAAATTTAGCATTTATGCTGTCACAAGGTTGTCGAGTTTTATGTCATTGAGTTCTTGAGGTTGCATGAGTACTTACGCTACAGTGGAAAGCACACGAAACTGGAGTTGCAAAGGTCCTTTGTTGTCTAACGCACGAGAAAATATTACTCCCTGACATGTAGTAGACCTTATTTGGCCAAGTGTAATTGCAAAGTTCATTGAGAAAAGTGTTTTGGAAGTATGATAGTTAAGATAAGATAGGAGGAAATGACCTCACTTCATCAGTCATAATCTAGCAAACATCATTTTTTTTTTTTTTTTTTGGAAAGAAAGTTGGGTTTTAAGGTGCCCTAAACCATTATATAAATGAAACAAAAACAAAAACAAAAACAAAAACAAAAACAGAAACAAACTCTCACAAAAAAGAGAATTCTAGTGAAAGTGAACACAATTACTAGGCCTATAATAATCTTCAACTAGCATCGGCCGAAGAAGAAACTTCTTGTTTTTTTTTTTTTTCCTTTCTCCTTTGTTAAGGAGGAAAGGATTCAGCCTTTGTATTTTTTATTTGCTTTCTTAGCCCTAGAGAATCTTCGAGGGCAGAGACAAATCTTTAATGCAAGAGTTTGGAAACTTTTTTGTAGCCAAATCTCTTGCAACCTCTTCACTAGAAGGATCTTGCTCATGTTCCTCGTTACTACTCTACTCATCTGTTGTAGTGTTCTCTTTGTCCTGAGTCGGTGTGTGATCTTGCAAATATCATGAAAAGGACTATCATCCCTTTCACACAACCAAGAAGAGACCATTTACCAATTATTCTTGCTTGATGTTGATAAACTCTCATGTTGCTTTTAACATTCTTAGATTGGCAACTTGGGAATAGTAGGTGGAGCATAGAAACAGAGCACGCTTTTAACATTCTTAGATTGGCAACTTGGGAATAGTAGGTGGAGCATAGAAACAGAGCACATAAAACACGCATCTCTGCAGTACTAATCACTCACAGGATAAAACCACTTGACAGGGTTCACTCAACCCACTCCTTTTTGCTTCACCTATTCTGTGAATAGGCACAACATGCTTGTTTTTATGTGCTTTTGATCAAATCTCTGTCTAACTCCCCATTTTGTTTTGGTTACCAAGCTATGGAATTAAGGTTTGCTCACTCTCAATTGTTAGGAGTTAGGTGAATATGGTATGAGAAAGTGTCATTGGTGAATGTGATATAAGAAGTGTTATTCTCATAATCTTTTGTTGCGCCTTATTGCGGAAGCGGGTAAACACCAATAATTGCACACAAGTACCACAAGGATCCAATCAATTAAATAGAGCAACTAGCAATGAAAGTAATTAGAGAAAACCAAGAACCTACCACAAGAGACACAAGGTTTACGTGGTTCGGCGAATTGCGCCTACGTCCAAGGTGAGGTGATTCCACTATATTCAGGAACAAGGTACAATAAGATGACAATTCTCATACAATCTCTCAACAAGAGATGAAACAATTTCAGCAAATATCTTTCTCTATTCCCTGTGCTTCACAGTTTTTCTACATACAAAAAAACAGTTACAGTTCCTAGTATATATAGCGTCTTGTTTCCTGTTCCTGTTCAAAAAACAGTTTCCTGTTTTCGGAAATTGTTTCCTGTTAAAAAAATAGTTGCCTGTTCAAAAACAGTTTCATGTTCACAAAACAGTTATGTTTCCTGTTTCACAATTCTCCACCTCGGCGGTTTTTTTTTTTTTTTAAAGAAAAAATGAGCCGAAACAACGCAAAAGAATAAACTGATCAACACTCCACCATAGCTTTGTCACCTCACGAAACCGCCCCGAAGGGCAACGCCCCAAAGGGCCCTCAATCAACATGAGTCAATGTGGAGTGAGTCCAAACAATGTTGGAACTTAACTCCAGGAACAACCTTTGTCAACATATCAGCAGGGTTGTCTTTTGTGTGTACTTTCACCAAAGACACGTCACCATCCTCAATTACATCTCGAACAAAGTGATATCGGACGTCAATATGCTTAGTCCTTGCGTGATGAACCTGATTTTTAGCCAAGTGGATGGCACTCTGACTGTCACAAAGAACCTCAACACTATCTTGTTTCACACCCAAGTCATTTACAAGACCTTGAAGCCACAATGCTTCTTTTACACCTTCTGTCAATGCCATAAACTCTGCCTCTGTAGTAGAGAGAGCCACTGTATCCTGAAGCATAGATCTCCAACTAACCGGAGCATCGTATATCTGAAATACGTAACCAGTAGTAGATCTTCGTATATCTAGATCACCAGCATAATCAGAATCAACAAACCCACGAACCTGACATGAATCTCCACCGAAGTCCAAACCCACAACCAAGGTACCTTTTAAGTACCTAAGCATCCATTTCACTGCCTCCCAATGTTTCTTCCCAAGGTTTTCCATATACCTGCTCACAACACTAACAGCCTGTGAAATATCAGGGCGTGTACACACCATAGCATACATTAAACTGCCAACTGCACTAGCATAAGGAACATGCGACATGTATTCCTTTTCTTCCACTGTGACTGGAGATAACTTTCAAGAAAGTCTAAAATGTGAAGCCAAATGAGTAATAACCGGCTTTGCGTTTTCCATGCCAAACCGTGATATGACCTTCTCAAGGTACCCCTTCTGTGAAAGAAATAATTTTTTATTCTCCCTTTCTCTTCTTATCTCCATACCAAGTATTTTCCTTGCAGCACCCATATCCTTCATCTCAAACTCAGATGCAAGTTGAGACTTCAATTTATTTATCTCCACCATACTCTTACAGGCAATGAGCATATCGTCAACATAGAGCAAAAGATAAATAAAATCGCCACTACGAAGTTTTTTCAAGTAAACACAACAATCATACTTATTTCGTGTGAACCCATGTTTCAACATAAAAGTGTCAAACCGTTTGTACCACTGCCTAGGTGACTGCTTTAACCCATAAAGTGATCTCCTCAAACGACAAACATGGTCTTCTTTTCCAACAACCTTAAAACCTTCCGGCTGATGCATATAAATTTCCTCCTCTAAGTCTCCATGCAAGAAAATTATTTTCACATCAAGTTGTTCAAGCTCAAGGTCACCATGAGCTACCAAGCTCAACAACACACGTATAGAAGTGTGTTTTACCACAGGCGAAAATATCTCATTATAGTCAACGCCTTCCCTCTAAGCAAAACCCTTAGCTACTAATCTTGCCTTGAACTGAGTACCAGACTCTAGAGTAGCTTGTTTCTTCTTAAACACCCACTTGCAGCCAATTGTTTTCCTTCCATTAGGCAACGACACTAGATCCCAAGTATGGTTCTTCTGGAGAGACCCCATCTCACCCTGCATAGCTACTAACCAACTCTGACTATCTGAATGACGAGCGGCCTGCTTGTAAGTAGTTGGCTCATCATCTTCCACAGAGAGTGCATATGCAACCAAATCAACTGTATTCAACTGACCATAGTGCTTCAACGATTCTTCAAAGCCAAATTTTTGAACTTGCTTAACCGATCATTTTGACCTAGTTAAGGCCAAAGGTTGCTGCTGGGATTGATTATCTTCTTGTTGTTCCTCATGGTCTTCAGGCTCATAATTCAGATCATGTGTGCCTGCTTCAACCACTTGTTCATCTGCTGCATCCACAGACGCTTCAACTTTCACTTTCTGAGTGTTACTAGATTCACCACCACTATCAACCAACTCCTTAGCTTTAGTACAAGCTAACAAGAAATTCTCATCAAATGTAACATCTCGACTGATCACAAATTTATTATCCTCTAAACACCATAGACGATAACCCTTCACGCCTTTTGCATACCCCAAGAAAATGGCCTTCTTAGCCCTAGCATCAAGCTTATTTTCTTTCACATGGTAGTAGGCAATACAACAGAAAACTTTCAGTATACTGTAATCAGCATGTTCACCTGACCACACCTCATAAGGTGTTTTGCAGTCTAATGTAGAATGTGGCGATCTATTAATCAAGAAACACGCGGTGGCTATTGATTCAGCCCACCATTCTCTGCCAATACAAGCATTGGAGCGCATACACCTAGCTATTTCAATCATAGTACGGTTCAATATCTCAGCAACTCCATTTTGTTGTGGCGTGTCTCTAACAGTCCAATGTCGAACAATTCCTTCCTGATCACAAAACTGTTTGAAAGTACCCTCAGTATACTCGGTACCATTATCAGACCTCAAAGTCTTCACCTTTCTTCCAGTTCTATTCTCAATCATTGTTCTCCACCTTTTAAATGTCTCAAATAATTCATTCTTAGACTTCAAAAAATATACCCATGTGTAACGGGAATAATCATCAATGAATGAGACAAAGTACCTGGAACCTCCCTTAGAGGCGACCTTCGCTGGCCCTCACACATCTGTATGCACAGTCTAGAATACCTCTGCTCTTATGCTTGCTTGTACTAAATTTTACCCTGCATTGTTTTCCATATACTCAATGCTCGCAAAACTCCATAGTCGGTTTCTGCATACCCTTCAGTAACCCTTGCTTGCTCAGTAGAAACAATCCTTTTTCTGTCATATGCCCAAGTCGCATGTGCCATAACCTAGTGCTTCCGATAAAGAAGTTCCCACCGCCACATTTCCTGTTACCGTGTTACCCATCAAGGTGTGCAAGTTACCTTGTTTGATCCCTTTCATGACAACCAAAGACCCATGGACAACCTTTAAAACTCCACCTACCGCTATAAACTTACAACCATTGGAGTCTAAAACACCAAGCGAGATAAGGTTCTTTTCCAAGGCTGGACATGCCTCACATCAATTAAGGTTCTCACAATACCATCATACATCTTAATCCTCATTGTTCCAATTCCAACTATCTTGCAAGCGTAATCATTACCCCTCAGAACAGTACCACCATCAATGTGCTCATATGTAGTGAACCACTCCCTGTTTGGGCACATATGGTAAGAACACCCAGAGTCAAGGATCCATCTCCCAGAGATGTTTGTGTTTTCACCCGCAACTGAATAACATTCTTCATCCTTTTCCATACTAGATGCATAACTTGCTTTACTAGTATCACCCTTATCTTGATTTTTCTTGCCCTTCCAACTGTTATCATGATTACTCTTACCTTGATTTGGACAATTTTTTCTAATATGCCCCCATTCTCTACATTTGTGACATTGTGGACCTCTAGACTTTGATCTAGATTTTCCACTCTTTGAAGATGATTTCACTTGAGACATTCCTCTAGCGACCAACCCTTCAGCTTGATATTTTCCACTACCACTTGATGAAGTTTTCTTCCGAATCTCATTGGACAAGAGTGCACCGGTAGTTTCATCAAATGTAAGTTCATCTTTCCCAAACAAAATTGTTTGTACAAGATTTTCATATGACTGCGGCAATGAGTAAAGCAATATAATTGTTTGGCCTTCATCCTCAATCTTCACATCCACATCTCTCAAATTTGAGATAATCCGTGTAAACTTGGCGATACGATCACCAATTGGAGTGCCCTCATCCATTGCTAGTCTGTATAATTGGGTTTTCAAGTATAACCTGTTTGATAATGTCTTAGTCATAAACTATGACTCAAGCTTCAACCAAACATCAGCTGTCGTAGTCTCTTCATTAACTAAAAAAACTATGTCTCTATCCAGACACAAGCAAATAGCAGCACGAGCCTCCAAATCCAATTCTTCCCATTCATCATCTGACATGGTTTCAGCCTTTTTATCCTTCCCTAGTAATGCCTTGTGTAATTTCGGAGAAATAAGCAAATTCCTCATTTGTATTCTCTAATATCCGAAATCGTTCTTACCATTAAATTTCTCGATTTCATACTTCCCCACATGTGCCTTGCTCACCTTGGATGCCATTGCAAACAAAACCTGTGACTTTCTAGACAAGAAGCTTCACTACGATTTTTCTTCAAACAACTTGTGCACAAACAAACCCTAGCACTTTTGAATCTTCACAATCTTGAGTAGAACAATTCAAGATCAATTTTCCTTAGTGCTCTGATACCAATTGTTGCGCCTTATTGCGAAAGCGGGTAGACACCAACAATTGCACACAAGTACCACAAGGATCCAATCAATTAAATATAGCAACTAGCAATGAAAGTAATTAGAGAAAACTAAAAACCTACCACAAGAGACACAAGGTTTACGTGGTTCGGCGAATTGCGCCTACGTTCATGGTGAGGTGATTCCACTATATTTAAGAACAAGGTACAAGAAGATGACAATTCTCACACAATCTCTCAACAAGAAATGAAACAATTCCAGCAATTATCTTTCTCTATTCCCTGTGCTTCACAGTTTTTCTACATACAAAAAACAGCTACAGTTCCTAGTATATATAGCGTCTTGTTTCTTGATCCTGTTAAAAAAACAGTTTCTTATTTCCTGAATTTGTTTCCTGTTCAAAAAACAGTTTCCTGTTCACAAAACAATTCTATTTCCTGTGTTTCCTATTTCACATCTTTCTTGTAGGTCAATTATTACCAACGAAGTAAAGTGTGAAAAATATTCAGATATATCGTGATTCGTATCTAAAATCACGCGACGATATCATCAATAATTCAATATATCCATCCAAAAATCATGGGTCAATGTCTCAAATATATATATATATATAATCCTCAAAAGAAAGTGTTATTCTCTCATTATCATTCTTTAGGTTAATTATGAGTAATGAAATGACGTAAGGTTCATTCCATTCACATACACTTGATTGTCAAGCTTGTCTTTACTTTTTCATCCCCCAGTAAGGGATTCGGAGAGAAGTAGGCTTTGTATTTTGCTTCCAAAGTCAATCCCACTGAGTAAAGGCGATGCATTTAAAGGAATATAATCTTATTCATTTCACATTTGATCTCTAGGAATATAATCTTATTCATTTCACATTTGATCTCTCAATGTTTTTACATGACACTAGGGTGTGAATACGTGCGTTTATTTTCAATATTTGTTTAAGTTCAAAATAAGTGTAAATTTAAAGTATTAAGAGATTTTCTATTAAAATTTTCAAGTAAATTAAGTCAAAAATTGAAAAAAAAAATTACTGCTAATCATTAATGAATTTTCAAGTCATGTAATACACTATAATTGTCAAATAATTATGTTACAATAATAAATTTTGTAACTTGTATATTATTGTTGTACTTTAGCATATACAAATAACAAAGAATGACATAATTGTCATTTCCATTGGCTCATAGGGATAGTAATAAGGTGTTACCAAAAATAGCAACCTGTGTTTACCTAAAAAGTGTATATGCATATATATATATATATATATATCAAAAATTCTAGGGAGCGAGGGATGGGTGAAGGGCTGGTACATATATATATATTAGAATATCTTGATATTTTAATTAAAAAAAAACTTACTGGTAATCTATATTTTGAAGGAATTGGATAATTATATTCAATGTGCAGGAACATCAATCAGCTGACACAATATCTTAAGAAAAATCAATTGATACGAATCTTTATGATCATCAAAGGTCATTGAAATCATTCACCTCCATCCAATTTCACCTGCACCGCCATCGCTACCGATACCTATCATTGCCACATTTCAGATGTCCCCCTCCCCCCACCCTACAACCTCTTCTATCAATGACCTCAGCCAAGAGAACCCAATTCCATAGCCCTTATTTGATGATGATGCAGTTGAAAGAGATTCAATGGATTTGAGTTTCGAGAAATACATTTTCTAGAATAAAATGAGAAGGAAGCATCTTGAGAAACCAATTTTCTGGTATGAGGTGAGAGAGGGTGAAATGGAAGCAAAGAAGAAGTGGGTGAGGAAGGAGACAGATCTCACTTGCAAGAAGTTATGTCGTCCGATTTGCAACTACCCACCCAAACACACACACAATATAAAATCTGATTACTGCAACAGGAACCACTCTCTCCCTCTTCTTCTTCTTCTTCTTCTTCTTCATGCCCGTTATTCGCTGTTCTGATCCAAATCATCGTCGTTGCTGATTCCACGATGGTGGCGCGAGCGCCGCTTGTGATGATTATTGTGGGTACTGTTGATCAAGGAATGAGATTTCGCCAAATCTCAACCAAAATTTCATTTTTTTTGAATTTCCAAAAGAAAAGTGCGAATGAAAAAATACATTTTTTTGAGAGGTTTTTTAAAACAAAAATTCTAGGCTGTTTGGTGCAATATGCCTGGTCCATGCTTGAATGGTACCAAGCACGTGCAGCGGATGGCACCAGGCACGTGGAACCCTTGAAAAAAACATATCCTCCTCCACATTGAACCACCGTCAGGGCTCAGAAGATCCTCTTCCACCTCCAACTCCATTTCCCCTCTCAACCATGGAAGAAACCAAAGAAGCCTCCGAACAGAAGAAAGTCCTAATCTTTACTGTCCTGAAGAAGGGGATGATCGTCAAGAACATCTTCCTTTTCAACGCCCCACAGCCCGATTTCGATCCCCAAACAATGGGTTTTGGAGAAAATCTTGAAAGAAGCTCAGAACAGAGAAATGGCGAGGAAAAAGAAGAGATCTTGATAGTTGGGACACACCCAGATTGCAATCTCATGCTAGAGCATCCGAGTATTAGTCGATTTCATCTCTGAATCCACTCAAAACCCTCTTCACAGAAGCTCTCAGTGATTGACTTGTCTTCAGGTAATTTTTCAATTGGGGGTTTTGGGATTTTGAGGGTTTGTTTCCTCTGTTTTGATTGCTCTATTTTTGGGTTTTTTGTTGATGAAATTTGGGTCTTGTTTGATGTTTTTGAAGCACATGGAACATGGATTTTGGATGAGAAGATCGAACCAATGGTTCTAGTGGAGATGAATGAAGGTGATACACTAAGGTGATCCCCCGTGGAGTTCACCCAGTCAAACCCATTCCATTTTATTTCATTGGTTTCGAGAAAAAGAAGGATTCTTTTTTAGTCTCTAGTGAATTGTTGTTGCTGGGTGTGGTCTTGGATCCAATCTCCCATCCCAAATGGCTCATTTAGCTGTAACTCAGGTCAGATTCATCTATCCATCTCATCTCAGATTCATCATTTTAATTCATCAATCATGAACACAATAATAAAACCCATCATGTTCACAACTCAAAATTTCTTTCTTTATTCGTTTTGATGATTACCTCAGGCTGGATTTGCAACTATTCCATCTGGAACCAATCCTATTTTTCTAAGGAAACAAAGACACCACTACCTTCCCTTCTCTTCTCTCTTCACAAGAGCAGCACCACCTCGCCCCACAACTTTCGTCCACACCACCATACCCTACCACCGCTGGCTGCACCACCACCCGCACTTCCTCTTTTCTTTTGTTCTTGTTCTTCTTTTTTATTATTATTCTCCTTTTTCTTCTCATTATCTTCCTCTTATTTTTTTTTCTTGTCCTCTCTTCATCTTTTTTTTTTCTCTTTCTGAACATTTGGTAAGATTATCTGTATCCAATGAACATTTTGGTAAGATTATCTGTATCCAATGAACATTTGGTTTGCTAAAATAAGCTTTGAATTTCTCCAAGTTTGCTGTATGGTAATCGTTTACAAAATTCATTTGTAGAAGTTTTGATTACATTTTGCTTGTTGTATATACTTATAAAGCAGAATTTGATGTTATTCCATTGCTACATTTTGCTTTAGAGCCAAAAAATATATATATATATATATATATATATATATATATATATATATATTACAACAATTGTTATTTATATACACATCTGTATTTTGTTTTTGCTTGCACATACAAGTTTAAGGTGTTTCCAAAAAAAAGTATTAAGTGAGGATCCTCAAAAAAAATTATTTGCATTATTTATTCTTTTCAAAAGAAAAATAGTTATTTGTATTACTTTTTGACCATAATCAATGTATTTTAAATTTTTTTAATTTGAAATAAAATTCATGTAGCATACAAATAGTTATGATTTGTGTTGACATGGATAACAATGTAGGTGACATTATTTCATAACTTCCTATGATTAATAGTATATTCATAAGAATTTTCAGAAATTTATAAGAATGAATATAAAATTCAGAAAATCCAATAATAAAAATCCATCAAAATCCAGTGGATTCTGTAAAATCCACAAAATCCAGTCACTTAAAATATATCAAAGTTTAGTGGATTCTGTAAACTCCTTTGAAATATTTTAAAATCCATGAGATTTAAAGTTTTTCACAGTCTATTAAAATCCATAATTAAATACCCCCCTGTAAGTCACTGAGAGAGAGAAAAGCGATTTAAAGTGAAATCAAATGTGGAGTCTTTTTGGTTGGTAGTATTTAATTGGGAGGGATGCAACAAGGATGGACGAAGTTGGTGGAAAAAACAAAATAAATTTAGGATTTTGGGGGATTCTTCAAATGGATGTACCAACTCCTACTAATCTCGAGGTGTATTCTGCAGAAATTATAGATATTTTATTTTAATTGTATTTTTTCTTTAACGATAACCATATAATCTTGAGGTGTGTTCTGCAGAATTTCTAAATATCCCTTCAACATCTTCATGGGATTTAATTAACGATAACGATAACCCTCAATTAAAGACTGAATATCTTCAACATATTAAGTCTTCCTTAACTAAACAACAAACTGCTCCCGAAGTAATGAATCCATTCTATAATCAGAAAGAGATTATTGATAGATTTAAAAAATCTACCACATCTCCAATTCCGGTTAGTATTTCTGACCTCCAACAAGAAGTTAACAATATAAAAAAAGATATTGTTAGTCTTAAACAAAATCACTTTCTTCTTGATCTTCGTTTGCAAAACATGCAAACAGCACCCTTTGCTCAAGAAGCCTCTTCTTCTGATCCAGTATCACAAGAAGAACCAAGTCAACAATTTTTACAATTAATCAACAAACCCATACCACACAAGGTTAAAATGCAAAAATGGTATGTCTCAGTTGATTTATTCATAAAAAAGGAATTGTTAATTTCAACAGTTGCATTAGTTGATTCCGGTGCAGATATGAATTGTAATGCAAAAGGAATTATTCCCGCTCAATACTTTCAAATCACAAACCAAAAACTTTATACAACTGACAATTCGCAATTACAAATTCAATACAAACTTACAAATGCTCACATTTGTAAAGACAAAGTTTGTATCAAACAAAACTTTCTTCTTGTCAAACATATAGTGCAAAAAATGATTCTTGACACTCCATTTATTGCAGCCATCTCTCCTTTCTCAGTATCTGAAGAAGGTTTTAAAACAACCATCTTAGGAACTGATGTTGAATTTAAATTTTTATTCAAACCTGAAATTATTGAAGTCCATCATTTGAAAAACAATGTTCACTTCCTTAATTTCATTTCTCAAAAACAACAACATTTACAATCTTTAAAACAAGAAATTGCGTACAAACGCATTGACAATCAAATACAAGATCCAAAACTCCAATCTCAAATTGTTCAATACCATGAACATCTCAAAAGAGAATTATGTTCTAACCTTCCCAATGCCTTTTGGCACAGAACACGTCATGTGGTTCATCTTCCATATGAACCAACCTTCAATGAAAGCAAAATTCCAACAAAAGCTAGACTTATTCAAATGAATAGCGAGCTTATGGAATATTGCAAACAAGAAATTCAACAACTGTTGAACAAAAACCTCATTAGACATTCTAAGTCACCTTGGAGTTGTTCAACCTTTCATGTTTATAAAGCTGCTGAATTAGAAAGAGGAAGTCCACGCCTAGTTATCAATTATAAGCCTCTTAATCAGGTCTTACAATGGATTAGGTATCCCATTCCTCATCCACGAGATCTTCTTAAGAGATTACACTCTGCATGTGTTTTTTCTAAATTTGATCTAAAATCTGGATTTTGGCAAGTCCAAATCCATCCTCATGATAGGTACAAAACAACATTCAATGTTCCCTTTGGACATTATGAATGGAATGTAATGCCCTTTGGCCTCAAAAATGCCCCGAGTGAATTTCAAAACATTATGAATGAAATCCTCTCATCCTTTTCTCATTTTACAATTGTGTATATCGATGATATACTTGTTTTCTCTGAGTCTATTCCAGCTCATTGGAAACACATTTATCTTTTTGAAAAATGTATTCGAGATAATGGTTTGGTTTTATCACCTACCAAAATCAATCTTTTTCAAACCAATGTTCGATTTTTAGGACACAAGATTTCTCATGGGATGGTCACTCCCATATCAAGGGCAATTGATTTTGCAGACAAATTCCCTGATGAAATTAAGGACAAAACTCAATTACAAAGATTTTTAGGATCTTTAAATTATGTTGTTGATTTCTATCAAGGCCTTAGACTTTTACTTAAGCCTCTTTACAATAGACTTAAGAAAAACCCAGGCCCATGGACTGAAGCCCATTCTCAAATAGTTCGTCAAGTAAAAGCCCAAGTCAAGAGTCTTCCTTGTCTAGGAATCTCCGATCCCAAGGCTTTTAAGATTGTAGAAACAGATGCGTCTAACCAAGGGTATGGTGGTATCCTTAAACAGCGTCATCCTGATTCTACTTCAATCCAATTAGTCCGTTACCATTCTGGTATATGGAATTCGGTTCAAGTCAATTATTCAACTGTCAAAAAAGAAGTTTTATCAATTGTTTTATGCATCATGAAATTTCAAGATGATTTAACAAATCAAAATTTTATTCTAAGAGTTGATTGTAAATCTGCTAAAGAGATTTTAACTAAAGATGTTTTAAATCTCGTTTCAAAACAGATTTTCGCCAGATGGCAAAGTTTGATTTCTGCATTCGATTTTGACATCGAATATATAAAAGGAGAAAACAATTCTCTTGTTGACTTTCTCACAAGAGAGTTTATCCAACAATGAGTTCTTCTCAAAACTCATCTTCTTCACAGGTACCTCCTGCGAAACCTCAATCCAAGGCTCAATATGCTATGCCGCCTTCTGCGACACAGCAAAAACCCCCTCTTTCATATTCCTTTACTCTTACCGATCCCTTTCAGCCTCTACAAGAAGCTGATTCAAGTTCAACAATGGCTTCCTTTCAAAAGCCATCTTCTCAATCAAACAATCAATACATTACCAAGACTTGTCTCGAGCCTCTATTTTTGCTCGAACCATGCCACTATGCACTCTACAAGGATCCACAAGCAATTTCAAGAAATGTCTTTCCTCCAAAGGTTCTCTTTGAAGAGGCAGATCCACTCAAGACACAACAATTTTATGAGTTCATCCTTGTGGACTCTGATTCTGCTGTTATAACACACAATCGTGAGCAATCTAATCCAGAAAAGATTTCTCACTTTAAATGCCAAGTCCTCAAGATCATGTCAGAAGCCGATTGGAAACAACATCCATTGTATTTCAAGAAGTTCTTTGTCAACTTCAATCCCCAATATTACAATTATCTTGATTATAAGAAGGCCTGGTCAAGAGCATTCATTGTTCCTTCACAAAATTGCTCACATTCTTGGTTCTTATTCTTCTGCAAGAAATTCAAGCAAGTCTCTGTTCCTTTATGGTTCCAACATACATGGTGGAATCATTTCGGTGCACAAGATGGGATTCTTCTTCCTCCAGTTCATGAGGGTTGGAGTCTCTTCAAGTCCAAATTCAATCCCTCTTCACCAATACCACAGCAGGTTCTCCTACTCTGGTTCTTCATCAAATTCAATCTCACATGGATCAACTGTTGGGATTTCACAATTTCAGCAGAGTTATCCACTATCAATCAAACGGCTCAACCAGTCCCATGGTTCTGCCGACGATTCAAAATCAAATGGTGGCCGACTTTCGACCACAGTCATGCTACAAAAGAAGGTGTCCTCAAATTCTTCTCTGGTGAACAGCGTCCAGCTCAACCTCTGATTAATCCGGTACCTTCTCAAGCTAAGCTTCTTAAAGAACATATCAAGAAGCAACTCAAAGGCAAGCCTACAAGAGTTCAACTAATCGAGACCCTTTCCATGATCGCTTCAGAAAATTCTGATGAAGATGATGATGCTACAGACTCCTCTGGTGGGCCATCCAATGAAGATGACTGCTATGGCATCTTTGCGCCATTTACGCAAGTCTTACCCCACTAGAATAATGGTGCCTCTCCATTATTGTCAAGAAGCCAGCTTCGCTAGCAGCCAAGTTTGTTGTCGGCCACAATAACCGACAGCATTTTTTTACTGTTTACAAGAGGACACGCGTGTCCACAGTACCTTCAATTATCAAGCATAGGATAAGCATCCAGCTCATCCTCCACCCAAGACTTCGAGAAACCTTATCTCGTCTCTTGTAAGTAAGCTGGTAGCTTATAAATAAGGAACCAAGTCTGAAGAGAAAACCAGACGAAATAGAACCCCTCTCCTGCTTATGTAAAACCATAGCTTTATAATCTTTCCTCCTGTTCCTCTTCTCCAACTAGTAAGTCTTTTGTACAGTCTTTTAAATTCATAAATATATAAGCTTTCTTATTAGTTTCTTTTCATTTTTACGAATTGTTTCTGCAAGAACATCTCGTTATACTATCTGAAACATAGTATCGGCACCGTTCTCTTAAACAATACAAGGAAATGCCTTTTGAAAATTTAATTTTATTTACAGCAGTATATTATCTTGTATGCATGTTTTTCTTCTATTATCTGTTTTTTCTCTCCTGTTATTCGTTTTCTGTGCTCTTTGTAAGTTTTCTTTGCTTAGCTCTCAGTCCTGGTAGTCCTGGGTAGAAATTGGTATAAGTGGTGAGTCCTAGGTGTCGTTGGTCAGCCGTTGATAGCGTTGGTAAGCCAGACAAAGTATGTTGGTCAGCCGTTAAGAGCCCTGAGTTAGTCGCCATAATGTGCGCAGTCAGATCGGGTTAGGTGGTCCCATACCGGTGTTCCAGCTGTAGGTGGTCCAGGCACAGTGTTCCCATTCCAACCTTCAAGAAACAGAATCATGTCTTTGTTTTCAAAATTTACTAGGTCTTCTAGTTCTAGGTCAAGCAATCCAAATTTACAAAACAGAATGGAATGTCGAATTCCAGAAGTTGAAAAAGATTTACAAAACTGGTCTATACCAGCAGTTCCATACAAGAAGATCTACGAGATCTCTCAATCACTATTTTCTCAAAAAGCTGAAGATCTGATAGACATAGTTGAACAAACTGTGTCTCTCAATGGATCTTTAGATTCAAAACAATTGTTTTCACCTCAAACACTTGACTATCTACACATTCAAGATTACAAATATATACATATTGGTTTGATCCAAATAGGACTTAAACCTCTCACAAGAACAGGGTTAGACACATGTGCCTTAATCGCTCTTCGCGATTGTAGACACAATAGGTTTCACGATTCTCTGCTTGGAATTGCAGAATCAACCCTAGCCACGGGTCCAGTTTACTTCAACTGCTACCCCAATTTCTCAGTGTCTCTTAAGGATCCAAATGTCCTTGAAACACTAACTCTCAATATCCAAACTTCGGGCTTTAATATGATCGAAGGATCTGAACCTTTATCCCTCATTTATAAGGTCACTTACAAGGCTATGAAAACTCAATTAAGCCCAAAAGCCTTAATGGAGTCTGAAAAAGGATATACAATTCTTTTTCAAGCTAATAAAGAAAAAACTAATGTGATTGCTCCAAAGACAATCCATTGGAATCAAGTCACCCTTCCAGACACTTGGAAGGTCCAAGGAGCAGCTGTCCCTAGGAGACTTCCCCCTAGTCAGCTCGACCATGTCTTTACTCTTCCAGATGGATCAGTTGAACTTAGGTTTTCTGAGGCTCGAATCACGAGACTCAATCCCTTAGATTTTCAATCAGGACGTAGATCTGAAGCTTCCTTCAGAACTGCTCCTACTCATCTCACCAGAGCACCAAAGAGCACCAACTCCAGATGCTCTTCCCCACCTTGATCTTGCGAATATAAGAACAAATCCCCAGTATCCGCAAGTCGTCCAACCAATCTACAATCCTCCTGAACCAGTTCAGGAAAACCAAGACCAAGACAATCAATCGCCAACTCAATCGGAAATGAATTTTCCTCCCCAACTTGGATGCTTATCTGTTCCCTTCACACTTGACAAAGAAGGAATAAGAGCAGAGTTTAATGATATTTCCAATAAACAAAGGCGTAAACAATTTTATGCTCAAACATCTGAGTCTGAAAGACTAGACTTAGGTAAACAATTTTATGCATGTTGTGAAGAAATGCATGAGAATTTACCTTTCTTAGATTGGTATTTTAATGTTCATCTTCAAAACATTAATGTTTTAAATGTCACTTCAAAAATTTGGCATACAATAGACAACCAAGCAATTAATTCTATCTTACCTCCATTAACTGAAATTAAAATTTCAACTCTTGGCTGTGATTTAATTGCATCCCCCATTAAGAATCCTTCTTCTGAAAGTACGGGTGTTAGCAAAATTATTCAACAGAATAATTACACTAACATTCTCCTTCATGAGATAGGAGACAAGATGGTACAAGAAAAACTTTTACAAGAACAACTTAAAAAACAAAAGTTGCAAGAAAAATTTGTTGTAGAACAAAAGCAAACATCGTACTTCACACCTTCGACTGTTTCTCAGAATAGTTTTACAACTCCAAATTCTTTAATCAAAGAAATTGATGCTAAATTAGCAGCTTTAAACTTTGATTCTAAATTAAGAATCAATACATTATCAAATCCTGATATTTGTGATTCTGACATAAGTGTTGATTTTGATCCTATGGCAGAGTTGGATAACTTGAATTTTATTCAATATCAAGCCAATCCCATAAAATATGCCAAAACTTATGGGAAAATTCAAAATCCACTTCCAACAACAAGAAACTTTTATCCAAGACCTTCCTTTCCAGATATGCAATTTGAGGAAAGACCCTTACAAACGTTTGGCTCATTCTCAACAGGAAACCTCTATATATGGAATATAGATGGCTTATCTGAAGAGAGCTTAATTGAATTAACCCAAGAAATGGTTATGATGGCATCTAGTCATCGTAGTGAGAACAAAGATGATAAACCATTGCCCATATTATCATCGCATGATTCTCTGGGTTAATTAAAGGATGGTGGGATAACTATTTACCCCACATCGAAAAATATGCAATCATTAATGTTGTTAAAATAGGACCTGATGGGCAACCTATGAAAGTTGAAGGTGACTTAACCATTCCTGATTCAGTCAATACTTTAATTTTCAACATTTTAAAGCATTTCATTGGAGATCCTGGTGAATTCCAGAATAAATCTAAAGACTTACTTATGATTCATAAATGTCCAACATTAAGCCATTTTAGATGGTATAAAGACATTTTTCTTAAGAAAGTCATGCATCAACCAGAAGCTAACAATCCTTTCTGGAAAAGAAAATTTCTCCTTGGCCTTCCTGCTATCTTTGCAGAAACCGTTAGAGGAAAATTACAAGAAATTCATCAAGGAGATATTCCTTATGAACGTCTTACTTTTGGAGATCTTATCTCCTTCATCGATAAATTTGCTTTACATATCTGTAATGATCTTAGGTTTAAAAATCAACTTAAGAAACAAAATATCAATGGACCAAGAGAACTAGGTGATTTCTATCAGCAATATGGTTTTGATGAATTTAGGATTCCAGACTCAAAGTCTTTTTCCAAACAACTCTACAGATCTCATCCTACAAGAAAATTTAAGTCCAAAAAACCTTATGGGCCTCAATTACCCAAAGATTTGGACAAGTATTACAAGAAGCCCAAAAGACATGGAACTCACAAGCCCAAGCCCAAAACTGATCAAAATAAAAAACCCTACAAGCATTATCCAACTTCAAAGCCTGTTTGCTTTAAGTGTGGACGCCCAGGCCATTATGCAAAAAATTGCAGAACGGCCCAAAAAATACATTCTTTACAAGCCCCCGAAGACATCAAACAGATGTTTTTACAAGTCCTGATGGATTCCAACGCGGACTCCTCAGAGGAAGATCTTCAGATCTTTAACATCAATCAATCTTCTGATTCTGATGAATCAGATCATAATTCTGACGCATGTGCAGAAACATGCCATTGCAAAGGCAAAAATATCAATATGTTTTCCAGTAAGAAAGAATCCTCTATCTTACTAGAATTTGTGGATAAAATTGATGACCCTCAATTAAAGACTGAATATCTTCAACATATTAAGTCTTCCTTAACTAAACAACAAACTGCTCCCGAAGTAATGAATCCCTTCTACAATCATAAAGAGATTATTGATAGATTTAAAAAATCTACCACATCTCCAATTCCGGTTAGTATTTCTGACCTCCAACAAGAAGTTAACAATATAAAAAAAGATATTGTTAGTCTTAAACAAGATCACTTTCTTCTTGATCTTCGTTTACAAGACATGCAAACAACACCCTTTGCTCAAGAAACCTCTTCTTCTGATCCAGTATCACAAGAAGAACCAAGTCAACAATTTTTACAATTAATCAACAAACCCATACTACACAAGGTTAAAATGCAAAAATGGTATGTCTCAGTTGATTTATTCATAAAAAAGGAATTGTTAATTTCAACAGTTGCATTAGTTGATTCCGGTGCAGATATGAATTGTTTTGCAGAAGGAATTATTCCTGCTCAATACTTTCAAATCACAAACCCAAAACTTTATACAACTAACAATTCGCAATTACAAATTCAATAAAAAGTTACAAATGCTCACATTTGTAAAGACAAAATTTTTATCAAGCAAAACTTTCTTCTTGTAAAAAATATGGTGCAAAAAATGATTCTTGGCACTCCATTTATTGCAGCCATCTCTCCTTTCTCAGTCTCTGAAGAAGGTTTTAAAACAACCATCTTAGGAACTGATGTTGAATTTAAATTTTTATTCAAACCTGAAATTATTGAAGTCCATCATTTGAAAAACAATGTTCACTTCCTTAATTTCATTTCTCAAAAACAACAACATTTACAATCTTTAAAACAAGAAATTGCGTATAAACGCATTGACAATCAAATACAAGATCTAAAACTCCAATCTCAAATTGTTCAATACCATGAACATCTCAAAAGAGAATTATGTTCTGACCTTCCCAATGCCTTTTGGCACAGAAGGCGTCATGTGATTCATTTTCCATATGAACCAACCTTCAATGAAAGCAAAATTCCAACAAAAGCTAGACCTATTCAAATGAATAGCGAGCTTATGGAATATTGCAAACAAGAAATTCAACAACTGTTGAACAAAAACCTCATTAGACATTCTAAGTCACCTTGGAGTTGTTCAGCCTTTTATGTTTATAAAGCTGCTGAATTAGAAATAGGAAGTCCACGCCTAGTTATCAATTATAAGCCTCTTAATCAGGTCTTACAATGGATTAGGTATCCCATTCCTCATCAACGAGATCTTCTTAAGAGATTACACTCTGCATGTGTTT
This sequence comes from Berberis vulgaris, assembly GCA_963556465.1. Lineage (NCBI taxonomy): Eukaryota > Viridiplantae > Streptophyta > Magnoliopsida > Ranunculales > Berberidaceae > Berberis > Berberis vulgaris. The sequence continues at coordinate 65,503,357 of OY747132.1, forward strand.
TTTCTAAATTTGATCTAAAATCTGGATTTTGGCAAGTCCAAATCCATCCTCATGATAGGTACAAAACAGCCTTCAATGTTCCCTTTGGACATTATGAATGGAATGTAATGCTCTTTGGCCTCAAAAATGCCCCGAGTGAATTTCAAAACATTATGAATGAAATCCTCTCATCCTTTTCTCATTTTACAATTGTGTATATCGATGATATACTTGTCTTCTCTGAGTCTATTCCAGCTCATTAGAAACACCTTTATCTTTTTGAAAAATGTATTCGAGATAATGGTTTGGTTTTATCACCTACCAAAATCAATCTTTTTCAAACCAATGTTCGATTTTTAGGACACAAGATTTCTCATGGGATGGTCACTCCCATATCAAGGGCAATTGATTTTGCAGACAAATTCCCTGATGAAATTAAGGACAAAACTCAATTACAAAGATTTTTAGGATCTTTAATTTATGTTGTTGATTTCTATCAAGGCCTTAGACTTTTACTTAAGCCTCTTTACAATAGACTTAAGAAAAGCCCAGGCCCATGGACTGAAGCTCATTCTCAAATAGTTCGTCAAGTAAAAGCCCAAGTCAAGAGTCTTCCTTGTCTAGGAATCTCCGATCCCAAGGCTTTTAAGATTGTAGAAACAGATGCGTCTAACCAAAGGTATGGTGGTATCCTTAAACAGCGTCATCCTGATTCTACTTCAATCCAATTAGTCCGTTACCATTCTGGTATATGGAATTCAGTTCAAGTCAATTACTCAACTGTCAAAAAGGAAGTTTTATCAATTGTTTTATGCATCATGAAATTTCAAGATGATTTAACAAATCAAAAATTTTTCTAAGAGTCTATTGTAAATCTGCTAAAGAGATTTTAACTAAAGATGTTTTAAATCTCGTTTCAAAACAGATTTTCGCCAGATGGCAAGGTTTGATTTCTGCATTCGATTTTGACATCGAATATATAAAAGGAGAAAACAATTCTCTTGCTGACTTTCTCACAAGAGAGTTTATCCAACAATGAGTTCTTCTCAAAACTCATCTTCTTCATAGGTACCTCCTGCGAAACCTCAATCCAAGGCTCAATATGCTATGCCGCCTTCTGCGACACAGCAAAAACCTCCTCTTTCATATGTTTTTACTCTTACCAATCCCTTTCAGCCTCTACAAGAAGCTGATTCAAGTTCAACAATGCTTCCTTTCAAAAGCCATCTTCTCAATCAAACAATCAATACGTTACCAAGACCTGTCTCGAGCCTCTATTTTTGCTCGAACCATGCCACTATGCACTCTACAAGGATCCACAAGCAATTTCAAGAAATGTCTTTCCTCCTGTTCCTCTTCTCCAACTAGTAAGTCTTTTGTACAGTCTTTTAAATTCATAAATATATAAGCTTTCTTATTAGTTTCTTTTCATTTCTACGAATTGTTTCTGCAAGAACATCTCGTTATACTATCTGAAACATAGTATCGACACCGTTCTCTTAAACAATACAAGGAAATGCCTTTTGAAAATTTAATTTTATTTACAGTAGTATATTATCTTGTATGCATGCTTTTATTCTATTATCTGCTTTTTTCTCCTGTTATTCGTTTTCTGTGCTCTTTGTAAGTTTTCTTTGCTTAGCTCTCAGTCCTGGTAATCCTGGGTAGAAATTGGTAGACGGGGACCCAACTATTGTACACCCCTAAGTATGAGAGTTTTAGGTTTTGTTGTCATCCTATTAAGCTATTTGGCTATCATGTTGTCCAACCAATGGTAGGACTAGAAAAAAAAAGGTTGAAATATAAATTATGTTTTGTTTCTAATTACACAGATACCCTCAAGCTAGTAAGAAATAAATAATGAAATGCTATAATCTATTTTTTCATTCATCATTCTTACCATGGGTGGATCCATGTGTTAGGCCTTATCTTTTTAAAAAATTTCACTAAATTACTCATATTTTTTACATTGCTCCCCTTTAAAATTTATGTTGCCCCCTTATAAAATCTTGACCTCTAACTCCACTAAAAATTAAAACAACAATTTTATTTTTATTTTTAACTCCACCTTCACCAATCCCAATCCCACTCAATCTCTCAATTTTTTTAATATCTCTATTTTTTTTTTAATTCCCACCATCTCTCTTTCTTTCTCTTTTTATAATCTCCCCCTCTCTCTCTTAATTTCTACCAACTCATTTTAATCCATTCACCCCCTACACACACAGAGAGCAACAAATAAACTAGAAGAGAGGTACCATACATGGTGGGTTTGCTTCCCATGTGATTATATTCATATTAAAAATTTTAATTGGGTTGGGGACCGGCCGAGGAAATTTTACATCGTCATCATCATTGGTTTTCTTTTGTTTTATTAAAAAAAATAAAGAAAAGAAAGAATTAAGATTATCTTACCTCTGACTCAGCTAGCATATAGTGGTAAGAGTGATGAAAGATTAGTTAATACATTAGATTAATTGGGGTTGGGATCTGATCTGCTTTTCTTTCTCTCTGATCTTTCAAAATTAAAAGTAATCATTTGGGTTTGGGGCGGTTGGAAAAACACAGTAGTCGTAGGTCGATTCAATTAAGATGTTGTTTGTATGCTTCACCTGAGCTAGCCCAAAAGGAGAAAACTCTCTCTCTATACACACATATATTTCCCTTTCGAGAAGACAGACAAGAATAAGAAGACAAAAGAGAGTGAGTTGGTTGTGTAAGTGTTATCTTCGGAGGCTCTGACTCAGGAGTGAGTTTCAAATAAGAGGAGACAGACAGATAAAGTAGGAAGAGAAGAGGAAGGAGGATCCCAAAAATAAAATTGTTGTCCAAAAAATTCACTTGAATCCGTCCAGTCCAGTCAAGCTACTGCTGCTACTACTCATTGGACTTGGACTATACCGTCCTGCTACCTCAAAGCCAGAAAGAAAGCCAGAGGTCTGCTCTTCGTCAACTCTCATCTTATATCACTATGCCTGCTTCTATTTTCTTCAAGTAAAAAGGGAAGCTCTTAATTAGCTAGCTACAATTGAATTAATCATGTCATGTATATTGTTTGTATGGTTGAATTAATCATCATTTTTTCACGATCATGCCATGTCACCTTGATTGCAAAAGATGATTGTAAAAATCCAATTTTTTAGTATTTTCGTAAATAGTTATGTACTGTTAGCCCCCCTTTATTTGCAATCCTGGCTCCGCCCCTGATTCTTCCCCTAGCTTTGTCTTTGTTTTCATGATAACTTCATGCACACAAATAACTAAATTTATGTGAGGATGAAATCAAAATTAGGGATATCCACTAACAACTCCAATTGGGTTCTTCCATAGTATGTATGTTTTAATTGTAAACCCAATCATAATCTCTCTAAAAACTCCAAATATATACTAGTAAGGAGAATAGTAGTTTACAAATTTATGTATTGTTTCAAGTAATGTGAGTTTAATTCAATTCAACCCTTTCAAGATAAAGAAGAGCAAAGATGGAAAACCATGTAACACTGTAACATCTGGTTACTCTCATTTGATTATTAGTTATCTTGAATTTAAACTAGAAGCCCTTCCTGTGAAATACTTGGGTCTCCCTCTCATCTCTTCCCGCTTGGACTATAACCAATGCCTCCCACTGATATACAGAGTCAGGAAAAGAGTACAATCCTGGAAGACCAGGACTCTCTCATATGCAGACAGGGTTACTCTCATTAAGGCTGTCCTGAACAGTCTCCATGTTTACTGGACTTCTTGTTTTATCCTGCCTACTAGCGTTCGAGAGGACATAACAACTATAATGAGGAACTTCTTATGGTCAGGATCAGAGAATTACACAAAGAAGCCAATGGTCACATGGCAACGTATCTACAGTCCTTATACTGAAGGAGGCTTGGGCATTAGATGCATTGAAACTTCAAATAAGGTAGCCATGACGAGGCATGTCTGGAACATAGTATCGAACAAGGACAACCTGTGGGTGAAGTGGACTAAGTCCAATCTAATCAAAGATAAAAACTTCTGGACTATGGACACTCCAATTGAAGCCTCTTGGTGCTGGCACAATATTCTAAAATGCAGGGCTCATGCTAGCTCACTTATAGTTCACTCCATAGGTGATGGACAGGACACTATGCTATGGAAAGATCCATGGCACCCTCAGGGTATTCTACTCAACCGGTTCCCACAACATCTAACCTACCACTCCTCACTTCACCGCAATGCAAAGGTTAGTGCACTCATTCAGAATGACAAATGGGACACGGGCAGGCAAGAAAGATTGAACATTGCTGACATCTGTGAAGACCTTGGACTGGTGGAACTCGACACTGAACATAGAGATGTTGTCACCTGGATGGGGGGTCACGATGGGGAGTTCTCAAACAAGAGTGCATACCACTCCAAAAGGCACAGATCACAATCCATATCATGGTCTAAACTTGTGTGGTTCACAGGAAGAATTCCCAGACATATCTTCACCACTTGGTTAGCCTTGCACAAGGCACTTAAGACACAAGACAAACTACTGAAATGGGGAGTCACTGATCGCTCGATGTGCCCACTATGTAGTGATGGTCCAGAGTGTGAAGCACACCTCTTTTTCAAGTGTAGATACTCTGGATTTATATGGACACGTATCCTTAACCAGCTAGGCTATAAACACCAACCGATGGACTGGGATGCCGAGTGGAGATGGTGTGAGAACAAGTTCTCTGGTAACTCCCCTATCAATGTGTTAAGAAGGCTTGCTCTAAATGCAACTACATATCATATCTGTACAGAAAGGAGCTGCTTCCAATCCAAGGTTAGAGATGCTACTGAAGTGGTGACCAGGATCATAGAAGATGTCAGGCTCTGAGTTTCAGTCTTGGACCTCCAAGTAGAAGATAATGCTGATAATCGAAGACTTTTTGACAAGTGGAGAGTTCAAGTGAATTTCAGGTTTTGTACACCCTCTTTGCATGCATGGCAGCGACCTGAACAAGGCTGGTTTAAAGCTAATTCGGATGGTTCACTGACAGGAACTAGAGGAGGTTATGGAGCACTAATCAGGAACCGTGATGGAGTGGTGGTGGCAGCTGGGGTAGGGAGTCAAAGAGCACATACTGTCCTTCTACATGAGCTTCAGGGGATAGAACTGGGTATCAAGTTGGCGCAGCGTTATGGACTTCAGAGAGTGGAATTTAGCATGGACTCCAATACTGTTGTTAAGTATCTCACTTCTGATAAAACTCTTCCATGGGAAGCAATTCACACTACTAGAACGATTAAGGGGGCACTAAAAAAGTTTGCGGGATGCAGGATCCGACACACAGTGCGGGAATCAAACCAGGCAACGGATAAACTGGCAAAGCTACTTCCTAACAATGAGTTTATAGAGATAATTCCTAGTTCTTTTGCTGAAGACATTAAGAAAATTGTATTTGATGATGCTAGGGATAGAAAATATGCACGAATGTAACTAATCTTCTACTTTTTTTTTCAGTGGTCTGGGGAGCCCATATAAACCCCCATGCTTGCCTTAAAAAAACACTGTAACATCTGGCAAAGTTTGTGTTCAATTTGACCCTTTTGAAACCTATGCAAAGGGAGATTTCTTGTTACTTACCCCTAAGGGTGGATGCACTCTACATGCACATATATTCAATAAATTTTTATTTTATTTTAAGGGCCTATGTATAGTTTATAAATAATTAGATGACTATAAATAAATTATTATTTAGATGCTTAAGTATAATTAATCAATGTTTCAGATAAACTGTTTTTGAATGTAAAAATATGAAATATGAATGACAAAATGGAAAAAATAAACTTTGTTGTAAGCGTATTTTTATAATGGGTTATTTCCCTTTTGATCCCCATTAGTTTATGACTATTCTTCTAGTACTCAAAATTTTTTATATTCCATCCAAACACCCAATTTGAGTATTGACTGTCAGGTCAAGGATATTGACCAACTTAAGCCATTCATATTTTATTTAAAGACCTGATTACCCTTTTTTTCAAGATGGATACAAATCTTTGTGCATCTCAAGGCAATCTTAGACCTTCTTCTACAGCTCCCTTGTCTATAACTTTTATCTCCCTGCACTATCTTCGTCTTCTTCCTCTCCCCCAACAATTTGGTGGTCGCAAAAAGTAACCATCCCACCACCAACCAGCCAAGCAACCCTCTATGGTTCGTAGCACTGTTGGTCGAATCACACGCCTTGCAGATCTGGGTTGTCGTTTTAAATCTTGCCCCCTTTGTGAAAGTGTTTGCCATTGTTGGTGGAAGGAAGGAAGTCCCTGTGCCAAAGGTGTGATGGCTTAGTGGTTGAGCAGTGGCGAGTGGTAACACTAGGCCACAAGATCGAATCCAGTTGGCGGCCTTGGGGTGGGAGGGGTTAAGGGATAAAAAAAAGGTCCCTGTGTGAGAGAAAGAGATATGTGTTTGAGAAGTGAGTGAGAGAGTGAATTACCTTGAATTAAATAGAAATGTGGAATCTTAGTTGAAACAACGAACATTGGCCAATGACATGACAGTTCAACGGTTAGAGCTTGGCGGATGGTACCACTAGGTCATGAGTTCAAACCCAGCTTGCGGCATCTTTATGGTTTCTGGGATCCTATAAAAACCTTGCTTGCCTTTCAAAAAAAAAAAAACAACGAACATTGGAATGAAGAAGACGAATGAAGACAATCTATAAATGGAATGAAATGGAATTGTTGACTGAGCGGGGAAACCCATTCTAGAAGCAAATGTGTCTTTCAAACTGAAAGTCAAGGTTCCTGATGGCTTTTAACCAAGCAAAACCATACAGGGTAGTGGATATTTTGGTGGATCAAACTTTTTCAAAGGAGCCCATATTTCTCTTGGATAATTTTTCCCTGTAAAACTCCATCTTCTTCACCAAATCTCAACATTCATTGGAGACGAGAGCTTGATTGAATTATTCAAGTCCAAAACCTCCCTTAGCTTTTGATTTGTAGATAAAGAAGATACTTGTTGCAAGAAAAGAGATTTTTGGGAAAGATTTGATTAAGGTTGTCTTGAGATACACACATATTTTATCACAAACAAACTTGTCATCTCAAAACAAAATTGTTCTGTACACGACTTCATCAATATGAGTAATTTGGTCTTTAAGGAATATATAGATGACTTAAGTCAGTCAATGTCTTTGACCTAACAGTCAAGAGTCAGAGTGAGTGTCTAACTGGAATACACAAAATTTTAGGTGCCAAACAAAAATAGACATAAACTAATGGGAATCAAAAGGGAAATAATCCTTTTATAATTTATAGATAATTGGAGGGCTTAAAATAAATTATATTAGGGGTTTAGATATAATATATTAATGTTTAAGAGAGATTGGTTTGGATTGTAAAAATTATGAAATGTGGAAGACAAAATGAGAAAATGAAAAAAGTTAGATGTAATGGTCTATTTATAGATAATTGGAAGACTTCAAATAAATTATGTTAGGAGGCTTAGGTAAAATTAATGAATTTGAAAGGGCAAAAATGTAAAAACATGTAATAATGTTTTTCTTTTAAAGACACAAACACCCTATGTCATTTTCACCACGTTTTGATTTTTCTTTGTAAATATTATAAAGTTGGGAGGACATTGTCGGAATCCAAAAGTTAGGTTGAAGACAAATGTATAATAGTGTTTTTCAATTAATAGACACAAATACCCCTATACTCTTCATCGATCTTTTGGTTTCACATGTAGTTATTAAGAATATGAGAAAGAAAAATGTGAAAGAAAAATTAGAGCTGAAGACATAATTTTTAGTGTTCATTTGGATAAAAATCATTATATAGTCCAGATGATTGATTTCTTAATTAGGTAGGTTATAGTTGTATGGTTCAAAATAAATATAATCGAAAAATCTATGGTGCCTGGACCTGTGCCTTCTCTATTGATTTCCTTGTCTTCTCATTTGGTGGATAACTTAATAGGAGAACAAGAAACCAAACTCTGATTATGTCACACATACTATAATCGTTGTTAGAAATGATACAAGGATAAATGTTTTTATTTATAATCCACTGATATTGTCCCCACTCAACCACCATTATAGAAGTGTACATTTTCATTTCTAAGAAACTAATCTCGCATGAGAATTGAATAATCCATCAAGTCATGTTGTCTATGCCAAGATAGTATTAGAAGAGTGTGTCTACTTCTCATTTATCCTTGTATCATTTTTAACAACAAATATGATATCTTGTAACCAACCAAAATCTTTACTATCACCAATCCATCTCTAAGGATTTAATTCAAGTCACCTTAGTAAACTTGTCTCATCTCGTTGATCATCCTTGTGATCAACCCAAATTTTGTTGGATGTATCAGTGTTGTCAATCCAAATCTGTGTTAGGGTTTGCCCATCTTGCCCTATCTCAAGTTCCAAGTCGCTCAAGTTGCAGCCCTACTAAATCCCACTAGAACCATTCTTAAGAGCCTGCCCCAGCGTCAGGCTAGGTCCAATACCCTCCATCATCCTAGAGATGCTCATAATGCCCCAATCAAACACAATCACACACACATAAAACCTCCCTGGCGCTGTCCATGCATTAGGGGCCTGGCACTCTAGATTATTTGATCCCACTAACTCAGTACTTAAGGGATCCGGGGGGGGGGGGGGCTCCTGTGCACATTTATCAGCCGTCGGATTAGATCCGACGGCTCAGATTCATGGATTCAAAAAAAAAAAAATTTGAATTTAAATGTGCACAGGATGTCCTCCTGTGCTTCCTGCGCATGACCCCCCTCAATCCGTACTTAAGCTGCCTGCAATAACCCGACGGCACAGTGAGGTGGGGTGAGAGAGAATAAAACTTGGAGTAGCAATAAGAACTTGACCAAAATTTACCCTTATCTTATTACATGACAGTCTCACCACTTCTTCACTGTTTCTGTCTCTCTCTCACTCTCACTCTCACTCTCATGGGATTCAAAGGGGTTTGCAACACAAAAGCAGGTTGGAGCCTTTGTGAGTGAAAGAGAGGTTCCTCCTCTTCATTTCAAAAACAAAATAATTCATAGAAAATTTCAAAAACAAATAATAAATAAACCCACAAAAAAAGAAAAAAAGCAGCTTTTTCGATCTCTGCTTCGTCCATCCTCTTTTGTACGGCCATGGTGTTAGACTCCGATCTCTCTCTCAAACCATCTTCTTCTTATCCCTTCGCTCTCACTCTCAGATCAAGCTTCATTGGCGCTTTGATGTTTCACTTCTTCTTCTAGGTGAGTAAACTGAAACCCCATCTCTAATCTTCCTGCGTTTTCAGTCACTTCTCCAACTATTGGAACTCAAGTGAAAGTCAGTTTTTTATTTGATCTGTGCAACTTCTTTCTTTTCTATGCGAATCTGTCATTTGGGTATCAGAAAAATTGGATCTTTTTTAGGATCCACTTCATTTAATAATGTGTTCCACAGATCTTGAAGCTTGGGCACTTGTTTGATCCCTAAAAGAGGCATCTTTTTGATGCCCTAGTTATGGATGAATGATGAATATGCATGCTCTACTGAGATGGTGGGAGTTTCTCTTGATGCCCCATAGTCTGATTAGAATCTCATTCGTTACGAATGCCATCGATTTAACTTCGTAGATCTCTTCAACTGTTGATGTAGTGAATAACTGTTACTTCTTTTGCTTGTTTCTTGTATTCTGTATGATAGGTAAAGAGTTTTCCTCTTTTTGATGGTGGTGTTAAGTTGCATTAGTAGACTAGTATCAGTATGCATGCAATGTTAATTAGTTATCATCTTTAGTGTTAATTAACTCCTCGGAGTTGAGTTTTTCAGATCATTTTATGGTTAATTTGGATATATTAGGTATTGTGCCCCCCTTCAAGTGATAAGATTTTTTTTTTGGAAAGCGAGCATGGGTTTTTAGGATCCCCGAACCTTATATTAATAAAAAAAATGATGATAAAGTTTACAATCGCTCATACGTTCACTCGTCTCATCATCTACAAAACAATAAACTTGCTTCAAAGCTTCAACAAAGAACCTAATTAGTTCTAGATTCGCTGTCTCCAGGTTAGGGAGTAACCTTGCAAAGTGTTCTGCTACTAAAGTGGTTGCATGATAGATCTGCCATAACTTTTCTTCCTCGTAATTACCAATCAATCCTTTAAGCACTCTCATGACCTGATTTATACCTAATGTGGGCCCCAGGATGTATGAGAAGTCGTCGTAAATAATCGAAACACAATGAATCATGATATAGAAACCATTGAATGCTAGCACTAATCTAGCATCCCTACAAGGTTCTAATAAGCATTTGCATTCTACCTGTATTATCATCATCAGTTACCTGAATTTAGGATTTGTCTTCTTGCTTTGAGAAGACCTTCAAGGAACATATTCCGTGGGAGGCTGTATTGTGGTGACCTCATGTTGTGATAAGAATTGGTTAATTCGAGAACATAAAACTTTTGTGTTAAATCGAGGGTTGTTTATCCAAGTCTGGAAGAAGTATTTGATGATTGACTTACCCTGTCCCCATATCAGTTCTTATTTATAAATTGCTGTTGTTTTGTAGCAAGATAGGATACAAATTGATACTCTCTCTAGGAATAAGTGAGCAATTTGTGACATGGTGGGAATGTATTCTTAATGCCCAATAATCTGATTAGGTTCGTAGATCTCATCAACTGTTGATGTAGTGCAAAAAAGATTATTTTTCCAGTATTTCTTGTATTCTGTATGAAGGCTAAAGAATTTCCCCTCTTTTGATGGGATGAAGTTGCATTAAGAGAGTAGTAGTAGTATTGCAATGTTAATTAGATAATGCCTTTCAAGTGGATTAACAATTTAATACTTGGAAATGAGCTTTCAGTTCATTTTATGGTTGATTTGGATGTATTGTGAACTGTGCATCCCTTCAACATATAGAAAATTGTTTTCTGCGCAAGGCAAATAAGGGTTGAAATGGACCCCACCCTATTTTATTAAATAATAGAGAAACAAGACCCAAGCTAAACAAGAGACAAAATTGTTAGTTTGTGAAGGTTTTCAACAACAAAAGACTTCTGATAAATCTAGGCTATTTATCTATGTCAGAAAGATGTGTTCAATGGTCTAGTTAAATCTGCTTTATAAATATTTGAGCTTTTGGAAAAAGATAGGATAAAGATGAATACTTTCTCATGATATATGCATGTGTTTTGTACTGATTTGATTCGGAAGAAGTGGGAAGAAAGATATCATAATTGAAGTTGTGAGATTTGGTATTCCAGGGTGCAATGGATGTTGATAACCTTACAACTTCTGCTGGCCTTGAAATGAGTCATGGCAATGGTACTCCCGAGTTACTTCCTCCCTCTGAAGAAAATATATTGATGTCGGAGACAGTAAATGGGATTGCTGATGGTAAGGAGGAAATTGTGGCGCCATCAGTAGAGAAAGGAATAGCTGAGTCATCTTCAGGAGACTCTACAAACAAGTCAAAACCTTCCGAGGAGAGCAATGGTTCAGTTGCATCCCAGGTATGTCACGAATTTGTTTGATTGACATGATTTTGCAATTTTTCTTGATTATGAACTTTGCTCAGTGTTCTTTCTACTTTCTAGCAACTGGGAGAGAAAGACATAGACAGCGTTAACCATTCCAAGACAAAAGTGATTCAAGGGAAAATCAAGAAAGAGAAGATTTCAAGCTCAAAAGGTGGTGTTTCTAGCTTGGAGAAGAAAAACAAAAATGGGAAACATGTAGAGGAAACATCTGCTGCTGCTTCAAATGGTTTGGGAGATATGAGATCTCGTCCAAAGCAATCTCTTGCTTCAGCAACCAACAAGCCGTCATCTAATGTTGTTAGCAAAGCATGTGTGGATTCTAGCAGGACAACAAAATCAGTATCTACACCAAGTACCACTCGACCTTCCCAGGTATTCTCTTTTCATCATCATCATCATTATTATTATTATTATTATTATTATTATTATTATTATTATTATTATTATTTATTTGATTTTTCTTACCTTCTTTACTCGGTGCAAACAAGATCATTTTCCCCTTTCTATCTTATATTGATGTTGTATGTTATCACACTTAACAATCATATTTACTTTCAACAGCAATTTGGGAAGGTTGGGAAGGCTGTGCTTACCCCCTCGGCCTTGAATGTGCAAGCTGATAGTGTGAAGTAAGTTTTAGTTGCATTTCTAGTTTTTCTCCTTGTTCTTTGCCTTGTCCAGTTGTAAACCTCTTTTTTTGTGCATATCTATCTAACAAATCACATAAAACTTAAAGCACCAAGATAAGGTTGTATATAAACTTAGTTTTATGATTTGTTTCGTCCGATGGGTTGGGGTTGGACTTAATGATGTTTTACCCTCAACCAGTCCCCAATAAGAGTGTATAAAGTTCGATTCCCATACCCAACATTTGGATTATTTTTTTTTTTCTTCAATTGTTGATATTGATGGTTAGGCATGCAAAGGCTAAATGATGAAGACTAAAGGGCGATCAATAATAAATTGGCTTAATAAAGTTTTGACAAGTTATAATGGGGTGTTAATGCTAAAAAAAGGTAGAATAAACTCTATTATTTTTATTATTAAATTCTTTTTTTCGAACTCCAATGTTAAATTTTTATTGTGCCAATGGCATGGGCAATACACTAGTCTGTTACATGTTAGATTTAACCTAGGGATGACTATGTTATTGGGGTTTTCTTACTTTATGTTTTCGAAAATTATGTTTTGTTATTAAGTCCTGGGAGTTATGTTGCTTGGTTTCTTTTCTGTTGTGACTAAGTTTAAATTATTCTGCAGGCATCATGTGAAACATGAGAAGCCTATGACAGAAGAACCCAATAAAGTTGAAGAGGACACACGCTCTTCTTCTTCGTATCCATTTAATGGCCGAATTGCTTACATTACATTCATACTTCTAATTAACGAGTTTACTGTACTCGTTGTTTATCCTTAAGTACTTCGCAGAAGTCCTACTGCAGGTTCACAATCCCGGCGTGTTGGAACTCTTCCAGCCTACAGCTTCAGCTTTAAATGCGATGAGCGAGCTGAAAAGAGAAGAGAGGTTGGTTTGCCTTACTGTTAGGGAAGTTAACGTTACATTTCTCTGTGGCGACAATTTTGTTCAATCAACTAACAATCACCTCTATCTTCATGCTTGTCAGTTCTACTCAAAGCTTGAGGAGAAGATCCACGCAAAAGAGATGGAAAAAACCAACTTGCAGGCCAAATCCAAGGTAACCCCATGCTCTTATGTTCAGGATGAAAAATCGTCGGTACTTTTAATTGATGGAAGGAATTTTATTCGTATAGTGACATTGTGCATGCAATATATGTAGGAGTCTCAAGATGCAGAGATTAAGCTTCTTAGGAAGAGCTTGACTTTTAAAGCAACACCCATGCCGACTTTTTATCAAGAACCTGCACCTCCCAAGACGGAGTTGAAGAAGGTAAATTGTCTATTCTCTTTATGATAAAATGTAATGCATCAGATTCAATTTCTTATAGACCTATCATATGCAAGTATGTTGAGTGCTTTTTGTATCTTGTATTGTTCTTGAAACTAAGTGCCCCATATTCTTGTTCATTTTCATTGCCTGTTAATTCACCACATTTAGTACCTTGTTTACTTAGGAAAGATAGGATGCTGTTTCACCTACCATTGCCTTGTTTACTTAGGAAAGATGGGATGTTGTTTCACCTACCAGTTTTTTAATGGTTGTTTGTTTGGGCACATATAATGATATGATCGCTCCCTACTTGTCATTTCCTAAACTATTTTTTTGTCAGCTTGATAGCAGTAGTTGTTTCATGAGTTACATCTTTTTTTGGACAAAAGGAAAATATGGTAATCAAAAAGCTCAGTTTTGCTAACCTGTATATTGTGATTGGATGTCAAGTTTTGCCCTGGGCTCGTGGTTGCAAAAATGTTTTTTTTGGTAACGTGGACCTTTTGATTTTCTGATTGGTTTTTTTATGGGTTTTTGTTTGGTTTCTCTCGAAACCTTTCCCAACTTACAAAAGTAACAAAACCAATCATACGTTTTAGGGCTGTCAATGGATAAGATTTGGGTAAAAAAATGTTTAAATTAGGCTTGATCGGATCGAATTTCGGATTAAAATCCAACTTTTCCTAAGCAATTTTTGCAACTTCAGGACCCAAATCCAATCCATTGACATCCCTAATTCATTTCCATCGTTTTAACCTAATACCTTACCATCGGCCACTTTCGGCAACAAAACAACCAAAAAGAAACTAAACTTCCATCATCAAATACGCATCTGTTTCACTACCTTCGCCTTCACATCCTCTTGTAATCTTTGTCCTCTCAGGTGAGGAGAAACAAACAAGAGTCCCATCAGGTTCAAATTCACATCCCAGGGTTTTCAAATATTCCTCGCTCGCTTGATTCACTGTCAGAGTTGTGGTGTTGGTCTATCTCAGATTCGATCTCTATCACCTCTTCAAGTCTGGACTCGGGTTCTATCTCGTTTTTGTCACATAGTCGATTTTTATCACCTCTTCAGGTTCGAAATCAGGTCCAGTTGCAGTCAAAAGGTCCATTGATACCTCCTAGCACTCAATCGGTCACTTCCTGCACTCACTAGGACCTTCCTTATCTCTACATTGCAGGCAAACCATCCTTGAACTCAACCATATGGCCTAGCCACAATGGACTTGTGATTTCTCGCAAGATCTCGATAAGGAGCCCCGACCATTTTGACACTTCTGCCTTGGTTTCCTCTGTATCTGTGAAGATAGAGGTTCATTGTCAATATGGATTATTTCAAGATTGAGAAGAAGCTTTTTGGGATAGACTTGATCAGGGAAATATGGTTCTAGTTAGTTGACACAACACCTCACCTTTGCAATATGGTGATTGTCTGGGTTTGGTGGTTGGCTGAGCCATTTACTGCAAAAGGGAAAAAAAAGGGACATTAGCTTCAAGTCAATGGCGAAAAGAACAAGATGACCACTTGTGAAAATTTAGACAAACAAGTTTAGTACATGTGCCAAAACTTGGTTTTAATGGGATCTAATTACAAACTGTTCATCATCCCATCTTCCCAGCTGATGGCTATCACTAGGAGGATTGTTCAAAAAAGCTCTAGAACCCAAATCAATGGTGACTTCACCTACATTCGCTGTTACCCTACACATAGACACTCGACCTACTCCCATTCTCCATCACAACCTTCAACGTCAATAGCATACCTAGTCAACCCAATCCCTCACCCAACAACATTGTCATCGCACCCACGAAAGGCATCTGGATAAACCATTTACCCACCCCTCACATCCCATCAATCTCTCAGCAACATCAACTCCTAACATCTACCCCGAAGGCCAAACTCATAACCTAGTGCTATCAGCCTCCTTTGGTCACCACATTTTAGTAGATGATTCTCACATGGAAAATGGATGATGATCCTAGCTACTTTGGACTCTGATGACCTTTCCAAACAGTGATCAAGAGATCATATTTAAACAACAGTGAGAAAGTAATAAGTAGGGAGAGAGTAATAGAAAACCAACCTACAATTTCAAACTACCTTCCTACCTTTCAACCCAACTTGCACTAGAGACTACTACAGAAGGAGGTGATGCTAGTAATGTTGAAGGTTGGAGGGTTTATAATAGAAAAATAACAAGCACAAGCAAGTGAAGGGTCAAGGCCGTTATTGTGCGTGTGGTAAGTTTAATCATGACACATCGCTTCAATTCAATGAACAACTGTGGCTCAACATACCATCTTTGGATCTTATTCATCCCTCCATAACTTCTGATCCTCAGGCATTCGAAGCATCAAAATCTCTCCCTATCTCTGCCAAGTTGTCGAGCTGACTCTCATTACAAACCAACCACGACACGCTGGCCTACAACTTAATTGCAAGTTGTGGATGCAGAGCTAGTACAAACCAACTGCGACACGCTGGCCTACAACTTAATTGTAAGTTGTGGATGCATGGCTTATTAAGCTTGTTTGGGAAGAGATCAATTTGCTTGGGAATTCATTTATTCATTAGGATTTGCTTGTTTGTTCACTTTGGAAACAATATTGTTTGGGTGTGTTATTTCAAGTGCCTTCTCTCTGTTAAGAACCAACCAATACTCAACCCGAGCTATCAAGGAGCGGAATGCTAATTACTTAATTAGAATTCTAAGCTAATTACTTAATTAGGATTCTAATATTCTACCACGCTTCCATAGTCGACGTTCTCGTTGGTCTACTCTATCGACACTGCCCAATGGTAGCCTTCACTCCCCTATTTGTATTACACCCTTACATATCATATTACTAAATTACTTTAATCTCGTCTTTAGGTTGTGCCTTCTAGGAATCAAACCTTGTTCGTGGGATTCGACTTTGATACCAATTGTTAAGAACCAACTAATACTCCTCAAAAGCCTGAGCTGTCAATATTTTCTCACCCTCTCTCCATTTAAAGACTTTTCTCTCTCCATTTAAAAAGAGTTCCTCCGATAATTTCATTCGGGCAATTTTAAATGTTTATGGACTTGCTGATCCCTCCGATTGACAACAATTATGTGAGGAACTCCAGTGCATCCAAGCTAGGGTCGTTGGAATGCTCTCTCGATCCTTGGCAGAGGCTTCAAAGTTATTCAAAATTTAAATGAGAAAATAAAGCCTACCAAGAGGAGTATTCGGATAGGATTCTTGTTGGAAAAGTGTTGGCTTGAATAGTCCCACATCAAGAAAGGAAGAGTTGTCACAAAGGTTTATAAGGAGATGGTCCACTCCCTAATAGCAACGAGGCATTTTAAGGAAAAACCCCACACCACCTAGGCCCAGATGAAAGGCCACACCCGAAAGGTGGTGTTTAAGTTGGGGACAATGTCGTTGCTATGTATAGTGGACCAAGGGGTGCGCGCAAGTGCACGTGCGTGACGCCCCAACAATTGGTATCAGAGCCGATGGTTCAGCTGGGAATCGGTCGGCGAGGTGGAGGTGGAGGTATTTCGAGATGTTGCAGACCGGTGGATGGATTGTAGGATGTGTGACGATTCGCGCCAAGGTGGAGATTGTTGGGAAAGTGTTGGCTTGAATAGTCCCACATCAAGTAAGGAAGAGTTGTCACAAAGGTTTGTAAGGAGATAGTCCACTCCCTAATAGCAATGAGGTCTTTTAAGGAAAAACCCCACACCACCTAGGCTCAGATGGAAGGCCATACTCGATAGGTGGTGTTTAAGTTGGGGACAATATCGTTGCTATGTATAGTGGACCAAGGGGTGCGCGCAAGTGCACGTGCGTGACGCCCCAACAATTGTTGAGAAAATGTTTGCTTGAATAGTCCCACATCAAGTAAGGAAGAGTTGTCACAAAGGTTTATAAGGAGATGGTTCACTCTCTAATAGCAACAAGGCTTTTTAAGAGAAAACCCCACACCACCTAGGCCCAGATGGAAGGCCACACCCGATAGGTGGTGTTTAAGTTGGGGACAATATCGTTGCTATGTATAGTGGACCAAGGGGTGCGCGCAAGTGCACGTGCGTGACGCCCCAACAATTGGTATCAAAGCCGATGGTTCGGCTGGGAATCAGTCGGCGAGGTGGACGTGCAGGCGGCACAGTATTCAGGGGATAGGCGTAGGCGCAGGGCAGAGAGCCAGATCAGGTGGAGTATCGCAGGTGCGCGGTCCGCCAGATGAATGATCCAGATCCTTGCCGAAATGGTGTCCGAGAGTATCCTACAAGTCTGGACGAGGTGGAGTTAGTGCGGAGGTTGCGACTAGGTGGAGCCAACAACGCCGAGAATAGTCGAGCCCGTACACCGAGTGCTATCCACAGGATCGTGGTTGCAATGAGACTCGAGGAGAATGTGTACTTCGAGATGTTGCAGACCGGTGGATGGATTGTAGGATGTGTAACGATTCGCGCCAAGGTGGAGATTGTTGGAAAAATGTTGGCTTGAATAGTCCCACATCAAGTAAGGAAGAGTTGTCACAAAGGTTTATAAGGAGATGGTCCACTCCTTAATAGCAACGAGGCCTTTTAAGAGAAAACCCCACACCACCTAGGCCCAGATGGAAAGCCACACCCGATAGGTGGTGTTTAAGTTGGGGACCATATCGTTGCTATGTATAGTGGACCAAGGGGTGCGCGCAAGTGCACGTGCGTGACGCCCCAACAATTCTTAATGATTTCATGAGTGAGTTTGGTCTGATTGATTTGTGCTAAAGGGTGGTCGATTCACCTAGTCCAACCATAGGAACCAACCCATCCTGTGTAAGCTTGAGTAACTTTCAAGAATCTTTGGTAGTCAGCTCGTTCTGATCATCACTGTGCGCTTTAGGTTCCTAGACAGGTGTCAAAGCCTTCTTCTTTTAGATTTAAGTTAATGTAGTTCGAAGATAAACTTTAATTCTGTCAATTTATGATCGGTGGAAACAACTTCCCGACCAAAATCAACCAGGTTTCAGCCTGTGGAGTAAGTTTAAAGCCTTAAAAGCCAAGTCCAAAGACTAAAATTCCAACCACTTTGGAAAGCTGGATACTCTGATTGACAGGCAGAAAAAGATAATTGCTGTTCATGACCAGATTGAGGAAATCAGGTTGTTGTCAGATACAGGGGGGAATATAGATTGAGTTGCAAAGTTGAGCTTGACAAACTCCTTAAAATGGGTTTCCATCTCTTGGAAGAGAAAATCAAGTGTCCAATGGGGTAAGAATGGAGTTTTTTACTCCAAATTATTCCACATTTGGCTAATCATAGAAGAGTCATCAATTCAACTGATGCCCTTTCCATCCATAACTCTCTTGAGACAGGAAGTTGTCATTGCTGTTCATATTTCAATATATCTAGGAAATGTTTAAAGAACAAAAACAATGGAGCCCCAAGCTTAGTGGTATGGTGTTCAACTCTCTTGATTTGTTTGGTTTTGATGACTTGAAAAAAGACATCTCTGAAGAGAAAGTTAAATGGGCTTTACATGAGCTTGGGCCTGGAGTTGGTGTAGTTGCAGGCATTGATGGCTTCCCAATTGATTTCTTCCAAAAGTGTTAGAATGCTTGTATACCACTATATTGGATTTCAAGGCATGTAGTGGCAGAATTCAACAACAATAGCTTTATTGTTGGAGGCTAAACTC
The DNA here is from genome assembly GCA_963556465.1 of Berberis vulgaris. NCBI lineage: Eukaryota > Viridiplantae > Streptophyta > Magnoliopsida > Ranunculales > Berberidaceae > Berberis > Berberis vulgaris. Next base: position 65,522,414 of record OY747132.1, read on the forward strand.
TACTCTTATCTGTTTCATTCCCAAAATCAAAGGGCAACCTCCATTTCTGAGTTCAGGCTCATTAGCCTTTGTGGTAAAAAAATTTTCTAAGTTTTTGGCCATGAGAATTAAAGTTCATGAGGTTCCTAGTCTCTCCTTTGGTCCTTTCTTTCCAACCAGTTACTGCAAATGAAGGGAGGCAATTCATTGATGTCCTCTTATTGCTAATGAGTTGATTGATTCTAAGCTCAAAGCTAACAAGTTTGACCTGGTCTGTAAGCTGGACTTCTCCAAAGCTTTTGGTCCCTCATTGATTATATATATCAATTAAAGAACTTGGATTGCTGCTAATCTCAGGTCCTCTAGTTTCCCTATAAAAGTAAATGGGCATCCCAAGGTTTTTTTTTTCAAACCTACCATGGGAATCAGGCAAGGGGACCCCATTTCTCTGATTTTTTCTTTGGTTACTGAAGCTCTCACTCATATGGTTATGTAAGCTGACTTCTATTATTTGATCAAAGGTTTCAAGGCTGCAGATAATTGGACCTCTGTTCCAGTCCATCTTCCAAGATGCGTATGACACCATTTTATTCTAGATTCCTCATATGAGCAAATCAAGGTGTTCAATCCCCTTTTGTTGTGGTTCAAAGTGGTCTCTAGTTTGGGAATCAGCTTCAATAAAACTGTGCTGTATCTAATTGGCTAGGTCCCTCATTTGGGAGAGCTAATGGATCTTCTTAACTGCAAGGAAGGTAGATTACTAAAACATACTTCAGCAGGCAGATGTGGAAGCTAATTATTGATAGAATCAAGAGTAGGCGGGCTATGTGGAAAGCTAATACATCTCTAAGGCAGTCAGATTAACCCTGATGAGAGTCCATCAGTAGCATTCTAGTCTTCATGGTGTTCCACAAACACCATGCACATTTCTATTCAAAATGACATTAAAAGATTTGGTAAGAATTTTCTTTGGGGATCTAGTGGAGAGTCAAAGTTTTCCTCTTGTCAATTGAAAAGAGATCTGCAAACCCCAGATAGGTGGCCTTGGCATTGAAAGAATGAACCATTTCAATGAAGTCTTACTTTCTAGTGGCTGTGGAGATTTGGGACCGAGCATGAAGCACTATGGAGAGTATTATTCAAAAGAAATATGGGTTGGACAATCTTGGTTGGTACACCAAAACCCCCATTATTTCTTATGGTTGTGCTTGATGGAGGGCTGTTACGAATTTGAAACCCCAAAATTTCAAAGGTATATCTTTCAGAGAGAGATTGCTATTCTAGGAGGACACCTGGTGTGGTCCTAAGCCTCTTAAAAATCTGTTTCAGTCAATCTTTAGGGTTTGTCATAGAAAATTAGTTGTTATCGCCAACTGCTTCCGAGCTTTGACTAGTAATACCCAAAACTGAACCTTTCTCCCAGAAGAGGCATAAGAGAAGATGAGATGCATCAATTAATCAATCTAATTGACACTCTCAAAGAGTTAGTTATTACTGATGATCCAGATTAATGGGTTTGGAATGACAAAGATGGAAAATTCCCGTTTCTCAATGGACGGTCACCGTAAATCCATGCAAGTTTCTTTGGCTACTGCAAACCAAGCATGCCTCCCTTCCCCATTGGCCACGGAGTGTTTTGGATGAAGATCTTCCTCCTAGAGCAGAGTTATTTATGTGAAGTTGGCAATGGTAAAATTCTAATAGCAATGGTCCACACTGGACAACCTGGCAAGAAGGGGTCTCATTATTCTCAATATATGTAGTTTATGTGAAGTTGACTAGGAATCCTTGGAGCACATTTCCTTTTTGTGTTCTTCATCAATCAAAATATGCTTTTACTTTGTACTCGAGTAAATGTCCATCCCCCTTAATCTGTCCTTTCTCTAATGGGTTAGTTATTGGCGGAGAGATTCTCCCAACCAGAGGTGCTTGGCTTTTGAACAACTCCTCATTGCTACCATGTGGTTGATTTGGAAAGAGAGAAATAACAAAATTTCGAAAGTTCTTGGAAGGAGTTGGAGCCATCATCAATGACATTAAACCCCTTATCTGGCACTGGGGGTTCCGCTTCCTAAATGGGGTTCCATTCGATATCTGTATGCTATATTCTGAAAATTTTTACATTTTTTAATTGATCCATTTATAGGAGTGGTTTCTTTAATATATTGCTTACAACTACTGATTAAAAAAATCTCATTTTTGTTGCCATGTATTTTTAGTGCTACTTTCCCCTAAAAAACTCATATTTATGTATGAAAAGCGTGTACATTCTAATTAAAAGAAGCAGCTTATGCGCTTTGAATAAGGAGATGCTACAAGTTTTAAGTTTAATGAGGATATTTGTGTACGGGGCAGGATTCTCAAAGACAGATTTTCATTTTGTAGACTGTTCGCTTTATGTGACAAGAAACATGTTAAGGTGTGTGAAGTTTTGTTGTTAGATTGCGCCTGCATATGGATGCATGCAAGTGACCTCTGGAAGCAGAGAAAAGTGGTTGAAATGGAAAGGCATTGCTTAAGCATTTCTAAAACAAAAATTTGTAAAGTTGTAGTGAGACAGGTAAACTTCATGATACATTTTCATAGAAAACCATAAGGTATATGAGGAAGTTATATGAGTAATGATTAGGACCAATAAAGATTAAAAAAAAAATCAGAAAAAATCCAAATTGTAGTGCCTGCCCCAATAAGTGATAAATTTAGTTCACTGAGATGTTAAAGTCTTGTAGTTGATAAAATGAATGGGCAGGGTATTGGATAGAAAAACTATATACACTGATGGTCCTTAGTGGTAGGAAAAACAAAATGAACGCGAGCTAACACAATATAAGCAAGAGTTAAGATGCCTAAATTAACAATCAATATGAATTCAAGTAGAATTCCGTGTTGGAATCGCATTGGATATGGAATCATTATTCTTAGTACCATGAAGCACAAAAGAAACTCATTATTCAATTTAAACTCTCTAAGTTGAAAATTTACTAAACCCATATAAATTTTCACAAAGACAAACATATTGTCGTTGTTTTATCTAAATCAAGTAAAACCATTCCTGCGTCATTGTTTCTTGTTTCAATACTTAAAAGAATGTCTTTCATATGAAAAAAATAAAAATAAAATACACCCATGCTCCTTGTTTTAGCCAAATCATGTAAAACTATTCATGTTTTACAGTTTCTTGTTTGATATTTTTACAAAATACCCAATTATGAGCATATTAAGTTCCACTTCATACACTTAGTGCAACAATCTATTTTGATTTTAACTAAAACAAACATATTGATTGTATCATTTACAAAGTTAATCAAACTCATTGATGTTCTCAAATGTTTAAAAAAATCCATGCAATTCAACTTATTTTGAATACCCAGCTTGTGTGTCTTCCCGTTGTTGTCAATTCCATAACTTCTAAATTCCATTAACCCATAATCGAAATTCATAGAGAGAATAGAGATTCGTGAGAACAATTGTATACCTTCCATGATTGCATACCCATATAAGAAATAGTGTGATTTTGGAAAAAAATTGCGGTCGTGAATCACTCAAATATCATAATCGCAGCCCTAAATCACCCAATCACTGAATCACAGAGAACAGTGAGAGCAGAAAGAGTTTGATTATGACGAAATCGCAATCCAAGATCACTGCGGTAATCCCATTGAATGGAATCTCACGTGAAGTCGAGTGGATTTGTGTATTCGGCTGAAACTTGTATGAGGTGGTTCGAGTACGGGTTCGTTGGATAAACTTAGGGTCGATGAGGAAGATATATTAGTGATCGAGAGATGGAGGACAAACATTTGAGTGTTGTTGATATAGGTTTAACGATGTAGAACATGTATTTGGGGTACCAAGTTGATGAAAAATCTATTTTATTATTTGGTCTTGAGATGGAAGCCAATCACTTCGGTGTGGAATCACTTTAACCATTTTGGGGTCTCTTGAGTTGAGTCTTTATGAGAAGGCTCATGAATGCTCAAAATCTTGAAAGAATTTATCTTCACAAAGATGCCAGGATATTGGTTTGGAGTATTATAAAAGAAAGAATTGAATCAATGACAAATGAAGGTCTGTTTGCCATTGTCTTCCTTATTTGGTTCTTGCGTTGGTGTCCAATAAGATGATGTGTGGTAACATGTGGTTATTGAACCTTTTGAGTTGAATTTTATCTTTATTTACTACCAACTTTCTTATTTTTCCTCATAATTAAAATCTTAAGTTCTCAAGGATTTTTTATTTATTTATTTTATTTTAAAACCATCTATAGATTGTTTCAAGCATTGTTATTGTTTTCACATTGGTTTAATCTGCATTTTCATTTTGCTTATGAAACAAATTCAATTTGTTTTTGTTACAAAGTTAACCTTGGCTTTTCCTAACTACACTTTGCAATGTAGTGCTCTCAATTCTTCTCTTTGACCACCCGCCACAATTATGTTAGTTAAATGTTGTTGGGAGCATCTATTCTTATAACCAGTGTACATCAATACTCATAAACTAAAAATTAAATTAGTAAGCCAAATAGTGTTGAAGTAAACTTCGTACAAACTCTATGAATTTTATACACATAATAGTGTAAATAAACTTTAATCTTCTCAACTTATCCGAACTCTGCAATATATAGAATTTTGCTTTTCTGCCCAACTTCACATCCAATCCATACTATTTGGAAACACAGATTGATCATAAATATTAACTTTTTTTCTCTCTCTAGAACATCTGACTGAAGTTTGTCCAAATACAATCTAATAATTCCTACATCCAAATTTGATAAACAATTGGAGAGGGGGGATGCATTCAATGAAATCAAATTGTCCATCTATCCATAAGCATGTAATATAAAATGTCATCTGGAAGGGTCATTTCCTAAAATACATACTATACCACATAAAAATCTCACTCACAATACTTATAGTATCGCATAGAACACTCAACATTGATTAAATTCTCACGTTAATGTTAAAAAAAAATAATTTCTCTATACAATTGTGGAAGCAGAGAATGGGATTGACTTGCATAGATATGATATAGGAAGACTGATGGCCTTTCCACAACACAAACTGATGGCCTTTCAATACTTGACATCCTTTTTGGACTCTTCCATTTTTATTTCAGAGAAGCTTTGAAGTTTCTGTATTGCATTGCAATTGTGCAGGAGATAATGATATGGGTATCGAGATCCAACAAAACAAAACACCATATCTTTCCTGTAAAGAGAAATATCAACTGCAAATTTTTTTTTTTTTTTTACGGATTGAAGTACAAATACTTGCGCTTCAAGCCCTCAATGTTGTAGTGTCCCGGAGAGGACACACTTTCTGTTTCAAATGTGACGTTGTTTTTAAGGGTTAACATGACCCTGTTGACAATCTTAAAACTGGGAGAACTTCAAGAGGGTCGTATAAACTGTCTCTGATGTGTGAGATGGGCCAGCTAAAAGGATTCGATGTATTTGATCCAAGCGTTGCAATTGTGATTAAGGAGTATTTATAAAGGAGGAGCAATGAGTTGGAGATTTATTCTCATCCGTTGATTTCGATATCAATGGATGATAGGAAAGGGTGCAACTTTTGGAGTGGGTTGCATTTGTACTTGTACTTCAAGTGAAGTACACCGCTCAGCTCTTTAACCAGGGTTTTTCATTTTATATTGTAGACGACCACTTCATATTATACCTTTTTACTTGAATTTTTGGATTATTTACAATTACCACCTCCAATGTTATCATAAGAAGCCCCGTGTCATTCTGATGTTGACCAATGACCTAAGGAACAAAAAATTCCTCAACACTTAGATAGGTTCTTAATCCTAGGAAACAAAAGTCCAACTATACTGCTATTGTTTTGTACACCTAATAACTGTACAACTGGTGTTCTGTGCATTTGTACATTTGGAGGCTTGATATTATGATAAATACGGTTTCTTACGGAAGTTGTTGTTCATCATGGTTTTATCCAAGTAACATCTTTTAAAGTTGCCCTCGAGGAAGAATCACTTTCTATAAAGGTAATAAGCATCCTCTGAAGATCAACTGAAAGGGTTTCTTTTGAGCGATTCTTTATTAATTGGGAGAGGCACTTTGTTACACTTCTTGTCAAATTCGCCAGTCGACATGAGGGGTATGAGAGGAAAATGCAAGGCTTTCCCTTATAATAGATGCTAATCATTTCGGCAGTTTCCTAAAGAGAACATTGCAGTCCAAGACTATCATAAGTCACTAGAAAGGTTAATGATCATGTCTGGCTAGAACCCAATAGCTTGATTTCTTCAACATAACAGCTAACTAGCTCAAAGCATGCACGAGATCAACATTTACCAAGCTCATCATAAGCTCATCAACAAAGCGTCTGGGACGATCAACATATACCAAGCTCCCACATTACTTTGCTCAACGTACTCATCAGGTAGTTGAAAATCAACTATGTTAGCCCTGACACATTTAGACCACAATCGTATTGTAGGTTTTTAAGTTCTAAATTTATTGTTATACAAGTAGCCTCGTTTTCATCATCATGGGTAGAAAACTGGAAATGTGGTCGAAAACTATACCTTTATTGATGTCCAGATAGTTTGTGAGCTAGTACTCTGTTGTGATCTATATAGTACTGATAGTACAGTCTTTGCAAGTCCATATGATTTTCGCTGTCCATTCTGGGGCATAAAAGTTTTTGAAGAAAATCCTAGTCCATTGTTAGGCTCTCTCCATTAGTCCGTTTTCTGTATACGAGTCTTCCTAATGGGAGCCACTGAACCTTCACCCGGTTATTAGGAGTACATTTTTACTTTTTCATTGATTAGCCTCCGGGCAGTGTTGTTCAAATTGTTGAAAAATTGCGATTTGACTCGACTTGTACAACAAACTGTTTTAACTCAGTGTTTAAATCGCATATTTACCAAATCATGCAAAATCGCAACCCAAAAACTAGAATAGAAGAAGAGGACAATGATGGAGAAGAAGAAACAAGAAGAAAGTAGAAGATGGGAGGTACTCTCTGGTCATCACCTCCTCTTTTTGGCTTCTCCACCATCTTCTACCATTAGTTCCATCACGCAAGAAAGTTCTATCATTCATTTTCTTGTAGGTTTCGTTGAGGGGGGGGGGAACTCCAAGGAGAGCACCAAAGATGCACTTGGACCAAATGAAATTGAATTTTAATGAATGATAAATTTGAAATGAAACTCAATGAAATTGTATGAATGATGAATTTGGACTTCAGTTGGGCTTGATTTAATTAGTTTTTTCCTTTCGGACTTATTTTTTTGATAAATTATGGATATAATTGTAGATATTTCTTAATTAAAATACATATATTTATAATATTATGAATCTTATGATCTATGATTAAATTAAAATCTTATCCTTTTCGATTTACTATACGATTCACTAACACTGCCTTCGGGCGGTTAGATGGAGTAAAGCAAGTCTTCATTGCAACATGGAAGCAACTTGAAAGGTGGCAACACCTTATCAATAGCCTTCAGACATTGTTTCAATTACCCTTTGAGGGTCTCACCAGTAGCCGTCGGGCAAGAATAAATAAACAAAAATGGCAACAACTCACCCCCCCCAAAAAAAAAAAACTATGAAATTCTTCTGATCTATGGCCCAGTTATTCCTTGGTGAATGTCTTTTATCTTGTACTTTTAGTCAGAGAAATAGTTACTCTTGCATAAATTGGGTCCTGAATCTATTTTACGTCTAAAGTTTGTTTTGCTTATGATGCAGATACCACCTACCAGAGCCAAATCTCCGAAGCTAGGTCGTCCAAAGGGATCGCCCTCTCCCAGTTCTGGAGGTAATAATGGTGGCACTCATCGTATGGGTCGTCTGAGTTTGGATGAGAGATCCTCTCAAAATGGCAATAAAAGAACATCCCCTCAGCTTCCTAAGAAGCCAGCTAGAAAATCACTTCCTAAACTGCCCTCCCATAAATCTACGTCAGCCAGTTCAGATGACACTACATCTTCACAGCAATTGAAAAATCATTGTGTAGACCAGCCAATGACTGATCCAAGCCAAGTCGAGTCCAACCAAGATAGCGAGACAGTGCCTGAAGAGCGATTAGAGCCTTGCATGGAGCATGAAGAACCAAAGAGTGAACCTATTACCTCTGAGAATGCATAGTAGCAATGGAAGTGGGTACATGTTTATTGGATGAAGTTGTCGGCACCACTTTCGTCTACCATCATAATGAAGGTAAGAATAAGACTGCAATTTTTTATCCATGAAGTTGTGAGAGGATTTTGTTATGGTTGTGATGTTATCTTGTTCATAGTTCTGTCCGCAGCGAAATTAGTCCAGTTGTTGTATGCTGTTGCTTCTGGGATTGCCAGTCCAACTGTTAGGACTTGTTAATCTACTTGCAGCACTTCTTAGTGAGGGTTGTTTCTACCCAGTTCCCACTGCCCAATTTTAACTTCTTTTACCATTTTGCTGATTATTGTAGCTAGTTGATGTTATCCTTTAAACGAAATAGTTTGGTGCACATATCTGAATCATTAAATTTGTAGAATGTCTGAATTGTTGAAAGCGAAGACTATTTTGAATGTTTATCGCCTACAGAACATTGTTATAGGTCTCTGAGAATCAAATGAAACACCAAAAGCCAATTCCCTGAACTGCTGAACCAAAGAGTTGCATTGATGCCAATTCTGTGAATTGTGAGAATGCAGGCGGTAGCAAAAGGAACATTTGCATGGCCTGCAAAAGATTTCATTTGGGGAAGGATCTAGGCATTTTAATTTTAAGGACCTGGGACAGTTCTTTATGCAACCCCCATTCATTTTCTGTTCACTATCTCCTATGGGAGTAGTTGATAAGGAAGATTGAGGACGTGTCCATGAATCTAGTTTTAGGACTCACTGACTCGACAAGTTGGAGGTTTTATTCATGGTGGTTTGCATAATTCCCATTGCAAACTAGCATCATAAGATGTGAAAAGGCAGCTGATGGTGCTCCCCGGACATTTAGTTCCTACAATGATACTTGACAGTGCTATTAATTGAGCTTGGCAGTGACCTTCCTAGATATATTGGTTGTTATATGGTCCATTTATCATTATGAGTGTAATAGTTGATAACATTGTTGAAAGTTGGACCTCGGGCTACTGTCCATGAATCATGCTGAGATCGAAGGAAAATGAAGGAATCTATTTGTTGTTGATAGCTATGATTTCATCTATTAATGAAGGAAAATGCTATTACAACTTATTACAACCAAATTAGGTTCTAAGAAACAAAAGTCAGGCCTTGAGAAATCCTTGCAAATAATCAGGAGGCTGCCTTGCTGGAATCTCAGACTTCTACTCTTGTCTTGTTCTTCTTCTTCTGCATCCCACAGAAATCTAGCGTATAAGGCCATGACATAGCTGCACCCAGTACACATCAAAGCATTTTTCAGAATCAAATTAAGATCAATATACAAATGATATCTGAAGGATTACCATTGAAAAGAATAAAAAGAAAAACAGTTTTGGGAAGAATAAAACTTGGAGTACCTGTCTTGTGGTGATGCTTGGACAGCTTGGTTGAAGTATCTATCTGCTCTAGAGGCATCTCTATCTGTATCCCACATCAGAAGCTCTTACATTGCTACTACATTACCATCACTTGGATTCACCAGAATCACTCTTTCACAATATTCTTCGGCTATAACCACATTGTCAGGAACCTGAATTTCCATTATCCATAATTCAAAACCATTTTCAGTAAAACTTACGTTGCCCCTGAATTTCCATACAAATCATTTATAAGGAAAAACGGGGGAGTAAATATGACCTCCTTCAAGAACTTCGCATTGTTTCCAAAAAGAAGGGAGTTTCCAGGATTCTCTTTTGAGCATTTTCTGGTAACAAGCATCAGTTCTGTCATTCTCTTCGCCTGGATTAGAATTCCAAGACCCTGGGGGGCCCATTTCCACCTTTCAATCCACCACCACTACTACCATTTCCGCCCACCTGCATCAAATCACTCTCTTTCACCAATTCATTCAAACCTGAAGTATAAAAAAATCCGATCCAACATCAAAGATCTTGAGTTTAGTCTCCAAAACTGTTCTCCCTCCACTGCTTCCACCACCTCATTAAGACCCAGAGTAGAAGCTTTCTTTTTTTTGTACTGCAAGATCCCGAAGATCATTTTCTGATGGTGCTTTGGTCATCTTATTCTTTGTAGCTTCAGTGTAGAAGCTAAAGCCATTAAATGGGCTTTGGGAATATGAAGAAGGTCATCTTCTGGTGGTAATTTGGTTGAATTGTGAGAAACAAATGAGTTCAAGATAGGTGTAGAAGCACTTGGAATCAACATTTTCTTTCAAAGTTAACAAAAAAACCAAACCAAACTTGTAGAAGAGCCAGGGAAGGTGAGTTTTGTTTAATATGGAAGAAGAGGAGGTGAAGCTGGCCGGTTGATATTTGAGGTTGGTACATACAGAGCATGTGAAGTTTAAGTGTACTGTACGCGGTTGACTTCATGTCACGTTGTTTGTTTGGGACAATCGTATTGTAGTCATGTTCTATAGACCAAATTAATTGTGCTATAGTTTCCAGGTTATGAGCCAATTATATTTATATATAAAAATGCATGCGGAGAAGCTTTGCCTACTACTAGACGTCAATGATGAACAGCCTTCGAAGTTACCAGTTGACGGCTACGTCTTTAGTTTAGGCTGTGTTTAAAGGAGTTAAGTAGCCTTTTTTCGGTTAAAAATCCACCAAATCTCAAAGGCAGTGACTAAATGACACCACCACATCTGTTGAGAAACACCACTACCCCTTTTTTTTGGTTCCGCTGAAGGACACCACCACCTTCACATTCTCTTCTCTTTTCACAGGAGCAACACCACTCCGCCCGCCCGCCCGCCCCACTACCACCATGCCCTGTCATCACCGGCCGATGGTGGTAGTGGTACTTGATGAAGAAGAAGAATAAGAAGAAGTGAGGGGAGAGGTGGCGGCCGGATGAGTAGGGCAATAGTGGTGCTCTTCAACAAAATTGGAGGAGTCATTAGTCATTGCCAATCTCAAAATCCATAATTTATTAGTTCAGCGAGTATTATTATATTAAGGTACACAAGATAAACTACGGTACAAGGAAGGAACAACATCAAAGCAAATGAAGGCACACACAAACGCTAGTCTACCACCTATAACCATTCTGTTCAATGTCAACAGTGACAGTGGAACAAATAAGTTCCACATGGACAGAAATTCCCTCAATCAAACTCAGCAAATTTGAGGGACGTTTTCGTCATATTTTAACTTTTAAGTAATTCATGTAAGCTATTCACTTCGTCCATTTTTATTAACTCTCATTCAGCAAGGAATGTGATTTCTAAAAAAAAGGACGAAATTTCACGACTTTTTTTTTTGAATTACCGAAATTTCTTTCAAAATCCAAAATATATATTTTTCATTATGTCAATATCAATTTCGTACATTTTCTTCTTTTATAACCTTAGTTTAATATTAAAATTTTGTTATATAAGTGATTCTTATGCAGTATGTAGTTTGTATGACATGATGAGTTTTGTGAGAATCTTAACGTAGTATGTAAGAGTTTAAAATGTTTAAATTATATTGATAACTTCAAAATTATAACCAAAATTTTTATGTTTTCTTTGTACACAACGAAATATTTCTTAAAGTCAACGTACCAAAATTACCTTGAAAAACAAAATAACAATCCTTGGACACAAGACACAATAATAGTTTTCCATTTCTCAATATCTTTGCTTGGTAAATTTTGTTTGAAAAATTTTACACAATATTGTACACCAGTGCCCGCTATGCATGTACTTGTATTTAACTTCTATTCATTCATCTTTTTTATTATGTGAAATATTTGTATTTTATTTATAAGTTCAACGTATGTGTCTCGATGGTTTTGATTTCTCCAATGTGGAACTTATGAATTTAAAACTAAAAATAAAACATTGACAATTTCAGGTAATTAAGGAGGAAAAATATTCAAATATCTAACCTTTATAACAAAAATTGGGTTGATGAACAATGCCTACGTCCATCATGTTCAACTTGCATGTTTCGAAAATGCCCTCGCTAATATTGTCAATATCTGAAACAATCTTTGTCTTCTCCGTTCTTTATCACCGTCAAGCACACGCAACCCACTGACGCTTCTCCCAATCCCACTACCACGGGTCTCCCACCACCACTGTCCTCTCTTGGCCTCGACCCCACCCTACCCCGGAGCAACCACAACTCCCTACCCCATATTTACTAGCACTGCCATTTTAGGAAATTTTTAATCTAAGGAAACTTGGAATTTGAAATAAAGATAAGGAGAATTTTGGTACAAAATATAAATAGGGAAGGGCAACTCTGGATGGTAAAGTGTGTGAGACACAACCAACTTCAGTGTTCATTGGGAGTTAAATCATTACACAGGCTACAAAATTTCCCAAACTACATAAGGGTATGAATTTTTATCAAAATAAGAAACCTAGAGATACAAATATGTACGTCTGTCTCGAGGGGATTAAACTAAAAAAACAGTAAAAATATAAAAACCTACAAAAGAACCATCTTCTTCTCCAATCGACTTGAATGACCCCCCCACCCACTTCCAACTCCTCCACTTTCACTGAATCAACACCACCATCCCAACCCCACCCTCATCCTTCTCATTTTTTTTTTGGTCTTTATCTCTGACCTTTTATGAAGGCGATCTTCAGAAATCGATTGGATTTTCAGGTAAATCTTTGAGTCCCTTGTTGAAAAAATCCAATAATGTGGGCACACATATGTAATACAATGTGTATTGCTATCTTAAAGTATAGTCCATCTAATATGTGATCTAATAGGAGTGTTGAACTATAAGGTATTATTAAATAACATGATGTAAATAATGATGTAATTTCTAATTCAATGAGGGGCAGAATTGGAAATTCACAGCCCGTAAGTTATACAGTTATAACTTATGAGTGTTATAAATATGTGGTTGGTCCCCGATTGAGTGTTGCGTGAAGAAATTATTTTCTGTATCCTCTCAACATAGACTCTAAGTAATACGCTTGAATCAATCGGAAGATCCAACTCATCACAATCAAAGAGAAATCACTATGGATCAAGGTATGTTTCTATTCTTCCTTTGTTTCCATTGAATCAACTGGAGTTTTAAGTTATTTGGTTAATACAACAATTAGTATCAGAGAAACTCCAGTTGATTCCATGAGAAATTATAAAGAGTAAAAGGTTTTCATTATTTTGATTATGCGATTCACTATGCGATGATTATATAGATTCATGTTCACTGTTACAGTGATATATAAATTCAGTGATTGTATTACTTCATACGATATTATATTGATATATAGATTCAGGGACTGTTGGGCCAACCAAAGAATATAGCTAGTTGGGCGATATTGATATATTGATATAAGGTATTATATTGATAAATAGATTCAGGAATTGTTGGTATTATATTGATATTTTGTTGGACTATTGAACATTTATCTGCCTGTTGGGCCTGTTAACATCAATAATGTTTATTGTTGTATCTTAAAGTGATTATATTGTTACAGTAATTATGATTATATTAATCATTCACTGTTATAGTGATTATGCAATTCCTGCAATTCTTTATATTGTTTCATTACAATTCAGTGATTATATTGAAATTATATTCATGTTCACTGTTTCATTACAATTCCGTGATTATTGATTCAGTAATTATGCGATTCGGTGTACAGTGAAATAGATTAAAAAAAATAAAATTTCTCGATTCACTGTTGAATCGAAAGTCGGAGGTCACTGTTGGACCATGGTGACTGTTGGGCCTGGTGGTAAATATTGTTTTGCTGTTGGGCCTGTTAGTAAATATTGCTTTGACTGTTGGGTCTGTTGGTAACTGTTTGGTCTTGCTGGACTTGTGGGATCATTTGGACCTAATGGGCCTTGGTTTGTGCTAACACATTTTTAAATAATTGGGGTCTGATTAAATCATGGGCTTTATCCTGTTTTATTGGGACCTATTCAATTTTGGGGCTACATTTTATTTAGACCCATGTTTAAATTGTATCAAGATGATAATTTAGTTAATACTACAAATTTATACATAGATTATAATTTTGGTTTCATGTATCATTATTGTGTTCCTTATTTCAAATTTACACAATTTAACTAATAGATTGCCAAAGCAACCACTATTATGAAAATTGGTTAATTTTAAATAAGTGAGCATGCTACATCCATGTCAAACAATCGGCCCAAAGGAAGATTGTTTTGACCGGATAATCCATAGTCTTGAATATGTGATACGGTTTGGTTTACCATGCTTTTATTATGTCGGTCCAAAGAAAGGCATAATATTAGGCCGATTTCGTTGTGTAAGAAGAGTACCACTTACAGATTGATATTTCTGTCCAAAGACTAAATAACAATGTTGTGCTAGGTATCTTGATATGGTTTGTTATTTACCTATTGTATGAATTTAAAGTTTATGCAATTTAAATGATGATGTGAACATGTTATTTATTGAATTTATTCTCTGTATAGCTACTATGTCTGCTACTAGTATATCTGCTGGTGTAAATAATATTCCCATGCTTAATGGGACAAACTTCAAGGACTGGAAAGAGAACGTGTTGATCGTTCTTGGATGTATGGATCTGGACCTTGCCTTAAGGATTGAGCAACCCACTCCTCTTATAGATGCAAGTACTCATGATGCCAGGAGATACTTTGAGAAGTGGGAACACTCCAATCGCATGAGTCTCATGCTCATCAAGCGAGGTATTCCAGAAGCCTTTAGGGGTGCAATATCCGAAGGGGTGACCAATGCTAATGAGTTCCTTGCTGAACTTGAAAAACGTTTTACTAAAAACGATAACGATGAAACAAGCACGCTTTTAGCTAGCTTGATTTCATTGAAGTACAAAGGCAACATTAGGGAGTACATCATGGAGATATCTCATATTGCTTCAAAACTTAAGGCACTAAAGCTTGAGTTGTCTAAGGACTTAGTCGTGCATCTAGTTTTGATATCACTTCCTCCACAATACAGTCAGTTTAAGGTCAGTTACAACTGTTAGAAGGATAAATGGACTCTTAATGAGCTCATTTCATACTGTGTGCAAGAGGAAGACAGGTTGAAGCATGACAGAATGGAAAGTGCTCACTTTGCAAGCACCTCTAAAGATAAGGGCAAAAAAAATGAAAGAAGGATAATGAAGCTACTAAGGGTCCAGCACAAAAAAAGCAGAAAGGCAATGAGGGTTGTTTCTTTTGTAAGAAACCTGGACATGTAAAAAAGGAATGTACCAAGTATCACGCATGGCGTGCTAAAAAGGGTATGTTTCTTACTTTGGTCTGTTCTGAGGTTAACTTAGCTTCAGTACTTAGAAACACTTGGTGGTTAGATTCCGGTGCTACTACTCACATAAGTGTTTCTATGCAGGGTTGTCTGAGCTACCGAAAGCCAAATGATGCTAAAAGACGTATCTTCGTGGGCGATGGAAAATCGGTAGAAGTGGAAGTAATAGGAAACTTTAGGTTACTTTTAGGAACTGGTTGTTATTTGGAACTGAAAGACACTTTTGTAGTACCGTCATTTAGACGAAATTTGGTTTCTATTTCCTTATTGGACAAATTTGGATATTGTTGTTCATTTGGAAATAATCAGTTTAGTCTTTCATTAAATTCCAATATTATTGGTACTGGTTCATTAAGCGCATTTGATAACCTATATCTTCTTGACACTATTGCAACATATAATGAAACCTTGCATGTGGAATCACGTGGTACTAAGCGTAAGCTAAATGCAGAAAATTCATCAAAACTATGGCACAAACGCTTAGGACATTTCTCGAAAACGAGAATGGAGAGACTTGTGTCAGATGACATATTAGATTCTCTTGATTTTTCAGACTTTGATGTTTGTATTGAGTGCATCAAGGGAAAACAGACCAAACAAAGGAGATTGAGTGCAAACAGAACTTTAGACGTCTTAGAATTAATCCACACAGATATTTGTCGACCATTCCCTTCGGCTTCTTGGAATGGTCAACAATGTTTTATATCATTTATCGACGATTACTCACACTATGGGTACCTATATCTCATTCATGAGAAATCTGAGTCACTGGACATGTTCAAAGCTAAAGTTGAGAACCAATTCAACAAATGAATTAAGCGTGTCAGGTCTGACCGTGGTGGTGAGTATTACGGCAGATATGACGGTTCAGGTGAACAACGTCCAGGACCATTTGCTAAATTCCTAGACGAATGTGGAATCGTCCCACAATACACAATGCCGGGATCACCTAGCATTAATGGTGTAGCTGAAAGAAGAAATGAACTCTTAAGGACATGGTAAGGAGTATGATCAGTCATTCTACCTTACCTGAATCACTCTGGGGAGAAACACTAAAGACAACATCTTATATCCTTAATAGAGTACCAACTAAAACAGCTGCCAAAACACCTTATGAACTTTGGACTGGCAGAAAACCTAGTCTAAAGAATTTTGACATTTGGGGATGTCCAGCTGAGGCAAGGCCTTATCGGCCAAATGAAAAGAAATTGGACTCCAAAACAGTGAGCAACTACTTCATTGGCTACTCTGAGGGATCAAGGGGCTACAAGTTCTACAATCCCACTCTTAAGTCCATTTTTGAAACGGGGACAACAACATTTTTTGAGGATGTCGAGTTTGGGGGGAGAAATAAGGTAAGAGACATTGTCTTTGAGGAAGAATCGATTTCGACTCCTACTACTGTTTTTGACAATGTACATGTTCCAATACCTGCCATTGATCAAGAAGTAGATCTGGAACCTCAACAGGACAATGTTGAACAACTCCCTGCTCACATTGAAGTAAATGTTTCAGAAGAACAAACTCAACAACCTCAAGATCAAATGCCATTAAGGAGATCCACGAGAGACAGGAGAAATGCTATTCCGGATGATTATATGGTCTTTCTCCAAGAACATGAGCAAAATGATGGATTGGTGGAAAATGATTCAATCAACTTCCATCAAGCCATGCAGGATTCTAACTCTCAAAAGTGGATAGATGCTATGAATGAGGAGTACAAGTTTATGCAAGACAATCAAGTTTGGGATCTTGTCCCATTACCTGAAAATACAAAGCCTATTGGTTGTAAATGGATATTCAAAACCAAGAGGGACTCAAAAGGTAACGTGGAAAGATATAAGGCTCGTCTTGTAGCTAAAGGCTTCACTCAAAAGGAAGACATCGACTATAAAGAGACTTTCTCTCCGGTGTCAAATAAAGACTCATTTAGGATAATCATGACACTTGTTGCGCACTTTGACCTTGAGTTACATCAGATGGATGTTAAAACAACGTTTCTCAATGGCGACATTGATGAAACAATTTATATGGTGCAACTAGAAAGCTTTGTGTTTAGAAACCCAAAAAATATGGTTTGCAGACTAAAGAAATCCATCTATGGGCTCAAACAAGCTTCCCGTCAATGGTACTACAAATTTCATCAAGTAATTGTCTCGTTTGGTTTTGAGACAAATGTTGTTGATAATTGTGTGTATCGTAAGTTCAATGGGAGTAAGCATATTTTCTTGGTTTTGTATGTTGATGACATATTGTTTGCCACTAATAATATAGACATGTTGCACGAAACCAAGAGATTTTTATCAAAGAAATTTGAAATGAAAGATCTTGGAGAAGCTTCTTTTGTCTTAGGGATTCAGATATACTGGGATCGTTTCCAGGGTATTCTTGGATTATCACAAAAGGACTATATAGAAAAAGTTCTTAAAAGGTTTGACATGCAAGATTGTAAACCATGAGACACCCCTATATCTAAAGGAGACAAATTTAGTCTTAAACAATGCCCTAGGAATAAACTTGAAGTTGTAGAGATGCAAAAGATCCCCTATGCATCAGCCGTTGGGAGTCTTATGTATGCTCAGGTATGTACACGTCCAGACATAACATTCATTGTTGGAATGCTTGGTAGATATATGGATAACCCTGGGATGGATCACTGGAAAGCAACTAAACGGGTTATGAGATATTTAAAGAGAACTAAGGATTACATGCTCACATACAAGAGATCAGATCAGTTGGAGATCATAGGGTATTCTGATTCTGATTTTGCTGGATGCCAAGATACTAGGAAATCTACATCAAGCTACATTTATCTATTAGCTGGAGGAGCTATTTCTTGGAGAAGTGCTAAACAGACACTCATAGCTTCTTCCATCATGAAAGTAGAATATGTGGCGTGTTTTGAGGCATCCAACCATGGATTATGGCTGCGTTATTTTGTCACTAGGCTGCGCATTTTGAATGACATAGAAAGACCACTAAAGTTATATTGTGACAATAAGTCAACAGTTCTATATGCCAACAACAACAGGAGCTCGTCTAGGTCAAATCATATTGACATAAAGTTGCTGGTTGTGAAGGAGAGAGTAGAGAATAAACAAATTTTCATAGAGCATATTGGGAGAAACTCCATGATTGCGGATTCGCTTACTAAGGGATTACCACCCAAGGTATTTCATGAGCACATCGCTCATATGGGTGTTATATCACATGAGGATATCATGGTTTAGTGGGAGTTTTTTGTTGTTCTATGATGGATTTTTTAAACACATTGGTGTAATTTAGTATTTTCTCCAGAAATAAAGTATTCAGTCAATTGTCTGTTTATTATATGTTTGATCTCATTAAAGATTAAAGTTGGACCAGTTGGAAATAGGCATGTTTGGATCACATTACATGTAATTTTCATGCTTTACATCCATGTTTGATCTATGTCATTTGATTATATTGGTATATGTGACTATTGATGGATTTAGTTACGCCAAATGTGACGAAAATCGCTTTAATCCTATATTAGTATAGTCGATGGACGAGATTGTTTAGGAATACCTTCACTTGTGATAGAAATTTTTGGAGCTCATAAGGTTATACACATTTAAAGGTAACATATGTGGCCCAAGTGGGAAATTGTTGGAAAAATCCAATAATGTGGGCACACATATGTAATAAAATGTGTATTGCTATCTTAAAGTATAGTCCATCTAATATGTGATCTAATAGGGGTGTTGGACTATAAGGTATTATTAAATAACATGGTGTAAATAAGGATGTAATTTCTAATTCAATGAGGGGCAGAATTGGAAATTCACAGCCCGTAAGTTATACGGTTATAACTTACGAGCGCTATAAATATGTGGTTGGTCCCCGATTGAGCGTTGCGTGAAGAAATTGTTTTCTGTATCCTCTCAACATAGACTCTAAGTAATACGCTTGAATCAATCGGAAGATCCAACTCATCACAATCAAAGGGAAATCACTATGGATCAAGGTATGTTTCTATTCTTCCTTTGTTTCCATTGAATCAACTGGAGTTTTAAGTTATTTGGTTAATACAACATCCCTCTCACTCTTATTGTTTTTTTAATCACAATCCCTCTCTGAAATCAATCAAAATCTTACTGGTTCAAGTGAAGAGGAGGGCTGGAGTTGATCGAGATGGAGAGGAGTCAGTGGGAGGGAAAGAATGGTAGTGGTTCAAGAGGGTGGGGGTGGTGGGGATTTGGAGAAGAATAGTTTTTGTGGGTGGTCTCAGCTGATCAACTGAGAGTAGAGTTTTTGTTTCTTATTCAATTGAAATTTATGATGGGTTGATAATGAAGAGAGTAGTCGTAGGTGTTGTTTGAAGTGGGTTTTGGTTTTGGGCGGATAGTGGTGGGTAAAATATATTTATAATCATACTAGAGAAAATACAAAACACTATATTTGAAACATTATACTTTGTAAAATAAAAAAGGATTTGAAAATTTTGCTTTGTTAAAACTTAAAACTACAATGCTATTTAAGTGGGTTCACATGGGTTCCATTAGGCTCCACTTTATACTAGGAAGTGGAGGCACGTTGATTGATCTCAAATCTTACTACAAGTTCATGGTTGTCTATTGAGTTAGAAACCAACAAGTACCGATCGAATCTAAAAAAAAGGGCTTAATAGAAGTTGGGATTTTTTTTTTCTAAATTCAAACTTGAAATACTTAACTTAGTAAAATAAAGAGTTGTTGATGAAACTATAAAATAAATGGAAGTGCATGAAATAAAGATGCAAACTAAAACCTAAAGTGAGAGTTACGGCTTTGGGTTTCCCATCATGAGTAGATGACACCATTAGGCTACTATTAGATTAATCTTTTTCAAATTCATTAACACATCCTAAGGTAAACTCTCATCTCACCTTAGGATGAAAGATATGACATTATGAGCAAATTTATTTCAAACCTAAGTTATATTTAACCTAAATATCGAATATGGATTTGAAAGCAAAGAAATCCACCAAGGTGGAATACCAATATCTAATAGATCATAATGAAACTTAGACTAACAATATGTAAATATTGTATTTATGGGATTGTTAGAGAAATTACAAATAGAAATTGATCTAATCTAGAGCATAAGAAGTAGAAGAAGAAAACATGAGTTGAATTGACATAATGAATTACAAAACGTCTAACTTACCTCATAGGTTCTTGACATAACCAAACTAGAAGATCAATCTAACTAAAAATGCTTTTTTAATACATGAAAATGGAAGGAAAATAATCTAAATGAATCATCTTGAAGCTATCCTCCCATGGGCTTACCCATACCTAAAATGGGATGGTAGCCAAACATGGTAAGCTCTAAGCCTCCATTCCACTTATTTTTAAACTCTACAAATACACTACAAAAAACGAAGTCTAAAACGGCACTTTCACGGCGGCGTTTCACCAAAAGCGCCGGTAAAACATTCTCAATACCGGCGTTTAGGAGGCCAAGCGCCGGGGATAAATTCAGTCTCAAGCACTGCCGGCGTTTATCATAACTCGCCGTTAAAGATGCACCTACGCCGGCGTTTCCTTTATAAAGCGCCGGGAAAGAGTCAACAATGCCGACGTTTATTCTCGGAAGCGCCGGTAAAGCTAAAAATCCAGAAAATAAAATTGTGTTTTTTTGGAAGCGCCGTATTAGATGTAAATAAGCGCCGGGTAAGAGTGAACAATACCGGCAATTTACTTAAAGCGCCGAGATAGAGTATCCAATACCGGCGGTTTATTTAAAGCGCCGGAAAAGAGTAACCTATACCGGCGTTTAAAACAAAGCGCCGGTAAATAGTAACCAATACCGGCGCGTTGTTTTAGAAGCGCCGGGCAAGATAAAAAAAAACCCTCCAACCTAGGGGTGGACATCCCATCCCGATCCCGTCCAGTTCCAATTTTTTCGGGTCTTAATAGGATTGAATAATTTCATCCCGTCCCAATCTAGAATGGGATGGGATGGGATGGGATGAAGATTTTCAATCCCGCCAATCCCGAACTAATTTTTCACTCTGGTATTGATGAGTAATATTTTCTAGAATACGTCTCTCAACTTTCTGCCATTTAAACATTTAGAAATACTTGCTATGCAGATTTGGTAGCATATTTTTTGCAGTTACCTATTACATAATTACTACATGAATATTAAACTCTCTCGAAGTTCAATTTGTATCTGATTTTCTTTCTATTACATTCCTACTAGATCATCAGATGATGGAACATGTCGTATCTGGGATATTAGGAATACCAATGCCAGCCCTCGCATTTACATTCCAAAGCCTTCAAATGCTATCACTGGTTTGTTTCAAGTTTACATAGTGTGTTTTGGTTGGTTGGTTGGCTGGGGTTTTTGGAATTTGGTAACTGAAATCTTAACTTAGAATTAACTGCAGGGAAGAGCAATGGTCCCTCAACTAGCACTACGCTCTCAACTAGCAATGTTCCCTCAACTAGTACTGATCCACCAAACCACCAAATATTGTGTTGTGCATATAATGCTAGTGGAACGGTTTTTGTCACTGGTAGCTCAGATACCTATGCAAGGGTAAAATTGAGTGTTATTCTTTGCGTAGTGTACATTATGTTTGTTTAAACTTGTTCTCTATACTTACCAAATATATTGTTCAAGATTGAAATGCATTGATGGATGCATATGAGTTTTTTCTTCAAGAACAAGCAATTTGTAGGTGTGGAATGCTTTGAAGTCTAACACAGATGAGTGCAAGCAACCAAATCATGAGATTGATTAAAGAAAATGAAATGCATATAATCAGAGCACGCTAATCTCGTCCCGTCTTGTCCCGTATCGATCCCGTATGAACAGGATGGGTTTATCCCGTGCCCACCCCTACTCCAACCCATCCGCTCAATGATGAGCATGGTGCGGTTGTTATGGCCTGTTCTGGATCTACTACTGGCCACTCAGTTGTTGTGCATGAATTGCAAGGAGTAGAAGCGGGGCTCAAGGCTGCTGAACTACATGCTATACGTCGCCTGGACTTAAGCACTGATTCTCAGGCTGTTTTTACTTTCCTCACAAAGACCACGACTGCACCCTGGAACCTGATAAACCAATAGGGCAGCGGACCACCTTGCAGCCTTGTTTCCTAGCAGTGAGTACATCACTGTGGTTCCCGCGAATTAATCCCGCTAATAAAAATAAATTTTGTTTTGAAAACGCCGTATTAGAAGTTGAAAACGCCGGGTTAGAGGGATAATATAAAAACCCTCCAGCGATAAGAAAAAACCCTCGACCCAATTCCCTCCTTCCTTTGCGCCGCTCCCTCATTCGCGTTCGCGACTTCCCTCCTTCCTCCATCCTTCTCCTTAGCGATTCCCCTGCTGCGACTTCCCTCCTTGCTCCATCCTTCTCCTTCGCGATTCCCCTGCTGCGCTCCCTCATTCCCTCTTCCCTCCTTCGCTCTTTGTCTCTCTGTTGAAATCTCTCAAACACTGTGGTGTTGAAATCTCTGTTGAAAGCTTCAAAAGTGTTCTTGATCTTCTTGATTAGATCATAAGTCTCTGTAAGTCTTTGATTCCAGATTGTTTTTTGTAAGGTTTTGTTTGTTTGATTGATTGATTTCATTGTAGTTTGATACAAGTGAATCTTGGAAGTAGTTTAAAATCTTAACTTGTTCTTGATTTAATGTAGCTAGGTTGGTTTGAGAGTAATGCTTAATGGACTTGAAAAAATTATATGTCCTGTAGGAAATATCTTGGTTTGAATCACAGCCAATATGATTTATAGTTGATAATTGGTAAAGTTAAAATGGGGATTGACGAGAGAATTACTTTTACAGCTCCTTTAGTAGAAAATTTTCGGGGCATGGACGATGATGTAAAACCTGGTGAAATTATTCTCGGAGATGGGCCTATTCTCATAAACACTGGAAGAAAGGCTGTTGAGATTTCAGTTGTCAACAAGGCAGACAGGCCGGTTCAGGTGTGTGCCACTGCTTTATGATTCCTTTTATTTTTCTTTATGATGTCGACAAAATCCAGTACAGGCTTTATACCATTGTCATAAGCACAGTGAATATATATTTTGTTTCAGATGTAATTTGGTCTTGTTGAATGCTTGAAATGAAACTAGTGTTTTATTGCTCTAAAGGAAAGATTTACATGAGAAAACTACAAAAATAGAGAAGAGATGGGAGAGAAAGTGGGAAAACGTTAACCACCTTGAGGTTGAAGATCACCATGTATTTTGGAAAAATTTTCTTTGCTCTCACCCTGAGAAAACATTTCTACTATTTTGAGAAAAATCAAGATAATGTCAAACTAGAGCATATCTTCACGATTTACAATCTAATTGACTACTTAATTATTCTAGTTATTGAATTTTATTTTCCTTTGATGAACACAATTGCTCATTCATGAACAGATTGGCAGCCATTATCACTTCATTGAGGTGAATCCCTATTTGGTTCTTGATCGAAGGAGAGCATACGGTATGCGGTTGAACATAAGAGTAGGAACAACAGTTCGTTTTGAGGTTGGCTACATCTTTTTTTCCACTTATTTTCATTTCCAGTTTGTAATTTTTATGTTCATTGATGGTCACATAGTTTCAATGCATTTGCCTAGTGAGTATTTGAATAAGCTTAGATGCTGTATGAGTAGGTGTTTTCTTAGATGAGTAAGAAAGTAATAGTGCTTCTGCTATAGTCAATTTCTGAAAGGATATATATAATGCCTGTATGTTGGCGATGTTTGTAATCTTCTACTCCCTGTACGTTTTTCATGTCATTGTTATATGTGAACTGTATTTTTTGTTAAGACAAGTCTATACTTCAGCAATTGTTATTATCATCATCATCTTCATAATTGTTGTCCTTGTCATTAATACTTCTGTGACATCACTAGTTTATCTACAACTGATTTGCTCCACTTAAAATATCAGGCCATTAAGTGATGACGAGCAAAGATTAAACATTCCAAAGGTGATATCTTGTAATGAACAGAGAAGAGAAGTTAATGTTCTGCACAATGTAGCTAACGAGCAAGTAGACAGAGCTTTCACCTTTGATAAGGTATTCACTTCCTTTGTCTTCTATGTAATGAACAACTTTTCTGGTAACAAAGTACTGATTAGTAATATTTTCGTTATTTTGAAATATTCGGAAGGTTAGACATGTGGATGATAGACAAAAGAAACCAATATCATTGATGGAGGATGGAAGGGGTGGTGTGATTGTAAGAGGCCTTGAAGAAGAGGTTGTGTACAGTGCAAATGAAATTTATAGTCTCTTGGAATGCGAATCATCCAGAAGGCACTCTGTGGAGACCCTGCTCAACAAGCACAGCAGGTAGCATTTATCTATGTCTTAACAACGCAAACTTTGTACAAAATAAATGCATAATTAAATTGTATATGTTTTTTCAAATGCAGCCGGTCACATTCTGTCTTCTCCATAAATATCCATGTAAAAGAAGCAGCTATTGGAGGAGAGGAGCTCATGAAGTGTGGCAAGCTTAACCTTGTAGACTTGGCAGGTTCAGAGAATATTTCACGGTCAGGCGTAAGAGATGTAAGTTATGATCTTGTAACTATGATTGTCTTGTTATTAGAGTACAAAAATTGCTACCTTAATTGGTATTAAAGCTCAATCCTGCTTTATGTTCTAAGCATATACAACCATCAAACAGATGACAAATTTCGTGTATGTTTATATCTATTAACTAACACTAGGTCGTGTCATAAATACGGCGTTTCTAGTCAAAAGGGAAATGTAATATCCATTTATTTAGCGGCGCTAATATAAGATTTGGCGGCGCTTTCAAAGCGCCGCAACTGGTCACTTTTAACCGGCGCTTTACAATAAGCGTCGTTAATCTTTTGGCGGCACGTACCTTTTCCGGCGCTTCTCGGCGCTTCTCATAATGCCGTTAATGCTCGAAACCGGCACATTGTTAGCTTTACCGGCGCTTTTGAAAACGCCGCTTAAAACAAATTTGTTGTAGTGATACTTCTTTCTTAAAACTATTATCCAAATTGCGTCTCTCATGAACTCCAAGCATGAGGTATTTATAGGTAAAGAAGGGTGAGACTATTACGTGGATAATGTGAAGATGTGTAAAGATAATGGGGTGGTTTGTATTTTGAGCATGCGGATGCGCTTGATGAGATTATGCGGAGTTGTTCATGAATGAGAATAACAAAATGTGCATGTGGAAGGTGGAGTAAAATATGGAAAAGGGTAAAAGTGATGGATTGAATAAGAAAATGTGCAAAAGCGATGGAGTGAATTAAGGAAATGGATAAAAATGTGAGAATAGATAGTGGAGTTTGACTTTACACTTTTGAAGTACGAAGAGATTTATTGGCTATGATAAAGTTGGCCCTGTGGATGTTCAAATCTTCATGTTGATTTCATCGAAATTCGTAGATGGTTGTGTCTGTGGGCATGAATTCACATACGATGGCTCTATGCTAAAAATACAAGTTTCACAATGAAAATTTTCTACAATAAACTAGTAAAATAAGTATGAAAATAAATGTTTCAAATAAACAAAGGAAGCATGCCTTAATCATTTATGCCAAAGCCAAATCATCTTCATCTTATCAACTTGTCCCTTCTGATTGCAGTATTCTGTCAAGTCTAGATAATATAACTTTCCCCTCCTAGTACCACATTCAATCACAACCCTGGTGAGAAAATCCTGCAACAATCAATACAATGGCTAAAAAAATACAGTACAATTAAGGGAATCACTGATATGTGAAACGAATAATAAGTAAAGTCAAGTAAAGGGACAACCAAGACATGATATAGGCTTAATGATGATGTAAGAGATAATGACATTTTCCCCATAAATGTGGTGGGGGTTCCATTGGCATTGGCGACATGTGTTTGGCTTGAAGGTTTAGTAGAGTGTAATCTGGTGATACTAGATGTCATGTGAACAGTGGCGCCAATATGAATAATCCATGATCTATTACAATTAAGTGAATGAGTGCGTGATGGATTACCTGAGGTGGCCAAAGCCTTGGAGTTGGATTTACTTGATGGAGGTTCTGATGTAAGCTCCTGGGATGACGTAGTGGATGCGAATGAAGCTCTACTCGAGCCCCTTTTTTCGCTCTTTGTGAACCCACCCTTTTGGATAACCAATAATCTCATAACAAACCTTAATTGTGTGATTTTCTACCACATTTGGTACACTTCATTGGAGGCAGGTTACCAGCGGGTGCAGTGGTGTAAAAGTTTTGAGTGGATGACCTTGATTACATAGACCTCGCAACAACAAAAACTGTGGCTTCGGGCGTGACACTCGATTCAGACATGGTCACCTGTTGGTTGCTCTTTCGTTTAACATGTGCATATGTGGCCTCAAGGCCAGGTTTAGGTTCCATCCTCAAAATCTCTCATCAAATATGATCAAAGTTATTGTCCAATCCTACAAGAAAGAAATAAACTCAGCAGATGGTCAATTTCCTTGCATCTGGTTTCAACATCTATTGGATGTTGCATGTTGCTTGGGCTTAATTGATCAAGCTCTTGGAAGATCCCATTGAGCTCAATGTAGTAATTGGAAACATGTGTTCCATTCAGTGTCACTGTGAATGATCTTCTATGTAGATCATAAATATTTGCTTCATCTGCACCATCAGAGTATGTTTTTTTGATTGCGTCCTAGATTTGCTTTGTCGTATCATAAGGGATGATCCGCTTCATATGATCGGGTTGCATTGCAACGCATAACCAT
Organism: Berberis vulgaris; assembly: GCA_963556465.1. Classification (NCBI taxonomy): domain Eukaryota; kingdom Viridiplantae; phylum Streptophyta; class Magnoliopsida; order Ranunculales; family Berberidaceae; genus Berberis; species Berberis vulgaris. The sequence goes on from OY747132.1 coordinate 65,549,440, forward strand.
CCCTTGACTTGGCAATCTGACACACTCCATTTGTTGTATGTTGAGTTTGTGATTGCAGGTTGGGTGATATTTCCAGTTAAATGACCATGTTTCTCACGTCCAACAATCTTCATCTCCATGACTTGGTGCAATAGGGAGTAGTTATGTTCGTCTAGTTTGATCCGGATGAGAAGCTGGGGTTGTCTCCTTGGACAGTGATAATGTGGGGGGTTGAATTAACTTCATCGACACTAGAGAATTGGTCTGAGATGGAACAATTGGTGGTATCCTCATTCACCATGATTACTGAGATGCGGACAGCACCCCAGTGCAAGGACTGACAAGTGCAACATGCACGAGTTCAGAGCCCGATCCCACCATTGAAGTTTACGGAAAAGGATCTCAAGGGTGTACATTTTCCTCACAATGACGCCTTGGTCATCTTCGTCCTCATTGTGAAGTGGGAGGTGAAAATAGCCTTGGTGGACAGAAAGCTCACTCAATGTCTTGTTTCTTAGCGCATTCTGCAACATGCAACTCCAGGAGAAAAAATTAACCCTGCCACTCACCCCATGGTCAGATTCACTGGAGAGAAGTGTTTCCCCATCGGGAAGATCAATCTGGTGGTGGTGGTAAAGCCACAATTGCGAAAGTACCTTGTCCAAGAATTTATGGTGGTTGACGCTTCGTCCACACACAACATTACTTTGAGAAGGTCTTGGCTCCATCATATGGTGACAATAGTTTTCACTCTGCACCAATGCATCAAATACACAGCCAACCGGGCCCAAGGAACTATTTGAGGAGATCAACCTACATCGAGAAGTTGCCATTATGCCGCCCTAAAACAAATATATCAGGCACCGGGCCTAGATAAAGGGGGAGAGTCAATCTGCGTGGACAGATAAAAACCCGATAACTGAAGCTCAGCTATGCGGAGAGCCGAAATTCAGAGCTAGAGGCTCAATCTAGACCAATATAAAACTAAGTAACAACACTTAACCAAATGGGTGCCTACTCCAAGAGTTGATAATCAACAAGGAACTACCCGCCAGCATGAAGTCCACTCTTCAGTAACATTGTTAGCTTTGGCAATACAAGACACTTTGCTAGAGGGACTATGCAATCTGAGCCAAGACCATACGTGTCTCTTTCAAGGAGGGTTAGCTTAGTCCTCGCGCGGAGTTAAATTATTTTATTGTTTTAATTTCATTTTTTGTTTTTCAGTTTAGAAGAATTGTTTGCGCGAGTCATATTCAAGAAATAAAACATATTTTATTGATTGCAATGAACGTTATTACAAAGCTTGCTTGACTGACTAGTACAGAAGTTTACACACTGCAAGTATCTAATTTTGGTGCTAATATGGATCTGCTAACACCCACTCAAGGTTTCGTTCCACCAATTTGCCTCTAGAAAAGGTGGTGAAAATAAAGTACTTAAAGAAGGTTGCTAGCATGCGCTCGATTCTTTGCTCCGCCAATTTGTATTTCGAATGTAATGAAAGCAGAAGAAAATATTCCTATAGCAGGATCACTGGGGTCTCACAGTGCTGCGATCCCCAAAATCGTGGACCAAGTCAGCATGCTTCCCGCTTTGCCAACCCGCCTTACGAAGAGGATTCAGAAGGAAAACGGAAGGGGCCAGTTAGGGACGCCTCTCTATTGTGTAATGCCTGGGGTGATGCAGAGATAACACCCCAGGACTGAAAGTCACATCAACTGGCACTTTCCACTTATCCAAATCTTCCTTCTAGCTGTGACATCATGAGTGAAGCCCCGTACAGAAAGAGGGAACAACCGCCAAAAACTTGCTGCAGGAATTATCTCCCAACAACAGTGACAGATGGGAACTCGGGAGTTCAGAAGATGGAAGACAAACCTGTCCCCCGAGGAAGAGTCCGTACTTCTTCTTCACAATATAAGAATATATTACAAGATCTCATGGAATCAATTGGATGCCCACCCAGATCAGGTGGCATCACATAATAGTAGGTCTCATTAAGACCTGACGTTGCGAATGTCAGAACATTCGAAGACTCCAGTAACAGAGTTCTTCCTTCAGCCTTTGGAAAACCCAAAGCATATTCTCTAATAAGTTGCATTTTATCAACATGCTCCACAACGCTCATCGCAATGCTTGAAACAAAGAACGACTAGCTTATAAATAAGCGCGGTGGTTTACAAGACAACGTCAACCAACAATTACGTCAGCGTTAAATGTCGTATGGGAAATAGGGAAACGACGGTTCTAATTGCAACTGGATGCGTCCACATTCATCGAATTAATGGCCCAACACGCAACCACGTTAATTGGGGGGAGTAATCGATATTGAACCGTCTCTCAATCTGCACCATACACATGGCATGTTGATCTACAAATATTTTTTTCCACTTGAGCCCCGCCAATTAATGGGCCCAAGCTTATGCCATGCCGGATCCAGCCCATCACATGCAAAGACACAAACAACGAAGGCCTCGAGCGCCCATGGATTAAGGAGTGCGCCTACAGAGTACTTTCAATAAATCCAAGGCATCTGCCCTACTATTATTTCGCTGTTGTTCATTAAAGCCGGTCAATGTACTATTAGTCAGATCAATCCATCCGACTCCGAAATTAGACCACTAGGAAAATTAAGCAAGGACAACCAAGTCAGACTTGCACGCCCAAAATCTTATTCTGACCAAAGCTTAGTCAGCTATGACTGATTACAATAACTTCTGGTCCGCTCTGATGCCTGGCCCGCCAAAAGCGAACGAAGATGGGTTAGAAAGTGGGTGCTTAGTCAGCGTTTGTAACACCTAACCGTGATGGCTTACTAGGGACCATTGTTCAACTATAGATAATGGTCATCGAACTTAACCAAAGCTTAGTTAGTTTCGACCTATGGCGATAGCTTCTGGTCCGCTCTAACACCTAGTTCGTTAAACGGGTACCAACGATTTAGAGAGTGGCACCTTTGTCAGCGCTCTGATGCCTAATCAAGATAGCTTGCCAGGGATCATTGTCCAAACATGGACAATAGCGACTGAACCCGACCAAAGCTTAGTGACGAAAAATGACAATAGCTTCTGGTCTGCTTGAAGCCTAGTCTGCCAATAACAAATTTCGACGGCTTAGAAAATGGGAGTGTAGTCAGGCTCTCGACGCCTGATTAAGATGACTTGCCAGGGATCACCGTTCTTACGCAGACAATGATCGCTGAACCTGACCAAAGCTTAGTCAGTGGCCGCTGATGACACTACAACAATTAAGGCATTTTTCAAGAAAAAATTTCCTTGACAAAAATAAATTTTTTGTTGGAAAAAACTTTTAACAAGGAAAAAATTTGTTATTGGGTTCGTGGAGGCATCCCCATAGCTAAAGTTTTTTACCAATGAATTACATTTTTGTTGGTAAAACAATTGATAAGTCAAGGAAACACGGTGTTGGTAATTCAAACAACTACCAAGGAAATGGTAAAAATCAAATAGTTTTACCAACAAATTGTTTTGTTGCAAGAAAACTTTTGTTTATCTATGAATTTTTTTTCGAAAAAACTTAGAATCTTTAAGAAAAATAGTCGTGGGAAAATGTAACTACCATTATCAAAGAAAATTTTCATTTGTAAAATGAATGTATATCAATGAAAGTTGTCATAGGTATTGTTAACAATTACCAAGGAAATTATTTTCAATAAAAAAATTATATATTAAAACGATCATTCTCGGCTCTTAGACGAGCTAATCTAGGTCCCAATCTCTAAGGACACCACCCACTAACCTCCCAAAATCTAGGGACACCAATCTTGATGATAGGACCCCACTATGGAATTCCATATATAATATATTTATTTTTAGGCTCAACGAGAATTGAACTCGTGACCTATGGTAAAATCTGTTACAATATTTATCAATTTAGCTATTTGAATAATTGTGTTGTGTGAAGAAACTTTATAACTTATTAAATCAAATTACTCATTTTTTGCAATAAAAAAAATCATTGATACGTATATAATAAAGACCAATATATAATATTTTGTCACTATAAATTAGAACTAAATATTTTCACGATTATAAGATTTATGTTAAATATCTACCACTTTTAGCAATGAAAAAAATTCACAATAACACCATTATAATTAGCAACAAAATAGTAATAGCATTTCAATGCTATATGTTCTTGAAATTGATTATATCCCCAATGAAATAAAATTAAATTGTTGTAAATAAGAAAACGAGCCTTAATAAGAAAAAAGTTCATGAATTTTTTTTCAATATTTAGCAACGAAATAAATTGTTACCATTAATATTATAATTAAAAGTAAAATAATTTGTATTGTTAAATAAATTTTATTTCATTTTTCAGATGAAATAATATCAATGCTACTAATAAAAAATTTCAACGAATTGATATTTTTCCACTATAAATAGGATAGGAGCTTTAAATATATAAATAAATTTCATGAAAAACATTTCATTATAAATAACCAAATAAATCGTTGCAATAATGTGGTAATTAACTAGAGAAATATTAGTTTCATTGTTGAAGAGACACGAACAAGTGTTATAATGCATTTACTAATAACATGTTTGTCAATAATATTTATTAGCAATGAAATAATTTATTTTAAATGATGTCATTAAAACTGACAAACTAAAATTTCGTTGAAATAGAAATATTTTGTTGCTAAATAATGTTGGAGGGAAATTTGTTTTGGAATGAATATTTTTCTCCACCTCTTTACAAAGAAAAGTTGCCAACAAAATAGATTTTGTTACAAAAAGTGACAACTCTATGGTTTTTCAATGAAATTTATTTTTGTTAGAAATAGTAACATATTAACAAGGAAAATAAAATTTGTAGTAAATAAAACATTTTTGTAATGAGTATACCAATTTCCAACAAAATAATGACTTGTCGCTATAAAATAGTTAGTGAGCTTTAATGAGAAACAAATTTTCATGAAAATAATTATCAGCTTTTACCTAGAAAATAATTTGTTACGAACAAGGTTATAATTACCAACAAAATCTTATTTCATAGCTACAAAGATTTCATTAAAAAAGATATTGTTTCCAACAAAATAAAAAACGTTGCCAATAGTGTGACAATTCTCAATGAAATATTACTTTGTTGCTATAAATTAATAAACGAGCTTTAACAAGAAAAAACCTAATGGAAAAAATATCAATTATTATCAACGAACCGAATCATTACTAATAATGTGATTATTTTCTAGGAAAACAAATTTCCTTACTAAAGAGAAGTGAATAAGATTTAATATTCGTTAACAAGGAAAGAGATTTGTTGTTAAAATTAGTCTTCTTTAGCAACAAAATATTTCATTGCAGATGATGCCATAATTACCAAGGAACAAGTATTTTATGGCCATAAAAATAACTTCGTTGTTAAATCAATTTGGCGAGAAATTGTTTTGGAGGGAATGTTTTCCGCCACCTATTTAACAAGGAATGTTTATTACAAAATATATTTTGTTGGAAAACAGTAACAAGTTTATGGCTTTTTCAAGGAAATTTTTTTATTCGTTGACAATGCTACAATATTAAAAAGGAAATCAATTTTCGTAGCAATAATTTTATTGGTAAAAGATAGATTTCATGTAGTGTGATGATGGCTTCTAGTTTGCTCTAAGTCTAGTTCGCTACGCGCGGATTTCGACAGCTTAGAAAGTGGGAGTTTTGTCAGAGCTATAGCGCCTGACCACGATGGCTTGCCAGGGATCCTTTTCAAACTACAGACAATGATAGTCGAACCCTGCCAAATTTTAGTCAGACCGACTGACGATGATAACTTTTGGTTGTCTCCAATTCCTAGCGCCAAAAGCGGATGGCGATGGGTTGGAAAGTGGAAGTCTAGTCAGTGCCTTCGACGCCTAATCTCTACGACTTGCCAGGGACCATTGATCAACCACAAATGGTGGTTGCCGAACCTGACCTAGGTTTAGTATGTTATAATTGGCGATAACAACCCCTGATCCAACTAAGCCTATCCCGCCAATAGTAGGTAAAGACGAGTCGAAAGTCCGATCAGAGCTATGGAAGCTCAACTTGGAGGACTATTGTCCAATCATCTACGACAATGAATGTGTTAGGACCACAGTTTGACTAGTTAGCTTATAATAGCAACAACAACTGATGGTTTGATATACAACCAAATCGCCAGGCAAAGCGTGAATTATACCCCCTGATTTCTAAAAGGATTTTGACCAGAATTGCACGAACTATCGCAGCATAAGCAGTCAGAACTCTCACCAGCAGATTAGTCATATGGCTTCCTAACCCAACAGAGCCTTTCGTCTGATAACTAATGTCGCAATAAGACAAAACAGGTAAAAGCTAGAAGGGAAAGTAAAAGGAAAATGCACAAGTACAACATGCTATTCATTTAAAAGCCATAAAAAATATAAAGTTCACTATCAAGAAGACACTCTGATGCAACAGAGCCAAACTTAGCAGGAGAGGAAGTAGGAAACACATTTGTATGTGCTGCCTCTCGATCACCCTAATTAGGGTCACCTTTTTTTTTGACAGATCAGAGGCTGCTTCAAATTCTGCATAGGCCACCTTTTCATAATCAGAGGGATCCTAATCGAGACGTTCCTCCTTCATTAGCTGCAATAGTTTCAGCCTTCCATGCACGACTCTGCCGAACTCAAACGTGCTCTAGGCCTTAAAAAGCTTCTCGTTGCATAACCTTGATTTAGCAAGCTCCCGGTCCAGCTGCTGCTGCAGCTTGCCTGACAACATGTCAGTCTTGGACTACTTGGTACCCAACTTATCATTAACAACACTTAGTTCATACTCTGCCAGAAGAAGCTACTCTTTCGCGGTCCACACACTCTTGGCATTAAAATCAACATCAGCCTCTAACTGCTGACATCGGTTGGCCCATTTGGAGTCCTTCTTGGCCTTTTCGGCATTCATAGCCTGTATTTCAGCCTGTACTTTGATTGCAGTCTCCTGGGCAAATTGTAAGTCACGACATACAGAGTTCAGTTCATTCTCGAATTGATCCCTCGTTGTCCCTGCCAGGTTGGACTCAAGCGATTCTAAGCGAATCCTCTGAGCCTTCGATCTTGTGTGCCAAGACTTCATTCCAACATTTGAGTGAGCTTCGAGTTGTTTCCTCAATGATTCAATCTCGTAAAGGGCGTTAGAGTATGACTTTTGCAAGTTTGCAAAGACTTGCTCCATGGTATACACTCAGTCACGAGCGACCTTGACTTCAGTTCCAGTGACGACCACTTGATTTAGGTATGGCATCCCCAGTACGAGATGCTTCTACCTTTTATCCATATGCTCTCCCAACGTCTCTCCTTTTAGCTCCGGAGCACAGTTTGTCAGCCAGTCATTCCACCTGCTAATATGCTTCCTGGAAGTGTAAGAGATGTCAACTTCTTGGTGCCAAGCTTGGTTGCTCATATTTACCATGTATGGAGCAAACAGACTGATCTGCGCATATGAATGGAGGTCATTCAAGACCGAAATCACACTAGCACCACCCTTCACCATCTTCATTGCATTAGGGTACTTATCCATAACTTTCCCCTTGCTCGCAATGATCGATTATCTTTCACGAGTCGACTCGAAACCGGTTGACGGGGAAGAAGGAAGTGAGCTATTTCTCAAGCCCGACGTTACCACAATATGGGGGCGAGAACAAGATGAAGGACAATACGGGCGATGAAGATGGGACCTCACATAATAAAGTCGACAATTGGACGACTCTTCAGTTGGGTCGCAATCCAAATAGGGACGACCCAGCCCCACACCATACGAAGCTTCCAAGCCCGCCTGCAGCAGCAGTTTGCTCAGAACCTAGGCCTGCTTTGTATTCAGCATCGTTACATCTTCAACCCCCATCATTTACATATATTCCTTCTCTAAGTTAGGAAGGGAAATATGGGCCTTTTCCCGAGCATAATGCTGCTCAGACACAACAGTTTTCGCCTCAGCGGACGAATCAAGAATTTGTCCGACAACTTCACGTCGCACGGACGAAGCTAAATGCCCACGAATGGGCCTAGACACAGCGCGAGGCCTCTTTAGATGAACATGAGAAGGGAACACCTCATTTAATTTTTCTCTCTCTGAAGGGCTCAAAATATTAATCTTCGGGAGCTTCATCTTCTTTAAAGAAGACACGCCTTCGAGTTTTGGCTTCGGAACCCTAAAAAGATTGGGAGCCTCATGTCAATAAGCCCACAGTTCGCTGCGCTTGATATTAGAAGACTAAACGACATCCTCTATCCGCAGACGTGGCATGTCGCGAAACGTGTCCATAGTTGCTTTATCCTTAGCAGAAATAGATGAAGTTGGGAATTTCCCTACGAAAAGCACAAAGTTCAATTTGATAAGCATTTAACGCAAGCAGGATAAAAAACAAAATTGAACTTACTTAGTTGTCTGAATTACCGCTCGACCGGACGACCAACAAGCTCGAAATACTTCGAGTCCGCGGAGGCCATGAAACAATATTTCTGCCAGAACTTAAAATCTTCAGGCAGATTGCCAAAGCAGTCCGGCGTGCTCTTTATCTGAGGGGATGTGAGTAGTTGTATCACCCTCGAAGATACTTGGACACCAGCATCCTTCTCCTTAGTCAGAATGGCGATCATAGTCCTATACCCCTTCGACACCAGTTGGGCGGGCGCAATGCCGAGGTACGCTAGAAACTCTCATATTTCCTTGATAATAGGAAAGGAAACGCTCGATTGAATCATACCTCGGTGACGCCAGATGAACCCATCTGGACGAGACAATGGCATCAGATCAACGCCTAGAGTGAAGAACACCAGATCATCAGATATCCCATATGTTTCACGAGGAACTTCTAGACTTAACTCAGAAAGAAACCTCTCCTCAAAGAACTTGCAGCCCTTAGCAAACAGTTCATCGAAAAGATGATTCAGGCCCGCCATAAAAGATCATACAAGCTTTCGACTATGAAAGTTGAGCAAACTCAAAAGCATGGAATGCGATACGACAAAATAGAGTCTATGAGATCGAAAGAGTAAAGAAGCTAAACTTTGCAGGGAGAAGATCTATATAGAAAACAAAACTCCCTCATTTTTTTCTTCGAGTAGACGCACACCCAATTAATGATGCTCGTTACTCGAGAAAACAATTCAGCTCAACCATCATGACTGCACAATTTCTTCATGAAATGACGTGGTGGACCAATGAACTGACCCACCAACTCAGGGGGTAGTAGCCGATAATACATCAAACCTTCCTCTGATCAACACTATATGTGTGTCATGATAATCTTGTCAATAGAACAAAACATGCTTGATTGCATGCCCAATCCAGCAAGGCCCAGACAACACTAAGCCTACTATTGGCAGGATCCAGAAGGTCGGACTCAAATTTCCATGCACTACTAAGGCCATGCATCACGCGGTCAAACCCAATACTCGTAAGCCTTGATAAAGCAAGAGTAAACCCTGATAAGGCTAGTATCTGGGGGATCGACCCAAAACAGGCAGGCCAACAATACATTGGTTCTGATGAGGAAACAAATACTGAAGTGTAACCTTCTTTTCCCTGAAAGTGGACGATCAATGGTTTTATCTTAACCTAACATGTTTCAACAGGAAAAGTCCCATTCACATTAGTCCAGAAACCAAAACACATCTACTGTTCATGAAGTCTGATGTAGTCGATTCCTGCTATTTTTCCTCGCCTTGACCTAAACTTGCACAGGGAATGCACGTGAGCCAAAGATCACCGTGTGGCGGCTGATGGCACTCTGATGCTTAAGTTAGATAAGGCTAAGGATAGGCTTAAAGCTGTAAATTGGGTTTCTTTAACGTACCTTTGTTCATCAACCTTATCTCCTTTTTATAGTGCTAGAGTCCTTGTTAGACTAGGCCTTTGGTGGCATAGTTTAGGAAAATAGATCTTACTGGAGATTCTTTCCTAGTTGGGAGCTGTCCATGTAGAGAATTTCCTTAAACGACTTGTGTTCCTAGATCTGCGGGAGAGGTTTCCCTTTCAGAGTGTTGTCCATGCAAGGAAGTTTTCCCGCCCTTTATTGTGTTTTTAATGTACATCAATACATTGGATAATGACCCAAACACATAAGCTAATCTAGGTAAGAATATCATCATCTTCCTATACAAAAGATCCTGAAATCTTGCATATAATAGTTAGGATTAATGTTGGATTCTTCCTGATGATACATCAAACCGTCCTTTGATTAGCACCGTATGCGTGTCATGATAATCTCGTCAACAAAACAAAGTAGGCCTGATTGCACACCCAATTTAGCAAGACCCAAACAACACTAAGCCCATTAATGGCAAGATTCACAAGGTCGAACCCAAATTTCAATGCGCTACAAAGCCATGTGTCACGCGGTCAAGCCTAATACTCGTAAGCCCTGATAAGGCAAGAGTAAGCCCTGATAAAGCTAGTATCTGAGAGATTGACCCAAGACAAGCAGGCCAACAATACATTGGTTCTGGCGAGGAAACAAATATTGAAGTGTAAGTCAGGCAGAAAAACTTCCTTGCATGGACAACACTCCAAAAGGGAAACCTCTCCCACAGATTTAGGAATACAATTTGTGTTGGGAAATTCTCTACATGGAAAACTCCCAACTAGGAAAAGATATCCAGTAAGATCGTTTTCCCTAAACTACGCTACCAAATGCTTAGACGAACAAGGACTCTCGCACTATAAAAGGGCGATAAGGTCGATGAACAAAGGTACGCTAAAGAAACCTAATTTGAAACTTTAAGCCTCTCCTTAGCCTTGTATAACTTAAGCATCGGAGTGCTATCGGCCGCCACACGATGGTCTTTGGTTCATCCCTGTGTAGGTTTAGGTCAAGGCGAGGAAGGAAAACATGAATCGACTACATCAGACTTCATGAACAATAGATGCGTTTTTGTTTCTGGACTAATGTGAATGGGATTACTCTTGCAAAAGTGTGTTAGGTCAAGAAAAAACCATTGATCGTTCGCTCTAAGGGAGAAAAAGGTTATGTTTATTGTGTTTTTAATGTACATCAATACATTGGATACTATACCCAAACAATAAGCTAATCTAGATAAGAATATCATCATCTTCCTATATACAAAAGATTTTATAATCTTGCATATACTAATTAGGGTTAATCTTGGATTCTTCCTGATGACACATCAAATCGTCCTCTGATCAACACCGTACGCGTGTCATGATAATTTTGTCAATAGAACAAAGTAGTCTTGATTGCACACCCAATCCAGCAAGGCCCAAACAACACTAAGCCCACTATTGGCAGGATTCAAAAGGTTGAACTTCCCCCAAATTGCAATGCGCTACAAAGCCCATGCGTCACATGGTCAAGCCCAATACTCGTAAGCCCTGATAAGGTTAGTATCTGGGGGATCGACCCATGACAAACATGCCAGCATTACATTGGTTTCGATTAGGAAACAAATACTGGAGTGTAAGTCGGGCAGGGAAACTTCATTGCATGGACAACACTTCGAAAGGGAAACCTCTCCCGCAGATTTAGGAGCACAAGTCGTGTAGGGAAACTTATCTACATCGACAACTCCAAACTAGGAAATGATCTCCAGTAAGATCTCCTTCCCTAAACTACGCCACCAAAAGCCTAGCCGAACAAAGACTTTCGCACTATAAAAGAGAGATAAGGTCGATGAATAAAGTTACGCTAAAGAAACCCAATTTACAACTTTAAGCCTCTCCTAAGCAATATCTAACTTAAGCATCAGAGTACCACCGGCTGTCACACGGTGGTCTTTGGCTCACGTGCGTTACCTGTACAGGTCTAGGTTAGAAAGGAAAGCAGGAATCGATTACATCAGTTTTGCGCCGTCCGTGGGGAACGACAAAGTTCCTCATAATAAATAGTAGTCTCACCTTTCCCTTCGAGCCAGAAAGATGGTGACAACAAGGTCTCGCTATAATAAAGACGTTGCTGAACCCTCGAACGCTCGAACTAGCAAAGGCGCTGCCAGCTCTCGTGCTGCCATCACCACAGGATGAACCTTCTCAGACCCCTGCGCCGTTGGTAGCCGCGGCGGACCCAAGGGTGGATCTACTACCAACCTAGATGCAACAAATCGCATGAGTGATGGAGATGTTCAATCAACAAAATCATCCACCCGCAGGAGAAGACTGTGAGCAGTAAATAACCCATTCCCCAGAAGGTTCCAGAGAACACATTCAGTAGAGACGTGCTGCTCCTGCATCTTCCTAGTGGACCAGAGGCGGATGAACAACCAATGGAGACCCAAAGTCCAGAGCCGATAGACACGTCTGGCAAAACCCCATCTGACTAGGGGCCACAAATCCATACGTATTGTTCAACCTCACTTCCCCTCCATTCATGGATCATATCATGGACGAACCGCTACCGAAGAAGTTCACTTTGCCAAAGATGGAATTTTACGATGGACGAGAGACCCGTCCAATCACTTGTGCCACTTCCAGCATGTAATGATACTCAAGGAAGAATCTGATGCAATAATGTGCCAATCATTCCCTACCAGCCTAAAAAAGACAACGTTGACTTGGTTCCACAGCCTCTTTCTGAGGTCCATCAACTCATTTCGAACATTGGTGACAACATTCCTCATGCGCTTTGTGGGCAGCCATCAAATCAGGAAGGGCCAACACTATTCGATGACCCTAAAACAAAAACATAATGAAACATTGAGGGAATACGTCGCGCTCTTCAATGATGAGTTGACTCTCATCGATAGTTGTAGTGATGATACTGTCGTCATAGCCTTCACTTCGGGTTTGAGGTGAGGAAAGTTCTATGATTCCTTACTCTGGACCCCCAACCAATATGACAAACCTGCTGAAGAATGCTCAGAGATACATAACTCTAGACGAGATGCTGACCACCAAAAAGGAAGCGGAATTCGAAAAGAAACCCTCCATCCCCAAGGACAAAAAAAGGAAGAAAAAGAAGGACGACGACGGAACAAGAAGAAATGCTATGATAGTAAGACCGATTATGGCCACACAAGGCAGGACAATGCCTCTAATTATGTCCAGTCCAAATTTTCACTCCTCTCAACTCCAGTCTGTCCGACATCTTTAATTCCATCAAGAATTGGGTAAAATAGAAGTGCCCCCCCCAAAAGCGAGGAGACCCCGCTCGGCGTGACAACAACAAATATTGTGTCTTCCATAAGAAAGGCGGACATGATATTGAGGATTGCAGAAACCTCAGAAGAGAAGTCTAATACTGGATCAGGAAATGTAAATTCAAGGATTTCCTGAGTTCGGACAGGACGCATGACCAAGCAAAGGAAAGGGAAAACATTGTCAAGGAGATTAAAGAGAAGCTCCTAGCATCATTTATGTCCTTCATGGGGTCGGTCCCAAGGGAGAACAATCCAACAGGTTTCGCAAGAGGATGCTGACCGAGATGCAAACACCATCCCAGTGCGAGGACTGACAAATGCAGCATGCACGAGTTCAGAGCCCGATCCCACCATTGACATTTACGGATAATGATCTCCAGGGTGTACATTCTCATCACAATGACACCCTGGTCATCTCCGTCCTCATTGCGAAGTGGGAGGTGAAAAGGGCCTTGGTGGATACAAGAAGCTCACTCAATGTCTTGTTTCTCAGCGCATTCCACAACATGCAACTTCAGGAGAAAGAATAAACCCCCACCACTCACCCCATGGTCGGATTCAGTGGAGAGAAATGCTTTCCCATCGGGAAGATCAATCTAAAGGCGGTGGCAAAAAAACCTCAATTGCGAAAGTACCTTGTCCAAGAATTTATGGTGGTTGACGCTCCGTCCACCTACAACATTATTCTAAAAAGGCTTTGGCTCCATCATATGGAGGCAGTAGTTTCCATTATGCACCAATGCATCAAGTACACAACCAACAAGGCCCAAAGAACTATCTGAGGAGATCAACCTGCAGCAAGAGACTGTTATTATGCAGCTCTGAAACAACTAAATTGCTACCAATTACAGCTTAGGCCCGCGGAACAAACATATCAGGCACCGAGCCTAGATAAGAGGGAGAGTCAATCTGCTTAGATAGAGAGAAAACCCCGACAACGAAAGCTTAGCTATGCGGAGAGCCGAAATTCAGAGCTGGAGACTCAATCCAGACCAATATAAAGCTAAGTAACAAAACTTCAGCAAACATGCGCCTACTCCAATAGCTGATAATCAACAAGGAACTACCCGCTAGCACGAAGTCCACTCTCTAGTAACTTTGTTAACTTTGGCAAAATAATACACTTCGCTAGAGAGACTATGCAATCCGAGTCAGGGCCATACACGTCTCAGGGCCGAGTTAGCTTAGTCCCCGCTCGGAGTCAAATTATTTTATTTCTTTGATTTCATTTTGTGTTATTGTTTTCTTTTTCAGTTTAGAGGAATTGTTTGTATGAGACATATTTAAGTAATAAAAGTTATTACAAAGCTTGCTCGACTGACTAGTACTGAAGTTTACACACTACACGTATATAGTATCTAAGTGTTGTGCAAATATGCATCTGCTAACGGGCACTCAAGGTTACACTCCGCCGATTTGCCTCCAGAAAAGGTTTGACAGTAAAGTACTTGAAGAAGGTTGCAAACACACGCTTGATTCTTTGCTCCGCCAATTTATCTTTCGAATGTGATGAAAGCAAAAAAATGCAGACGAGAATATCCCTAAATAGTGGGATCATTGGGATCTCACAGATCCCCAAAACCATGGACCAGGTCAGCAGGCTTCCCGCTCGGTTAACCTGCCTTACAAAGAGGATTTAGAAAGATAACAAAAGGGGCTTGTTGGGGACGCCTCTATAATGTGTAATGCTTGGGGTGACACATAGATACCACCCCAAGAATGAAAGTCACGTCCGCTGGCCCTCCACTTATCCAAATCCATATTCTGGTCGCGACATCACGAGTGAAGCCCCATACAGATAGAGGGAAAAACCGCAACAAACTAGTTGCAAGAAGTATCTCCCAACAACAGTAATAGATGGGAACTCGGGAGTAACGGAAGATGGAAGACAAACCTGTCCCCTGAGGAAGAATCTGTACTTCTTTTTCGAAATATAAGAATATATTACAAGATCTTTTGGAATTAATTCAATGCTCACCCAAATTAGGTGGCATTGCATAATAGCGGATCTCATTAAGACTTGACGTTGCGAATGTTAGAACATTCGTAGACTCCAGTAGCAGAGCTCGAATTCCCAATTCACGTATCAAAGCTCAAGGTGGGAGGTAACAGTTCTAGTTGCATGAATGACACAATGGGAAAGGTATTCTCTTGTTTTCATGTTTGCTTTTGCTTCAGTTGAGTTAGTGTGCGGCATAATGTCGGCCATAGAATAAAGATCTGAAGAAGATACTAAATTTAATTGCTGATGGTAAAAGCAAATATAGCTTGGTTGAGAGTGGAATCACTCATGAGGTTCAAGAGCGACCTATGACTAGCTATCTCATAGATGAATCGGAGTGGTTCGGTCGAAATGTTCAAAAAATGCTTTGAAAATCACGTTGATAAGTGAAATTAGTCAACAAGACACAATCCTCCTTGTCATTGCTAAGTTGGCATGGGGGGCAAGATGACTCTCGCCCAATCAAATTTCAATGATGATCAAGGGAATACTTATGTCGGGAAGAGGGTGTGGGTTTGCATCTCTGAACCTATTGATGTGATAAGGATTGCTAAGGCAGTAATTGAAGTTGATGGGAATGTGTGCCCATAATAATGTAGAATGGGAACTTTGCTCCGCTGTTTGTGTGAATCTGTCAAGGACAAATGATATATGCTTATGCTTGATGATGTGTGGACTTACGACCAAAACAAGTGGGATCATTTGATGATTGCCCTCCAACGTGGTGCACCAGGTAGTCAGATTATGCTGACCACATGCATCCAGACAATTGCTATAAGGATGGGTGCAACACACACTCTTCGTTTGAAAAACTTATCAGATGACGATTGTTGGTCTTTGCTGAAGCACAATGCTTTTGTCGGAAGGAAAAAACAATGTGTTGATTTGGAAGAAATTGGTAAGAAAATTGCAACCAACTGCAAAGGTTTGCTTCTTGCTACAAATATTTTAGAAAGTCTATTTCTTTTAAAAAAGAGCAAAATGGATTGGCTAAATATATATAATGGGTAGCAATTTATGGGAATTACAAGAGGGGGAAAATGGTGTTTCCGCAGCCTTTTTATCGACTTACTATGATCTTTCGTCCTACTTGAAGCAATGCTTTGAGTATTGTGCTATCTTTCCAAAGATTACATATTCAAAACTCAAAAGGACATGTTAGTCAAGTTGTGGATGGCACAAGAAGAAACTTGGAGATGGTGGGTGGTGAATACTTTGATGGTTTAGGGATTCACTCATTTTTCCAAGATATTAGAAGAGATGAAAATGGTGATATTAAGCGGGGAAAGATGCATGATGTGACTCAATATCTAATGAAGGTTGAGTGTTGTTTCATGGAAACCACAAAAAGGATATAATTCAGTAGTTTCAATTCAATTCATATAAGCTATATGGTGGTTTCAGTTCCGATTATCAGCGGTAGATGACTTCTCATATTTTGAGTTTGGTTTTGGCTCACTTGCATGTGAATGTGGTAGAGTTTCAAAGAGATTCACCAAGAAGGTTATCTGGTTTGACGAGTCTTTGAATGTGGTATTTGGGACAAATTAGTATAGTGATCCAGATCTGGTCTCTGCATTGTTTACATCCATCGTGATTTTGTCTTCTGTACCGACCACTTATATTTGACGTCATCTGCGACCCCGGCCTTGAGTGCACAGTTTCTTGGGAGCCCAACCTTGAGACAACTCTCGTTTGAGGCCCGAGCCTATAGTGCACGTTTATTGGTGGCCCTAATCTCGAATGAATGCTTCTATAGGGATTATTTCACTTTGACATATGGCTACTTTCATTCCCATGCACATGGTCTACTGGCAGATGACAATGTGTCCTCTGGCTTAGTTGTTCACTCACCAATCGTTCAACCACCTGTATTCCATTATCTAATATTTTAGTCAAATTGGCGATCTGACCTGCAAGATTTTCTTCTTGTTTCATTTCCATTGGACTTGGTTGTTGGGCAGAAGATTACAATTGATGGTCAGCCGGTGGTGGCAGATCTACTACTAGGTATTCGGTCTGTGGTGGTTGAACTCGTGGCAACGACAGCGGCCCGGTACGGGCAGAGGGCTACGCAACATTATTTTTGCTAGTTTGGTTTCGAGTTCCCACCATTGTGTTGAAGAAGAACTTCGAAAATAAAAGTGTTTATTCAAGAAAATTCAAAGTGGATGAAGGAAAAAATATTTTTTTTATCAAAGGAAGAGAGCTTGCAATGGGTTTGATACAAGCTCTCATTGAAATCATCAATTTGTGGATGCAAATTTCCACCGGATCATGTGCTGATCATGCGGAGCAATCTGCATAAGATGAAAATTAATTCTTGACACCGTTGTTGTGTTTTCCATGGGGACTCCGATGCCAAAGTTAAAACAATGCCTTTAGGAATGTATTTATTTCTCTGTGTTTTTAGAGAGAATTGCGAATCAAAAAAGAGTTACCAGGAAATAACTGTGTTTGACTATTTATAGAGGCAAAAAGAGTCAACTGCTCGCAAATGAGTTGGACACGTGGCAGGTCGGGAGCTAACTACTCGTAGAAGAGTGAAACATAAGGCATGTCAGGAGCCAACTGCTTGTAAAAAAGTGAGACACGTGGCAGGTCAGGAGCCAACTGCTCATAGACGAGTAAGACACATGGCAGGTTGGGAGACATTGATGGTTGTAACTTCCATTGATGGTTTTAACCTATTGTTGATGGTTGTAACTCCTCGTAATTGGTTGTAACTTCCGTCAATAGTTGTAACTTCCTGTAGATGGTTGTAACTTCCCATTGATGGTGATAACTTCCCGTTTGGAGAGACCTCTCCTGCAGGTTCTTGTGCTCAACTGAGCATGGTGGTCGGCGCTGAACACTATTCCTCTTCTGAAAAATAAAGTGTTTTGTCGAGTTCCATTGGGCCTAGATTTAGGTTTTCTGTACTTATATCTAATTTAGGTTTGCTTCTTGGGAGCGATCCAAATTTTTGGGCTTTCTTGTCTTGTTGAGCTAAAGATTTTTTTTCTCCCATAATCTGAAATGCATTGGCTTTGAATTTTATGGAATTTTTAGTGGTTCTGGTAGTTGTCGCTCTCACTCTCATGTGTTTTTCCCCAAGTCGAAACAACTTTATATTGGGGAGATGCCTAATTTGGAGAAATGGTCAAGAATGGAAATGGAGGAGGATAGTGATCATGTTATTGCTACAGCTCCTATCATTACGATGCCCAATCTTCATACTTTAAGAATCAACGACAACCCAAAACTAAAGGAATTAGCTTGGCTCTCATACATTCTAGTTCTTGAAATTCTAAGCATATTTGGTGCTGCAAGTGACTTGTCAAGGTCCATACCTTCATGATAATCATCATCATCAAAGCCCATTCCCGATACTCTCGGGGTCAGCTACATGTATTTTGTTTTCCAAGCAATGCGGTCTTCCCACATATCCTCTCCTAATCCAAGCTCAAGGATGTCTTCTTTCACCGCCTTCATCCAAGTTTTCAATGGTCATCCCCTCCACTAACTGTCCAATCTATACATTTTCTAATTGGCGTCGTGTTTGGTATCTTCTGCACTTGACCAAACCACGTTAAATGTCTTTTTTCTAATTTTATCCTCTATGGGCGCTACACCTAAGTATATTCTAATTCTTTCATTCTTAATTTTATCCTTACAGGCTTTACCACACATCCGTCTAAACATACGGATTTATGCTACCGCTATCCTATGCGTATGTTTTCCTGTAGTAGCCCAACATTTTGAACTGTAGATCATGGCTCATTGAACGATTGTCTTATAGCATTTCCCTTTTAACCTTGCAGGCATCCTTCTATCGCATAATACTCCTGATGCCATTCTCCATTTCATCCAACCAGTTTTAATCTTATGGTCTCCAATAATCCCATTATTTTGAATTATAGATCCTAGATATCGAAAAGCCTCACACTCTGGAACCTCCATGCATTCGATCTCAAATGAATTACTCCTCACTCTTGATTTACAACGGGGGGAGTTACTTGCCCTCACTGGCTTTCTTGAAAAAATAGAAAAATTATTTTTTGCCCCTAACTTTATATACAATTTTGATTTGCCTATATATAGATCTCCCCTTCTTTACCAAACCCCTTAGCAGTTCAACAATTTAAATCCCCTGAATCCCTCCAATAATTTGTCATAACTCATAACCTATCACTTATCTGGGAAGGGAGCTTCAGAAGTAAAATAAGATTCAGTGTACTCATCTTCACAAGATGATGAATCTTGTCTACTACTTCATCCTCACTTAGACATAGAAACCCCATATTCTTGGTAAACCCCTTAATTTAACTTATTTGGCGTTGACGATTAGAGTTTTGGTAGCGGTCACTCGATTCTTCTTGTGCTTCATGTCCACCATCCCAACGAGCTTCGTGTGGAACCTAGTTGCAGCTCCCAAGAAGGCAGGAACTCTACCAAAGCACATCTATGCGATGCGAATGCTTCGGGTGCTATCTTATCGACTTCTTGTTTGAAGGAAAGATAGAAAGAATGGGGTCTTTTTGTGGGGTCTGTTTATGGGGCTCCATTAATTACAAGTAAATATTTTGCATGGATTTTTTATTTTGGTGATAATTTTCTGCTAAAGTTTTGTGTTTGCTGAAATGGGGTTCAAATTTTTTTTTTGTTGATTGTGAACTTTTTTGGAGATGGGTATGATTTATTATATCGTTTTACTGATATACTTTCTTTGTTTTGATCTTTTTCTTGATGTATTGACAATTTTAGCAAAAAAGGTGATTCCTTTCATATTGCTTTGGGTTGTTTGTTTCACCTTCTGCTCTATGATGCAATGGTGGTTTAATTGGGTATTCATTATTTTTGTTAAAGGTGGTTCATTTTTTGAGTTTGGTTATTTTATCGGTCTAGTATCAAATCATAGAATGATATTTTATTTGTGCTTTCTGCCTTGTGTTCTGCATCAGTATATCATATCGTGCATAACATCACCATTATTTAGGATTTGCATGTTAAACATTGTTCTCCACAAGCACAAATTTGACCACATGGAATATATGATTTTGGTTTTATTCATTAAAAATTTTATGATCATATAAATATATTGAATGCAGTCTTATATAATCTCTATTTTATTTCAATTATGGATAAGTTTTTAAAAAGAAAGTTAGTCAGTGATCAACAACCTCCAACACAAAATAAGGATGACCATAATTTATCAGAACCAATTTCAAAGAAAAGTCATGTAGAGCTGACCTATCAAATCTTTCAATAGATCCTGGTTTAGGACTTCATATTTTCGGTAACCATCTGAATGATCAAGAGGTTACTAGAAGAGCTTCTTTTCAAAGGGAGTCGTTGTCAGTTTTAATGTAAGAGGTGCGCTATGATGTTTTAATGTAGTTTGGTTACTGAGTATAAGATTTAGCTATAGTATAGCATACTAAAGGATGCCGCATTTTTGTCTCCATTGCTATCTTTTTAGAAGTGTCGGGGAGCAAGGGTGTGGTGATTGTTTTGTTGTTGAAGGATTCAGTAATTGGAAAAAGCTAAAAACTCATGTAGGAAAGCCTAATAATATGCACACTGAAGCCTGTATGAAGAGTCGAAGCTTAATGAATAAAAAAATCATATCCAATCAATCTGATGTGGAGAAAACAAAATACCGAATTTGTTTATCAGCTTCAGTTGATTGCAGTCAGTTTTTGTATAGTTATTAATGTATTGCTCAAATTAAAAAAATTTACGTTAAAGAACTAATTATTATGTTATCCTTAATTAACTATGACTCATCACTCTGTCCCCCTTCAACAAACTCCTGGCTCTGTCACTGCATACCTTTCCTACCCAACCTCAAGAATTTGCATGTCTTGTTCTCACCACATTCATCACTTCCTCAAGGTTTACCACAGCTAAAAACACTACAAACTTTGAAAAATATGGTATTGTGATTCATTCACGATTATATCCGAGGAGGTGCAACATCTGACCATGATTTGTGAATTGGACATAGCAGAATGTCCTCTTTTGGGATCACGTTGCAGAGAGAATGGAGAGGATTGAAGCGTTGTCTTTCACATCCTCAACATTAAAATCGATGGTAAAAAGATCAAGTAAGGGAGACTTCAGCACACTTCTGCAATGCAAAAAAAAAGGAGTAGTAAGACAAGGTACCGTAATAAGAAAACTCTCAATTTGAATAACATACAATTAATGTAATAAGTGGCTTTCTCAGACCATCACCGAATCACATTTTTCTTTTGTGTTTGTTGTCGGTTTTTCAGGAATACATAATGAATTCACCAATAAGCCATGGAAGATATTGTCATCTAAGATATGTATGTAAGTCATTCTTCTTCCCTAGTCATCCCTTCTTTGCAAATCATGCAGCACAATAATGCAAAGTGGTGAAACACAAGTCCAGGGGTAGTAGCTCAGCTGGTAGACTTGTAATGAAGGGTATCACACGTCCAAGGTTTGAACCCTGTCGAAAATAAAAACCTTGATTGCCACATTTTTTTTGTATATTCGAAGAAATGCCACCCCAAAAAAATTAGTTTCACTTAGAATGAAAAGAGATAATGAGGGGAAACAATGAATACCATCATATACTTAACCCTACAAATCTCTCAAGCAGGGATAATGTTTTCTCTCTCTGGTTTCATTGGGATGATGACCCCTCTTCAGCATGTGTGTTAGAAGGTCCATATTTTTTTCTTTTTTCTTTTGCCTCTCTGTAGGGACCTCACAAATCAGTGTCAATCAACCGTAGAGGCAGAGCACCCAATGGACTAAGAGGAGAAACAATTTCAAAACCCCACACAGGAAAACCCCTTCTCACTTTCCCAAGGCCAAGGACAACTTAAAATGTTGCAAAATTTGGAGATCTTCATCATTGATGTTTATGCCTTGAGAAATACAACATATAAGCATACTTTGATGATTGGATATATGATGTATAATCCTACTATGGGACCATTTGTTAAGAATTATAATAGTTATATAATTAGGAATACATATATAACAATGACTGTAGTTATGGGAATACCGGATTAATCGGGATTAGAATTAGTTTTCCTTTCTTAGTTAGGATTTCATTTGTATCCCTGTAAATATCTCCTGGTGAGATGAATAAAATAATGTTCTATATTATTTAAAAGTTATTTTGTTTGACATGTTATCAAAGCAGTGATCTTGAGATCTCGCGCAGTTGTTTGTGCGTACAAGTAAGACTTTGGCTACTCAAACTCTTCTCCGCCTCAGACGACAACATACTTTGATCGTAGATGCAAAAGAAGGGAAGGGGGGACTTTGGCAATGGGTATGTTATCAAATTGAATCTTTTTTTTGGCAAACTTAGACATGAGCTTCGATATTGATCGGTCATCGATTACGAGGTAGTGCTCTGCATAGAGGTTAAAAGGTTAAAAGGGGTGGAACAAAGAGATGTTGAAAGGGTTTGTACAGTCTTTGAGGGGATTTTTTTGATTGTGAGAACGAAGTAGAGGAAGTTGTCTTGTTTCAGAATTTGGGATTTTTCTGATTTGGATATGGCTTTGACCCATTTTTGCAGAGCGTCTATAGCTCTTATGATTGCCAAGATTACATCTGTTGAGATTAGCAACACCAACTTGATTGGTGTTTCAAGAATTCTCTAGAGAAATTGAGAAAATGGAGAAGAAGAGAAGATGGAGGAAGAATTCTCTAGGAGAAGAAGAGTAGAGAATGTTGGAGAAATTTAGAGGGTCAAATATTAAGGCTATCTATAGCCTTCCTCTACCTCCATTGTGAGACTATAAATAGAGGAAAAATTGTTGAGGTTGAGGCATCCAGGCTTGTGAGCCTTGGATCATTGTGAGAAGAAGCTCAGTGATGAGCTATTTGTGTGTGTAAGAGATTTATGTGTTTATGTATTGTATTGTTGTAATATTGTCATTGTAATGTAAGATTAGTGTTTGTAATTGATCCTGAGAGCTGGAATATTCAACAATTTGGTATTAGAACGGGTTCAGTCGGAGTGATATTCTTCATCGGAGCTTACAATAGTATTCCTTGGAAGACGACACTACTCATAAGTATTGTACACTGTTTATGTGTACGGTATTGTTCACTGTTTATATGTACGATCAGAGTGAGATTTTCGAGGAGATTGTGAAGCCGATTGGTCATGGACAAATGAAGCCATATTTGAGGTGTCGCGCCAAGCGCCGACAGTGTGTCCGTGTATGTAGACATAGCGGGTCCCCGTGAGTGGACTGGTAGGCGGGGTGATGAAGGCGACGTAGGCTACGACAAGGGATCGTAGGGTTGCGTTGTGAGACGAGACGTTGGAGTTTTGTCACCATACCGTAGAAAATGGTTATGCGGCGTAATCAAAGTGATAGGCGATGTCTCGTAGTGCCATGGAGCACGTTGTGTGATTGTGCCATAGAGCATGTTGTGTGGTTGTTCTAGGGAGCACGTTGTTTGTGGAGGTGCTAGAGAGCACGTTGTTATGTGAAATTTTCAAAGGAGCACAAAGTTGTGAGTCTGTGTGCTAAGAGAGCACACGAAGTTGATGATGTGTGCAGATTGTGTTCGTGAATCAATTGGTCGAGATGTTGGTGGATCGTGATATTGGAAGAATGCAATGTGTGAACAAAAAGGTAGTGTGAATATAGTGTGTGAACGTGAAGACCGACAAATTGATGGTGAGTGAAAACATCAAGATGAGCAAGTTGGTGTTGAGGGGGGATGTTGAGATTAGCAACACCAACTTGATTGGTGTTTCAAGAATTCTCTACAGAAATTGAGAAAATGGAGAAGAAGAGAAGATGGAGGAAGAATTCTCTAGAAGAAGAAGAGTGGTGAATGTTGGAGAAATTTGGAGGGTCAAATATTGATGCTGTCTAGAACCTTCCTCTACTTCCATTGTGAGACTATAAATAGAGGAAAAATTGTTAAGGTTGAGGCATTCAAGCTTGTGAGTCTTGGATCATTGTGGGGAGAAACTCGGTGATGAACTATTTGTGTAAGGAATTTATGTATTGTATTGTTGTAATATTGTCATTGTAATGTAAGATTAGTGTTTGTCTTACATTACAATGACAATATTACAACAATACAATACATAAATTCCTTACACAAATAGTTCATCACCGAGTTTCTCCTCACAGTGTTTGTAGCCAAAGGGGTTATGGTCGAGTGGTTAAGGCCTTGTGGGATTAGTCCCCAAGTCCTTGCTTCGAGACCCTCCGGCGGCATCGTTTCTTTCGGGGTGATGTTGACCTATAGGTGGCACCTCGGGGATAGGTTACGGGATCCTATACAAACCCGGCTCAACTTTCAAAAAAAAAAGATTAGTGTTTGTAATTAATCTGAAGCTGGAATACTCAACAACATCTTGGCTCACCTTTGACGTATGTCATCCATGAAACCAAAGTCTCTGTTTTTTATTCTTTGAGAGGCTGTGTGTGGGAGAATGGAGAAGAGGCATGTGAGGTCGGTGATGGGTAATATCAGGGTTTTGAGGAACATGGATAATGATGAAGTGTTTGTGTTTGCAAAGAAGATTGCGGGTTCTTGTGATTTGGTGATGCAGACCAAACAGCTTGGAAGGCTCCCTGTGGTTCATTTTGCAGCTGGTAGGGTTGTGAGGCCAGCTGATGCGGCGTTGATTATGTAATTGGGTTGTGAAGGGGTTTTCGTTGGCTTTGGTGTGTTCAAGAGTGGTGACCCGACTCGCCGTGCTAGGGCAATTGTTCTGGCTGTGACACATTATAGTGATCCAGATGTTTGACTGATGAAAGCTGCGGATTGGGTGAAGCTGTGGTTGGGATTAATCTTAATGACAAAATGGTTGAGAAGAATTTGCAAAGAAAAAGTCGGTCGAATGGGTGAACATGGTTTTGGGAAAGTTGTGGAAGGTTTATAGAGGTGGGCTTGGGAATTGGCTCATTGGGTTGCTTCAGCCTATTATTGATAACTTGAAGAAAGCTGATTACGTAGAGAGAGTTGAAATTAAGCTGTTCTCGTTGATGGATGAACCTTTGTCGGTTTGGAATGTTGAAAGGAGAACTTCTCGTCGCGTTAATGACATGCAGTACCAAATAGTTCTTCGTTATACTGGTCGTGCTCGTATGCTACTAAAGGTTTCACTTAAATTTGGCGTCATCCCTGTGATGGTGCCAGTTGGGGTTCGAGATTTTGATATTGATGGAGAACTGTGGGTGAAATTGCGGTTAATGCCATTGGAGCCATGGGTTGGAGCTGTCCAATGGGCTTGTTTCACTTCCCAAGATTAAGTTTAAGTTGTCACCGCTCTCTCTGTTTTATCTCATGGCAATCCCTGTTCTTTCGATGTTCTTGACAAACTTTTTGTATGTCCAAAGAAATTTGTCCTAGATTTCCAAAAGGGAAAAACAATTGGTCATGTTCCAAGTGTTTTTGGTAAGGAGAGATTCAAGAAGGAAATAAGGATTTTGTCGGAGAGTTATCACTGTCTCTAGTTGATGCCCGGAAGCTTGCTTATTTTTTTTCTATGGGAAAACATACCCCTTTGTTGTTCTAAGCCTTGGTGATCAAGTCATTTGCAGGAAAAAAATAGTCAGCTCTTGTTGGTCGTTTCTTTCTCTTCTTCTTGGCTGTGAGGTAATTCTAGTTGCAATTGATCCTTGCTGCTACATGTGAAGACGAAGAAGGAAAACTTGAAACTTTGCGTGTGGTTGTTGAGAAGAAGACAAGGAATTAGAGAAATAGAACTTTCTCTGATTGGTTGTGTGTGAAGAGAAGGCAGAGGGGTGTTTCAAGGAGAGAAATTGCAGGGGTTGATATTTTGGGAGTGTTATTGCTATTGAGATTTTGAGCCTGGTATCCACCTCTCCTATCTCGGGGGAGAGTGATGTTTAAGAGTTGAATTGGATGGAGATGTTCAGGATAACATTAAGATTAATTGGCTGATATTGATGACTTAGATGATCGTGTTCAAAGTGATATCCTTCATACAGAACAAAGGCAAAATAGGAATTTACTTATTACAAAGGAAATATATTCTTGATTTATTGTCAGACAAGGTGGGATGGGATATCTTAATGATACTACTACAAAACTAACTCCTTACAATGCAACTTATGAAAAATGGTTAATGGAGAATGCTATTGCACAAAGTTGCCTTATCGGTGCCATAGAACCGCATGTGACAAAATTTTGGCTCATTGGTGCTATTGAACCGAATGTGCAAAGTTGGCTCATCAGTGCGATTGAACCGAATGTGATAAAAAGTTGGCTCATCGGTGCCATAGAACCGAATGTGATGAATTTGTTTTTTCATCATTCTACGTGCCCTCAGAGACTACTTCCGTCAGTTATTCACCCTACATGCCCTCGAAGACTACTTCCCGTCGGTTATTAATTTTTATGTTGCTACTGAGTTGTTGTCGTGCAGGTTTAACTTTGTTGATTTCCTCATCAAACTAGACATTTAGGCCAAATGTGTGATGACTCAGTGGTTGAGCAGTGGCGGATGATATCATTAGGTCACAGGGTCAAACCCAACCGGCGGCATCGAGATGGGAGGGGTTAAGGGATAAAAAAAACTGGACATTTATGATATATATGCCCATTTTGCAGGTTAGTGTTAAGAATTATCATAGTTATATAATTAGGAATACATATTTAACAATGACTGTAGTTATTGAAATACTGGATTAATCGAGATTATAATTAGTTTTCCTTTCCTGATTAGGGATTATATTTGTATCCCTATAAATACCACATTGTGAGATGAATAATGTAATGTTCTATATTATTTAAAAGTTATTTTGTTTGACACCACTTTGCAAATAGAATGGTGAAGACAGGAGCACTGTGAGAAGATTAAGTGAACAAGACTTCGGGACACTACTACATCTTCTAACAAACGGAAGACACGACTTAAGGTAAGAATAAATGATATCAATTTGTATTCCCATTAAGGTATATATAGTTAGTGATTTTTTATACCCCACGATGCATGCTGAAGCATTTGTTTCTTCTGCTTTTATTGTTGATTTGTTCCAGGAAGATAGAAGTAACTAATAATGAATTAGTGGAGTAATGGACCAACAATTTAAGGAAATGTGGGGTAAAATTTGGGTGAAAGAAGAAATGCATATTTTTTAGGGGAGCAATTGCCCCCCTTGTCTCCATAGTGGCTCGCCCATGACTGATATTCTTTTCTTGCATAAATAATCAGCATGAAGGTGGATTTGAGCACGGTCCAAATAGACAGTCACTTCCGCTGCATTCTTGCACACTAACAGAACATTTGTGACGACCAGAAGAAAGATGTTTTTGTTGTAATTACTCAAAGGTTTTATATTGTGTGAACTTTTGGGTTTGTTCTGAGAGAGGGAACAGTATATATAATGTGTTGAGCTACCATCCATTTGTATCATTTTGTGGTACAAGACTGGTTTGATTCTCTAATATTTGAACTCGCCTTGGACAAAGATTTGCTTGTGGTGGTGAGTTGTTGAACATATTTCTGAGACAGTAACGTCTAAATGTGCAGAGTTTATTATATTTACTTATTTTGAGGTGTACACATAAATAGTTCATTAATTTTACTACATGCCCCCTTATGCTTTGTCCATTTTACCAAAACCTATTTAAACAAGAGGAGGTTGTAGCCTTGCAGGTGAGCTCCGTTTTCTTTCCGGAAACCTTTATTACAATTCATGTTGAACATTGTAGAATTGTTTTTGATATACTTTTCCATCTGTCAAGTTAAATGGTTGTTGGAGCCAATAGGTGTAATGAGTACAAATTTGCAACAACGACTTGATACTTTTGAAGATCAACCCGAAATCTCAAAAGGGATTAATGTTAAACTTTGCTTCTCTCTTTGTTCCATGGGAGCACCTTCCCAATAGGTATAGTTTCCAATTTTGAGAGGTTGAGTTATGCTAACTGGAACGACATGGCGGAAATACGAGTTTCATGTTTTTAAAGACTTGCAGCAAGTGTGAGGTGAATGACACTGTCTTATTCTGGGTCCATGTTGCAAAGGAAATGGAAAAGATTGGAGAGTTGTGTCACACACACCCAACATTGAAATAGATGATAAGAAGATCATCTGAACGTGGGGTGGGACGCTGCAACTATCAACTACATGAGAGAAAAAAATATCTCAATTCTGTTGATTTTATTGTTGATTTAACCATGAACTAATGTAACAGCCCATTGGAAAGATACTAGAAATATTATTTGAAAAAGAA
The DNA here is from genome assembly GCA_963556465.1 of Berberis vulgaris. Classification (NCBI taxonomy): domain Eukaryota; kingdom Viridiplantae; phylum Streptophyta; class Magnoliopsida; order Ranunculales; family Berberidaceae; genus Berberis; species Berberis vulgaris. The sequence goes on from OY747132.1 coordinate 65,577,746, forward strand.
AGCATTTCAGTAGACCATGTGTCACGACAGGAACAATTTAAATGAGACAATATATAAAATAATAAACTTTCTTAACAATTCTTCATCTCAAAATGAGGTCAACATTTATCATGCCTAAATTAACAAAATAAATCATAAAAAGAAATTATATTAATCAATCCCAAATAGATCTTTGACTCAGAATTCGAGCAATAACAACTAGGTTCTACATCTAATTATCTAGGAAAACAATAAACCAAAGTCTAACGGAAGATGTCAAGTCCTCAACTACCGCAACGAAGCTATAACCACCTCCACGCTCCAACTAACCTTGGTAAGTCTCTGGAGCTGCACTCATTAGGAACGCACCAAAATTTGTAAAAAACAACAAAATTCAGGCCAGTATATCAATACTGGTGTGAGCTAGGGATGACAGTGGGGCGGATTTTCACGGATATCCGCCCCACTCGCCCCGTTTGGGGCGGATTTGGTTAAGGGTGGATGGAGGTTGGGGCAGATACGAATATCCAAACTGTATCCGTTTATTATTCGGGGCGGATACAGATTTAGCCATATCCGCCCCACGGATATCCGTTTAACCAGTTAAATTACTACAATACCCTTGAACTATAAATAGGAAATAAACCCATCTCACATTCTCATTCTCACAATCTCATTCCGCCTCTCACAGCGAAGGCTCTCTGGTGGTCAAAGGCTCTCTGTGTGGTCGAAGCCTCGAAGCTTCTCTGGTGGTCGATCGAAGGCTCGAAGCCTATCTGGTGGTTGAATCCTCTTTGGTGGTCGAATGGTGGTCTGGTGGTCAAAGTCGAAGCCTCCCACAACGACAGACTCAACACTCGAAGCTCTCCCCTCCCTTCCCCGCCTTCCTTTCCCCTAGTTGCAAGAAAGATCTTAGATCCATATTCTTTAGATCAAATTTTTTTTTTTTTTGTAATTTTTTGTTATAATTTTTGTATCTTGATTCTTTAGATTGAAATTTTTTTTTTGTATGGGTTTTTGTATTTTTTTGTTATAATTTTTGTATCTTTTACCAGTAAGAATCCTTATGCTTTTAGGATTGTATGATTCACGAATATTACTGTTTCAGTTATTGGATTAGTAGCTTTGTGAGCTTTCGCCTAACACAAGCCTGTCTGAATCTATTATAGATAATTTGATATTGGTTAGCAAGTTTTGAAAACATTGTAATGGTTGATATGAGTTTGATGCTATGATCGGGTCCGCAAACCGTAAACGGATTGGAGGGGCGGGGCGGATATACGCTAATCCGCACGGGGCGGTTATGGTTTTTATCTAACTTTATAAACGGATTGGCGGGGCGGATTTTGGGATCCGCTTTTTCTGACGGATCGGGGATGGATTTGCTCAAATCCGCCCCGTTGCCATCCCTAGTGTGGCCAAACTTACAAATTAAGATACAACTACATAATTAAATAACATTAAAAAAAATGCAATTTACCTTAAGGAAGACATGTAGTTTTGATTCGATGATCGAATGAGCTTTTAGTTTCTTCCCTTAAGGCAATCATAAATACATGTTAACATAATAATATGTGCAAATTTTCATTGCAGACCGTGCCTTTCTTTGATGTTATAGTTTTTATTATCAGTAATTTAAAGTGTTATGTGTAGATTTTATTAAAAGGTTATGTTTTCATTCCTATGATTCCTTTTTTCGTTGGTTGTCTCATTTGTAAGCATTAGTTATTCACTATTAACAGTTCGAACAATTTTTCTTTTGAAGACGAGGTTGTTGTTTGAGCTTCAACGTAGTTAAAGTTTGATGATCATGTTGTATTTGAGACAAATGTCACAACATTAAAATGGGCGTTCTTCAAGTAATTCCTGTGGTATCACATTGACCTATTTATTTCATTAGATTGAGACCCCATTGTCTAAAAAGAACACAAACATATTGAAATTAACACGTGTGAAGGTTTACCACCTATTGCATTGAAGAAAAGTTTGAGAAGTCTAAATTAGTCACATTTTCTTTATTGTACTTATTTCTTTCTCGAATCTTTAGAGGGTGTTTGTTTGTGGTTCTAAATAGACTCTGAAATCTTAATTAGAAGTGGGATACTTTTAAAAGAGTGTTTGTCTTTATAATACATCAAATTGAAATTTTTGTAACAACCCCCAAAACAATATCACTTTTGAGCTGTAACAGTCATTCAAACAATTTCAAGTCAAAAGTAAATTCAGTCAAAAAAATGAAAGACAGTTTCACAAAAATAATGACAAAATAAATTGGATCACCATGGATAATATCACTTGTAGCACCATACTCTTCATGGTGATATAATTATTGTATCACTTTGTTTGTAAAAATGTGTAAAATTGTTTGGTGGACTGTTACAGTTCAAAAGTGATATTATTTTGGGGGTTGTTACAAAATTGCCATTTTGGTGTAGTTTAGTTCTGATTAGAAGTTGCAGTTCTGATTGGAGTAAGCACCATGGGGGTGCTGATCACTTAGCACTAAGTGCTTAATGAAAATTTATTCCAACAATAACCTCACAATAAATTCATAATGATTGCTACTACCCGTTTCCTCTACCACCATCTCATCTTTTCTCCACCTCCTCTTTATCATGCGAGGAATGCCGCCACCCTCCATGACTTCCCCTCCGCCTCCTCCTATTCCTTTTTTTCGTCTCTATTAAAGATTGTATGAGGAATGGAAAAAGATGTAGGATGGTTTGTGGTAGTGGTAGAAAGTGATCTCAATGGTATTTGAGGAGAGGAAACAAGTGGAGAATGGGGTTAAAATTGGTGGTTTGTGGTGGGCGGTGGAGTTGTGGTATTAGGCAAAAATGTAAAAAAAAAAAAATTTAGTTCAACACCTAAAAACAAGCACTATTTAATTTTACAGCTTTTTATCAACAACTCATTCAGAAGCAAAACAAACAATTCATTCAAAAGCTCATTTAGAACTTCTAAGTCTAGTTGGAAGTTAGCTTCTAACCACTTAAAAAAAACAAACACCACCTTAGTGAAGTCATCTCAAGATATAATTTGTTGCATATGCATAACCCGTCAAAATACATCCAAGTGTAGGAGATTGCTGGCAAATACTAGGATCTTTGCATGAGTAATATACTGGACATGACCTCTCAGGTTACCAACTTCCTTTTACCCCATCGTATTATAAGCTTTGGAGGTGAAATTTGTGAGAACGAAATTATTAAACCATCCTTAGAATTTGACATTCATCAAGATGTAGTATGTAATATCGAAATTGACAATCAGTGTATAGTGATATACTCCTTTCATACGACGACTTGGTGATTGACTCAGCCCAAGCAAAAACAATTTGAAATCCACAAAAAAAGATAAACCACAAAGGTTTACCTGAATAATAATTTGATTGAATAAATCCTTGAGCAATAGATGAGAGCAATTTAAAGACCTAACTCAACCTTGGATTCCCTAATAGCCCTAGAAAATCCCAGGTCTAGTAGGAAATAAAAACTATAATCTTATTAGAAACAAAGCTAAAAAAAAACTAAAATTCTATTCCAAAACAGTAAAGTGTTGTTTTGGAAGCCTAAACGATCTCTAACGCCTAAAATCCACCATACATCATATCTTAGAAGTGAGTTGTACCCGAATGTCGTTTCCCTTTCTGAAAAGATATTGCATGCCTCATTCCGAGGTCAGATGCCAAATCTATAAATTTTTGGCTACGTCCTTTTGTCTTTCGTTGGTCTATCACGTCTTCAACTATTTCAGCCATATGTTCTACATTAGTCAACCACATGTTCTACATCAGTCCCTTCCACTTCAAAAGAACTCGACCCCGAGTTATTGTCAGGATAGATAGCCTTATCCTCATGGAACTCATACAAATCAGCAACATTGAAAGTGTTGGAAAATCCCATGGAATTAAGCAAGTCAATGACATATGCATTGTCAATGATTTACCTCAGCACCTTGTATGAACCATACTTCTTTGGCTGCAACTTTTCATATATATATATATATATCCGTTGGAAACATTGTCTTTCTCAAGAACACCATAACATAATCTCCTACTTCACTCTTTTGTGTTTGTCTGCTGTAGCTTTGTATTTGGTATTAGTCTCCTCCAATTTTTGTTTAACTGTATCTTTGACAACAACAATATTTGCAGCCATATGTTATGCAGCAACACTCATTATCTGGATCTAGGAAATTTCACCAAGTCCACTTCATGGTTAGGAACAACTGTATAAACAATAGAAAATGATGATCTTCTCGTTGCGCTATGGACTGCATTGTTATAAGTAAACTCCACCTGTGGAAGTGCATAATCCCATTGTTTAGGCTTTTCACTACAAACACTGTGAACCATATTTCCCAAAGTACGATTTGTAACTTTAGTTTGACCGTCTGTCTGCGTGAGCAGTGCTACTCCGACTCAAAATAGTGCCAAACAACCTCCACAAAGTAATCCAAATATGGCTTGTAACCTTTGTATCACGTTCAGAAGTAATGGATTTAGGAATTCCATGCAAACGCACAACCTCCTTGAAAAACAATTTGGCTATGTTGGATGCATCAATTGTCTTCTTGCATGCTATAAAATGTGCTATCTTGGAAAATCTGTCAACACAACAAAACATAATCAACATCCCTTTGTGTTCGGGGTAATCCGGCACAAAATCCATAGCAAGGTCCTGCCACTTATCTTCAGGAACATGCAAAAGCATGTAAAGTCCTGTGTTTTGAACTTCTCCCATCGAAACTTGGCAAGTGTAACATTTTCTCACAATATTCCCCACATCACACTTCAATTGAGACCAATAAAATCACTCATCCAAGCTGGCTATAGTTTTATCTCGATACAAGTGAACACTCAATCATTCTCCATGCAAATCTCGAATCAATTTCTTCGTAAGGAAGAGACAAGGATGCACAACTTATTGCCTTTGAACAATATCCTTCACTGATAAAATAATCTGCCATTCTCATGATTAACACATTTTGTCCAATTTTCTTTAAAATCATTATCAACTTCATATAATTCCTTCAAGCATTCGAATCCCACAACTTCTTGGGCAAGGTTAATCAACAAATAAGCCATCCTACTAAGTGCACCATCAACCTGATTCAAAGCACCAGTTGTGTTTAATGACAAATGGAAATTTCCGCTGAAAATTCTCTCACCTTGCATGCATCTTATTAATATTTTTCTGACTGTTAATAAACTTCGAAATCTGATGATTTGTATACAAAACAAACTCCCTTTGAAAAAGGTAGTGTTCCCATTACTTCAAATCTCTACCAACAACATACAGTTATTGGTCGTAAGTGTCCATTTCTGTCAAACACCGCTTAATTTTTCAGAAAAGAAAGCTATTCGTTTCTTCTTCTCTTGATTGAGCACAACTTCTACTCCCACTCCACTAGCATTACATTCGATCTCAAAAACCCTCTCAAAGTTCGGGAGAGCTAGAACCGGAGTTGTGCAAAGTTCTTATTTGATAACTTTTTTCTTGCTCGTTCCCCCAACTGAACTTGCCTTTCCTCAAACACTTCATGATAGGTGTTGCAATGGTACTAAAATTTCTCACGAATCGCCTGTAAAAAGTTGCCAAACCGTGGAAACTTCTGACTTCAGAAACTGACTTCGGAGTTGGCAATTCACAGATTGCTTCACTTTATCATCATCCATCTGTATTGCATCTTCACCAATAATAAACCCAAAAACAACAATTTATGTGTGCAAAAAGTACCCTTTTTCAGATTTATAAACAACTTATTTTCTTTCAGTACGCCTAAAACTTTCCACAAATGAATTGGGTGTTCTGTTTTGGTTTTGTTGTAGATTAAAATATCATAAAAAGAAACTACTACAAAGGAACAAAAAAGGGGCGAATAACCTGATTCATAAGTCTGATGAAGGTGCTAGGTATGTTGGATAAAATGGTATCACCAACCACTCGTACAATACATCCTTTCTCTTGAAAGATGTTTCCATTCATCTTCGGGCTTGATTTGAATCTGGTGATATCCACTTCGCATGTCTAGCTTTGTGAACACCTTTAAACCCTCAAGCACATCCAACATGTCTTCTAAACGAGGTATATGAAATTTGTATTCTATAGTAATTTTATTGATTGATCGGCTATCAACTCACATACGCCAAGTATTATCCTTTTTTGGAACTAGGGCGAGTACTTCACATGGACTCATACTCCCCCTAATAAATCCTTTCCTCAACAACTCCTCAATTTGTTCCCGTAGAATTTCATTATCCTTCGAGCTCATATGGTAATGAGGCAGATTTGGCTAGTGTCGGGGACCAAATCTATATGGTGTTGTATATCTCTCACAGGTGGAAGCTGTTGAGAGAACTCTTCTGAAATAATTTCCTCAAATTCGCCCAACATCTCTTGCACTTGAATAGGAATTATTTTTTCTTATTTGTTTGCTGCCAACAATCATTGTACTACCACTTGATAGAAAACATGACTTCTTTGATTGACTCAGTAATCTCACACTTAATGTCAGTCAGAAAGCTAGAACTTTTTCCTTTAGGAAAGCTCCTAGATTCCCATATACTAGCCATAGCAATTTTATGATTTTTCCAATTTAAAATCACAACATTATCATGACCCTTCAATGTAGTATCCACATCATAGTGCCAAGGACGACCAAATAAAATGTGGCAAACATCCATATCAATCAAACAATGGATAATATCATGCGACATGTCTTAGCAACACGAAGATGGTCATTTCTTCACCCAACCAAGTGAATATGGTGTGCTATGCGGCTCTATAGGCAATTTTAAATACTCCACCAATTTCTTCGACACAAAATTTTCGTAGCTTCCATTGTCTATATACCGTAGAGTTTATTCTTAACTGAACAAAGTGATCGAAAAATGCTATGTCGCTTCCCTTCCTCTTTTGGTGTCAACACTCGCTGTAAGACTAAAGCAAACATTTTCATGCCCTCCTCTACTGCGAATTCATCCCCTGGATAGTCATCATCGAAATCCCCTTCATCTTCTTCTTCATCATGTTTTTCACTATCTGCCTCCAGTAAATTGGCTTGTTTTCTTTCAGGACAGACGTTGGAACGGTGCCCAGGTTTGTCGCACCTATAACAAATGTCTGTTGCAGGTTAGGCATATGGATTCTCCCCGGGTACGTTTTTTGTTCTTCCCTTATTGATAGTATTACCAACCAATGTGATTTATCGAAATATGTCAAAATTTCACGAAATATCTCCTATTTTGAAGTTTTAGAAATTTCTTTTGAAATCTGAAATATGTCGAAATTTTCTTGAAAAAAGAAATAAGTATTTTAATCTCCGTATATTTTGACATGCTATAATGTTATTTTAGTATAAAAAATTGTTATAAAAGTGATTTTTATATAATATGTAGTTTGTATGACACTACGAGCCATGTGAAACTTTTTACGTAGTATTTAAGAGTTTAAAAGGCATAACGTATATTGTTAAATTTGAAATTACAACCAAAACATTTATGTTTTTTCTACACAAAATGAAATATTTCACAAAATATTTCTTAAGATTAGGGGACCGAAATTAACTCGAAAAATGAAATCACAATCCTTGAGTATTACTACCCCCTTCCCTAGATCCTCGAAAATAAAAATTTGCAGGTTTTGATCCTTCAGGAGTATAATGCATGAGATTCCCTTTGTCTGCAGGGGAAATAACAGAGCCATCATACTATTTTGTCGTATTTCTCTGAAAGGAAGTCTGAGCCCTTTCATTTTCCATTAATTCTACCCTCAACGCCATGTTAATGGCCTCTTGTAGAGTCCACAAATTCTGCAACCCAATCTTTTCTTGAATGTAGGGTTTCAGTCCGTTCACATACCTTGCAACCTTCTGATTTTCTGTCTCTGTCAGATGATTACATTCTGCCAGTCACATGAACTCGTCTGTATATTTTGTCACTGTTCTAATACCTTGTACACAACTGATATAAATAAGGTACAAAATATGTTCATAATCAAATGGTAAAAGTCGATCCATCATAAATTGTTTCATCTTCCTCCATTTCCACCACCCAGTTAAGAAAATCTTTAATTTTCAGACTTCTCGAAAAGTTTGGCATGTTAGCTTTGATATGATAATCGTCAAAATTATTGTGGCGGTAATAGTTATTCTGATGATTCGGATAATTGTCTGGCAGTGGTTCCTCGAGTTCCTCCTCTGATTCAGACTCACTCTCATGAACATGAAGCCTTATTTTGTTTTATCAACAATTACCTATTCGATTAATGCCTATGTTATCTCCTCCATTGTTACCTCTAGTGTTGTTTTCGACAACTTGTCGTAATAACTCATAAATGCCATCTCCACCACGTTCACCCATGGATACGAATCAAAGATAGCAAGAGGGGAGAAACCCGCTCCGATACCACTTGAGGCAGTGCAAGCAAAAACAATCTAGAATCCAACAAAAAAGTTAAAACACAAAGGTTTCTCTGAATAATGATTTTATTAAATAAATCCTTGAGTTATACATGAGAGCAATTTAAAGACTTAACTCAACCTTGGATTGTCCTAATAGCCTTAGAAAATCCAAGGTCTATTGGAAAAAAAACTATAATCATATTAGAAACAAAACTAAAATCCTATTGGAAAATAGAAACTAAAATCATATTCCAAAATAGTAAAGTGTTGTTTTGGAAGCCTAAACGACCTCAAATGCTTATAATCCATCATACCTCATGTTATAGCTTTGAGTTGTATCCAAAATGTCGTTTCCCTTTCCAAAATGGTATTGCAAGCCTCATTACGAGCTCAGACGCCAAATCTGTAAATTTCGGTTACATCCTTTTGTCTTTCGTCGGTCCATCATGTCTTTAATTACTTCAGCCATATGTTCTACATCACTGATGACCTAGATAAATGATTATTCCAGATCTAAAACTGAATTCAAACAGCAAGGAAATGGTTCTATCCTTTTATAATAAGATTATAAATATTTACATAATTTACACCTTCTCTTCAATGTTGCGTCTTATTATAAGAAAAGGGTGTTATGGATGTTACGATGGAAATAGAATTGACGATGTTTTCAATCAATAAGAAGAAGGGAGTTTTCAGGATTCTCTTTAATCATTTTCTGGTAATGAGTATAAGTTTTCTTGTTATGTTCGCCCGAATTAGAATTCCAAGACCCATAAGAGCCATGTCGACCATTTGATCGAGCCCCAATACTACCATTTCATCCTAGCTCCATTAAATCGCCCTCCTCCACCATTTCATCCAAACAAGAGCTAGAAATTTCGGATCCAATCACAAAGGCCAAGAACTTAGCCCCAAGTGTTGTTCTACCTCCCCTGCTTCCACACCCCAATTGAGACCTAAGGTAGTAGACTTCCTCACGGGCACTGCAAGATCCCGAAGATCATTATCCAAGTGTGCTCTGGTCATCTTATTCATTGTAACTTCACTGTAAGAGTTAAAGTCACTGATTGGCGTTTTAGCAATTGAAGGACGACATCATATTCTGAAGATAATTCAGTTTAATTGTGAGATACAAATGAGTTCAATATAGGTGTAGAAGCACTTCGAATCACAATTTTCTTTTAAGAAAAAAAATCAACTTGAAAGGAGTTTGAAGGCGATTTTGGTTTAATATGGTAGAATAAGGTGAAGCTAGACCATTAATAATTGGGGTCGGTCCACAGCCTGTGAAGATAATGTATTCGGTTGACTTCATGTCCAATTGTTGCTGGGACATAATTGATTCTTCTTGTAGTCCTCATTTTGTGTGGACTAAATTTGTTCCGCAGTTTCCAGGTTTGAGCTAATAATACACAAATCACCAAATGAATGCCTAGAGAAGCATTGCTTACTACTAGGCCTAAATTCTTTGTTAGTGATGATCAACCTTTTAAGCTGTTGTCGAGGATATGTCATAATTGTTGAGGTCCAGCCCATTAGGGTAGATTCAACTTTGGTAATTAATCAAACATAATTTCAAGTTTGGTTGAATAAGGAAAAAAATTTTCAATTTGTTTTTGTTTTGGCAGCTGGTTAATTAAATAGAAACAAAGTTCTATTTGAGGCGGTGTTGGGTGGCTGCAAACAAGTATAAATAGGTGCATAAAACTGAGTTTTATTCAATAGTGTTTTTAGAGAAACTGTTGCGTGAATAAGCAACAGAGAACATAATATTCTCTTTGGTGTTTGGTGCGGCTGTGTGCGCGTGGACGGTGACTTTGTGTCAGATTCTTTGGGCGCAATTTTGTGCGACAAAGTGTGACGCGTGGCTGCAATATCGACTTAGTTTTGTCGATTGATTTGGTAGAAGAAGTTGAATGAGCTTTTGGGTTAATTTGTTGTGAGGTAACTTGTGTTATTTACTCATTGTATTACTCAAGCTTTGGGCAAAAAGCTTGAGAAGTTATTGTACTTCTTCTTATTCATTAGTGGATTCTCTCGGATTTGCTCCGTGGTTTTTCCCTTCACATTGAAGGGTTTTTCACGTAAATCTTGGTGTCTCGTTTATTATCGCTTTAGATTATTTTCTTGGTATTGTTTTATTGGTATTTGTCCCAACAAAGTGGTATCAGAGCAATTGTTGGGAGATTATCTATTAAGAGAGTTGACATGGAGAATAACAACAATACAAGGATGATTGGCCTTAATGGCTCAAACTACGTTATTTGGAAAGCCAAAATGGAAGACATATTATACTGTAAGGATTTGTACCCTCCATTTGAGGGAGATACAGCTAAACCCAAGGATATGTCAGAAGAAGTGGAAGAAATTAAACATAAAGGCTATTGGTCACATCAGGCAATGGTTAGATGATTCGGTATTTCATCATGTGTTAGCTGAGACGTTTGCACATGCTCTTTGGACCAAACTCCAGAATTTATATGAAAGGAAAACCGCTGCAAACAAGGCCTTTTTGATTAGGAAGTTAGTGAATTTGAAATTCAAGGTAGTTCTATTGCTGAGCACTTGAATGAGGTGCAAAGTATGGTGAATCAGTTGTCCAACATGAAGATATTGTTAGATGATGAAATACAAGCACTATTACTTCTTAGTTCATTACCAGATAGTTGAGAAACATTGGTGGTGTCGGTTAGTAATTTGGCACCGAATGGACAGCTGACCATGGTGTTGGTTACTGGTAGTTTATTTAATGAAGTGACTAGAAGGAAGTTTGCCGGTACTGATCATTCCCAAGCACTTGTGACTGAAACTAGGGGGAGAGAAAAATGTAAGAAATATCATGGTTATGATAAGAACCTTGATAAGTCAAGAGGGTGATCAAAGTCAAGAGATAGAAGTTTTAAGTGTTATTATTGTGTTAAATCAAGCAATTTCAGAAAACAATGTTATAGTTACAAAAGAGATTTGAAAGAGGGAAAAAGGAAGAATGGTGATAGTAAAGAAGTTATAGCTGCTGTTACTGATGAACCCGTGGCTCTTTGTATGGCGAAGGTGAATGTTTGCATGTTGCAAATGAAGGAAGCGAATGGATTATTGACACTGGTGCATCTTATCATGCAACCCCAAGGAAAGACTATTTCACTACTTATAGAGCAAAAGATTTTGGCAGTGTAAAGATGAGAAACACTAGCAACTCTAAAATAGTGGGAATATGTGATATGTGTGTCCAGACTAATACGGGGTGCACGTTGACTTTGAAAGATGTACGTCATGATCCTGATCTTCGTCTGAACCTGATTTCTTGACTTGTTTTGGATAAACAAGGGTATATTAATTATTTTGGTAATGGTGCATGGAAGCTTACCAAAGGTTCACTTGTTGTGGCAAAGGGTTAGGCGTGTTGCACACTATACAAGACTCAGGTGAAATTGTGTAAGACCGGTTTGAATGCAGCTGAAAATGATTCTTTTACAAATTTGTGGCATAGACGACTTACACACATGAGTGAGAAATGTATGCAATTCTTAGAAAAGAAAAAATTAATTCCCTCTTTGAAAGATACTCCCCTTAACCCTTGTGATTATTGTTTATTTGGTAAACATCATAGAGTTGCATTTCATAGATCATCAAAAAGAAAATATGGCTTATTAGATTTGGTTTACACTGATGTTTGTGGTCCCATTGAAGTAGATTCTCTTGGTGGTAGTAGATATTTCTTGACATTTATTGATGATGCATCAAGAAAGGTGTGGATATATTTTCTCAGATCTGAAGACCAGGTTTTTCAGCTATTCCAGCAATTTCATGCCAAGGTTGAAAGAGAAACAGGTAGAGTTTTGAAATGTCTCCGCAGTGATAATGGTGGCGAGTACACATCAAAAGAATTTAAAGCTTATTGTAGTAAGTTTGGTATACGGCATGAAAAGACAGTTCCTGACACTCCACAGCATAATGGGGTAGCAGAAAAAAATGAACCGGACTATTGTAGAAAAGGTGAGATGTATGCTTCGCATGGCTAAATTGCCAAAAGAGTTCTGGTCTGAAGCTGCTAGTACAACTTGTTATCTCATCAACAAGTCTCCTTCATTTTCTTTAGATGGTGACATTCCAGAAAGAGTGTGGAGAGGGAAAGATAGTTCATACTCTCATCTGAAGGTATTTGGTTGTAAAGCATTTGTTCATGTACCGAAGGAGAAGAGATTAAAGCTTGATGAGAAGGCATCTCCATGTATTTTCATTGGTTATGGAGATGAGCAATTTGGCTACAGATTATGGGATCTTGAGAATAAGAAAATTATTAGAAGCAGAGATGTGGTATTTTATGAAGATCATGCCATTGCAGATTTTGAGAAAATTGAAAAGCCCAAGCAAATAAATAATGAGGTAGCAGATCTTACACCACTTCCTCCTCCTTTGTCGCATGTTCAAAATGGGGGAGAGATGCCAGATGATATAGTTGGTGACCATATTCCAGAAAATGAAGTTGTTAATGATGATCATGTAAAAACAGATTAGACTGCGCATGAAGAGCAACCCCTTCAGCAAGAAATAGTAGAGCCTCAATTAAAAAGGTCTAACAGAGAGCGCCAACCTTCAAAGAGGTATCCCAATGATGAGTATGTTTTCCTTATAGAAGAAGGTGAATCAGAAAATTTTCAAGAAGTACTAGATCATAAAGATAAATATAGATGGATGAAAGCTATGCAAGAAGAGATTAGTTCCTTGCATAAGAATGATACTTATGATTTAGTTGAGATTCCAAAAGGTAGAAAACCTTTGAAGAACAAATGGGTGTACAAATTGAAAAAGGATGGTGATGGAAAGAATGTGAAGCACAAAGCTCGGTTAGTGGTAAAAGGCTTTGCGGAAAAGAATGGGATAGATTTTGATGAGATATTCTCACCCGTGGTGAATATGACATCCATTAGAGTGGTGTTAAGTCTTGCAACTAGCCTGGATCTTGAGATTGAGTAGTTAGATGTTAAAACTGTATTTCTTCATGGGGATTTGAATGAAGAAATATACATGGCACAACCAGAGGGTTTTGAAGTGAAAAGGAAAGAACATATGGTTTGCAGATTGAAGAAAAACCTTTATGGATTGAAACAGACTCCGAGACAGTGGTATAAGAAGTTTGACTTCTTTATGGTAGGACATGGCTACAAGAGAACACTTCTAGACCATTGTGTTTATGTCAGATATGTTTCGCCTGATAGCTTCATTATTCTCTTGATTTATGTTGATGATATGCTAATTGTTGGAAAAGATGTTTATATGATTGGCAGGTTGAAAAAAAAATTGTTTAGCTCTTTTGATATGAAAGACTTGGGGCCAGCTCAACACATCCCAGGGATGAAGATTACACGTGACAGAAAAATTAAGAAGTTGTGGTTGTCACAAGAAAAGTATGTTGAAAAAGTACTTGAAAGGTTCAACATGAATGATGCTAAGCCCGTGAGTACTCCACTTGCTAATCACTTTAAGTTAAGTGCCAAGTTATCTCCTCATACCGATGAAGAAAAAAAGCATATGTTAGGTATTCCATACTCCTCTGCTGTTGGGTGTTTGATGTATGCTATGGTTTGTACAAGACCGGATATTGCTCAAGCAGTCGGTGTTGTGAGTAGGTATTCAGAAAATCTAGGAAAAGAACATTGGACTGCAGTTAAATGGATTATGAGATATTTGAAAGGTACTTCAAAGCTTTGTTTAAGCTTTGGTAATTCAGAAGCTGTGTTAGAAGGGTACACAGATGCAGATTTTGCAGGTGATTTAGACAAGAAGAGGTTGACTTCAGGTTATGCTTTCACTTTTGGTGGGGAAGTTGTAGCTTGGCAGTTTAGATTGCAAAAGTGTGTTGCTTTGTCAACTACTGAAGCCGAGTATATTGCCATTAATGAAGCAGGGAAGGAAATGTTATGGTTGAAAATATTGCTCGAGCTGGATGTGAATAAGAATAAGTATGCGGTGCATTGTGATAGTCAGAGTTCTATTGAGTTGAGTAAGAATGACACATACCATGGATTTACCAAGAATATTGATACATATTGCCACTGGATACGTGATGTGCTTGAGAAAAATTGTTTCCAGGTTGCAAAAATTCATACTAGTGAAAATCCTTCTGACATGATGACAAAAGTTGTTCCAAAAGGAAAACATGAGTTCTGTAGAGAATTCATTGGAATGGCCTAATATGATTAGGCGGTGATTCTTCCCTAATGGTCTGGAGGGGGAGATTTGTTGAGGTCCAACCCATTAGGGTAGATCCAACTTTGGTAATTAATCAAACATAATTTCAAGTTTGGTTGAATAAGGAAAAATGTTTTCAATAAGAAACAAAAACATAGTTTTTGTTCTGGCAGCTGATTAATTAAATAGAAACAAAGTTCTATTTGAGGCGGTGTTGGGTGGCTGCAAACAAGTATAAATAGGTGCATAAAACAGAGTTTTATTCAATAGTATTTTCAGAGAAACTGCCGCGTGAATAAGCAACAGAGAACATAGTATTATCTTTGGTGTTTGGTGCGGCTGTGTGCGCGTGCACGGTGACACTACAACATATTTTTTTTAAGCGGCGCTTCTCCAATCGCCGGTATAGGGGAAAATGTGCCGGTTTAGATCATTGACGGCATTTTATAAAGCGCCGCAAAAGCACCGGTAAAAGTAAGTGCCTCGAAAAGCTTAACGGCGCTTTAAGCAAAGTGTCGGTTAAAATGGACATTTATGGCGCTTACGAAGCGCCGGTAAAGCTTATATAAGCGCTGCCAGAGACATGGATACGTCAATTCCCCCTGGAGAAAAGCGTCGTATTTATAACCTTTTAATGGCGCTATAAAGCGTCGTATTTATAACCTTTTGCGACGCTTTTAAAGCGCCGGTTATGTCAACAAACCTGTTAAACCAACCTTTTAATGGCGCTTTAAAGCGCCGGAAAAGATTGGTTTTGCGACGCTTTCAAAGCGCCGTTTGTGCTAACAAATTATAATGGCGCTTTGAAAGTGTCGGTTATGTTAACATACCTGGAAAAAAAATTAATTTCCAAGCTCCTCCACATTGTATAAAACTCATGTTTAACAATGGATTAAATGAAATTCACAAGGTTTAATAATGGATCAAGTGAAACCGAAGAAATGTAGTAAGAAAGATAGGTGACACTCATTGGAACTGAAAGCATAATTTGCTTCTTGGCCTCATTGCAATTACAAATGAGAATATGACCTCAAACTTTTGGAAATATTTTCATTTTCAACATAATCCTCTTCGATACATAGATAAAATCGACTGTTGAAAAGATGAGAAGCAACACAAATCTCAGAGATCCACTTTGCCCATTGTCCCAACATCAATGATATGAGCCCAAGCAACACCAATTATGAAATGAAACCAATTCAATTTTCTCTAAGTGAAACACACAAACTGCTCATAGTGTATGGATTGCAGGAAGCAACACTCAGTCTCACCTTCCTTGATCTTCTCCAAGAAGAGCTTTCCTCCTTGTCTTCTTCAACCACTGCAAATATGACAGTTCATAAGCACACACTGACATAGATAGAATAGTATCACACAATACTAATAACTTGATAAGTGTTTTGCACCAATAACTACCTTGCAGAATAAAAAAAAATACAATTACTGTGTATTTATTATGTGGAACTGCTTCCAGTAAACAGCTAGACATTTCTTTTTGAGGAAAAATTAAAGCAAACCCTGCTTTTTGCAGCTGAAAGCTGATGTTTGTCTCTCAGCTCCGTCAATCTGGCTTCATTTACAACCTGATAACCCATACATGCAGTCAATACAAGTTGGTTGTTGTCAAATGTTGCGCTAACAAGGGACTGCAGCAAGGTAACTGCATCTCCAAGGTCCTTTGTTGTCAGTAATGTAGGAGCTACAAGAAAACTAAATAGGATTAAGCTCTAATAATTACCAGCAGAGCATAGACAAGTAGGATACTACATATGCACAAACAACAAAGAAAATGCGGTTCGCTCTGTACCGTATAACTCCATCAAAGCAAGTGCAGTTCGAAATAGCATAACACAATTTCCTTCAAATAGAAGCACATCCCATATTCTAAGAACTGGAGTCAGAAAAAAAAAATTTATTGTAAAAGTTAATACAAAAGTTGCATTGGGGAATATACTATCAACATTAAGTGATTTGCTCTAGGAAGAGTATAGAAGCTCACCAGTTTCCCATGGAAGCATATTTACAAAAATGGAAAGGAACCAGGGACCAGTACAATACCCTTCTTGTCTGGATTTGCTTCTTTGAATGACTTTCTAAAATCATCCCTACAACAAAATTCATTCCAGGTAGAGTTGAAAACAATGTTCTTAGCCAATACAATCTATCAAGGAAATACTTACAGAAACAGAAAGTAAGCAGTCTGAGGATGCTTTGGCATGTTGGAGTCTTTTGATTTCCTACTCTTCTTTGCTTTTGATGTTGATTTCACTACCTTCACATTCCCTACCTTGGCTTTAGTCCTAAAAAAATTTCGCACATGTTAAAATTTTCATCAAGTATCTCACACTCACAAAATAGACTATAGCAGAAGAAAAGCCTACTTGGTTTCTGCAGCTCTTTCAACAACAGTAGACTCTGAAAATCAAATAGAAATAGAAAATTAGAACAAAAATGTTCATATACTATTTTTTTTTCAAATCAATGATCAGCATACTGACCTGTATGCTTGAATCTGTGCAGCCAATGTTAGAAAAATAGTTCAAAATTTTCAGCCAATGTGGAGAACAAAGAATGTGCATTTTAACACCTGAATGGAGACATTTATTCGCCTCGGGCACTTCAGATAAATCTTCTGAAGTGGTGTTTACCACCTATTTTGAACAAGTACAAAATTAGTACAACGCACTCATTCGAAACAAAGACACAAACTGATCATTTTGCTTATAAACTAGCAACCCTAACTTCACCAAGGATAAGGCCTAAACAAAAATAAGTTTAGACCTTAAAAGACCTTTATCATGAACTAGGCCAACCAAACTTTCAAAACCCAAATTGCAACCATAAACTTGTAAGCAATAAAAACACCATACCCGGCTGACTCTAGCCCAATCCCCTGCTAAATTCCGCACATCATCACGCTAACAGCAGAAAAAAAGAAGAAGCAACATAATGCATCAGGATAGAGCACTCTGTCAAAACAGAGTGTGTTGTCCAGTGTATTGCAGCACCGAAAAAAATTGGACAGAGCAGCTCCAATTCTCGGCAGACCAGCCCTGCAAGCAAACTTCGCTGCTCCGAGTCCACGACACTTCAAGTTAATGTCAAAACCTTGCATATTAACATCAAAACGACACACAAGAGAACATAACACAAGCTTGATCAATCTCTTACTGCAACACCCACACACAAAAACAGAGCAAATCAATGAAACCCAATACAAGAAAACAACTCATTTTCATCCAAACATATAACATAACACAAGCTTACCATCTGTGTGCTTAAAGTTTTTTCATTGGGAGGCAACATAAAAATTGCTTCTCAGAAACTAAATTTAGTCATACAATTGTATTAATAGAAATGTTTTGAAAACAAATAGTAGTTAAACTACACATCAACAACATTGGTACTGCATTAACAATGGTAAACCTTTCTTCAATAGTTCCGGTACTCAAGAACCTATAGATGTATACTCTCTTCATTTGATAAGCTTATCATTTAACACTTAAAAAGAAAGAACAAGCATGTTACGTAGGTAAAATAACAGAAGTATAAAGGATCATTAAAACGGTTGACTAATTTCCGTCATTTACTAATAGGAGTGTTTCCATCAAGCCTAAAAAATGGATATCTTCTTTCACGGCATAATTGACCAAAAAGGTCCATGGTCTTATTTAATACAATAAAACATCATTTACAGATCAGCGGGATGGCGTGGCAGGTTTTTTTCGATCTTTACCGGCGCTTCATAACAAAATGCCGGTATTGTGTGATCTTTACAAACGTTTTTTACATCTAATATGGTGTTTTGAAAAACACAATTTTATTTTGGGTTTTTTTTCGATCTTTACCGGCGCTTCCTTACAAAAACACCGGTATTGTTTGATCTTTACCGGCGCTTCCTTACAAAAACGCCGATATTGTTAGATCTTTACCGGCGCTTCCTTATCAAAACGCCGGTATTGCTTAAGACTCAATTTTCCCCCCTAGCGGGATCACGAGTTTTTTTGTTCTTTACCGGCGTTTTATATCCGAAACGTCGTTATTGAGTATGTTGTACCGACGCTTTTATTGAAACGCCACCGTGAAAGTGCTATTTTAGACTTGGTTTTTGTAGTGTGACTTTGTGTCTGATTCTTTGGGCGTGATTTTGTGCGACAAAGTGTGACGCGTGGCTGCGATATCGACTTAGTTTTGTCGATTGATTTGGTAGAAGAAGTTGAAGGAGCTTTTGGGTTAATTTGATGTGAGGTAACTCGTGTTATTTACTCTTTGTATTACTTAAGCTTTGAGCAAAAAGCTTGAGAAGTTATTGTACTTCTTCTTATTTGATTAGTGGATTCTCTCGGATTTGCCCCGTGGTTTTTCCCTTCACATTGATGGTTTTTCCACGTAAATCTTGGTGTCTCGTTTATTATTGCTTTAGATTATTTCCTTAGTATTGTTTTATTGGTATTTGTCCCAACAATAATTGAGTTTGACACTACTAGTTAATGTCTAGATCTTAGTTTAGGCTGTGTTAAAGGAGTTAAATAGTTGGCCAAGCCTGAAAGTTGATACCGAATTTACTGGATTGACTCGATCAATGATTGTTATAATATGGTAGACAAGATGAACGACAATACAAGGAATGAAAGCAAATTGGGGCATGCACAACCACTACACTACAAAAAAAAGCTTCAATAGCTACAGATACTAGTGACGGTTTTTTGATACCGTCGCTAATTAAAAGATTTGCGATGGCAAAAAACCGTCACTAATGCTTTTGATAGCTAACTCAACCCATAATCATAAAAACTCGTCGCTAATTATTTTGCGACGGCACAAAACCGTCGCTAATTATTTTATTAGCTACGGTTTTTAGCCGTCACTAAGTTTTACAAAAAAAATTGGCAGCTACGGTTTTTAGCCGTCCCTAAAATTTTTTTTATTAGAGATTGGAAAAAACCATCGCTAATTGATTTTTTGAAAAAAAAAATTATACAGAAAAGCATTTAGCTACGGCAAAAAACCGTCGCTAAGTTTTACATTATTTTTATATTCGCGACGGCAAAACACCGTCGCTAATTGATTTTTTTTATAAAAAATTATACACAAAAGCATTTAGCTACGGCAAAAAATCGTCGCTAAGTTTTACATTATTTTTATATTCGCGACGGCAAACAACCGTCGCTAATTGATTTTTTTTAAAAAAACAATTATACACAAAAGCATTTAGCTACGGCAAAAAACCGTTGCTAAGTTTTACATTATTTTTATATTCGCGACGGCAAAAAACCGTCGCTAATATTTGTTTTGAAAAAAAAACCTCGTCACCGTTCCGCGTGAAACCTCATCTCAACCGTCAATAACACCCAAAAACTTTAGCTCAATCCAACGAACTAAACCAAACCACGTCACCGATCCACGTGAAACTAACACAACCAATCCCCTTCAATTACCTCTCTCTATATAAATTTAAATTTTCTCTACCAACCAACTTAAACAAAAAATTTCTCTCAACCCGCAGAGAAGAAACCCACATAGGAGAAGTCTGCCGCCTCCCTCGACACCGATCCCAGCTGCCTCCCTCTCCCCTCCCTTCCTTCGCCGCCTCCCTAGCTGCATGAGAGATCTCAGATCTCAGAGATTTGAAATCGTAGATCTGAGATCTGAAATCTTAGATCTCGGAGATCTCAGATATTCTATAGATCGAAGTTTTTTTTTTGTGGTTTTTTATCATTTTTGTATGGATTCTTTTTAATTTTTGTATGATATTCTAGAGATTCTATATAATTTTTGTTATAATTTGATCAATTAAGTCTCCTGTCATGTTTTTGATCAACTAAGTTTAGTTTTGGTAGTTTCTATTAATTTTCAGAATGGACAATCATTAATAGCAAATTTCATTATAAAAAATGAATTATCATTTGTAATTTGTAATTTGTAAATTTCATTTGTCAATATGATTTGCAACAAAGCTGTCCCTAAATAGCCACAGCAAATACCGTGGCTGTTTTGTTAATTAGATTTGCAATTTAGTGACGGCAAAAACCGTCGCTATTTTTCAATTTGCAACAGTCTTAGCTGAAATTTTCAACAACTTTAGCGACAGAATTTTTTGAGTTAGCGACGGTTTTTAGCAGTTGCGAATTAGCTACGGGATAGTTTACCGTTGCTGATTCAAAACTGAATGTTCTCACTCTAGATCTCTTTCAGCTGCAAGGAACATGTTGAACAGACAGTGAAACAATGAACGAGTGCTTACTCTATGAAATAAGATCCAAATTTAAACTAAAGGAAAAGAGGAATATAGGCTGAATAAAAACATGTCTTCCAGTCAATAGTTTTGCAGTTATGGTTACCGACCCCTACTTTTTGTTAACCTTGTGGCAGAGACCACTCGAGGGGAGGGCATGGACAGGGTAGGAAGATTGAGCATAGTATAGTAACTCAATATCCTTATATTACAAGATTGAGCATCTTCATGTGCTCTAGTATTAACTTCTCTTGCTCTGCAATTTACAGACTTGGATAGAATGGATTTTAAGTAACAATTTGTATAAATTTTTTTTTTTGTGATATAAGTTGATATTATATGAGGAGACCAAGCACGGCGCCAATTAGAAAATGTTTAGATTAGCAAGTTAATTGAGGGTGTAGACGGAGGGGACGACCGTTGAAAACTTGGATGAAGACGGTGAATGAATATATCATTGAGCTTGGATTAGGCGAGGAAATGTGGGAAGATCGCATTGCTAGGAGAACCAAAATCCATGTAGCCGACCCCGAAAATCTCGGGAATGGGCTTTGATGATGATGATGATAAGTTACTATTATTTCTTTATTTATGTATTTGTTTTTATTGAGCAAGTGATATTATAATGAATAACTGTTATGATAGTAAGTGATTACAAATCATTTTTCCCCAATAAATTACACAATTTAGATTGCTAAATACAATTACAATAATTTTTATCTCGTGTAATAGATGTTCCAAAGTTCGTAGATGGCAATTTTGAACTAATTCTTCATAGAGCAACCATTTGCAACTCCTCCCACAGAGCCTCCTACAGAGGACTTAACCCCAATGCCTTTATCCCCCAGTTAAACTGTACCCCATGAACCAGGCCGTAAACGTCGTGCAGTGGCAAAGGGGGTTCAGAAAATACTCTGTAAATGTCTATGCTTGTAAATAAATTGCCCATCTTGTTCACTTTCGATTTCAGTTATGTCAAAATGACGTGTGTTTTCTATATATATCAAAGCAATGTGAAAATCTAAATACAATTTGGTGAGTTACGACACAATACAATTTGGGGAGTTATGACACAGTGATTTTTGCTTTTATTTTCAAAATTTTAACAACATTTTAATTCAAATAAAAAACCTACCCTAACTTATTTTTATCTGAAATAAAATTAAAGATTCATTGAAAATCAGAAAAGGAGAACAAGATATGAAACCCTAGCCGATAAGGCTGAAAAAAACCCTATATGAAACCCTTCCTAACAAAATCAGTTGCTAACCTATTTGAATGACAACGTTAACTAACCTTGTGGCAGCAATAGACTGAAGAGGAACTTTTTGCAGGTGAGTTTGGATTAGGGTCGCAGAGCAATGGCTGCAATAAAGAATGGCTGTGAGTAAGAATCGCCTAATTGAGAATAAACACATACAATCTAAGATTACACTACATTGACTAGACAGCATGTGTGTTCATGACCTTAGCGATATACCATGCAAGCATCTCAAGATACCCTCAATTTGACACAATTGCAATTCTAGAAGACAAGCTTGCAGACAAATTAGCATGTGAATTGGAATTACAGTTGTTGAAACATGTCAGTATAATTTGCATACAAATTCAATTCTTTGATTCGCAATGTCATAAATACTTTAAGGTTTACCCCAAAGTAACAGTTAGATAACCCTTTACCATGGTTGTCCGCTGGGTCACTCCCCCCAAGAAGCATTCAACATGCATTATTAGGGAAATTGCCTATGTGAGCCTGTTCAAATATCTAGTATTTCAAGTAATGCTACATATGGTTTGAAGCTCAGAATCTTATAGCATTCATACCGAGACAAGTCAGCCTCTCGAGTACTTAGACTAAGATCACTGATTACTTACAGTTGTTGCATAAAAAATGCACTATTGGATAATAGACACTACCTAAATCAAAACGATGAATTATTCCTTGGCAAATGCTAGTAATGAAACATGCAGATCACAGTAGAATTTTTTTCTGGTATGCGGAAAAAAATTTCTCCATAACAAAATAACGATCATTTCAAAGCCTAAAAACAATGTTCCTGATCCTACGAAGTCAATTTTACCAAAAACAAATAATGCCTTTATACAACAAACATATTAAAATTTTATGAAGCAATAAAAACAGTTTCCACGTTACCTTGTAGCAGCAACAGACTGAAGAGGAACTTCAGTTGTTAGGTTTTAGCTTTGAGTTTCTTCCACAACGTTTCCAATTGGTCCAATTGAGTTTCCAATTGGTCCAATTAGGTTTTTTAGCTTTGTGTTTTCTTCGACCACGTTTCCTTTAAGGGAGGGAGATGTGAGATGAGAATGAAAGAGGAAAGGAAGGTCCGAAACAGAGCCAAAAAGATGTCAGAAACAGAGATGAGAGCCAAGAGGGAAGGAGGGCAAGAGGGAAATCGCGAAGGAGGGAAGTCGCGAAGCAGGGAGGGAACTCGCGACGCTGCGAAGGAGGGAAGGAGGGAAGAGGGAACGAGCGAAGTCAGACTGGAAGCGCGAAGGATCGAAGGAGAGGGAAGGAGGAAGGAGGGAAGTCGCAAAGGAAGGGGAAGGAGGAAGTCGCGAATGAGCGCAGGAGGGGAGGAGATTATAAATGGGTAACCTCTAATCTGGCGTTTATTACATCTAATACGACATTTTAAATACACAAATTTATTTTCATTAGCAGGATGCGTGGGCGGGTTTTTTTTCGCTCTTTACCGACGCTTCAAAACAAAACGCCAGTATTGTGTGATCTTTACCAGCGCTTTTTACATCTAAAACGGCGTTTTGGAAAACACAATTTTATTTTATTTAGCGGGATGGCGTGGCAGGTTTTTTTCGATCTTTACCGGCGCTTTATAACAAAACGCCGATATTGTGTGATCTTTACAACAGTTTTTTACATCTAATATGGCGTTTTGAAAAACACAATTTTATTTTGGGTTTTTTTTCGATCTTTACCGGCGCTTCCTTACAAAAACACCGGTATTGTTTGATCTTTACCGGCGCTTCCTTACAACAACGCCGGTATTGTTAGATCTTTACCGGCGCTTCCTTATCAAAACGCCGGTATTGCTTAAGACTCAATTTTTCCCCCTAGCGGGAAACGATCACGGGTTTTTTTGTTCTTTACCGGCGCTTTATATCCGAAACGCCGTTATTGAGTATGTTGTACCGACACTTTTATTGAAACGCCACCATGAAAGTGTTGTTTTAGACTTCGTTTTTTGTAGTGTGACTTTGTGTCTAATTCTTTGGGCGCGATTTTGTGTGACAAAGTGTGACGCGTGGCTGCAATATTGACTTAGTTTTGTCGATTGATTTGGTAGAAAAAGTTGAAGGAGCTTTTGGGTTAATTTGATGTGAGATAACCCGTGTTATTTACTCTTTGTATTACTCAAGCTTTGAGCAAAAAACTTGAGAAGTTATTGTACTTCTTCTTATTTGATTAGTGGATTCTCTCGGATTTTCCCCGTGTTTTTTCCCTTTACATTGAAGGATTTTCCATGTAAATCTTGGTGTCTCGTTTATTATTGCTTTAGATTATTTCTTTGGTATTGTTTTATTGGTATTTATCCCAACAATTATTGAGTTTGACACTACTAGTTAATGTCTAGATCTTAGTTTAGGCTGTGTTTACAGGAGTTAAATAGTTGGCCAAGCCTGAAAGTTGATACCGAATTTACTGGATTGACTCGATCAATGATTGTTATAATATGGTAGACAAGATGAACGACAATACAAGGAATGAAAGCAAATTGGGGCATGCACAACCACTAGTTTGATATAATGAAAGTTTGCTACTTGAGCAAGTTTGCACCACATGTGAACACACTGGGCAAGCTTGGCTACGAAAGAATGTGGAAATTTCCAATGGCAACTGCAGCCTCTTGCATTCCGCTATCCCGAATCGTTTACACTGACCTGCAAAATTGTCAAACTTTCCCAGGGAAAACATTGCATTTGTTGGTAGCATTGCACTCCATCAAATTCTCTTCAAAAGCAAACGCTATAATTACAAGGTGGTGTGATAACATAGAAAATTTGTGGCAACTGTGGTTGTGGTAACTATAGTTTCATTTCCTTGTGCTTTCTTTACATATACACCAGAACATGGCTACCTAAATTATTGTAATGGATATCACAAGAGAAGGTGAAGCTGGAGGATCAATATTTGGAGCTTGTACTGCACACAAGAAGATAGTGTTCACAGTTGATGTGACGTCAACCAAGTTGTTGAGACATCCCTCTCTAATTGCGTTTGATTTGATGTCTTGTAGTTTGTAGGTTCTGTGGATGAAGAAGAAAAGGTGGCTTCTACATTTTCTAATTTCAAGTTGTTGAGACATCCCTCTCTAATTGCGTTTGATTTGATGTCTTGTAGTTTGTAGGTTCTGTGGATGAAGAAGAAAAGGTGGCTTCTACATTTTCTAATTTCTAGCTAGGTACAAATCTACATGCATATGTAGAAGCTTAGGCATCAATCTCTTCGTCAATGATGAACTAAAGCTTTTAAGCTGTCATTGAGGGTCCTTATGTCATAATTGGACTTGGCACACGTTCTTGATATAGTTAGCTTAAGATCAAGATGTTTCTTCTAAACGTCGAGGAAACGCTGTTGCTCATCTCGAGGGGGCGCTCTCTCTCCTCACGCGTTTCCTCGACGTTTAGAAAAGCCCTCTTGGCTAGTTGAACTAGTACATTTTGTTGAAAATCTTCAGTGTCTAAAAATTCATCAGTTTAACTCTCAAACTTATAAACTTAATTGGAAGGATAAAATTTCATAATGAACAAAAAAATCACGCTGAAAATCTCTTAATAGTGTTCGCCTACAGTTAATTAATTTGGACCAAATTAAAACTATAACCTTTTTGGCATAAACTCTCAAGATTTTGTACCAAACTAATTCAGGATCATTAGAAACGGGCATCGCAATCAATCCTTCTGTTGCAAGTATTGCAAGAGATGATTAGGACACATCAACGTATTTCTATACTTTGCAGATACTTTTAAGAACAATCAAGATAAGATTGTAGCCTCAGTAGCAGTTAACAAAAATTTGATCCGGTGCAATAGGTAAGAATGGCATCAAGTACGGCTTTTTGGGACACCTCCAAAATTAGGCATGCCTGCGTCTCTCTTTGGATGATTGTAATTACGAGGTTTTGAAGGAATTTAAAGAACGTGTACAGGCATTTACCCCTTGCAAATCAGCTCAAATATTATTTTGGATTTAGTGTACGATTGTTAAAAACTATGTTATTAGACTAGTATTCCAGGAAACAATCATTGTTCAGAGAAAGCAAATCGCTCCGTGTTGTATTCGACAGAAGAGAACAGGTTTTGTGTATGTAATGAAAGTAGTAGGCATATTATCAAGGCAATATGCTATTAGTCAGTCACCATGATTTCATTTCGATCTTACGTGCTTCTTACATACACAAAACCTAAATTATTGAATCAGAGTATACAAAATTTGAGATCTAACCAATAAACCAATATATAACATCTCTACAACAAATAACAAATCTTGTTTTCGTGCCCGATCTCATCCTTGATTTCCGACCTCCATAATGTTTCCGAGCTAATAACTGAGGAGTGCTTCAGCTAACAATCTTAGAAAGAAATAGTTCTAAGAAACAGAAATCATAGATGGATAAGTTCCTTGTAAGAAACCGGGAGGTCTTCTTGGAACCTCCCAACTTCCAGTCTCTTCCTCCTCTTCTTCTTCTTCTTCTTCTTCTTCAGCATCCCATAGAAATCTGGCGTACGAAGCCATAACATAGCTGTCTTCTGGGGCTGCTTCGACAGCTTGATTGAAGTATTTATCTGCTCTAGAGGCATCTCTATGCGCCTCCCACATTAGATCCGCATACATAGATACTACATTTCCATCATTTGGATTCGCCAAAATTGCTCTTTCACAATACTCTTCCGCTTTAATCACATTACCCAGAACCTGAATTTTCATAACAATCAAGAAAATGTCAATAAAATCACAAACAATTTGTATTTTGTTCTATAAGATAAAAAACAAAGGAACTGAAAATGGGGTTGTGTAAATACTGCTTACCTCTTTCAAGAATTTTGCATAGTTTCCAAGAAGAAGAGCATTTCCAGGATTCTCTTGGATCATTTTCTTGTAATAAGCATCAGTTCTGTTGTTCTCTTCATCCGAATTTGAAAATCCAGAGGATTCACCTCCATCTCCATTTCCACCATTTGATCTATCCCCAAGACTCCCATTTTTACCTCCTTCAATCAATTCACTCTCGTCCACCAATTCATCCAAACCCGAACTCGAAAAAATTCTATCCAACATCAGAGGCCTAGAATTCAGCCCCAAATCCTGTTCTTCCTCCCCTGCCAACTCTGCTTCCACCTTTTCCATTACCCCATTGAAACACAAAGTACCACTTTTCCTCTTGGGCACTGCAAGATCCCGAAGATCATTCTCTGAACTCGCTCGGCTCATCCCATTCCTTGTAACTAAAGTCATTGAATGGGGCTTTGGAATATGAAGAAGAAGGTCATGTTCTGGAGACAACTCGGTCGCATGGTGAGAAACAAAAGAGTTCAAGACCGGTGTGGAAGCGCTTCGAACCAGCATTATTATTCTTTTCTTTCTAACACACAGAGAGGTTATAAGCAGTGTTGTTAGAGAGATTGGTACCAAGAAACTGTTTTTGAAAACAAAACTTGAAGAAGAGTTGAAAGGTGAGCTTCGTTTTATATAGAAGAAGAAGAAGCACAGCTGGACGATTGAAATTTGTTCTTGAATTCGTACTCAGCGCGTGAAGATCGTTGTACCGTTTGACTCATGTTGTCTAGTTGAAGAAAAAGATGCATGTGTGATTTGTATTGTAGTTTTTATTATGGGTTGAGTTGTATGGTGGAAATTTATTAAAGAGTTTTTTTTCCAGGTTGGTGGAGCTAATAATAACTACAAGCCTACAAAAATATGCATGGAGGTAAAAGGCAACTTTGCTTTGACTGGTTGTTTTAGATGGCTTGTAGATGTCACTTTTGATGCATCAATCATGAGCTGGGCACACACTTTTAAAGCTGTCATTCGGGCCATTGTGTCATAATTGGGGTTTGGCACCTGCTGTTTACATTCTACATCTTTTACTTAGTTTAGCCTAAGGTTCAAGCTAATTGAAACAGTTTTGAAGGTTCCTAAATTCAATCAATAATTGGTAGCGTATTGTAACAACTTTCTCATCAGGAATATCTTGATAATCCAACATAATTTTACATTGTTGTGATTTTGAAATTCTAAAATTTGCACTTCTTCCTTGATCCTTGGACAAACTCTACTTTGACATTCCTTTTTTTTTTTTTTTTTTTTAAGAGACATAGCATATCATAAATTAGAAAATATTATATACTTTTTGTCCTACAATTGAAGCCAACTCATGTGCTTCGCTATTAACGGGGGGTGTATTGTATATGGATTTTTATGGAATTGATAAATAATTTGAAAAGTCCACGGACTCTTAAATTGTCCACAGACTCTTTAAATTGTCCACGGACTTTTGCTGATTTCTTAAATCCATAGACTTTTGCTACAGACTTTCTAGAGATTTATGAAAATCCACGGACTTTGTATGAACGACTTTTACAGATTTCTAATTATTTGCAAGATAAAAAAGAAGTTTGTAAATTGTGATGAAACAAAAAAAACGTCCATAAAATAGAGATACATGTGCTAAAAAAAACTAGAAAAAGAAAAGATCGTTAATTAGCATCTTTAAAATAAGAAGTAAACGTCCATAAAATTGTATTATGATCATTCTTTTCCTTCATGGTCACTTTCTTCATTATCATTGTTAGCAACGTTGATGTTTGCTTGAGCTGCTGCCCACATTTGATTAGCAATACTCATTCTCCATTGATTAACATTTTCTCTTTGCTGCTCTTGGGTTTGAATATCATCCCATTCAAAATTATCTTTATCATTCTCTACCGGATCATTTTCTGGTTCAGGAGGAAATTCATCTGAACGACATTCTTATCGAAGAAAATTATGCAATCCTGCACATGCCAAAACAAGTTTCGCTTGTGTCTTGTAAGGAAATGGTGGTGCTGATTTGAAAATTGTAAACCGCGACTTGAATATTCCAAATATTCTCTCAATTACGTTCCTTAATGAAGCATGACGAAGATTAAATATTCTCTTGTATGATGACTCATAATTTTCGAAACACTTCAGGATACATTCTGTAGACATCCCGAAAGATATGTGGGTCTCCATCCAATAACTTATTCATGTATATGTATCCATTTGATGTCACCGGTCGTCGAGTCAATGGATGTCTAATACGTTCATCACTTATATTGGGCACAATTTCTTTTTCCCCTAGATTCTCGTAAACTTGAAGCTTATATTTCTTGAATGTATTATAAAAAACATGCAAGATGAAAGTTCCTTGTACAACTCTCATGCAAGTCTACAATCTGCACTGTAGCACTGGTATTGTTATGTCCACAATATGCTATTGTCTGTGTTCAATAAAAACACTAGCGATAGGCATCCACAAGTTAGTCAATCATGAATACCAAAACATTTAACTTTTAAGATACCTAGCCTGTAGTGCTCCCTCTTTATTTTCTTATTCCATCTTCATAATCTAATGTATTCTAATTTATATTTTGTTTAAAGTTCAGATAGCTCCTTTGGAAGTTCCCTTGCCTCCAATAGGTTGAGTTTTTATTTATTTTATTTCTCTGAACACCGCTTTTAAGTCTTCCAAAAAGATAGGTTTTACATTGTAAGATTGCTTTTGATTACCAAATCTCTAGATCCCCGAAAGTCTAGAAGTCTAGTTGTTCTGCTCCTGAACATATTTTTTAACTCCCTTAAATAATTAGAAGTTACCTGATTTCTGAAATGGTTGAGGAGATTTGGGAAAGCAATCCAAAGACAAAGTAATGGTGGTGGTGGCCGACCTTGAGAATTCATCCTTCATGTCTGTCATAGATTGGAGGTATGGATATCGAAGTGGGACAATTTTTTTTCCTAGATAGGATTGGCCTGTTGGGATACAAATTTTGAAGTGGGTTGAAGTTTGTGTGAATACCTCTACGATCTTCATATCTTATTTGTTGTTGTTGTTGTTGTTTAGTCTCGTCTCTGCGTTTAGAGGAGGAAAAACGTGAAGAGGGAACTATGAACACTATGCAAAGATAAATCTAGTCATACGCAACCAACTAATCCAAACCCTAACCCAAAATCATCAACGATGCAACTATGAACACTATGCAAAGATAGAAAAAGAATCGAGAAAACAAGAGGATGGGAACCAACCTCTTTGCAGCTGGCACAAGGAATAACTTTGGGAGACTTTTTTCACGTTGAAATCTTTGATAGAAGGCTGGCAAACTATTGAACTTTGTTATTTATACTTAACACTACAAAGTCCATGAGAATCAATGATTTTCCAAATCCATAAATATGAATGATATTTTGAATACCCTAAAACTTTTGTGGACTTTCTGAAATCCATATTGAATACCCCTAGACTTTGTGGATTTCAGAAAGACTTTTTAAAATCCTGATTGAATACCCCTAGACTTTTGTGGACTTTTTAAAATCCAAATTGAATACACTTGGATTTTCAGAATCCATGGAATTTATTAAATTGCCCACAAAATCTAGATACAATACACCCCCTAAGTTCTTGGGGAATATAGTTACAAGACCAGTTTGTAAGGTGTGAAAGAAGTGATCTAATGCTGTAAAGAATAGGTCGCCATCTCCATCGTAGTTCTGTCTGTTGGTCCCCCAAGTCTGTATGCAAAGAGCGTGTAAAACTTCGGAGTCTCCCAAAATTAGTTCTGTTGGCCATTGTTTCGCTTGTACTAGTAGCAGCGCGGCTTCAGCAGCAAAACATTCGGCCATAGTTCTGTCAAAAACTCGACCTGGGATCGTGTCAGCTAGTCTGGCCTGAACCTTACCAAAAGCGTCCACTGCAAGGACTCCAAAAGCTCCCTGTTGAAAAGAAGCATAAAAACATGCATCATAAGTTA
The DNA here is from genome assembly GCA_963556465.1 of Berberis vulgaris. Classification (NCBI taxonomy): domain Eukaryota; kingdom Viridiplantae; phylum Streptophyta; class Magnoliopsida; order Ranunculales; family Berberidaceae; genus Berberis; species Berberis vulgaris. The sequence continues at coordinate 65,608,587 of OY747132.1, forward strand.
CTATAAACATCTCAGGGGAAAGAGAGGAGGGTACATTTCTAAGGCTTCTGGAAGACATGTTGATTCTATGATATCGAACTGCCAAAAGTTGTTCTTGCATGGTGAGAACTCTAGACTCCTGAGAATTGGTTGTATGTTCAGTAAGGGTAGAGGGCGCAGTATGTTGACGGACATTATGCCAAGGATCTTCTGCGATTGCTGTTTCTAGAACGTGGTGTAACGAGGTTGGTTTGGATAGGTCAAGATTGTTTCTAGCAAGGGTCTGGAACCATTGTTAATGCCAAGCCACCCATGTGCGGCTGATAGACAGAGTAAACTGTTGGAAAGAGAGTTTAGTCTTTTGAAAGACTACATCATTTTTGAATTGCCAAATAGAAAAGATCACAGCAGTGAACCGTGAGAGAGTTTCATCTCGGGTGAAAGGATTTACTGTAGTCGAGTCCCATATATAACTAAGAGAATCTTGGATGAATTGGTTATGAAGATTGACTATGTGTTCGTTAATCGGGAGAGGAGCCAAAGTCTCATAACTATCGGGCAATTGAAGAAGAGGTGCATGATATCCTTTTTGTGGTTTAGACAAAAAACACAACAATTCTCAATAGGCATATGAATACGGGTGAGATTTTTCATGGTTTGAATAATATTCTGTGAGACTTTCCAAAAAAGAAGGGTTGCGTTTGCTAGGGCTTTTATTCTCCAAAGTTTTTTGAGAATTTTGGGTTGGATTGTTCTAGGAATTGTGTTGGACGATGAGGAGTCTAGATCATCCTGAAGAAAGGCTTTGGTAGCGCTTTTCACCGAGAAGACTCCACGTTTGTCAAATTTCCAGATAAGTGTGTCTGGGTCCATGGAGTCACGTATGACTATGTCCAAGATGTCCTTGACAACTGGTAGAGGGAAAAGAGAGGCAATGAGATTTTCATTCCATTGTGGAGTGGTGCTCTCTTGGTCAAGCCACAGGTCACGAACCGTAAGAAGTGGGGTGGAGATGGGTTTGCAATGAAGCAAAAGAAAGTCGGGTTTCACCCAACAGTCATTCAAAACATGGGTTTGGTTCCTGGACCTGATTTTCCAAATTAGGTGTTTTCTCATCTTGGTGAGGGCTGCTAGGATTCCACGCCAAGCAAAAAAGGCAACTAAGGGGGCTTTAGAAAGCTGAAAAATACTTTTGTTGGGAAAGTAAATCGCCTTCAATTGAATGTTGTAGAGGTTGCAAGGATTTGTAATCACATTCCATATGTGTTTTGCTTTCAAGGCCAGGTTTTTGTTCCGGGCTCTAGGAATGTTCAGACCTCCTAGTTGTCTTGGCAGAGTTAGCCTATCCCAAGTGCATAGATGCTTGGTTTTCCCATCCTCCGTTCCATTCCACCAAAAGTTTCTGGCCAACTCATGAATTTGAGAGATAGTGGATTGTGGAAGGAGAAATGTTTGCATGGTATAGACAGGTATGGAATGGACAACCGCCTTGATCATGACAGTCCTACCAGCTTGGGATAGGATTTTTGCTTTCCATGCAGAGAGCTTTGAGTTAATCTTGTCAATCAGGAACTGGAAATCGTGGGCTTTTTTCTTGGAGAGAAGTAGAGGCGTACCAAGGTATTTATCCTTCGGGTTATACAACTTCGAGCTAAGAATTCATTTAATAATCTTAGCATGCCTGGGGTGAACATTAGAGCTGTAATAAATTGAAGACTTATCATAGTTAACTGCTTGGCCAAATGCAGTGCAATACTGGGATAGTAAGTCTTTAATTGTGCGTGCCTCTGCTAGAGAGGCTATGCAGAAGATCATAAGATTGTCAGCAAAAAGAAGGTGGCTGATGGAAGGGACATGGCGACGAATGTGGAGCCCTTTGATGATATTATTTGATTCAGCTTTCGCAATCATCTGGGAAAGAGCATTTGCCACAAGGATAAAAAGATAACAGGAGAGTGGATCTTCTTGTCTTATACCCTTTGAAAGTTTGATCTTGTTCAGTTGAGATCCATTGAGGAACACTCTTAGGGATGTATTAGAGATGCATTTTTCCTATAAGATTGATCCAGTTCTGGGCAAAACCAAGTTGGTGAAGAATTTGAAGGAAAAAGGTCCATTTGATCCTATCATAAGCATTGGCCATATCAATCTTAATCGCCATCCAATCTTGTTTCTTACAGTGAGAATGTTTCATGAGCGAGATTGACATTATCCGAGATAAAATGACCCTTAAGGAAAGCTCCTTGGTTTGGAGAGATAATATTCTCCAGCATAGGCTTCAATCGATTTGGAAGAATTTTAGAGATGGCTTTGTAAATCACGTTGCAAAGACCAATTGGTTGGAACTTGTCCGGAGTGGTAAGATTGGAGACTTTGGGGATCAAGGCTAAAAAAGTTTCATTGAGTTTGGTATCAAGAGTTTTGGTAATAAAGAAATCTTGAACCACTCTAATGACATCCTGATTGCCAATTTCCCAATAATGTTGAAAAAAGTAAGCACGAAAGTCGTCTAAACCTGGGGCTTTATGACTTCCAATGCCAAAAATAGTGTATTGTATCTCGTCCTCTTCCGGGATCTTCAGAAGTTGTTCATTGTCTGTGTCCGACACCATTGGGGTGAAAAGGGACATGATCTCATGATTGTTTTTTAGGTTTGAGGATTGGAAAATGTTGCCAAAATAGCCATTAAGGAGTTGACCAATTGAGCCCTGAGTAGTTTGCCAAATATTGTTTTGGTCCTTAAGACGGAGGATGTGATTACGCTTTCTGTGAAGCAAGGAAAAAAGACCAAAAAATTTAGTGTTTTTATTACCATCTTGAAGTAAGGACTTGGCCGACTTATTCCTCCAGAAGAGTTCTTCCCTATAAAGTAACTCTGAGAGCCTTTCTTCCAGGATTAAGGTAGCAGAAGCATTAGAGTTGGAAGGAAGGCTATTTTGTAAATCATCTAGTTGCTGCCTGGTCTCCGTAATGTTGAGATCAATGTTCCAAAAGACTTCCTTATTCCATCTAGAGAGCTTATAGCTAAGCCTTTTGGTTTTCAAGGCAAAATTGTGATCTGATCTAGAGGGTGCATTTGAGTTCCAAGAAGATTGGACAAGATCCCGGCAGCGCGGGTCTCTAGTCCACATGTGAAAAAAACGGAAAGGTTTAGTTCCTGAGTTACTACTAGAAGTTAAGAGTAGAGATAACGCTCTGTGATCCAAGAAAGACGTGTGAATAGATCGTCCTAGAGCCGAAGGAAAGGCTTGTAACCAGTCAGTGGAGACTAGAATCCTATCAAGTTTTGATTTAATACCATTAGAGTCCTTACGTTTGTTGTTCCAAGTAAACTTGGAACCCGTGAGGGGGTGGTCTATCAGATTGTGACTGGTAATAAGGTCCCTAAGATATTTGACAGTAGAAGCAGTGACTCGCCTACCCCCTAACTTTTTCTCTTGAGATGCAATGGCATTAAGATCATCAATTATCATAACAGGGGTCCGTACAAGAGTTATCATGTTTGAGAGTGTCCCAGAAAGTTTTTTTTTAAGGAAGGATTTGGCTCTCCATAAGCAAATATAATAGACCAAGTTTGTTGGGAATAATAATTATCAACAGTGTAGTATAAAAAATATTTACAAGAACAAATAATATTTAAATGCGTACCTTCTTTCCAAAACAAGGCAAGACCCCTTGACAGGCCGTTAGCTGGCACTGAAGCTTCGTACTTGTAGCCAAGTCTCCTACGCATGCGATCCATACTAGGTGAAGATGCATTTGTTTCAGAAATAAACAATATATTGGGATTAAACTGACGGGCTCCCGTAGTGTTCTGAATGTGCAGGTGACCCAATGCCCCTTCCATTCCAACTTATGATCATGGCACCCTGGGCAACCCTTTTGAGGCAGTCGCCTCTTCCTCAAAATTGCTATCCCAGTTGATAGATGAAAGACTGTGAGAGTCCAGGTGGCTAGATGGAGAAATAAAAATCGTGGTTCTGTGAACAATCTCTGCCCCAATTAGAATAGGTAAGCCAGGTGGTAGCCGATGTGCAAGGTCCTTTGAGTTTTGAATTGTTGTTCTAGAAGAGAAAGCACGAAGCCTGGGACTGTCCTGTGGCACCGTTCTGGCTGAGGAGTGGGAGGTAACATTATCACTTTATCTGATGTTTGAGTTATCCACATTTCTGAAAGTTAGGCCAATAGAGGCCACTTGCCCGTGACGAGGAAACTCCCTTAGTGGACAGTCTCCATCATTGAATCCAGCTTCCTCTTGCCTTTCCCTTTTGTGGCTTTGGTGGGAGTTTGGGATGGCACCTTACTGGAAAGAGGCTGAGTTCGCATAACATCTATTGATGTGGTGCGATTCAGATCTAAAGTAGCCCTCTGCAGATATCTAGCTCTCATGTCAAGAATCAACTTGCGTCGATTTGCTTTGACTTGTTCTGACCATATCACCTGTGGTTGGTAACAAGTAGCATTTGATCCGATGAATGGTGGAGGAGTTGTTCTCTCTTGATAAGTCATGTAATCAGGAAAGTAAGGTGTTAGAGGGGTTCCTGTATTACCCACGAGCCTCTATTCTTGAATAACCAAGTGTTCCAACAGTGGTGGTGGTTATGACATTAAAGAATCAAGAATGGCATTGATTGTTGGTGAAGGCGGACCAACTAGATGCTCCGTGTTGGAGTTGAATGTGTTGGTGGGGAAGATTGTCTCTGAGAGAGTGGTCGAAGCATTTCTGAGCTCATCTTTGCACGCCTGCGCCGGAGAAGAAGAGGATGCAGGGGCTAAGAGAATCTGATTCGATGTGGTATGGGCCTACTGCGGGAGAGTGGGTTATGTAAGACATTGTGTTACCACCCTGGGCTTGGTGTGGACTGTCCATTCCAAATGGGCTGGGTTGGCCAATTAACTGAATCATTAATGGGCTTAGCTTCCTTTAGTACTGAAGTTCCTCTGATGGCATCTGGAGTAATGCAATGGGCAGGGGTATGTAACGGAGTAACATGGGGTGTTGATGGAGTGCTAAAAAGGTATTGTTCGTGACCAAAAGTAGGGTCGAGAGGGTGGGATTGAACAATGGAGTTGTTGGGAAACTGTGATGAGACAGAGTGGGGATGAGGTAATTGTTGAGAAACTTGTGTGAGAGATGGGTAGGGTTCCATGGGAACTTGGTCAATTATGTCTCCCTCTTCTAGTGCATTAAAATCAAATTGACGCATAGGTTGATGTTGGGCTGTATTTTCTTGCATGTTGTTGTTGTGGGTCGGGCTTATGTGACGTAACACTATTCATTGAGGAGCTAGCCGGCGTGTATGTGTATCTATTGGCTTGGTGTTTGCCAATGGAGAAAGCCATGCTAGACCGTAACGCTTGACGATGAGAGATCCTTGACTGAGGTCCAAAAGACATCAATTTGTTAAGCGTTGTTTGACTGTATTTGATGCCATGCAATGAAGCTAGGGCTTTGGAGTAGATGGGGTGGCCAAGAATGCCATAACAAAAGCAAAAGGTCGGAAGATCTTCATAACAAATATTGATATGGAAAGTTCTGCTATTAGTAATCCTAAAAGAAGTGCGCATCATGCTCGGTAATGGTTTAGAAACATTTAGCCATACTTTGAACCAGATGTACGTGATTGATACTTGGTTAAGGGCTTCATGGTCGATTTCCATAAGCGGACCAATGCAGTTAGCTAGAACCTCCACATTTGGAAAAAGCATCTTCTGCAAGGGGAATTCATGGAACCTAAGCCAGCATGGAATGGTATCAAAGTCACAAGAGGTGTAGTCCAAAGTTCACTCGTTGACAGAAACCAACCACCCAAATAGGGACCATGGTCCTGTAAGCAACACTTTCTCCTTATCTTATTGGTTTGTAAATTGAACCATATAGTAATGATATTGTTTATCTTCATGACCTTCAAGGAGCTCAAAGTGGACGGAGGAGTTGGGTTCCCATTGAGGCAGAAGATGGTGAGTGAAGGTAGTCGGACTTAGGTGTTGTTTATGGTAGTACTTAGCAACAGTACGAAAAGAGTGGTCTTCAAGACCTTCATTTGCCTGAATCACATAGGAGGGTTCGGGGATAATCAAGAGTGTTGGCAAGTTGAGAGGTGAAATGATTTATGATTGAGTCGATGGATTGTTCCAGTTCAATGTTGTTTAAGTAAGGTGTTGTGACATCGGGGTTGTGTAGCGGAATATCTGGGTTGGGGATTGTAGTATCTTCTGTCACAAGACGAGGGAGGATGTGTGGAGATGGAGGACAAGGTGAATGAATTGTTTGCATGGTCGGGTTCTTGAAGTTGATATTAGTAGACGAAGAAGAGTATGAAAGAGGAGAGTCTGGATGGGGAAACACGGACCGAGAACTGTGAGCAACGTGATGTTGGTGCTGTTGTATGTTGTTGAAGGTAAAAAGAGGGTAGAAAATTAGAGTTGGAAGCGGAGGTGGTGAAGTTAGTGAAAGTTGGGGAAGATGCAATATGAAGAACTATGAGGTGAATGTGTGTCAGACAATTGAAAGGGAAGTGGTTCTTGGATATTGGAAGTGTAATCCATCATCAAATCTCTTTAGCAGTAATGATGTTGAAAAAAGATATGAAATAAGTAGAGATTTGAACGAAGGAGCAATGACTTCTTCCACACCCCCTCGTGGAACTAGTCTATCAGATGAGAGGGGAAAAGAGGTTGAATCTCTGCTTCCAAGCAGGGAAACACCTACTGATTCCCATGACCACGTTCCTGTGGATGCTGATGTAGTGGGATCACAGAAAACACATGCTTTACTAGATATGACAGAGGCAGCATTGAATGCCGCAGTTGAGACACATGCAAACCCTAATGAGGGTACCGCAGCTATTGAGAACAAAGGCAGGATGAACTGGGCCTCACTGTTTACACATCGCAAAGAGCAAGAAGCGACTAAACTGAGGTATGTACCCCCTTCTACTGTGAATGGTCAGACTGTAGTACAAATTAAACTTGCTGATCATAGTCAAAGAATGGATGAATGTGAGCAACTTCTCATTGGCAGTTTTGTGGGGAAACGATTAGCATATGGCTATGTCCATGACACACTATGAAAAATATGGGGTCTAAAGAATGGCTTCGAGATGTCAGTCTATGGAGAAAAAGCTTTTGTTTTCAAGTTTGTGAATCAGACAGATAAGTTGAAAGCATTGGACTTTGGACCAATGCATATAGCTAGCAGACTATTCCTGATCAGGCCGTGGAAACCTTATATTGAAGAGGATATAGAGGTCTTAAACTCAGTTCCCATCTGGGTTAATCTGAGGAAAGTACCTCTATTCTTATGGAGCCCAGGCGGTCTTCAGTCGATAGCTAGTGCAATCGGTGTCCCTCTGATGCTTGATAAAGCAACTGAGCAAAGAACAAGATTATCTTTTGCTAGGGTGTGTGTAGAAGTCAATTCTACCAGCCAGTTCCCTAATGTAGTTCATGTAGCTACTGATGATGGGCGAACCACCAAGGTGGAAGTGGAGTATTCATGGAAACCTGAAAGGTGCAAGCACTGTGTAGGATTTGGACATAACTCAACTAAGTGTCCAAAGCAAAAAAAGATGACAACCTCTAATGCCAAGTACTGGAGACCGCTAGGTGAAGGAAGCCAACACAAGGAAGTGACACAACATGATGAAGGTTGGGTAACAGTTAAGCGCAAGAATGCTGCCAGGCATGTTAGTGATACATCAAAAAAGACTCAAGTGAATGGGTCTAGCTATGCAAATTCTCAAGTGAATGAGTCTAGCTCTGCACCTAATCCCGAGGACGCTGATACAACCAAAGAGACTCTAGTCTAGCTCTGCAAATACTCAAGTGAATGGGTCTAGCTCTGCAAATACTCCTAATGACGATGATTTTACTGCTGTTGATACCAGCATAGAACCTATAAAGGAGCACTTGGACAACCAGGTGATGGATGAGCAAAATGGCTGCGAGGAGGAGACTACCAAAGTGACACAAGCAGTGAGCCCAACGCTAACACTTACTGCAAGAGCTTCAACACTTAGGGGAGGAACATGGTACTATGCATAACAGCACCATACAAAGCATGGCCAGCAAGGTTGTACAAGTGGACAACAACAAGAAGGTGGAGGGAGCGAGTAATGCAACATCAAGTCTACCTAAAGGCAGCCTTAGGCACCCACATTCTCAGGCAAGAGTAAACAGAATCCTAAATAAAGATAATCCATTTGCCCCCTTGCAAGCTGAGGAGTCAGTAGGAGGACTGGACAAGCACGTCAAGAGTCACCCAATGATTCTAAGACGAAAAGACATAAACCTGAAAAGGGGAGATGACAACCAACCAAACACAGTTTTAGATGTTTAAGACAACATGTTGGAACGTTCGTGGCCTCAATGACCCACTCAAGCAAAGCGAGGTGAGAAAAATGATTCATAAACAAAAAATCAGTATTATAGGCCTTGTTGAAACTAAAGTTAGTAATGAAAAGAAGGATCGAATAACAAAATCTTCCACGGGGTGAAGAAATAAGACCAGGCCAGTTCTGTGATCTTGCCCAATGTGTTCTTAATTCTAAGCTTTTTGATTGTCAGTACAAGGGGTGTTATCTCACTTGGAGTAACAAACAAAGTGGTGATAATCGAGTCATGTCCAAACTCGATAGGGCCATGATAAATCAGGAGTGGTTAGTAGATATGCCAAACTCTGAAGTAGAGTTCACAAATCCAGGAATTTCTGATCATTCACCTATTCTACTGACTATTTATGAGCATAGAAACATGGGGCCGATTCCTTTTAAATTCTACAACTATTGGATACATGAACATGGGTATATGGAGGTAGTTAAGAGTGCTTGGAGTGTGCCAGTGGAAGGAAATGCAATGTACAGTTTTGTTACTAAGCTCAAACGGGTTAAAACGTTCCTAGTGGACTGGCGAAAAACCTGTTTTGTTAATGCTCGAACAGAAGTACTGATTGCAAAGCAGAACATGGAGGTTGCACAGTCCTTAGTATAGACAGATCCTTTCAATCCAGTGCCTGCAAACACAGAGAAAGAGACAGTGAAAGCTTATGCGATTGCATCAAGAAATGAAGAGAGTGAAGCTGTGCAGAAAGCAAAAGCAAAACATATGCAATATGGGGATGCAAATGTATCCTATTTTCACAACTGTCTGTGAGAACGAAGAGCAAAAAATAAGTTACTCTCCATTTATAATGCTCAGGATGAAAAACTGGAGGATACACAAGAGATTGAAATGGAGTGTATTCGTTATTTTGAACAAATATTTGTAGGTCAGCAGGATGAGTATGATCCTTCAGTAATTGATGAGCTGCAGTTTGCAAGAACCGTGAGTGCAGATGATGCTCTAGAACTAGCACAGGCAGTAACCAGAGATGAAATCACTGAAGCCTTATCTTCCATTGGCTCTGACAAGGCTCCAGGGCCTGATGGGTTCTCGTCTCTCTTCTTCAAATCAGCTCGACGAATAATTGGGGATGACTTTGTTCGGGCAGTCACTAACTTCTTCAGGAGCAAGCGCCTACTGGGTGAGGTAAATGCGACATATATTGCTTTGGTCCCAAAAGTTACTAATGCATCTTACTTCAGTGATTTCAGGCCAATCTCCTGCTGTAATGTGCTATTTAAGTGTATTACTAAAGTCATGACAAACAGGATGAAGAAAGTGGTGCATCGACTCGTCAGCTCCGATCAATCTGCGTTCATTAAAGGCAGATTTATTCATGACAATGTGATGTTAGCTCATGAATTGGTAAGAAATTACCATAGAGATAAAGGCACGCCTAGGTGTGCCGCAAAAATAGATCTCCGGAAGGCGTATGACATGGTCAGATGGGAGGCAATTGTGCATGTGTTAAGGAAGATGCAGTTCCCTGAATTGTTCATTAATTGGGTGCAATCATGCATTTCCACTCCAAGATTTTCAATATCTCTAAATGGATCCCCTAAAGGATTCATTCGAGCCACTAGAGGTATTAGACAAGGTTGCCCGATATCTCCTTATCTGTTTGTTCTTGTCATGGAACTGTTACACCTACTCCTTAAGAGGAAAGTAGAAGTAGGAGAATACAGACTTCATCCCAAATGTACTGATCCCCAGATTACACATCTATGTTTTGCTGACGACCTACTTGCGTTCTTCCATGGAGACATTCAATCCGTAGAAGCACTATCGAGTACTATGGCTATGTTCAAATCTTGCACTGGGCTTGAGGTTAATTGCTCAAAGAGCAACTTGTTTTCTGCTGGTGTATCTACTTCTGAACTGCAGTCCATTACAAGCTACCTCTCTTTCAATGCAGCAGTGCTTCCAGTGAAGTATTTGGGGTTATCATTGATCTCGTCTCGATTGGACTATAATCAGTGTCTTCCTTTGATAGATAAAGTGAAAAAGATAGTGTTATCATGGAAGAATAGAACACTATCTTTTGCTGGGCGACTCACACTTATAAAATCAGTCCTGAACAGCCTACATGTATACTGAACATCGTGCTTCGCTCTTCCTCAAAGTGTCAGGGATGACATTGCTGCTATCATGAGGAATTATCTCTGGTCTGCATCGGATACTTACTCCAAGACGCCAATGGTTAGCTGGAAACAAGTTTGTCTTCCCTACAATGAAGGAGGTTTAGGGATACGATGCATTGAAACTTCTAACAAGTTTGCAATGACGAGGTATGTATGGAATATAGTCTCTAATAAAGATAACCTCTGGGTCACATGGATCAAGCGTAATCTCATTAAGGAAAAGGCCTTCTGGTTGATGGAGATACAAAATGACTCATCCCGGTGCTGGCGCAATATTCTCAAGTGCAAAGAAAAAGCTAGCTCATTAATAAGCCACTCTATTGGAGATGGAGAGGGCACGTATCTATGGAAAGACCCTTGGCACCCCACTGGAATACTCATGAATAGGTTCCCCCAGCAACTTCAATATGACTCTTTATTGCATAGGAATGCCAAGGTCAGTGCACTTATCAGACATAATGAATGGGACTCAAGGATTGACATCCATGAGGACCTTCGTTGTGTAAAACTAGACACGGAGTTTTAGGATGAAGTTCTGTGGATTGGCGGGCAGGATGGAGCGTACTCAAATAAGAGTTTATATCATGCTTTGAGACAGAGAGGTGAAGTTATTTCATGGTCCAACCTGGTTTGGTACAAGGGGAGAATACCAAGACATAGTTTTGTAATATGGTTAGCTCTTCATAGAGCTCTCAAGACCCAGGACAAATTGAAAGCATGGAATGTCATTGATAGGTCAGTATGCATATTATGCAATGACGAGCCAGAGAACGAAGAACACTTATTTTTCAAATGTTGCTACTCTAGTTTTGTGTGGTCTTCTATGCTGCGTTACTTGAGCTACAATCATAGCCCCCTGGATTGGGAAGAAGAATGGGAGTGGTGTAAGCAGCAGTTCACTGGTACATCAGAGAGCACAACTGTGAGGAAGCTGGCCCTAAATGCTACAATATACCATCTCTGGACAGAACGCAATTGCAGACAATTTCAGAGAAAACATAGAGCTGCCGTGATGCTCATTCCTAAGATAATTGAGGACACCAGGTTGCGTGCATCGGTACTGGATCTTCAAGTGGTAGATACTGCAGAAAATAGAGCTTTCTTTGACAAGTGTAAAATCAGTGTCAACTTCCAGTTACCTAGAGGAACTCTGCATCAATGGTTGAAACCAATACAGGGTTGGTATAAGGTGAATTCAGACGGCTCGCTAACAGAAAGTAGAGGAGGTTATGGTGCTATTATTCGGGATCATACAGGTCATGTACTGGCAGCTGCTGCGGGATCTCAAGTAGCGCGATCAGTAGTCTTGCATGAACTGCAGGGGGTTGCAATAGGGGTCAAGCTAGCACAACAACTTGGATTACAAAGAGTTGAACTCTGCATGGATTCTAGTAATGCTCTCAAGTATCTTACTACCAATAAAGTGCCACCATGGGAAGCTATACACATCACAAGAAGGTTGAAACGAGCCATTGGCGTTTTCGAAGATTGCAAGCTTACACACACAGTGAGAGAAACAAACCAAGCTGCTGATATATTATCTAAACTGTTGCCTACTCATGAGTTTGTGGAGTTAGTCCTTAGCTCCTTTGCTGAAGATCTTAAAAAGATTATAATTGATGATGCGAGTGGAAGGAAATACTTGCGAATGTAATCTGATCATTTAATCCTTTTATTTTCAGTGGTTTGGGGAGCCCATATATACCCCCACGCTTGCCTTTCAAAAAAAAAAAAAAAAAAAAAAAGGATTTGCAAACAGGAGATGGAGCAGAGTGAGAACTGGGAGAGGAAGTAATTGTCAAGATACATAGTCAAGAGCATGGCGGGAATAAGGATGTGATTGTTTCTGAAATTTCATTTAAAAAGAGGGACGAATTTGAAAGGTTGAAAAATGGATGATGACGATGAGATGCAGAAGTAAATGTTAAAACAACGAGGGAATAATAGCATTAAATGGGAACTAGGAGAATTCTAAGAGAACTAGAGTTCAATTGGATAGGACTTTGAATGAAACCAAGGCATCTAGATTTTTGATCGCAAAAACGTTGGAGACCTGCACATACAAACATGAAGCAAAACAGTTAGCAAACTGGGATAGACATAGGGGATATGCTATGTATAGGAAAGAAAGGTCGCCTAAAGAGGAAAACGGTGAAGTGATAGAGGTTGAGAAGAAAAGATAACAAAGAGAGGGATGAAGCTAATTGAGAAGTGAGTGTGTGATAAGCTCAAAGAAAGAAAGATAAGAGATGAAGGGAGGCTAGTGAACAAATAAAACAAAGTGAAGCAACTCTGATTAGAATTTAGAAATAGGGTAGGAGGAAGGAGCAGGAGAGATAGAAAGATAGGTAGGACGAGGTGGGATAGGAATGCACTGTAACACACATAAGAGGGATAGGTGTGGTGATCCTAGAAGGGGATGGAGGTTGCAAATGGAGAGCCTTGTAAAGGTTTTCCTGAGTTTATTGGGTATTTGAAACCCAAGAAAAACTATTGAGTACCAGCTCAGTGGTATGCTGGTGGCGAATAGAATCGCATGTCCAGGGTTTGAATCCTACAAGCGGCATTTGGGGTGCGAGGGGTTCAGGGTTAAAAAAAGCCAATAGACCGTCATCGCAGCCACACAGGTAACAGAGAACATCCATCGCGAGGATCTGACATCCCATTTATTAGGCTAGCTCGTAAAACCCAAGAAAATTAAAGCCAACCATAGAGGCCTAGACTAGGCCCACTATAAGAAGATATAATCAATGCCCAAATCCAAGCCCGAACGAGTTCTCTCATAAAAAGGAGAAACGTTCCACAAAAAAGAGTCGTGGAGGGAGTTACGCCTCCATGGACTCATCTCCATCAAGGAACAGACTGTTATGAGAAACATCTCATTCCGTTGCGCCTCACATGTTTAAGTCACGCAGAGAATTAACCGCGACCATTATAAAAGTAAAGGAAACATTCGACAAATGAATGTAACTTTAACTGAGGTTTGTCCATATTTACTTCCTTCTTCAATCAAAGTTGCTGACTTAAGCTTCGGAATGCCTTCGACCACCAAAAAGTGGTCATTGGCAGTCTAACATCTATTTTGCAGGTCAAACTCATAGGAGGACAGGATTTGGACGCATCAGTTTGGCGCTGTCTGTGGGGAACGACAAGTTTCCTTTCATAAAAGAAAATTCACCAAAATTCACCAAAATCTAATTAACGATCAAGAAATTGTCAAAGTCAATGGAACGCTCTACAAATCCTCAATCTGGCGATGGACGTACGACATGCCTCATAATATCAACCCAGCGACAACCATCGAACTAATTGCGCCAGAAAGAAGAAAGCTTCAATAGGTAACAATTCAGATGTCTCTGGCATCTTGGAGAATCCCCTCGGACCCCTGAGTATAGATGCTCATTGATAAAATAAACCACGTAATCAAAATGGTGGATAGGCTCATCCAAGACCTGGAGGGTAACAAAACTCGAGAAGAAATCACCCAGCTTAAGAGATATCAGATCAATAACAATTCCGAATTTAACAAAAGAAAGTTTGGAAAACTACAATCGAAGAAGCCCAAACATGAACTGGAAGAAAAATCTTTCACGACCTTGATAGCGAGTCAAAGCGAAGTCTTTAAAGCTATAGCAACAAGGGAAGACGTCAAATGGCCATAAAAAATGAATGGAGATCCGAAAAAACGAAACACAAGCAAACATTGTCTCTTCCACAACGAATACGACCACGATATTGATACCGAAGATTGTCATAGCCTGAAGGATGAGATCGAACGCCATGTCAGAGAAGGACGACTTGGAGAATTCACTTAAGCTTGAGGACAAAACAATCACATCGGGGAAACAACCAAAGGAGACAATATACGTCTTGCCTGGTGCAGCTGGAGAAAAGGAGCAATCCAACCAATCCCAAAAGCGAGTGGTCAGAGACCTGTGAGCAAAGATCAGATACCAAGAGTCATCATCACATCGCACAAAGACGATGCAGAGGACTATGACCTTCTCAAACGAAGATGCATACGAGGTTAATTTCCCTCACAATGATGCCTTAGTAATCTCGGTCATGATAGCTAGGTGGGAAATCAAGAGGGTGTTGGTTGACACAGGCAACTCAGCATACCTCATATACCTGACAACTTTTTGAAGGATGTGTCACTAATGAGATGCTCTCACCTAGCGATCAACCAATGGTGGGTTTCAGTGGGGAACAATGTCGTCTAATGGGGATGATTCAGCTATAGATCGAAGTAGGAGAACCAGGAAAGCAACGAGTGTTATTGATAGACTTCCTCGTCGTCGATGATCCTTCTGCATATAACATCCTACTCGGAAGACCCTGGATACACAAAATGAGCGCAGTCTCCTCAACTATGCACCAATGTTTAAAGTACCATACCGGCAATGGCGATTACTACTTAAAGGAGATCCAACCAGTCGTGAGTGCCATTTCGCAACAATAAAGAATCCTCACAAATAGCGATTACTGCAACTACTGGAGGAGCTTCCACAACAACTTGGTCAGACGAGTTCGGACTTTTCGGATGATAATATGGCTCCAACCAGCCCACGAGATTGACCTAACACCGGACAACTGGAAGAAGAAATGATTGTAGTCTACCTAGACAACGAAGCGGAGAAAATAGTCCAGATTGGCACAAAAATTCATCTCGAACTCGCCAAGGAATTGATTCAACTGTTGAAAAATAACCAAGATATTTTTGCATGGACAATGAAGGACATGGTAGGAATAGTCTCGTCCGTCATCTCTCACAAATTACAAGTGAACCTAGACAAGAAGTCGGTTTGACAAAAATGAAGGTCGGTAGCTCCAGAACATAATCAAGCGATAAACGAGGAAATGCACCGCCTACTTAATGCGGGGATGATAAAAGAAGCTCACTACCTTGACTGGTTGGCAAACACGATGCTAGTAAAGAAGAAAAACGACAAATGGAAGGTATGTGTGGACTGTACTGATGTGAATAAAGCCTGCCCAAAGGACAGTTTCCCACTTTCGCGAATAGATCAGATAATGGATGCAACCGCCG
Organism: Berberis vulgaris; assembly: GCA_963556465.1. Taxonomy (NCBI): domain Eukaryota; kingdom Viridiplantae; phylum Streptophyta; class Magnoliopsida; order Ranunculales; family Berberidaceae; genus Berberis; species Berberis vulgaris. The sequence goes on from OY747132.1 coordinate 65,624,139, forward strand.
GGCGCGAGCTGCTGAGCTTCATGGATGCATACTCCAGGTATAACCAAATACAGATGTACCCTCCCTACCAAGAAAAAACATCGTTTATAACGGAAAATGATACATATTGTTATGAGGTAATGCCCTTTTGGATTAAAAAAACGTAAGAGCATGCTGGTGAACAAAATGTTCACAGATCAAATCGGTAAAACGATGGAGGTTTACATCGACGACATGTTTGTCAAAAGCTCACGCCGAGTAGACCACGTCACAGATCTCAAACATGCATTCTCCCAACTGCAAAAGTATAAGATGAAATTGAATCCAGAGAAGTACACATTTGGGATAGAATCAGGAAAATTCCACGGATACATGGTCAATCAAAGAAGAATTGAGACCTATGCAAAGCAGATACAAGCGCTTCTCAACATGCAGTCACCAACGAACATAAAAGGTGTAAAAAATATTAATGGAAGAACAACAACCGTGAACAGATTCATCTCTAGATCATTTGACAAATGTCTACATTTCTTAAGAATTTTGAAGGGAAATAAGACATTCAAATGGAATACAAAATGCGAGAAAGATTTTCAAAGCCTAAAAACATACACTACACCAAAAATACCCATCAATAACGGTTTGGGACCATGGGGGTAACCTATTGCCACGGCTTAGAGGCTTGGCCATTTGAGGCGTCGCCAAATCACCATTGACGGCTATAAATCGTGGCAACACATATTAGCAACGGTTTTATGTTCGAGGACGCTTGATGATTTAGCCACGGTTTTAAGCCGTTGCAAGCATGATGGCCACGGTTTTAAGCCGTGGCCAGTAAAAACAAAATTAAAAAAAAAGAAATTTGGTTTGTTGTGAGGGTTTGAAACCGTTGCAAATTAATATAATCGAAAAAAAAATTACATTTTTTTGCTGCTGCAGCAAAATCACAGCCCCACACCTGCAAAATCAGTCCTTACTAAGATCGACCAGACACTTGCCATGTGGCGTGTACCCGTGCCTACGACACGACTACCGTGTCATGCCTCCGGCACGAATAGGATTCCACAAACTACCGTGTCAATGTATGGAAAAGTTTCTAGAGCAGTAAATGATTGTTGAACGACAGAAAGTGTCTCTTAATGCATAATCAGTGTTGTGTTACAGTGACAATTGCATAAACAATTTAACAATTGCAAAAAATGAGTTGTAATAGAGAACATAAGTTGCCTACAAAAATTATAGAACGTTTATCTTTATAGTACCCATATCCAATACACTTCAAGCTATTGGTTAAACTTAGAAGTTGCCTACAAAAATTTAATAAATAAATACTGATAGAACAAAAGTCACGGTACTCTAGAGTTGCCAGGAACCTTTTTGGAAGAAAGTTGTCAACTATCTGCAATCTCACACATTATTTTCAGCTATCCAAGGACCGCATCCCGCCTTTTGAAATTGTTGAAGATAACTGAGCATATGAAACTAAGCATAATAGTTCAAACTTGACTTCTTTTTCGCTTGTACTTGAATGATCCCTTCGTTAAAGTCCTCATGGATCACCTGGAAATAAAATATGTTGAAATTGTTGAATTTTGACAAGAACAACTTATACATTTTTGTATAGGATTGTCATACAACTTATACATGATTACCTTACTAATAGTCTTATCCACACATTTTTTTTGAGTTAATGAAGTTTGTCACTCCAAACTTCTTCCCTGCATGAACCAACAACTTAGAGCAAAAACTTCGAGCAATTCATACTCTCTGAATGCTGCAGTCCTAGTTAGTTAAAGAAAAATAGATCTCATGTTTCTCTAACTATGATCATTTTAGTGAACATGGGTCATGGCATTGTACATTTAAATGGGGTAGTCATTGCCCAACCAAGAGCTGTCAATTAGTTTCCTGATAAGATGAAGTTCGAAACCAAATAAATAAATAAGTTACAGGGTAAAACTAGAATGTAACAATAAAAAACTTATCAGTGTTCACATCTATAGCAATTATTCTAGTAGCTCCACAGCCCTTGCTCCTTCAGAAACCTACAAACCATGACAATAATGTAGTACATATCAGATAACTAAGCATGTTGAAATGATTTAGAATAACATGTTGAAACAAATGACAGGTGGACCGACCGCCAGTCCTCCTGATCCGAATAGCCACAATTGATCCTCGTTCCACCTTAGCAGTTTCTAAAGCAGCTCCAACCCTGCAAGCAATGTGCATAACCAAAGTTGAATTTGATATATAACACAATCTCTGGAATAGATTCAACAATCTATTGTTGATTACTGATAATATTTTTTACATTACCTTATCAGTAATCTATTGTTGATTACTGTTCGGACAGGGGTCGACCTTTATAACATGGGCAACATCTACCACAATATATTCACTAAAACTTGATACATTTGTAGTAGGGTATATAACCTCCCCATTGGAGTCTGTAAATCTACTTGTCCCATCTCTTAGCATCCACTGTCAGATCTGGAAAGGCAACTGTGTGCATTTATTGCTCTTTGCAGATTTGAAATTTTTGCACTCCTCGCAATCTAGAGCAAATGTTGACTGACAGTATCTATTTCTGCACTTTGTGTTACATTATCATTCAAAACAATACCGGCTTTAGCATCAAATATCCTCGAGATGCCAACCAAACAATTGGGATTAAATATACATATCGATCATGTATATATTTCATTATTTTGAGCGCTAGAAAGTTTCATCTAACCAAGTAAACATTTACCTTTCCCTCTCGCACGGCTGTTGCAGCTTCATTATTTTGTTCAACAACATCATCAAGGTTTAGTTTTCAAACACTTTCTATGATCACTGAATGTTTGTAAAGGCAAGCTACTCAGAAAATGGAAATGGAGACTCACAACATAATTTGTATATTACATCCAATTTTAGACTTCAGTAGCTACAACAACAAAAGCTTCATAGCCTGAACTGAATATCACATGAAAGAAACATTGTCAAACCCCTGCTCACTTTCGGAAAAAAAAGTCATCAAAAAACACCCCACACAATATAAAATAGGTTTCGAGCAAATCATTCAAATGAAGGGGGTTGATCTAGGTTTTCTTGTGTAACCACATTTAGGGCTTTTTCTTCGGAGATTTCAGACCCATGGTTGTTGGAGAAAAAGAAATTGGGGCTAATCGCTCAGTTGATCTGGATCAAAAATTGATTTGGATAAAAATTGTTTTGATACCTGCCTCTCTTAGCCTCGCGAGCTTTGCTAGGGGTCGAGGGAGGGAGCGAGGGAAAGGGGCGAGGGATGGGTGGTAACCACCCATCCGCCTCGAGATGAGGGCATCGGATTTGAGATGCGCGATGGCACTCATCTCGAGGCAGATGGGTGGCTTCCACCCATCCCTCGTTCCCTCCCTCAACCCCTAGAATTTTCGTAGCCTCGCCACACACGGCACCCAACAACCAATCACACCTCAACAGAGCAACAATCGATCACATGCAGTTATCCCTCACACCCAGACGCAGATCACACTAAGCAAGTTCGTATTATTCTTCATCGGGGCAGGGTGGGGTGGATGTCCACCAATCCGTCCGGAGCATGTATGGTTTTTATAAAATTAAATAAGTGAATATTCGACGCAAATTCAGGGATTCGCCAGCCCCGTCAAGGCGGGGACGGATTTGCCCAAATCCACCCCAATCGTCCCCGTTGTCATCCCTAGCGGCTAAGCCTAGTTCTTTTAAGGATGAAGATAGCTTGCCGCATCAGTGACCTAGTATGCCTTAGAACCAAGGAACTCCAGTGCGGACCAAGCCCAGTCCACTAACAGTCCACAACAAGCGAGCGAGTCCAATCTTCAAACAACTCACCGCTTTCTAAGGAACCTAGCCTGAATACGGGGGCCGCAATGGCGCACAAACGGCCAAGCCTAGTCCTTTTCAGGAGAATGAAAACTTGTTGCATGCCTTAAACTAAGGAACTCCAACGCGGACTGGAACCAATCCATGGACAGTCCACTGCAAGAGAACGAGTCCAGTGTCCGACAACTCACCGCTCCCTGAGGAAGCTGGCTTGAATACGGGGGCCGCAATAGTGCACAAGAGGCCAAGCCTAGTCCTTTTCAGAATGATGACAACTTGCCGCATCAATGACCCAGTCTGCCTCAAAGCCAATGAACTCTAGTGCAAACCGAATCCAGTCCACGGATAGTCCACCGCAAGCCGGCGAGTCCAGTCCCCGAACAACTCACCACTCCCTAAGGAATCTGTCCAAAATATGGGGGCCACAATGGTGAAAAATGGCCAAGCCTAGTCCTTTTCAAGATGATGATAAGTTGCCGCATCATTGACTCAGTCCGCCTCAGAACCAATGAACTCCAGTGCGGACCGGACCTAGTCCATGGATAGTCAATCGCAATCAGATGAGTTCAGTGTCTGGCAACTCACCGCTTCCTAAGGAACCTGGCCTAAATACGAGAGCCAAAATGGTGCACAAGCAACCAAGCCTAGTTCTTTTTAGAACGATGATAGCTTGTTGCATCAGTGACCTAGTCCACCTCAAGAATCAAAGAACTCCGGTGCGGAAACTGGACCCAATCCACCGCAAGGGAGAGTCCAGTCTACAGATAACTCACCGCTCTCTAAGGAGCCTGATCTGGATACAAGTCACCCAATGGCACGCAAGCGGCCAAACCTAATCTTTTTCAGGACGAGGACAACTTGACGCATCAGTGACCTAGTCCGCTTCAAAACCAATGAACTTCAACGCAGATTAAACCGGTCCATGGACAATTCACCACTAGCGGATGAGTCTAGCCCACAGACAGATCACCGCTCCAGAGATGGCCTAGTCCTCAGGAACTAAGCCGACACACATGCTAACCCGTCCAGTTCTCAGACGACTTAATGCATTTAATTGCTCCAGTCCATACGAACCAAGGCAACACCCTGACCACCAAGACTTTACTAAACAATGAGTCAGAATATGGTTTAGAACCTAGTCCTAAAAAGACTCTTTAGTTGTCACTCGAGTTCTACACAGAGCTAAGTAGTAACACTTCGATAAGCCAGTGCCTACTCCGAAAGCTGGGGACCAGCAATACACGGCCCGCCCACACAAATATCAAATTTTAATGATTTTTTTATCATTAGTGAATTAGGCTATTTTGTCAAGGGAACTACACAAGCTGAATCAGGACCACACGTGTCTCCTTCAGAAACAGGACAAACCAGTCCCTGCTCAGAACTGTCTCATCATTTTTACGGCCCAAAAGATTTATTTGCACATGCCAATATGACTCACAATCATTCAGAGCACACTAGAAAAAGTGAATTCAGAAAAACATACTTTATTGATTATTACAAAGTTGTTACAAAGCTTGACCGACTGGCCAGTATAAAAGTTTACACACTACAAGTATCTGAGCTTGGTGCAAATCAAGGCGCGTGTAAGGATCCGTTGGAACACACGTCGAGACTTTGCTTCGCCAATCTACATTAAAAAAGAACTTGGAAGTGAAACAAAAAGAAACAACCACCCAAAGTTGGTAACTTGTGTTATCTCCCAAAAACATTAGTGGAAGGCAACATGAGAGCAACAAAAGATGGAAGACAAACTTGGCCCCTAAAAGGAAGTCTGCACTTCTTCTAAGCAATATAAGAAGAAATTCGGAGGTCCCATGGAACTATTGAAAGCTTACTCAAACCAGGTGGCTTCATCCAATAGCAAATCTTATCAAGACCCATCACTACAAATATCAGAACATTCGGAGACTCCAGCATTGGAGATCCTCCTTCATCCTCTGAAGAGATCAAAACACTTTCTCTGGAAAGGCATCTTTGAGGAACAAACTCTACAATTCTCATGGCAATTCCTGACCCTACAAAACCAGCCTATTTATAGGCACGACGGTTCACAAAAGAAGGCCACCCAGCAGTCGCATCGACATTAAATGCTACGCGGGGAATAAGGGTGACGGTTCCAAGTACAATTGCACTAGTCCACATTCAACGAATTAATGGAACTGCACGAAGTCTCACCAACTCGGAGGAGTAGCTGATGAGACATCAAATAGTCACTCAATCACAGCCATACACGTGGCATGGACTAGCCCTAGCACATAAAAAGCTACAACGCAGTCCCAAGTGGACCATGTGCAAGACTATTGTTCAACCCGTAAGTCAGGCACCTAGGTCCAAGGCACGCCAGCCCCAAGGCACGGGTCTTAAGGCTTGGCTCTGGACAATAAGGCCAGAACAATGATTCTTAGAGTTGTCACAAGCTCGAGATCCACTCGCACGAAATCATTTCTAGCTCAATCAAGCATTGGGTCCTAAATAAAATCCAGTGTCGAAGAACTCAGTCATGCACAGGTAAGATCTTATGCGAGATCTCTTCCCTCCATCATGCCTTCGATCGCAGGGATAGTTGGGGAGGGAGCGCTTGTTATAAAAGTCGGTGAAATGAGGAAGAAAGGTACGCAAGTATGCACACTGCAATTTTACATACTGTTTTTACTCTTTCTCGAACCGATATTTGACTTAAGCATCGGAGCGCCTTCGGCCAAACAATGGTCCTGGGCTTAACCGCTGATCGTTTTTGCAGGTTGGAGATCGTCGGGATCAACGATGACAGATATGAACGCATTGGTAACTTTAAGAAAACAAATAGCTAAAAGAAGAATAACACGTTGTAAAAGAAGAAGATTTGATGATACAATAGTAAGGGTTGTATTATTCAAGAACAATCTTTCTTTGTTTCTATTTTCTGCATTTTGAGTTCTTACTCTTGAAAAACAAAGGTTTTAATTGAAGCTTCTTTATCTTAGATAATTTCATCCTTAACTCCTAATCCTATGGACAATAAAATCTATTTGGACAATGAAAATAGGTTTCCTAAGCCTAATGCAAATTATTTTGCACATACGCTTGCAAGCACTTCAACAAACAATAAATGTCTCAAAACATAAAATAAAAAAAAATAAAAAAATTTAGTTTACTTTAACTTTGAAATATACAATTAATTATTAATTGAAAACTAATTTTACAAATCTAATCAGTAAATGAAATCAAATTCTAGCATAAGTATTGAATTTACTATAACTAGTAAAAATGTATTTAGTATAAACAATAAGGCTCCGCTTGGTACACTGTAAAATAATGCATTTGCATTAATTTGCATTGCATTGATTTGCAATACATTACTTTACAAGCGCTTGGTAGTAATTAAAGAAAATCAAATCAATTTGAAAAAGTGATTGTAGTGATGGTGATTGCAAATGTGGGCGATGGTGGTGGTGGCAATGACGGTGGTTGTTGAAATGGTGGTGGTTGTGGTGGTTAGGTGGATATAATGGTGGGGGTGGTAGTAGCAACATTCATGGTAATCGTGGATGGTTGTGGATAGTAATAAAGCAATTACCGTAATTAAATAACTTAAATATTGATTTTTCAAAAAATAAAAAGACTATTTGGTATTTATTATTTGTTCAGGAATCACTTTATTTCCTTTAATTAAAAGGACTTTGCACATGATAGCCTAAACTACAGACACATTCATTTCTTTCTGCAACGTTCTCCACCTCCATTTATCTATTATCTCCAACTTTACATCATCCCAAAGTGCTAGATGCATGCATACTCCTTTTCCCTCATATTCTTTTTTGATTCTCTGCAAATCTCGATCTCTATATGTAATTCAATCTCGATCTCCTATCTTTATTTCTTGAATATCTCAATTTTATCTCTTTTGTATTCATGGTATAAGCACTCAATGAATGAACTATGAGATTATGGTAGGCATCCACTAAATGCACTCGTAATTCACTGCCTTTCACATATATACACTTTAAGATGTATATATATATAGTGCCGACCATCAATTTGCAGGTTCCAGTTTTTTTTCAAACCAATGGTTTCCCTACTACTTAATGCACTTAGGCTAGACACTCACTGATTGCACTTGTGTTTCGATGCCTACCATAAAAATGTACTAAGACATGCTTATAAATTCAATGCCTACACCATACACTTAATTGTTTTAAATCAGTGCCTATCATATATAGTCAATATGGTGACCTTACTGAATGCACTCTGCTTACTATCACCATTCTCCAATAATATTTTTTTTTTCAAAATCCGACCAGATATGTACACATTAAGATTGAGAGAGAGAGAGAGCCATTTGTGGAGAATCCAAAGAGAGTCGTCACAGATGAGGAAGATGAGCAACCAGTTTTGAGAGTCATTGTTGGAAATATAAATGTTGCAATGTAAAAGACAGGAACGAAGTTACCAAAATTCTTGAGTTGAGTCGCGGACTAGGTCGCTCTCTTTAAGACATTTCGCGGCTCTGCCCAAAATTGTGCAAGCAATCTAAAAGCCTCGCCGCCCCCAGGATAAAACAGCCCAGAAATCTGTATCTGTCTCGTTCAATCAAATGCACAGTTGACGAACGAAATTCTATTCACCCTCAATAACCTATTGCTCGGAATCACAAAATCAACGAATAGAAGATACTATCTGAAATCTGGAGAGTGTTTTATTGAAAAAAGAAACTCTGGAATAAACTCAAAAATACGAAAGCAAACTGTATGACTCTTTGAACTCTCTAATCGAAAAACTGTAAACCCAAAAGTGTTTTTTATTATATTTTGATAAACTCGTTTTGCGTTTGTATTTATAGGCATAAAACGAATCAGTTGATAGCATAAAATCCCGGTTTTGGCAGCGTAACTCGCGAAAAAAATCAGGGAACGGATCATGGAGGGCGTGGGAGAGAAGACTGGGTCTTCCTCTAACTCAGTCTTCTTCTCTTCAGTAAATCAGCAAAAAGAATGGGGTAATCTCGAAATGACCCGGCTCGGTCGGTCGGCGGCGGCGACGCGCGTGTGGAGTGGACAAACATTGGTCTAACACTCCCCTCCTCACAAAAGTGTGGGTACCCCAAGGGGTCCGAGCCCAAGTCCAAACACTCTTCTTATGAACTCCTCCACAATGAGTTACATAGAAAATATGAGACTAAATAAGAGAGAGAGATTCAAATATCAAATCAACCCATTTATTTTTGTTTTAAAAATTCATTCATTCAACAATCCCCACTTGAATTTTTTTTAAAAACATTTCTTCATCGAGCATTCTATAAATATAAGACTGTGCATAAACAAAAGTGTTTTTCGACTTGAACTCTTGCGTAGTGTTCATGATTTAGATTATACTAGAGTAACTCGTAGTTTTGAACTCTATCTCTAACAACATTACATGCACAACCTTACCAAGGTGAATTCTAAAAAAGTCGGTGCCTCAAGGCCATGCACGTATATCCTAGTATAGTGAAGGCTCTAGGAATTTTGCCCACAAATTCCATAGGAAGCGGCCAAACTTCCACAATTACTTAGGTGAGTCTATCAAGAGTACTCCTGTAGCTAGGTACTCCACTCCACATAGAGTATATGTCACGCCCCGATTTTTGAACAACATAAATAAATAGATTGTCCAAAAACCAAGGCATAACATGAACACTTTAAATGGTACAGTCATAAGGCAGAAAATAACTAATAAGCTTCCTCAATATTCTTCCTCTAAAAATGAGGTCCACAACGAATAAATGAAAATTTCAATAATAAATTCCCCAAATAAATATCTGACAAAAGTGAGCATTTATATCCAAATCCTACATCTGATTACCTAGGAATAATAATAAAGATCTAAAAAAGAATAAAACGTGTCGACTCCTCAGCTATCGCCACGCAGCTACTATCATTCCTTACGCTCCAATTAACCCTGATGGTTCTCTGGGGCTACGCTCATTAAGAACGTACCCAAATTTGTAAAACAATACAAAATCTGGGTCAGTATAATCATACTGGTGTGAGCAAACTTACAAATCAAGACAATTAAATATAAAAGGACAAAATGCAAATTTCACCTTAAGGAAGACAGGTAGTTCTCATTCGAGGTTCGAATGAGCTGTTTAGTTTCTTCCCTCAAGGCTAACCTAGTACAAGCTAAAATAATCTATACACAATTTCATGGCATGCTCAATTCAATGGTTTTATTTAATTATTTATTTTTGTTATCTAATTCTTGGCTTCTTTTCCACAATCGCACTCTCCTCCTGTGCCGAACACACCTCACCCAAGTGTGCCTCCCTTGCCATCGAAGCCACTCGGAGCGTACATGACCCAAGTGGGGTGCTACCTCGAGTGTCACGTCATCTCACCCGAAGTTCGATCACTGGCAAGTATTCTTATTAAATCTACACGTACAACCGAACTCACATGGAACGGTGCACCGATATGCAAACAAGTCTGCATACCCATAATAATATCACACGTATACAAGCAAGTCTGTATACAAAAGTTTCTTTTCTTTTCACATTTTTTTTTTCTGGAGTTGTGGAAAAAGAACATTTACCAAGTATTTTATTTGAGCCCTTACTTTTCCAAGTCAATTAACATCACATCACATTCCCCCTACAAGAACCATATACATAAAACATTACCAAGGTGATATTCATAACATGACATCATGACCCCTGTTTCAACATGACATCATGACATCATGACATCATGACCACAGTTATATTAACATGACCACTGTTAACTGTAGATGTCAACCACATGACCCATTTTTCCACATGACAATCAATAACTATAGATGTCCACCACATGACCATGACCATCAAATAAAGAAAACTAAACCTAAAGAAAACTTAAACTGTAGATGAATAAAGAAGACTAAAACCGTAGTTATAGATGTCAACCACAATGTAAATGTCAACCATGATGTAAATGTCAATCACAAAAGATGTAAATGTAAATGTAAATGTAAATGTAAATGTAAATAAAAGAAAAGATGTAAATGTAAATAAACCCATCTCATGGCACATCACCATTAATGAAGAAAAGATGTAAAGAGACCAATCACTATCAATAAAAGAAAACGAAGAAAAAAAAAAAAAACCTTTTTTCCATCCTCTCTCTTCCAGACGTCAGGTCACCAAAACAAAACCCTTCTCAATCATAAAAAAAATATAACAAAACCCTTCTCATGTTACATCACTATTAATGAAAAAAAAATGAAAGAGACCAATCACTATCAATAGAAAAGAACCCCTTTGTTTTGTTTTTTTTTCAGTATTAAATCACAGAAAAGGGTAGAGTTCATACAGTAGGAATAAGTAGAGTTCGTGCATCTCCAAAGAAAGTAAATTAAAAATAGAGTTCGTACATCGAAAAAAAAATCACAAAATAATCGATATCATAGATTAAAAATTTCGGTAGAGTTTAACTCACAAATATTTTTTCTTTGCAAGATTCCAAGGTTCTTCTTTTAAAGCGCCTCCCCACCCTTTCAACGCAGGTTTTTTTTTTTTTTTTTTTGTGTGTGCAAAGAGGAAAAAAAAACTAGGGTTTCATTAGCTAAACACACCCATCCCTTATCTCTTACCCACCACCAGCCTAAACCTAAGTTTGAAATTAAAAATCATAAACTATTATTACTTGTAATTATTATCAATTAATTAGTATCAATTAATAATTACTACCAATAAATATTATTAACTTCTAAAATAATGCAAGTATATTGGTAAGTGAATTGGGCGGGTATTACAATATACACACCTTAAAAGAATCTCGTCCCGAGATTCGGTAGGATAAGGATTAGGCGAATAATTCTGGGTGCATACGCCTTACTTTGTCCTCCAACTCCCAGGTGACATCGTTCTCCTTTTCACTCCACTGAACCTTGACCAAGTTGACTTTCTTACGTCGTAGTTGCTTTACGTCACGATCAATTATCCTCACCGGCCCAACTGTATAGGTCAAATCCTCATTCAGTTCAATAGTTGTAGGTTGAACAATATGAGTTGGATCTTTCACACATTTTCTCAACATCGAGACATGAAAGACACCATGAATCATCGACAAACTGGGCGGCAACGCAAGCTTGTAAGCTAAGTGACCAACACATCCCACAATCTCGAATGGCCCAATATACCGCGGGCTCAATTTTCCTTTCTTGCCAAATCTCATCACACCTCGCATGGGAGACACCTTAAGGAAAACTAAATCACCAACCGCAAACACTACACTTTTGCGCTTTTGATCTGCATAGCTTTTCTGTCTACTCTGAGCAGTTTTTATCCTTCCCCGAATAATCTCAATCTTCCCTGCACTCTCCCTAACAATCTCTGGTCCCAACAATACTGTATCACCTACCTCTGCCCAACAACTAGGAGATCTACAAGGCCTACCATACAAAGCCTCAAAGGGTGCCATGCCAATGCTCGATTGGTAACTATTATTGTACGAGAACTCCACCAACGGTAAGTGATCCTCCCAACTACCGCAAAAATCCATGATGCAAGCTCGCAACATATCCTCTAAAATCTGATTTACCCGCTCAGTCTTCCCGTCAGTCTGTGGATTATACGCCGTGCTCATAGCCAAGGTAGTACCCATAGCACGTTGGAAACTTTCCCAAAATGCTGATGTAAACAATGGATCTCTATCTGAAACAATGGTAATAGGGACCCCATGCAACCTTACCACTTCTCGGATATACATAGCAGCTAACTTGTCAGTATTTCGAGATGCACCAATGGGGATAAAATGTGCACACTTAGTCAAACAGTCAACAATAACCCAAATGGACTCATTACCCCTCCGAGATCTAGGTAACTCATCAACAAAATCCATCGAAATGTGTTCTCACTTCCACATGGGTATTTCTAGAGGCTGCAATAAACCAGACGACCTCTGGTGTTCCGCTTTCACTTGCTGACAAGTGAAACAGTGTGAAACATATTCCCCAACGTCTTGTTTCATGCCTTCCCACCAAAAACTCCTTCTCAAATCATGATACTCTTCGTACCCCCTTGATGAATAGTAGATTTAGAACGATGAGCCTCGTCCATAATCTCCTTCTTTAATGCCGAAATATCTGGTACACAAAGTCTACCATGAAATCGCAATCCTCCATCTATGTCAACGGACTAATCAATAGGGCAGTCATCCAACATATCAATTATCAAATCATTTATTTTGTTCATGAGAAACGGGTCAGTGTGCTGCACGGAAATGACCTGAGTAATCAGGGTAGGTTTTACTGTCAAACTACAAACATAAGCTCCTCTAGTATGCGGAACAGTCAAAACATCATGAGCTGCAATAACCTCGAGAATCTTCCACTCTTGCACCATAAGAGCGGTCAACACACTATGTTGCCTGCTAAGGGCATCCGCCACACATTCCCTTTGCCTGGATGGTAAAGGATTTCAAAATCATAACTACTAATGAACTCCATCCACCTCTGTTGCCTCATGTTTAAATCCCGTTGTGAAAATAGGTACTTCAAGCTTTTGTGGTCAGTATACAACTCAAATTTTTCTCCATACAAATAATGCCTCCATATTTTGAAAGCAAAAACCACTGCTGCTAATTCCAAATCATGCGTGGCATATCGCCTCTCATGTGGCTTTAACTGCCTATAAGCGTATGAAACCACTTTCTGATCGTGCATCAAAACACATCCCAAACCTGTTCCGCTAGCATCTGTAAACACCACTAACTTCCCGCCACGCGTTGGAATGATTAAAATTGGAGTTGTAGTCAACCTTTGCTTCAACTCTTGAAATGCAATCTCACAGTCCTTAGTCCATACAAACTTGACATCCTTTCGAGTCAGACTCGTCAAAGGTGCTGCAATCAACGAAAATTTCTCAAAAACCTCCTGTAATATCCAGCCAACCCTAAGAAACTCCGAATTTCACTTGCATTAGTGGGTTGTTTCCATTCCTTAACTGCTACAACTTTGTCAGGATCGACGGCTATCCCTTCGCTAGAAATGACATGCCCAAGAAATTTCACCTCTTTCTCCCAAAAGTGGCACTTACTAAATTTAGCATACAGTTTATGATCTCTTAAAGTCTGCAACACTACTTTCAAATGCTCTCGATGGTCCTCCATGTTTCGAGAATATACCATAATATCATCAATGAAAATGACAACAAATTTATCAAGGTACGGACGAAAAATACGGTTCATCAAATCCATAAAGAAAGCAGGAGCATTGGTCAATCCAAATGGCATGACCGGAAATTCATATAACCCATACCGAGTCCGAAACGCCGTCAGAGGTATGCTCTGCTCTTCAACACCCATCTGATGGTACCCAGTCCTCAAATCCAATTGTGAAAATACAACCGCCCCTTTCAACTGATCTAACAAATCATCTATCCGAGGAAGAGGGTACTTATTTTTTATTGTCACCTTATTTAGTTCTCTATAGTCGACACACATCCTCAAAGTACCATCCTTCTTAGAAACAAAAATAGCAGGCGCACCCCATGGAGAATTACTTGGTCGTATAAACCTAAATATACACACCTTAAAGGATTAACCATATAGTTACTCACAAATAAGCACATATATATATAACTATTATAAAAAAAACATACGAGAAAATTTTCTTACCCCTTCTAGAGTAATTCCTCCAGTTGGACTTTCATCTCATCCAACTGCTTAGGAGCCAATCGGTTTCGAAATCGGTGCTGCCCCTGGCAACAAGTCAATTCGAAATTCGACTTTTCTCTTTGGTGGTAAACCAAGAATCTCTTGGAATACATCTACATAATCCTTCACCACCTCAACCACGCTAATATCTTTCTCTGGTATATCCATAGAGTATAGAGTGCTTGTCATTGTGGAGTCCCCACAAGGTTCACAAACATGACTAACTCGCCGCAACCCTGGTGTATCTATCAAAATGGTTCTCGCGGCACAATCTATACTAACATAGTTTTTACCCAACCAATCAATCCCAAGGATAACATGAAAATTCTCAAAATTCATGACTATCAAATCCGCAACAAGTTTTCGACCCATTAAAGAGATCTCAAAATTTCTACAATACTCAGATAATGTGACAATGCCTCCTATGGGTGTCTCAACACATAAAGGTTTGATAAGTGGCATAGTTTTAAGATTTTCTTTTTTTACCATTCGTCGAGAAGTAAAAGAATGAGAAGCACCAGAATCAAATAATACTCGCAAGGGAAACTGAGTGGTGATGGTACCTTCAACATTCTCTTGCCTTGGTATAACCGCAAATGCACGTGCTGGAGCTGGTGGGGCCTGCCTACCCTGTGGAGCGCCTCGCCAACTGGGACAATCACGAATGAGATGCCCTGGTCGGTTACATTTGTAGCATAACCTATCAGTGGGAGCATGCCCTCGTGGTGATGCAGGTACCTGAGGTCGAGGTTGTTGATATGGGCCTTGTGGGCCCTGATTCTGAAATGTAAGTCTCTACCACTGCTGCCCTTGGGGCCTGAAGCCACCCTGCGGCTTGAAACCTCCCTGGGACTCAACTCCTCCCTGGGGCCTCTGCTGAAACTGACCTCCAGATTGGGACCTCGGCTGATACTGAAATCCAGGTCCTCGCTGATTATGATCGTAAGGCTTATACCTGTTCTGATCTCGGTTCCCAGATGTACGCGAGTTTCTAGACGACTCACCTCCCCTGTTCTTCTCTCTAGCCTCTCGAAAAGCGGCGTCTTGCTCTTCAAACTTGAGAGCTAAGTCTAAAACTCTGTCAAAGGGTTCTTTATCAAAGGGTAAAAGCGACTTTGACAAATAATGATCAAAACCCCTGATAAACTTTTGATTCTTCTTGGCAGTGGTATCAACCAAGTACGGAGCATACCGAGTCAACTCGTTGAATTTTGTCACATACTGGGTCACTGACTTTGTACCTTGCATCAAACTAAAGAACTCTGCAGCTAGCTGAGATTTCACAGCTTCAGGTACAAACTGACAGTCAAATTTGGACTTGAAAGTCTCCCAAGTCATAACAGTCGTATCCATGCTCTCGTCCACATAATTCCACCAATACCTGGCATTACCATCCAAGTTATGAGCAGCTAATTCTTGTTTCTGTACCTCAGTCATCTGCATCCGATTGAATACGGTTTCACACTTGCGAATCCACTTCTCAGCTGCAATAGGGCCAGTCTCTCCATTAAACCTCTGTTCGCCTAGGTTCCCAAACTCCTTATTTCTCCTGGCAAACGGGTCACCATGACTATCCTGATGGTTATTCTGCACAACCTGCAAAAGTTGCGTCATCATGGCTCCCACGTCTACCTGAACCAAGTTAGGACCCCCTCCCTAATCATTCGAACCATTTGGGCCATTAGTGTTATTCCGCCCGTTATCACCATTCTGTCCATTGGCCCCATTTGATCGAGTGTTCGCCATTACCTTCAAGCGAAAATAACTAACCGTTAATACTTAATAATCCAAACGTTCATAATCCCATTTCCACACTTCCGATGATCACCTAGACCTACCCTAGATCTAGGCTAACCAAATGCTCTGATACCAAAAATGTCACGCCCCGATTTTTGAACAACATAAATAAATAGATTGTCCAAAAACCAAGGCATAACAGGAACACTTTAAATGGTACAGTCATAAGGCAGAAAACAACTAATAAGCTTCCTCAATATTCTTCTTCTAAAACTGAGGTCCACAACGAATAAATGAAAACTTCAATAATAAATTAACCAAATAAATATCTTACCAAACTAAGCATTTATATCCAAATCCTACATCTGATTACCTAGGAATAATAATAAAGATCTAAAAAAGAATAAAACGTGTCGACTCCTCAGCTATCGCCACGCAGCTACTATCATTCCTTACGCTCCAATTAACCCCGATGGTTCTCTGGGGCTACGCTCATTAAGAACGTACCCAAATTTGTAAAACAATACAAAATCTGGGTCAGTATAATCATATTGGTGTGAGCAAACTTACAAATCAAGACAATTAAATATAAAAGGACAAAATGCAAATTTCACCTTAAGGAAGACAGGTAGTTCTCATTCGAGGTTCGAATGAGCTGTTTAGTTTCTTCCCTCAAGGCTAACCTAGTACAAGCTAAAATAATCTATACACAATTTCATGGCATGCTCAATTCAATGGTTTTATTTAATTATTTATTTTTGTTATCTAATTCTTGGCTTCTTTCCCACAATCGCATTCTCCTCCTGTGCCGAACACACCTCACCCAAGTGTGCCTCCCTTGCCATCGAAGCCACTCGGAGCGTACATGACCCAAGTGGGGTGCTACCTCGAGTGTCACGTCATCTCACCCGAAGTTCGATCACTGGCAAGTATTCTTATTAAATCTACACGTACAACCGAACTCACATGGAACGGTGCACCGATATGCAAACAAGTCTGCATACCCATAATAATATCACACGTATACAAGCAAGTTTGTATTTAAAAGTTTCTTTTCTTTTCACATTTTTTTTTTCTGGAGTTGTGGAAAAAGAACATTTACCAAGTATTTTATTTGAGCCCTTACTTTTCCAAGTCAATTAACATCACATCACATTCCCCCTACAAGAACCATATACATAAAACATTACCAAGGTGATATTCATAACATGACATCATGACCCCTGTTTCAACATGACATCATGACCACGGTTATATTAACATGACCACTGTTAACTGTAGATGTCAACCACATGACCCATTTTTCCACATGACAATCAATAACTATAGATGTCCACCACATGACCATGACCATCAAATAAAGAAAACTAAACCTAAAGAAAACTAAAACTGTAGATGAATAAAGAAGACTAAAACCGTAGTTATAGATGTCAACCACAATGTAAATGTCAACCATGATGTTAATGTCAATCACAAAAGATGTAAATGTAAATGTAAATAAAAGAAAAGATGTAAATGTAAATAAACCCATCTCATGGCACATCACCATTAATGAAGAAAAGATGTAAAGAGACCAATCACTATCAATAAAAGAAAACGAAGAAAAAAAAAAAACCTTTTTCCCATCCTCTCTCTTCGAGACGCCAGGTCACCAAAACAAAACCCTTCTCAATCATAAAAAATGAAAGAGACCAATCACTATCAATAGAAAAGAACCCCTTTTTTTTTTTTTTTTTTTCCAGTATTAAATCACAGAAAAGGGTAGAGTTCGTATAGTAGGAAAAAGTAGAGTTCGTGCATCTCCAAAGAAAGTAGATTAAAAATAGAGTTCGTACATAGGAAAAAAAATCACAGAATAATCGATATCATAGATTAAAATTTTCGGTAGAGTTTAACTCACAAATATTTTTTCTTTGCAAGATTCCAAGGTGCTTCTTTTCAAGCGCCTCCCCACCCTTTCAGCACAGGTTTTTTTTTTTTTTTTTTGTGTGTGCAAAGAGGAAAAAAAAAAAACTAGGGTTTCTTTTTAAATAAAAAGTTAGGGTTTCATTAGCTAAACACACCCATCCCTTATCTCTTACCCACCACCAGCCTAAACCTAAGTTTGAAATTAAAAATCATAAACTATTATTACTTGTAATTATTATCAATTAATTAGTATCAATTCATAATTACTACCAATAAATATTATTAACTTCTAAAATAATGCAAGTATATTGGTAAGTGAATTGGGCGGGTATTACAGTATAGATCTCATTAAGAGTTTTTAACTCATCCTACTATCGTTTCAGGAACTCATGCTTCAATTTAGGAATGGAATTACTATTAGGTCAGCACGATTCACGTCATATCATTCACGACTTGTTATTACCCATTGAACCTATTTCTTGGGATCTCCAGTCTATAGGTTGGGTTACCATCATGAATAAATCATCAGTCTAAGGGCATAAGTCCCATTCTTTTCGAGGTTTTGAAAACCTTCTCTCTAGCTAATCCTTTCGTCAAAGGATCAATCAAGTTTTCATCAGTACGTACAGGATCCACTCTCACAGCACCAGTAGATTGAAACTCTCTAACTGTACTGTGCTTACGACGTATTTGTCGTCTCTTTCCGTTATAATAACGGTTATGTATCTTTGCAATAGCCGCGGTACTATCGCAATGGATCAAGACAGCTGGTATTGGTCTTTCCCATAGAGGGATCTCTGCTAGCAGGTTTCTTAACCAACATGCTTCCTCACTAGCCGTGGCTAGTGCTATCATCTCTGACTCCATCGTGGACTGTGCCAAAATAGTCTGTTTCTTTGATTTCCAAGAAACAGTTCCACCAGCTATACTGAAAATATAGCCACTGGTGGCTTTGGAGTCATCTGAGAGGGTGTTCCAATCAGCATCGCTATATCCTACAAGGACAGCGGGAAACTTGTGATAGTGTAATCCGAGGTTCTTAGTCCTCTTCAGGTACCTCATGACCCTTCAATTGCATGCCAGTGTTTTATACTAGGTCTACTAGTAAATCTGCATAGTAATCCCACAGCATAAGCTATGTTAGGCCTAGGGCAATCGATAGCATATCGTAGGCTACCAATGATGCTTGCATACTCAGATTGTCTAACACCATTACCGGTGTTCTTGAACAACTTTACACTAGGATCATTAGGAGTACATGTAGGTTTACTGTCAGAGTAGTTATATTTCTTTAGGATCTTCTCAATATAGTGTGATTGATCCAAATAAATTCCCTTATCAAACCTAGTAATCTTAATACCAAGGATTACACTTGCCTCTCTAAGGTCTTTCATATCAAATTTCGCTCGCAATAAAGATTTCACTTTATTCACGGCATGAATATTAGAACCAAAGATAAGCAGATCATCCACATATAGACATATAATAGTGCAAATGCCATTTTCAGATTTATAATAAATGCATTTGTCACTTTCGTTCACTTTAAAATCATGTGAGATAATAAGATTATCAATTTTTTCATGCCATTATTTTGGAGCTTGTTTCAAACCGTAAAGAAATTTATCGAGTTTGCAAACTTTATTTTCTTGCCCTAGTATGACAAAACCTTCCGGTTGGTTTATGTAAATTTCTTCTTCTAAATCACCATTAAGAAACGCAGTCTTAACGTCCATCTGGTGCAATACTAGATCGTGTATTGCAGCAAGAGAAATAAGCACTCGAATAGATGTAATTTTGGTAACAGGAGAATATGTGTCAAAGAAGTCAACATTTTCTCTCTGTCTAAACCCTTTGGCTACAAGGCGAGCCTTGAACTTTTCAACATTTCCATCGGGTTTCATTTTCTTCTTAAATACCCACTTACAACCTATTGTCTTGCAACCTAGTGGCAAGTCAACTAAATGTCAGGTTCTATTAAACTCAAGAGAGTCCATTTCATCATCAATAGCCTCTTCCCAAAAGTTGGCATCTATAGAAGATAAGGATTTTTGAAAGCTAAGGGGATCCTCCTCGACTGTAAAAGCATAGAAATCAGGGCCATAGTTTTTAGAAGTTCGGTTCCGTTTACTTCTCCTAGGCTCAGATTTTGTGGCTTTATCGTTTTCATTCATCCTGATCATAGGCACGTTATTAGAGGGTGTACCCCCACTATTCCTCGAGATAAAAGGAAATATATGCTCATAGAAATCAACATCGTTCGATTCTATGATAACGTGATCACTAAGGTTATAGAATCTATAGGCTTTGCTGTTAACGGCATATCCTATTAATACACACTCATATGCTTTACTGGCAAGTTTGTTCCTTTTAGGATCAGGAATTCTAACATAAGCTAAACAACCCCAAGTTTTGAAATATGACAAGTTTGGTTGTCTATTTTTCAAAATCTCATAAGGAGAAGTTTTACTTTTTGATTTAGGGACTTTATTTAGCACGTAACAGACCGTCAAAATAATCTCTCCCCACCAGTGCGATGCAACACCGAAATTAAGTAGAATGGCAACTACTAACTCAGTAAGAGTTTTATTTTTCCTTTTAGCTTTGCCATTCATCTCAGGAGAGTACGATGCAATTTTTTCATGAATAATTCCATGAGAATTATAAAATTCAATGAAACTACTGCTGTCATATTCAGTGTCTCTACCACTCCTAAGCCTCTTTATCTTTCTATTAAACTGATTTTCAACTTCCGTTAAAAATATTTTGAACATGTCAAATGCTTCACTCCTATTTTTCGTCAAATAAACGAAGGTATAATTGGAGCAAACATTAATAAACGTAATAAAATAACGTTTTTCATTTCTAGTTAAAACACCATCAAGTTCACATATATCTGAGTGTATTAAATCTAAGGGTTCAGATTCTCTAACAACAAATTTATGTGGCGTTTTGGTTATTTTAGCTTGCTACAAAAGTTGCATTTTTCAAAGTCGTTTAAGGACAATTTTGGAATTAGTCCTAAGTTACTCATGTTTTTAATTATTCGCTTATTAACATGACAGAGTCTAGTCCTATAAAAACCCTGCTTGCCTTTCCAAAAAAAATGACAGAGTCTAGCATGCCAATTATTAAAACATGTAAGCAGAACTAGAAAATTTATTAGCATCAACATTCAATTTAAACATACCATCAGTGGCATATCCTTTCCCCACAAATACATTGTTCTTAGAGATGGTATACAAATCAGCCCCTATTATTTGAGTAAACCCAGCCTTGTTCAGAAGGTAACGAGAAACTAAGTTCTTCCTCATCTCTGGAGTTTACAGAACATCCTTCAGGATAACAGTCTTTTCAGAGAAAAACTTCAGCTCTACTTCGACAGTTCCAGCAACAATAGTGGAGTGGGAATCACCCAACAACACTTTCTTGTCCTCAGCTTCAAAATAGGACTTGAATATTTCTCGATCATAGCAGACATGTCGAGAAGCACCAGTGTCAACCCACCATCCCTCGGATCGACCAACAAAATTGATCTCAGAGATCATGGCAATAAGTTGGTCTTTGGTTAGGTTCGCCTGCGGAGCAGGTCGAGTTTCATTCAGGCAGTTCCTTGCCATATGCCTTGGCCTACCACAGGTATAACATAGAAACTGTGTTGAATCATTTCTTGAGGGATGTTTTTGTCCATTCTGATTACGCGGAGGATTCTTATTTTGTTGGTTGCGGTTCTGATGGGTCCAATTCTGATTGTTTCGGTTTTTATTATGACTTTGATTTTTCATAGTCGTTCCACCAGGTTTCAGAGCCACAGGGGTAGATTTCTTAGGGTTTGAAATAATCAGAATTTCATCTTTCTGATCTTGTTTCCAGGCTTCCTCCTCAATCCAAAGTCGGGTAATCAGACTTTCTAGAGAAAACTCTTTGGTTTTATGCCTAAGTGCATTCTTAAAGCCTTTCTAGCTAGGGGACAATTTTTTTTCTCACAACAGCTACTTGAAATTGCTCATCTAAGGTCATTCCTTCAGATATGATTTCATGAGAAATTTTTTGTAGCTCGTGAGATTGGGTTTCCACAGACTTATCATCTGTCATTTGGTATTTCAGATAATGAATGACGGCATATTTCTTTGTGCCAGCCTCCTCAGTGTCATATTTTTTTCTAAGGGCTTCCCAAATATCCTTAGCAGTTTTTTCAGAACAGTAATAATCATACAGTTCATCAGAAAGACCATTCAGGATAAAATTCTTACACAAGAAATCATTTTCAATCCAGCGGTCTAATTCCTTAGTGTGGGTTTCATCAGGTTCAACAGGCAATTCAAAATTTTTCAGCATTACAGACATAAGCGACCTATTGCGTGGTTAAGAAAAACAACAATTTTTGTCTCCATCTTTTAAAATGTTGGCCCTCAAAACGAAAGGGCATGTTTAGGCCTTTAGCAGCAAGTTCACTAATAGTAGACATGGCAGATACAAATGTCTTAAAATTGTTGGAAATATAAATGCTGCAATGTAAAAGACAGGAATGAAGCTACCAAAATTCTTGGGTTGAGTCGTGGACTAGGTCGCTCTCTTTAAGACGTTTTGCGGCTCTGCCAAAAATTGTGCAAGCAGTCTAAAAGCCCCGTCGTCCCCAGAATAAAACAGCTCAGAAATATGTATCTGTCTCGTTCAATCAAATGCACAGTTGACGAACGAAATTCTATTCACCCTCAATATCCTATTGCTCGGAATCACAAAATCAACGAATAGAAGATACTAGGGGTGGGCATTTAGGACCGAAAGCCCGGACCGAACCGACAACCGGACCGATCGGGTCGGTTCGGATCGGTTTTTATTAATTAAAAAAATTTCGATTGTAAAAGCCCGGCCTGGCCCGAAGTTTCTGGTCCGGGCCTCGGTTTCCATTTCTGAAGCCCGTCGGGTAACCGGCCTGGCCCGACTCCTCGAATGAAGCGAGATCTTTTGGCTCTCGTACGAAGATATTTTCTTCTCATTTCTCAGAAGAAGACGAGATCCCACTTTTGGGAGCGAGATCTTTTCTTCTCCAAATCGAAGAGCAGAGAAAGCTCTCCAAATCAAAGGCCAAATCGAAGCTTTTAGAGAGCTTTTCTTCTCCAAATCGAAGCTGCTCTAGATCTCTCCAAATCGAAGCTGCAGATAGTGCTTTTTGAGAGCTTTCTTCTCCAAATCGAAGCTGCAGAGAGAGCTTTTCTTCTCCAAATCAAAGCTGCAGAGAAAGCTCTCCAAATCAAAGCTGCAGAGAGAGGTTTTCTTCTCCAAATCAAAGTTGTTCTAGATCTCTCCAAATCGAAGCTGCAGAGAGTTTTTTTGAGAGCTTTCTTCTCCAAAACGAAGCTGCAGAGAGCTTTTCTTCTCCAAATCGAAGCTTTTCTTCTCCAAATCGAAGATATTGATGATCAGATCAGATCTTGATTAGATCAGATCAGATCTTGAACAGATCAGATCTTGATGAGATCTTGAGCAGATCAGATCTTGATCAGATCAGATCTTTGTCTTGATCAGATCCGATCTTTTCAGACCGATTTTTTTTTTTTTTTTTTTTTTGTAATTTGCTGTTTGGTTTTTTTTTTGTAATTTTTTGATATAATTTTTGTACTTACGATGAATGAATTTATTTTTATTTTATTGTAGAAGTATTTTTTTGCTTTTAGGACCGAGACCGGCCAGAAATCGGCCCGTAATTCGGTTAACCGGGACCTCGGTTACCCGGTCAACTCGGTTCGGTTTCGGTTCTCATAAACACGGGCCTGAGAAACTCGGGCCGGTTTTCGGTTTTTAGCTTTTGGGCCGGTTAACCGTACTTGCCCAGCCCTAGAAGATACTATCTGAAATCTGGAGAGTGTTTTACTGAAAAGAGAAACTCTGGAATAAACTCAGAAATACAAAAGCAAACTGTATGACTCTCTGAACTTTCTAATAAAAAAACTGTAAACCCAAAAGTGTTTTTGAATATATTTTGATAAACTCGTTTTGCGTTTGTATTTATAGGCATAAAACGAATAAGTTTATAGCATAAAATCCCGATTTTGGCGGCGTAACTCGCGGAAAAAATCAGGGAACAAATCATGGAGGGCATGGGAGAGAAGACTGGGTCTTCCTCTGACTCAGTCTTTTTCTCTTCAGTAAATTAGCAAAAAGATATTTTTATTTTTAAATAAAAATTTCAGCAAAAAGAATGGGGTAATCTTGAAATGACCCGACTCAACTCGATCGGCTGCAGCGTGCACGTGTGGAGTGAACCAACATTGGTCTAACTCTCCCCTCCTCACAAAAGTGTGGGTACCACAAGGGGTCCGAGCCCAAATCCAAACACTCTTCTTATGAACTCCTTCACAATGAGTTACATAAAAAATACGAGACTAAATAAGAGAGAGAGATTCAAAGATCAAATCCAGGTTCAAACCCATTTATTTTTGTTTTAAAAATTCGTTCATTCAACAGTCATTGTAGAGAAAGTGCAAATGAGAGAGCAAATCTGAAGGAGTCTATGTACAGGAGGCGATAGATGAGGTTGTGGAGAGAAAATTTCTTGTAGAAATATAAAGAATGCGAGAAAGATATCATGTGTGCATGGTCCTTTTAAGCACTACAACTAAGCGGGTCCTCAATTGGTTTTAGACCCTTCTAGTCTAGTTCCTATTTATTTTATCGCAATGGTCAGAGACTCATTGTATGCATTATGAGACTCTGATACGAAATCCACTATGAGATTATGGTTGACATTAGCTGAATGCATTGGTAGTTTGATTCGTACGATATATATATATGCACTATGAGATGCATATAAATATATTGTCTACCATCCACTTGCATGCTTGAGATTATAGTTGGCATTCATAGAATGCCTTTTGTCTTTTGCTTCTTGCCATATATATGCACTTTGAGATGCATATGAATTCATTGCCCTTAATCCACTTGCAGATTTGAGAATATGGTAGGCATTAACTTAATGGACTTGTAATTTGGCTCCTACAGTATATACTAAGATGCATATAAATTCACTACCTACCATCCACTTGCATGTTTGAGATTATAGGTTGTGTGGAACCAGTGCTGACCATACTACTGCACAATATGCTAGGCACTCCCTAAATGCAGAATGAGAATTATAGTAAGCGTTCACTTAATGTATTTTGATTCGTTGCCTTCCATATATATGAACTTTGAGTCTGAGATGCATATAAATTGACTGCCTACCGTCTATTTGCAGATTTCTAATTGTTTCAAACTAGTCCCTACCATACTAGCTATAATGGGTACCAATTGAATATACTTTGCCGGCGACAATAAAATAATCTTTAATATTTCAAATGTTTCCTAAAAATTTAGCTTAAACAGAGCAATGGAAAAATATAGTTTACATGTTGTTAGGGGTGTCAATTGACTGAATTTTATCCCAAATCCAATCTGATCCGATCAAATAAAACCGAATTTCAATTTGAAATTTTTGGTTTGAATGTAAAAGTTGCGTTCAAATTGCTCATCGGACCAGGTTCAATCTGTTAAATCCGATCTACAAATAATCTAAATTATATATTTTTACTCTTTGGCATGGATATCAATAATATATTATATATTAATATTAATATTAAAGATGAGTGTGTTTTATGTTATTTTAGCACCTAACTATAAACAAAGTCTAATGTATTATTATATGTTATTTGATTTTTTTAAAATTTTAATACAATTTGTAATTTAAGTGATTTTTTATCTGATTTTAATTGTATCAAACACAATTTACCAGAGATATAGATACGGATTTGTACTATTACTTATAATGATTATGCGTATAAATAAATTATAATAGTAGCCTGATGGAAATGGAAAATTATAATTAATCAATATGGAAAATTATAAATTGTAACCGTCGCTGTTTTATTTAGCGACAGTCATAATCGTCGCTGTATACCTTTGGCGACCGTCGCTAAAATACAGTTTTCTTGTAGTGAATCTTTTAGTAACACATGACTAATTTTCATATTTGGTAATTTAAACATGAATAAGCCACACGTGCAATGTGGTAGAATGTTTTGTAGGCAAAGCCAGTAAAAATATTGATGCAGTCATTTTTCGCTCCATGCTTTGATCTAGTCCCGCTGACTTGCTGACCCGCACAAGTAACACATGTGAGCCACGGACCACCGTTGTGGTGGCCGATGGCACTCCGATGGTAAAGTCGGACAGGGATCTGAGGAAGGAGTAATGCTATAAATAGGGAATTTGTAGCATACCTTAGCTTACCAACCTCATGTCTTATTTATAGTGCAAGAGTCCTGGTTCGACCAAACCATTGATGGCGTAGTTTAGGAAGGAGATCTTCATGAAGATCCTTATTTAATTAGGAGTCAGGTTGTAGGAGGGAAGTTCTCTGTTAGCCCTGTGCTCCTAGATACGCGTGAGATAGTTCCCTATCCGAGGGTATTATGTAAGAGAAAGTTTCCATATGTGATGTGTACTATGGTATTTGCTTCCTAGTTGGAAGCATAGAGCTGTTGTCATTGCCCGTTTGAAGCTGATCCTCGAGATATTTGCCTTAATAAGGCTTACGGGTATTGAGGATGGATGTGAGACATATGGGCCTAGCAGACTGCAATGGGCGGGTTTGGAACCGCTTGGGTCAGATTAGTGTTGGGCTGACGATGGGGCCCCTAATTTCTCGAGATCATCATGACACATGTATGGCTCAGGGATGTAATCATTTTGGTGTATCATCAGCTACTCCCCCCGAGTTAGCAGGGAGTTAAGTCGGTCCACTTACTCTTTGAAAAATAAACTTTACCGTCATGATGATTGAAGCGTTTGTCTCGAGCGGCGCATGACATTAATGGGTACGGTACTGCTCAATGAGGGAAATTGTGATTTGCCTTCCCTGTAAATATTTGCTGTTTCGATGAAGATTTTCTCATTTTTATCTGCGTTGTTCTTTAAAACAATAGTATCGATGTGAAGTTTAATCCTTTCTTTCTACCAATGGTTGATACTGTTGAACTTACTCCCAAGGATCTGTTATCTTTTAATTGCGTAAAGTTCTTCGAGGGTAGCTTGGTTGATGAAACCGAGTTGATCAGGCTTTGTAGCCTATATTGTATTCCGGGAGATTTAGAAATCGTCTCACTTTTGGAGATTTGGCTCCGACTACACCCCCTAAGGGGTACATAAGTTTGCACTGAGACATGTTTCAGTCTAGACTCTGATTTCCAATGCCAGATGACGTCTGCCACTTCTTTCTTAATTTTCGCATGCCTCCCGCTCAAATGGTTCCAAGCGGGTTCAAGATTCTACTTGCGATTCTTTTGAAGGCTCATGATGTTGGTCTCCGTTTGACTCTGGCGGTGATTCATCACATGACCACTACTCGATTGGACCCCAGGGGTCTTTGCATATTGAACTGCCCTTCTTGTATGCGCTTGGAGAAGTACTGGTTCTTGGCTTCAGTGGATTATGCGTACTTCAAGCTTGGGAGTTGTTGAGTCTCTTGATACTTTCAGTTTGATCCTTGGTTAGTTTCTTAGTTGTCGGCATGTTTCATATATATTTTTGTGTATCCCTGCTGCGGCGCTGGTTCTGACGTTAGTCCTTTGTTTCATGGAAGTTTTCTATTCTGTCTCTTAGCGAGGGAGGATGAGAGGCGGATAGAGAAGGAGTTCCTCAAGATCCCTTTGACGTCTATTGAGGAGGTCATAATGCTAGGCAATGTCATGCGTAGTGATTGCTGCAGTGTTCTCATGATGTCCGCCCAGCGCCAGGTTCACCGGCCGAGGAGGTTGTCAATCGTCGTTTGAGAAAGAAAAGTCTGGCCCTAAGTAGCCCATCCAGGCTTGCTGCATTGGAGGCTAATGTTCCTTTCGTCATTGTTCCAAGAAGGAGGCAACCTTCTGACCGGGGGGCTTATCCCCTAGGGACGTCGCAATCTGCATAGGTGGCACCCTCGAAGGGTCGCAACTTCCCTCCTGATGCTTCTACTTTCCTTGTTAACTTAGAGGGGGATGTTGGACCGCGTGCTGATGGTTTGCATCACCGTGGTCCCGAGAGGTTCGCTCGTTCCCTTGAGCCATACAGCCATGTTTTGTTGCACCTCGAAGCCCGCGGAAGAGTTATCGCTTTGGAGAAGGCCTTCGCAGACTTGCGAATGTCATATTCGTATGCTCTTTTCCGAGTGGATTCCCTGAATGGTCAGTTGCAAAATTCTGGTACTATTGCAAACCTCGGGACTGTGGGGACCACGATTTCTGTCACCGAAGCGGAATTTGTTGGTATGAGATCTCAACTAAGGTTGGCCAAGTCTGATTTGGCATCAACTCGCGCTAAATTGAGGCTGACTAGGACTCAACTGGAGCGCTTGGATGTAGTCGTGGATAGATGGTTTTCCGATTTGGAGACCCAGGAAGTCGAGAGGAGGTGGGTGAAGAAGGAATGGGTCATCGAATGACAACAGCTGGAGTCTGCAGCTAATGAAGGACTTCGCCGCGTTCGTGAGGCGGAGTGACTGCTGGCGGAAGAGTGTTCGCTGTATGCAGACTTGGTGGGTGTGGTGGATTTTGACGTGTTGGGCAGGAGGCCATTGATTTCGTTTAAGGTCATTCGGGGCTGGCGGAAGCTTCTGGAGCTAATTAGAGGAGAGCATCTTAATCTTGATTTTGCCCGCTACGGGAAGGCTGCTTTTAGACTGATTAATCGAGAGGAGGGCTCTGGCTCCGCTAGGCTCGCTCCTGAAAAGGATGCTTCTCCTTAAAATAGTAGTAATTTCGTTTCCTAGACAGACAACAAAATTTTTGAATGAAAGTATGTTTTGCTAGTATTGTTGAGTTTACCTTAGATGCTTCGTAGATCATAGAATTTGTACTACTGGATGGAGCGTCTGTCTTTGTCAGTTTAAATATATTATTGCATTAGGTCGTTGTTGTCGGACTTGTGACAGACTAGGCGTTGATCAACATAAATCATTATAGTAGTCGAGAGTTAACAAGGCTCTATTGATCATTGTCTGTCGGGGCATACTGACTTCTTGGTGAGTCATTATCATTAGCGAACTAGCACTGACTAGACTTTCACTTCCTTGGCCGTGGTGGTCCGCTATGCTAAGCTTACGTGGTAAGTTAGGCGATCATTGTCTGTTGGAAAGCAATGATCCCTTGGCAAGTCATTGTCATCAGCGAACCAGTACCGGCTAGACTCCCACTTCCTTGGTCGTCATGGTTCGCGTATAGTAGACTAGGCGTTGGGCACTAGAAGCTATCGTCATCAATCACAAACTGACTAAGCTTACATGGTAAGTTCGGCGATCATTGTTCGTCGGAGAGCAATGATCCCTTGGCGAGTCATCATTATCAGCGGGCTAGCGCTGACAAGACTCCCCCTTCCTCGGCCGTTGTGGTCCGCGCATAGTGGACTAGGTGTTGAGCACTAGAAGCCATCATCATCAATCGCGAACTGACTAAGCTTACTCGGTAAGTTCGGCGATCATTGTCTGTTGGAGAGCTATGATCCCTTGGCGAGTCATCGTTATTAGTGGGCTAGCGCTGACTAGACTCGCACTTCCTTGCTCGTCGTGGTCCGTGCATAGCAGACTAGGCGTTGGGCACCAGAAGCCATCGTCATCAGTCGCGAACTAACTAAGCTTACCTGGTAAGTTTGGCGATCATTGTCTATAAGAGAACAATGATCCCTTGGCGAGTTTTCATCATCAACGGGCCAGCGCTGACTAGACTCCCACTTCCTCGGTCGTCATGGTCCGCGCATAGTGGACTAGGCATTGGGCACCAGAAGCCATCGTCATCAGTTGCGAACTGACTAAGCTTACCTGGTAAATTCGGCGATCATTGTATGTTGGAAAGCAATGATCCCTTGGCGAGTCATCGTCATAAGCGGACCAGTGCTGACTAGACTACCACTTTCTCGGTCGTCGTGGTCCGCGCATAGCGGACTAGGCTTTAGGCACCAAAAGTCATCATCATCAGTCGCGAACTGACTTAAGCTTATCTAGTAAGTTTGGCGATCATTGTCTGTTGGAGAACAATGATCCCTTGGCGGGTCGTTGTTATCAGCGGGTCAGCGCTGACTAGACTCCCACTTCCTCAGCCGTCGTGGTCCGCGCATAGCGGACTAGGCATTGAGCAAATATTCGAGTCTAGCCATAGTTGGGCTGATCGAGGGTTGTAACGGACAATAGTGGAAGTTTTGGTAAAAGCAAATATTTTATTGATAATATTTTTTTAGATGCTCTACATTCCATAGTCGTTTAAGCCCGTCACTGTTTGCATCTTTCAGTCAGTACGTTCCTGGCTTGTTGACCTTGGCAACTTTGTAAGGTCCTTACCAGTTTTGGTTTAGCTTTCCCATACCGGCTTCTTTGGTGTTTCGTTGGGTCTTCCTGAGTACCCAATCTCCCACCTTGAATTCGCTTGGCTTGATCTTCTTGTTGTAATATTGTGACATTCGTTGTTGGTAGGCGGCTATCTTGGTGGACGCTAGATTCCGCTTTTCGCCGAGGAGGTCTAGCCCCACGCGCAAGGCTTTGTCGTTACCCTCTGGTCTGAACTCCTCCGTTTGGAAGGTTGGAACCTCTAGTTCTACCAGAACCATAGCTTCCGAACCATATGATAGGGTGAAAGGTGTCTCTCCGGTATGGACTATTTGGTTATCTGATATGCCTAGAGTTTTCCTAGTAGCTCTGGAACTCATTTTCCTTTGGCCGCGTCAAGTTTTCTCTTGATGACCTCTAGGATTGTTGATGGAGATTTTATTGACCTAAATTAATAAGTTAATAAACCCTACTTGTAGACAGTGGCAAATACGAGTCAATCCCACGAGGATTGACGAGACAGTCGAATTTTAAGACTTATTTAAACTAATTTAGAGTTGGGGTTGCAGCAGATAAAAATTACTAAATTGATAACTAAAATTAAACTAGTAAGATGATAAGAGAGTGGACCGAGACATCGAATCCACCACAGGTTCTTCGAGATTCGTGTAATCTAAATTATTGTTTTCAACAATCAACACGACTAATCTAAAGATTAATCTACATTTGTAATTGATTTCAGCAAAGGCATAAACCACTAGCATTGCATGTCTTTCTACGACACACACAATCACAGGTTTAACTTAACTAATTCTAAACCTTTAGCATTGCATATCTTCTTACGACACACACAATCACAGATTTAAATTAATTTATTAAAGCAGGCTTCGAATATCAACAAAGGGAACTTCTAACTACTGATTAGTCTAGATAATTATTCCGGATATAATCGGTGAAAGCAAATTATTGAAATTCAGAAATCAACTGTATTTAACATTCAAGCATATAGAAAACAATAAATTAAGATACGACAAACTCTAGGAAACCCTATGGTTTCATCTTCGCTTCGGCGCGGGTCTATAAGATCATGGTGGATGATGTCACATCACTGGTGTAGGTGGAATCCACGCATCACGAGAAAGAACTGCTGGTGGACTGTTATGGCTCAGACAGAAACTTGGGGTGCAAATAGCCAACTATTTGAAAAAACAGTTGATTTTCCTCCAACTTCCTCTGGTCTTCATTTTCTGGTGATCTACTCCCTGCGACGCCGTTCTCGCGAGCTTCCTCTGCGTCTTGCTTCTTTTCCGGTGAAGATCACCTGCAAGACAGAGAAAGATATAGGTGAGGGAAAAACGAGAAAGAGAACAGAAAAAGGGAAAGAACGAAGGAGAGAAATAGAGGCGGTGGAGCTCTGTTCCGAGGTGGTGCGTTGGATGGTGTCGTGCGTGGGTTGTTCGGTGTTAGTTGTGTTGTGTTTGTGGCTTAATCTGGGAGAGAAAGAGGAACTGGGACGTGATCCGGTGGTGGTGGTGGTGGCTGTTTGGTGTGATGGAACAGAAAAGAGATAGACGTGGAGGACAGGGAGGTGCTCCCTGTTTTGTGTGCGAGGACGTGATCCGATGGTGGTGCTCGGTGGTTGGTTGCTAGAGAGAGATCAGGGAAGTGGATGACGATGAGATAATGGGGTTGCGGTGTGGATGCTGGATGGTGGCGAGGTGAAGAGAAAAATAAGAAAACAAGGGAAGAAGAGGGGCAGTGATGGCTGTCGATTGTGCGAAACAGGGTGAGGGGGAGGTGACGATCTCTGTTTGAGTTTGAAACTATTTGCATTTGTCTCAGGTAAGAAAATGCAAGACGAAACACTACTAGGAAGAGGGGTGAAGTAATCCTTAAAGACCTTTTCCTCAGCCATCTCAGTGGACAAAGATGATGAACCTAAATAGGTAATGGGGATTTCAAAGAACTCCTCGAAGTCTTGTCGGATAAGCCTACTCTTAGAATCACACACCCAGGTATGTATAAACTATTGGATATCGAAGGTTCAAAGTCAACACTCCTAAACAGGCTTCAATTTTATTTTTCTATTATTTTTTTATTATTTTTTATGCAAGCCTAACCGCTATATGAAGATAACCTTACTCTAAAAAAGTAAAGACAACGGAACCCTAAGTGACACCTAAATGAAGCACAAACAAAATAAATGGCAGACGACCTTAGAGTTTTTCTCTACTAATGTCGGGCTGAAATTCAATTCAATTTACCTAACCGTGGGAGAGGCACAAGAATTTCCTATCAATCCGCCACTACAGAGTTGCTCCTACCTCTTTTTCCAATTTCTAGCTCAAAGTGAAATGCCAGTACAAGAAATGTTCCCTGATAGGATATGTTCTTTCACTCGACCACTTTAAGCTGTCAAACTTCCAAAGAGAGTCCCTATGAGCGTCACACATGTCCTAGATAATTATCTTGCTACAAATTTTAAATAGTGAAGGCTTAGGTTCCTATTCCTAAAATAGATGATGGTTAACCTATCCGCGGGAGAGGGCACATAAGTTTTAAATCAATCCTGCCACTATTCAAATTTGCATGCCATACTACCTAGAACAAACAAAGCACAAGTGATCACACAAAAACGTGTGTAGATGCGGTGGGTAGAAGTTACCTCCGGCGTGAACCTCTTTCAGGTTACTTGCGATGCCGGGTAGAAGTCGATTTCTGAGATTTTCCTCGCGAATCACAATATTTCAATCCATTTTGAGCTCCTATGTGTGTGACCGCCTGCAAAATAAATGCAAAAAATAATTCAAACTCAAGCAAATAAAACAAATAAAAAAGCGACTCGTAACAATGTTCCTAAAAACAAAATTAAACCTAATTTATAAACTAGCCAAAACAGCCCTAGATTTCGATTGTACCGTTACAGTCCCCGGCAACGGCGCCAAAAACTTGATGGAGATTTTATTAACCTAAACTAATAAGCTAATAAACCCTACTTGTAATATCACAAGTGCACGGCTGTCTAACTAGTAGACAGTGGCAAATACGGGTCGATTCCACGAGGATTGAAAAGACAGTCAAATTCTAAGACTTATTTAAACTAATTTAGAGTTGGGGTTGCAGCAGATGAAAACTACTAAATTAAGAGAATGAAATTGAACACTTAAAGATTAAACTGATAAGATGATATGAGAATAGACTGAGACATCGAATCCACCACAGGTTCTTTGAGATTTGTGTAATCTAAAATTTGTTTTCAAGAATCAACACGACTAACCTAAAGATTAATCTAAGTTCGCAATTAGTTTCAGCAAAGGCATAAACCCTAGCATTGCATGTCGTCTTACGGCACACACAATCACAGATTCAAATTAATTAATTAAAGCAGGCTTCGAATATCAACAAAGGGAACTTCTAACTACCGATTAGTCTAGATAATTATTCCGAATATAATCAGTGAAAGGAAATTATTGAAATTCAGAAATCAACAGTATTTAACGTTCAAACAATAAATTCAGATATGACAAACTCTAGGAAACCTTGTGGTTTCATCTTCGCCTCAGCGCTGGGTCTACAAGACCATAATGGTGATGGTCACAGCAACTACGTGGTGAAACTCCATCTCCTCCTCACGTGGGTGTTGTGTGGTAGCCCTGACTGGAATTATGGATACGAATAACTGATGCAAATAATGAAAGGGAAGACGCAGTGGCACAGAGTAATGGACTGGGTGCGAATAACCAACTATTTTAAAGAACAGTTGGTTCCCCCCAAAAGGTCGTCCCTTTCCTCACGCGTCCTCTGCTACTTCTCTGCTTCTTCTTCGTCCAGCTCCGGTGAACTTGTAAGTGAGAGGGAGACAACGAGAAAGAAAGAGACAAGAAAGATAAAAGAAAGGGTGAACATGAGAGGAGCAGGGGTCCCTGTCGCTGCCGGTTGTGATCCATGTTGCTTCTCTGTGTTCTCCTACCCGAACCTGCAAAAGAGAGAGAGTGAGTGGAAACAAGATAGAGACAAGAGAGGCGAGAGAACGGAAGGCACGGTGGTTGGAAGAGGTTGCAAGGAAGAGCCGTGAAAGAGGGATGTTGCGTCTGTGGAGAAATCAGGGACATGAACTGTGTGATGATGTTGTTTGGCAGGTGATGGTGGTGGTGTTGAGACGAAGGAATAGAGAGAGATGTCGTGGTGGTAAGGTGTTGTTTCTGTAATGTGTTGTAAGGTACAGAGAGTGATGTTCTGTTTCTATGACTGTGAAAATGGTGATGGTTGCCGGTTGTGCGAAACAGGGTGATGGCAGGATGATCGCGTTGTCGGTCCTCCTATCGAGCGAGGGTCGCCGGCAGGGTGGATGTGGCGTGGTGGCTGGAAAAAGAGAGTGGGAAGAAGGAAACGTAGGAAAAGAGATGGGGAAAAGAAGGGAGAGATGAGACCACAATAGGGTTCTCCTTTTCCTTGTTATGTTGGGTTTGGGTCTCTAGGTCAGCTTTTGGGCTTGGGCTTTGGTTAAATTAGGTGGACTTAGGTTTGTTTAGGTTAGGTTTAGATATGTGACCCGCTACTTTGTACCACCATTAGAGTCAACCAATTGATCATTCCTCAAATTGTCGCCTTAATACGATTTCATTGTTCACTCTCAAATTCCTACAAAAAACATGAAAGCAAAATAATTAAAATAAAATATAATAATAGAAACACTAACATATATAAATTAAGGGATATATTATGTAATAATTACGTGAATATCAATTGTCCGGTTGGTAACCTCCGCATGGCCATTGGCTTGGGGGTGTCATGGCGAGGAGAAGTTGTGATCAATACTCAAACTTTTGCACAATTTTCTTGACTTTGTTACCTTGGAACTGAGTTTCGTTGTCATTGACCAATACTCTGGGGATGCCAAATCTAGAGACGATGTTGGCTCATATGAATTTTTTGACTTGGAGTTGCCCGATTTTGGATAGGGGCTTGGCTTTGACCCACTTGGCGAAGTAGTCGACGACCACAAGAATGAACATTTTACCGGATTATGCCGGGAGCGGTCAGACGATGTCCATTCCCCATTGCGCGAATGGCCACAGACTAGTCATCGGAGTTAGTGGCTGAGCCGACATATGCATGTATGGCGTGAACCTCTGACATTTGTCGCACTTGCGGACAATATCTTTGGCGTCTCGCTGCATGGTTGACTAATAGTATCCTAGAGTTAAGGCTTTATGGGCGAGGGTTCTTCCGCCCGGATGATTTCCACATATACCGCTATGGATTGTTCCCAAGACCTGGCTTGCCTCTGGAGGTGATAAATATCGGAGTAGGGGCCCTGCCACAAATCTCCTGTATAACTTCTTGTTAAGGAGATCAGTGTACCTTACAGCTCTGTTTTTTAGTCTTCTTGCTTCGACCTTCTCAGATGGTAGGGCTCCGCTTGCTATGTATTCCAGTATCGGAGTCATCCAATTTGGCTGTGTCTCCACAGCGTAGACATCTCTATTTTCTTTTTCGTCGAGGCTTGATTGTTCTTGGTATTCAATGAGGTCGCTTGAGATTTCGTCGGAGGCTAAAACTTTTCTGGCTAGCGCGTCAGGCCTTTTGTTGCTGTCGCGGGGGCACTGTATGAGTTCACAGTTCTTGAACCTGCCCATTATGCTAAATACCTTGTCGCGGTAGCTATCATGCGGGGGTCTTTGCTGTTGAAATCTCCCTTGACCTGGTTGACCATCAGTTTTAAGTCGTTGTATGCCATTAGGTGATATATACCGATCCCTAGTGCTAGCTTTAGGCTGGACATGAGGGATTTGTATTTGGACTCGTTGTTTGAAGCGGGGAAGCCGAATCTAATTGCTTTTAGATGGTGAAACCGCTTGGGGAGTGGAGCGTGATCCCAGCTCTGCTTGCCTTCCCTGTCAAATATCCGCAGCGCAAGATCCACGATTGGACATTCGAATCCGAGGGATGGTGGTTTGTCTTTAGTTCTTCTCTGCTAGTGAACTCAGCAATGAAATCTGCCAGCGTCTGGGCTTTAATAACGATCCTTGGAGCGTAGTTTATGTCAAACTATCTGAGCTCCATTGACCATTTCACCATCCTACTCGATAGCTCGTGTTTATGTAATATTGAGTGAAGTGGATGCTTGGTCTGGACCATTATAGAGTGAGTCTGAAAATAGGGCCTCAGTTTCTTGAAGGACACGACCAGTGCTAGAGCCAACTTTTTCAGGTGCAGATAGTGTGTTTCCGCTTCTACGAAGGTTTTGCTGGTGTAATACACTGGTCTTTGGGTCCTTGGTCGTCTCACACGAAGTTTGAACTGACAGCGTGCCTAGAAACAGACAAATACAAGTAGAGTGTTTCCCCTGTTACAGGTTTGGAGAGTAGCTCTAGACTCCCCAGTTACGCTTTTAGGTTCTTAAAGGCTTGTTTACACTCTTTGTTCCAAGAGAATCATTTGCTCCATCTTAGTATCTTAAAGAAATGAGGCATTTTTCGGATGACTTCGATATAAATTTGTTGAGTGCTGCTACCCTTCCAGTCAGGCTCTGAACGTCTCTGATGTTGGTTGGGGCTTTCATGTCGAGAAGGGCTTGAATCTGTTTCTGGTTGACTTCGATTCCCCTTTTGTTCCCTATATAGCCTAAGAATTTTTCAGAATCGACTCCGAAAGTGCATTTTTGTGGGTTTAGTTTCATCTGGTATTTTCTGAGTTGGTTGAACGCTTCAGCGAGATCATGCATGCAGTCCGGGCTGCGGAGGCTTTTGACCAGCATGTCATCTATGTTCACCTCTAGGCGATGAGTGATTATCGACGGGTCAATCCCCACCATGTCCTGCATGGTCCAAGTGAAGATGTCTTGGTTACGTTGTAGCAGCTCCATGAGTTGCTTTACCAATTCTCCACTCAGGCAGGAACCGATCTGGATAGGTTTACTGTTGAGAAGGTTATCAAAATATATCGTAACGGTCTCCTCCTCCGGTTGTTCGGCCTGCCCCGAGGGCTTACTGGGGCCTCGTTGTCCGGGGTTGAATGTTCCCTCCTACACTTCGGGTAGAACATAGGGTCATCTTAGCTGCTGGGCTAGCCGCTGGTTGAGGATCGCCAGGTGGCAGTGTTGTCATGTACTGGCATTCCCTGCCAACTATCTGGTCGCCTCTTAACGTACCAGTCGCTCGGTTCATTGGATACTTGACACACTGGTGTAGAATAGAAATTGTTGCTCCCATCTGGTGTATCCAGGGTCTCCCCAGAACCGTATTATACTTCGAAGGCGCATTGATTACTATGAACTCTTGAAACAGGGTTTTCTGAGCTGGATTTTTTTCCTGTTGTTGTCGTCAGTTGTGTCTTTCCCACAGAAAATCGCCTTTTGCCACTGAAGTCGACCATCGGACAATTATCAAGGGTCAATGTTGTGGAATGTATGGAAAAATAGGACGTTCATCGTGCTCTCTACGTCTACCAAGGACCTCCTTACTTTCCAGCCTACCAGGGAAATTGTTACCACCAGGACGTCATTGTGCGGGAGTTGTATGCCCTGGAGATCTTTTTTCGTAAATATTAGCGACACGGAGGGGTCTTGCTTCTAATCATGTGGTACCAGCTGCTCGCCGCTCATCGCTTGGATTCTCATACCTCAAATAGCCCTTTTCCTAGACCTGCTGGACAGCTCTGATTCAGAATAGGCTCCATGAAGCACACATATCCTGTTGACAAGTTGCTCCCTGGGTTTGGTTTTGCTTCGAGCTGTCTGTTCTTGTTCTAGGGCGATGAAGCTTTGCGCTTCCATTGTTAGGTCTGTCATGCTCGCCGGAGGGTCTAGTGTCAGAAAATTTTAGAACTCTCATTTCTTCAGGGCGTTAATGAAGGTTGAGTTGCGTCATTACACTCGTTGATGGTGGCTAACTCATTGTTAAATCGGGTCAGACATTGATTTGAACGTCTTCGTCATTGACAAGGCCTGGTGTATGAAAAGCGATCGGGGTCTATTGGTGTTGTCGATGTTCTGGGAGCGCCAACTTGATGCTCATGCAATTCCTGCATTATCGAAGGTGGTGAAACGGCGTCAGGCTGAGCGCTCGACACTACCCTTTGCTTTCTCTTATTGCCGATGCTAAAGTCAGACAGGGATCTAAGGAAGATATAATGTTGTAAACAAGGAATTTGTAGCGTACATTAGCTTACCAACCTCATGTTTTATTTATAGTGCAAGAGTCCTAGATCGACCAGGCCATCGATAGCGTAGTTTAGGAAGGAGATTTTCGTTGAGATCCTTATCTAATTAGGAGTCATGCTATATGAAGGGAAGTTCCCTGTTAGCCCTATTTTCTTAGATACGCGGAAGATAGTTCCCTATCTGAGGGTATTCCGTAAGAGGAAGTTTCCCTGTGCGATGTGTACTCTGGTATTTGCTTCCTACTTGGAAGCAGAGATATGTTATAGTTGCTTGTCCGAAGCTGATCTTTGAGATACTTGCCTTAGTAGGGCTTACGGGTATTGAGGATAGTTGTGAGACATATGGGCCTAGCTGGTTGTAAGAATTTTGTCTCATCTGACGGACTGCAATGGGTAGGTTTGGAACCGTTTGGGCCGGATCAGTGTTGGGATGACGCTGGAGCCCGTAATTTCTCGAGATCATCATGACACGTGTACATCGGTCCCTATTTATGCTGGAAAAAATTAATTTTATTTCGAGCTTTGCTAGGGAGCGAGGGAGAGCGTGAGGGCAGGCCCAACACCGCCCATCATCCTCGAGATGTGCTTCAGAGAACGCACTCAATGGAAAAAAAGTTGTCCGCCGAGAAGGCACTCAATGATGAAATCGTGCGTGCCTTGATAAATCACTCTAAGAATCGTGAAATTGACGAAAAAATGGTGGAAAAATTACTGGCTTCTCTTGACGACGTTAAGGCTAATTCTTCCGCAATGCTCACTACTGTTGAGGGCCAACTTATTGCGGCCAGGAGTGAGGTTGCTTCTATTAAGGATTGGCTTCGCGTCATGAAGGTGGTGGATTGGCAGCGGGTTGTTGACGGCTGAAATGAGCTTCTGGATTATATTGAAGGTCTCGGTGTTTTTTTTTCTCAATACCGACATCTGGTCTATCAAACTTTTGAGGATGAAAAAGGTGCTAAAAACCCAGTGGGTGACTCAATGGCCGAAGAGCCGCCACCTTATCCTTTTGAAGAGAGAGTCCCTGTCAATGATCGAACTAATCTTTTTCCTGCAGATGGTCTTGCTGAAGTTGTCATAGATCTTTCCCCTTAATCTTATATTGTTACCTTCGAATGTCATTGAATAGATTTTGAATGAAGGACCAGAGTTTTCTCCTTTGTTTTTCTTCTTGTTGACTTCGTTCGTCCGTTGTTGTCCAAATGATTTGTATTTGAGCTTTGATTTTTACAGCTATATCCTTGAAAGTCTTTTGCTGATTTGAATTTTCCTATGCTTCAGTATGTATGTCTCAACCTTGTGTTTGTCATCTCAGAGCTTTTGTGAAAATTGTTTTGTCTATTTTCCTTCTACTTTGTTGATCTAGTATGTTTGTTAATCCAAGGCTTTCTTAGGCTGTGCTGACTTGTTCCTCCGTTGTTTGCTCTGTTTGTCTGATCAAAATGGAATCTATCTCCTTCGAGTTGGTTTGTTGATTCGGTTGTCTCCAAGTTGCTTCTATTTCGTTGAATCATTTGTTCAACCTTTACTTCGTTAACTCGATGTTTCAATCGGTTCAAAGTTGTCTTTTACTTGGTTCATTCAACTTCTACTCGAAGTATTTGTGTTAAGTTGACTCGTTCGTCCACTTTGGCTTCATTGGTTCGACGCTCTAGTCGACCCGAAGTCGTTTTACTTAGTTGACTCATTTGTCCAACTTTTACTTCGTTAACTCGACATCTCAGTCGACTTGAATTTTTTGTGTTAAGTTGACTCATTCGTCCACTTTGGCTTTGTTGGTTCAATGCTCTAGTCGACCCGAAGTGGTTTTACTTAGTTGACTCGTTCGTCCAACTTTTACTTTGTTAATTCGACGTCTCAATCGACTCAAAGTTTTTGTGTTAAGTTTCCTGTTCGTCCACTTTGGCTTTGTTGGTTCAACGCTCTAGTCGACCCGAAGTCATTTTACTTAGTTGACTCGTTCGTCCAACTTTTACTTCGTTAACTCGACGTCTCAGTCGACTCAAAGTTTTGTGTTAAGTTGACTTGTTCATCCAACTTTTACTTCGTTGGTTGATCAGACTAAAATTTTATCGTATATATCAGACTTTCATCCTGATTCCTTTTGGCTTTATACGCTGATTGTCTTGCATAGCTTCACTTTGAAGTTGTTCGCCTTCGTGGGATATTGATTATGAAATTGAAACTTTATTGATTCTCGTATTTGGATGTCTTGACCATTTCTAGCGGTCATATTTCTGGAGCAGTTATGTTACATTGTGAAGCGATTTTTCTTTTATCATTGTGTGGCTCTCCTCACATTGGTGTTTCGTGCCTCTGTTGTTCTTTCTTCTTTAATTTATGACCTCCTTTGTTTGGCTCATTATTGCTCCTATTTTTGCATCGCTTGTTGAGGCTTGATAGAGTTTGTCGTTGTTAATTCCTTTGTAAGTAACTTTGGCTGGATTCGTATATGTTCGTAGAGTCCCCGAGTTGGTCAGTGCAGTTGTCTTTAGGGCGTTGATCTTTCCGCTTTGACATAGGTCTGCTCGAATGGGAAATGCTACTTTGTTGTGGTAGATGTAGTCTAGAACGTATATCAGTTCCCTGGATCGTTCTTTAGATCCTGTGGTGGTGGTATTTGCTTTTTCTTTTCCTTTGAATTGCTCGTTTGGTATTCCGATGAATTCATCAAGTCGTCCTCTTTGGACCCAATGCTTGATTTATTCTTTCAACTTGTAGCAGTCATCGGTATCATGTCCGTGATCCTTGTGAAAATAGCAGTGCATGTTTTTGTCTCGTCCTTCTGGGTCTCCTATCATCTTGGGTGGCCAGTTAACGTTCTCCCAATTCGCCATATGTTTCAAGACGTTGGTCTGGCTTGTCTTTAGGGCTGTGTATGGCTTGTACTTTGTTTTCATTACACTAGTTATCCGCTCATGACTGGGCCATGCCGATTGCGACTTCCTGGATTCCCGCTGGTTGGACTCCGTCTTTCCGTCATTTTGATGTTTCTTTGAATGATTGTTATCTTCCCATGGTCCGTCATCTCGCATTCTTTCCTTTCTCGTTTCCTCAAATGGTTATCCCTTTCTTGTTCATTCTCCCTCCTCGCAGCCTTCATCTCTTCAAGGGAGATGTGTTTCTGTGATGTTTTCAGCAGGACCGCCATGCCTTTCGGAGGCTCCAGGTTAAGGGCATCAAAGAAAGGGCCTTTTTTCAGTCCGACGACGAAAGTTGCAACGGCTGTGTTGTCGCTACATGCATCAATCATTGTCAATTCGTTGGTAAAGTGAGTGCCATATTCCCATATTATTTCTTCGGGCTTCTTTCTGATGTGCAGGATGTAGTGGGGTCCTTTCCTCATCCGCTAGCTCCCAATGAATCTGGTAATAAAAGCGATGGCTAAAGCTTGGAAGGAGTTTATCGGCCTTGGTGGTAAGCTATTGAACCAATTCATCGGTGTGGAAGTGAGGCTGGTCGGGAATGTTCTGCATAGAATCGACTCTATGGTTTCTTTTAGGGCCATCATGTGGTGGCAAGGTCTTAGGTGATTTGTTGGGTTGGTGGTACCATCGTACACTTCCAACTTTGGCGGAGGGAACTTTTTGGGCATTGTCTTTTTCATGAGTGCGTCAAAAAATGGCGGCTTGGCTAAATCGTATAGTATGTTGGAATCTGTGAGTTTGATTCTTAACGGGATTTCAGCAAGCGTTTCGCCGCACTGTGGGGTCTTGTCTTGGGGGAGCTTGCTGTTTTATAAGTTTCCTTGTTGGGGTTCTGCTAGGGCTTCCTCGCTTCATTGAGTTCGGTCGGCAAAATTTTGTTGGGGCGGTGCCTGAACAGGGTCAGTTGGCTGAATATGCTCCTAGGTGATTTTTTCCAGCATCTTTGTCATGTAGTTCGTCTGGGCCATGAGCAAGTCCACCTGAGGATCCGTGGCAACGCCGCCACATGTTTGGGTTGTCTGGGCTACTGCATGTTGAGGATCTGCATTTTCGGGTGCTACTGGTCCGATAATCCGGGTAGTTTCTTTTTCGTGAGCTATCAGTGATGTGTTGTTGTCAGTAGGAGAGTTGTCGTGATCATCACTGGGTTGAGGATCTGCGGAATGCGTCATTTGCTCTGGCGGCTTGTTTATCTTCCATCAGGTTATGGTGAGCTTTGTCACTTTGGATTTTCTTTTTTTTTAGAAAGGAAACTCGACGTTCCCGATGGATGGCGCCAAATTGATGCGTCAAAAAATCATCCTCCTGTGAGTTTAACCTGCAAAACAATTGTTAGACTGTCAAGGACCACCTTTTTGGTAGTTGAAGGCACTCTGATGCTTAGGTCAGCAATTATGTTAGAAGAAGGAAGTAAATCTGGACAAAGCTCAGTTAAAGTTGCATACCTATGTCGAATGTTCCCTTTACCTTTTATAATGGTCATGGTTAACTCTCTGCGTGATTTAAGCATGTGAGGCGCGATGGAAGGAGATGTTTCTTGTAACAATCTCATCCTAATGGAGATGTGTTCATGGAGGTGTAACTCCTTCCACGACTCTTTTTTTGTGCAACGTTCATCTTCTTTACGAAGGAACTCGTGTCGGGCCTGGATTTGGGCTCTAATTCGTTCGGGCCTTGATTTGGGCTTTGTTTACGTCTCCTCATTGACGGGCCTCTGTAATTGGCTTTATTCTTCTTGGGCTTTATGAGCTAGCCAGTAGATTGGATGTTATATCCTCGTGATGAGTCTCTATGCCACGTGTATGGCCGTGATGATCGATCTATTTTGATGTATCATCAGAAACTATTGGCATTTGTGAAAATGGCCCATGATTCATCTTCATGAATATGTGTTTTAAAATTTCCTACATAGTTAACGATTCAAACTCCCTTGAAACGTTGATCAAAAGAATTGTTACAATTGGGAAGTTTGGTGATATTAACAAAATGAAACACATGTTAAGCCTTCTAACAACTTTAAGGTTGTAATGTGATTGAGCTTCAGCTTCAACTTGACTCCAACAACTTTGAGAGCTATTGTACTATAAAGTTGTATAGCCTGTCCATCGAAGGTCACTATTGACTCTCTCTAATGACCTCAAGACCTTCCTCGATATTGATATCTGATGTTGGTTAAGCATTAAAATGGTTAAGGTTGCCCAATGTAGAATATCACACCACATTCAGTAATTCAGGCATTGAAAATTTCAAATTGATTATTTAGCATGGATGTTCTGAGGTAGTGAAATAAACCGTGATCGTTTCCAAATTTTCAGGAACTTATCCATATCCTGGCAATTTACATATAAATTAAGTAATGAAATCGTTACATTATGGTGCATGCGATCTGGACTCTTTCCATACAATGAATGTGTTAAAACGTGGAGTCAATCCTCCTCGAAACTCTCCAGTAGTCACTCAGTAGCAAAGAAAGGCTTAAAATAGATTTGAAATGTCAAGGACTTCTTCTCCTCCATGCAAAAGAAAAGAAAAGAAAAATTGCTGTTACCTTATCTAAGCACGAATGTAAAACAAATATAGAATGCAAAAGATAGACCGCGCAGTCAAAACCAAGTCCCTCCAACAAATGGATGGATGATCATGGAAAGACTTTGTCAAATTACGTTGACCAATCAATGCTCACATTTGCGTCCTCTGTTCTATAAGACCAGATCTCAAAACCTTCATTGCAGAAAGAAACAGTTTCAGGGTCCAAGTAGTATATAATTTCTTCTTACACCCCCACCCCTCTGTTTTTTTTCTAACAATGTTGGTTCGAAGCTCTTCGACGTCGACTTTGAGCTCACTTGTTCGTACCACCTCAGGCGAAATACCTCCGGAATTGGACCCTCGTCGAACTCCCAGATCCCCTTCAACTTCTTCATTCAGCCCACTCACTCAACATGAGCCTCCGACCAATAAAATGAGACGAGTACCATCCGAGAATGATCTTCGAGATGTTTCGGTGCAAAAGAGGAAGTCTTCT
Source organism: Berberis vulgaris (assembly GCA_963556465.1). Classification (NCBI taxonomy): domain Eukaryota; kingdom Viridiplantae; phylum Streptophyta; class Magnoliopsida; order Ranunculales; family Berberidaceae; genus Berberis; species Berberis vulgaris. Next base: position 65,668,695 of record OY747132.1, read on the forward strand.
CCATTGGGTCTTCAGGGGATGGTGAAAGCAGGGGAGAGGACAGGGAATTCTAAGAGAAATTCGAGTTTACTGTCTGTGGGTCGATTGTTTTCTAGGATTGATTTGAATGAAATGGAGATCGATGATGCAGGTGGATTTGGAAGCGATGGGGGCAGATCAAATAATGGAGATGGCTTCTCTGGGTCTTGGAATTCCAATGCTGAGAATGATAAGATTGAAGCTTATTACAAGAACATGATCAAAGATAATCCTGGAAATGCTCTTGTTCTTGGAAACTACGCGCGTTTCTTGAAGGAGGTCGGAATTTAGATCACCATTTTTTATTCCCTGCTTTCTTATTACTTCCCATTGATTTCTATATTTTGTTGTACGTTGTTATGGAAAATTCAGGTTAGGGGTGATAACATTAATGCTGAAGAATATTGCGAGAGGTCTATTTTGGCAAATCCAAGTGATGGAAATGTCATATCCCTCTATGCGGATCTGATGTGGGAGTCTTACAGGGATTCCTCTCGAGCAGAGAAATACTTCAATCAAGCTGTCCAAGCTGCACCAGATGATTGGTATTAATCATTTAAACTCTTCTGTTTATTCTTTTTGAATTTCATGGTTTTTAGTGCTTGGGCTAAGGGGAAGAATTGAGACTAAAGTCCATTTCATCAACAGACCCGACTACTTTGATATGGGCTAGATTTGTCTTCTTTGTTGGCTTAAACTTTTATAGTAGATAACAATTTAATATATTTTGGTGTTTGCGCAGTTATGTCATGGCATCTTACGCAAAGTTTCTGTGGGATGCCGAGGAAGAAGAAGCAGATTGGGAGATTTCAATTAGGCCTCCCGATAGTTTGAGAGGAACATCCCCTCATATGACTTTTGCGTAAAATATCTTGATTTCCAAAGATTGTTACGAGTTTATTAATCTAAATATACTATACACTTGGCGATGGACCAAATTACCTCCTGGTTTTGTTTCTGTTTTTTTTTTTTAAACCTCCAACCTCGTCTCCCATTTGGTTAGCGGTTTTGTATTTGATTCATTTGAGGTGAAAAAATCCCAACTTTGTATACTTAGGGCGCAAGCGATATATTAAAACATTGAATATATATATGGATGGTTTAGGTGGTTTGTGCTCACCAACACCACCACCACGGCAACAAAAGCTTGATAAGGCATTTGTATATACATGTCGTGTGCCAAAGCTCTTCAGATTCTGCCCCTGCTACCAACTGCAGCTCACACCCAGTGTCGAAGGATATATTTTTGCTCCAAAATTCTTCAGAACTTCTCATTGTGCTTGTTCAACGATTTGTGCTTGCATGTTGAGGGATAAGCAAGTCACAACTTCATGTTTGTATATATTCTGTACTGGGAGGCCTAATGTCATTGTTGTAAGGCCTTCAAGGTTATGATACAACTGTGGGTGTCAATTGTAAAGATGTACTTCTGTAAATTTCCAATTGTTAATAACGAAAAGTTTATATGGTGTATTTCAAGTCTTTTTCTAGATGTAATAGTAAATTAAAGTTTTACCACAAAATCAACAAAGTTAACCGCGTAGCATAAGATCCAAAGTTGACCCCAAGGCCATTTTACAAATTTAGACTAAATTATCCACTGGGAGGCGAGAGCTTTAGTTTACCTAAGGCGAGATCACTTGGGTGCTGTCACTCAGACTAAGCGACATCTCAATTGCGCTTAGAGGAGTATTTGATTGAAATCGAGCAAGGATGAATGGTCCACCATTACAAGAGTAAACAGAGGGAGGTTTGAAAGTCCCCTTTGCACAATAGAGAAGCTCATATCGAGCCCATGCAAACTCGTCTTGCACAAAAGATAAATTATAAAAGCTTTTGAGGTATGTTTTTTTTTCTCCCTTCAGTTAACTAGAAGGGTGAATGAGTGATTTTCATTATAAACAAAGTAATTTCACAATCCTCCCCATACAATTTGAAGAAATGGTGACTGAGAAGGCAAAAATATGAAAGCTCCCACCTTTCAAGTTAGATGGTCTTTATGAGTTTGGCAAAAGATAAAGTTACTTTAGGATGCCTAAAGGGTCGACTGTGAGTGCCCTAATTAGACATGTGCGAGTTTATAGTTGTTTATATATGTAAGAAACAAAAAACTTGCTAACCATTTACTCCTAGTTAATCACTTCCAAAATGCTATGGCTCGTACTACAGTATACCTAGTCTTGCCATTCACACGATATGTTTGCCTCAAGTTCACATTCGATATCTTGCCTTCCAGCTACACTTGCAACGTGCACAATAACTACAATTGCAGCCTCTGCTTACAGTTGAAGGGTCTATAATCGTCAGGACAAACACCCAATAGTCCACTGTAAACCTCGACACATAACAAGGATTTTGGGAGGCATACGAGATGGGCATGAGTAGTATTAGCACTTGAATATATTATTGAGTACAGTTTAAGAGACCATCACACAACATGGGTATAAATACACCTAGGCACCAGTTAAGAGATCAACCATAGTGGTATGGCGAATTCTGTTAAAACGTCTGACAAACTTGGATAACTAATTATACAAGATTTTGTAAGCCGAATTAGATGAGCAACAAGCTCCAACCAATCCTAAGGGGGGAGAAACAATAAGCATCATAGGATAATGTAAAAACCTAGTCGAATGGGGGCATGACTAGATCTCCAACATAGTTTCTTTAAATAAAAGAAGCAAGAATTCAAGAGCTCTACTCAATATATGAAGGTCTTGAAAGGTGGAGTGATTAGGCTATCTGGAGTCATTTTGAGCGTCTGAGACAACCCTTTACTAGTATAGTACCTAGTGGTGACGAGAAAAGAATTTGGAGGCTTGCAAAGAGGGGATTAAGAAAGATCACCAAAGAGCTCGTGGAATGCTGAGCAAAAGTGGGGAGAGTGGAAATGACCATCCTCTTCCTTTTCTTCAATCCTCCTCTATTACAGCGATCAGAAAAGGAGGAAGTTAGTGCATCAGTTACGAAGAACGTGGGGTATGCGTCGTTGTGGGTAGTGGCCGGTCAGTGGTTGTGACGTGTTGTATGACACGATCCCACATTTTTCACGTTCATGCATGATCGTCTCTAGGGATCTTAAACCTGATGTACACAAGTGGTGCCTTGGAAGATGGTGCATGCAAGGGGATTTTGCGCATTAAGTTATTTATCTCTTTATTGTCCTCCAAATCTAAAGTCCTCAAATATTGTGCTCAAGTGGCAAACATCTAACGTGTATATATATATATATAGTTTTCATGCATACATACATACATGTATGTATGCAAACTATAGATGTGATATAATAAGTGACAATATAGATTTTGTTGAGCAGGCTGGGTCCGGACAATATAAATATTGTGCCCCCCTCCAAGGTAATGAAAACTTTGGATTAGAAAATTTTTCCTTAACATTCACAAAATAAGTCCCCAAGACCGACTGGGTGGGACCATATAGTCCCTTGCATGATCAGGAAAATTTTGTTTTCATTTATTTTATTATTAACATGCACAAATAAGTTTCCAAGGCTGACTGAGTAGGACTATATAGATATTGTAGTTCCCTGCATGTTGATGAAAATTTTGGTTTAGAAAAATTTTCATTAACGTGCACAAAATAAGTCGCCAAACTGGCCTTGACGGGGTAGCATAGATATTGCGTCCATAGGTGAATGCTCATAGCTAGAGGTGGCTTGAGAATTGCTGCGCGCAAAGACAAATGTGCATGCTGAGAGGCATATTAAAAATTGTGCACCTAGGGGCGGCTTTGAAAAATATTGAGCCCCAGGTGCGGCTGTGAAAGAAAATATGGGCCGAAGGCGAGTTTGCATGTATGGAGGCATTATAAATTTTGTGCGTTTGGGGGGCTTGGAAAAATATTGCGTCCGGAGACTAACCGGTGTGTCCAAAAATGTCTTTGCAATTGTTTGCTATTGGGGTGGCTTAATATAGAGACTGGAGCATTGAACATGCTTGGAGACATATTTAAAAATATTCACACAGCCTGGGGCAGCTTTGAAAACTTATGCTCAAAGCATTGAATCCAGGGGCAAATTTGTACTTTTGGTATTGTGTCCATAAAAATTTTCTCCTAGGTGCAATTTTTACATTAAGTTGTTCTCGATGTGAGATTTATGACAAGTACAATTTGAAATAAATTACATGTAGCATTTTGTGTCAAGTGTGTGTGTTATTTATAAAGAGCACTGCTTCGGTACATACATTTGAATATACGGTGCATTTCCATAAAAAGTTACCACCTAATGCATATCAACTTACTACTATGTATATATAAAATTACCATTTTGTGAACAAAGTTACTACTCACTTATTACTAACATGCAGGGGCGGAGCTAGGAATTTATTTGGCGTGGGGCACTACTCAAGTTTTTTTTTTTCCCTTTCAAATTATGGTTTTTGTACATAACTAATAAAGTCATTATTATTATATTAAAAAAAAAATCACTTTTTGACACCACTATCTTTGTTGAAAGACGCCAACACCCTTTTTCTTTTTGGATGTGCTAAATAACACCACCACCATAAATTCCCTTATCCTCACTGTTCATCTTCTTCTCCACCTCTCTTTGTTCAATCTTCTCTTCACTTCTCTATGTACATCAACAAACGACGACAGAGCAGCACCACCCTGCTCGCCCCATCAAGAGCTGCACCACCCCGCACCGCCCGTCAATAGTTTAAGCATCTTGAAGGGGTCGTCACTACACTAAAATGGGTAATTAGTAATATTAGTATTTATTAATTTGTAAATTTTTATTATGTTAGAAGTCTTTTAACCCAAGTAGATGTTACTAATTATTAATTTAAGTTATTATAAATGAATAATTTTAATACATATATTATTTATAAGAATAAAAAAATACAAAATACTTATAATGTCTCGATAGTGAAATCAGTTCCCTTGTTCTACAAAACCATAAAAAAAAAAGGCCTAAAAACCCTTTGAAACTCTCTACTCTCCATCACTTTAGATCGAAGATTTCTCCATCATCGTTCGATCTCTTCTTCACTCTTGATTAAAAAAAAAAACTTATCTTCTCTCTATTTTGATTTGGATCGATTGAGTTCGAGAGTTTGGAAAAGTGTTGCTTCGATCGAGTGGAGGAGGAGCTGCTGAGCCGCATCGGTTTTAAGGTACGGATGGTGGTTTCATCTTCGATTCTAGTGGTTTGTAGTGTGAGATCGGTGGTTATTTGTGTTTGATGTTGTTTGTGTTTGCTCGATTGTGATTATTTACAGCAAAGAGGGGACGAGAATTTATTGTTTTGGTTCCGATCTAGATTGCATTGTTTCTGATGATTTTGTTTCTCTGACCTCTCAGCCCAGGCACAACGACGCAATTATCAGGGGCACGCTCTACCACTGAGCTAATAGCCCGTCGTGCAGGCCTCCCACTGGGGGACCACTATGTCAAAAAAATTTGTGTAGATGATCAGCTCATCTGAAGAACATTTTCGTGTTTTAGTTTTTTATGATTTTGGTTTTAGGGATTTTGCTTTTGATGATGAATTTCTGCGATTTCATGGTGTTGATGGAGGAGTAATCAGGCTGAATTTCTGATTTAGGTTTCTTAGTGAATTTACTGTCTCAATTGCATTTTTTATTGAAGTATGAATATTGAACCCTGACATTGCTCTGATCATGTGAGTTTTGTCTTCAATATGAAGTCATTCAATGTTGATTACTTCAAAAGGGATTTTTTGAAGTTATCTTTCAATAAGGGTATTTGCTGCACTCTGATTGTTTCCTTACTTCATTGTATTACTTGTGAGTATGGCTATGGGAGATCAAATGAATGTAGTAATGTACTCGGTCAATATTTGAAGTCAGATTCTGAGCATGGATCTCAAAAGAGTTATATGTCCTTAAACATGTGAATGATTACACATAGTGATCCCAGGCACAATTATATCCTTAGTTGGTGAAAGTATTGTGAGAAGTATTTAAATTAGGGATACATTTGATATGCATCCAATGCCTAATGCTAATTTTTAAGTACATTCATGGAGAAAAAGCTCAGTAGTTGAAATTGAAATTTGGAGGGTAGGATAAGGACATTGCAGTGCACCCATTAATGTGGGAAAAAAAAGGCACTGGAAATCTATCAACTATGTACAGGGCAGAAGGGTATTGTTGTTGAATTGAAGATTGAACTGAGAAAGAAGAACAAATCATTGATCTTTTAATGTTTTTCATGAAGTCAGGCATCATTAGTTTCTTCTTTTACCCAAAAGGAATCGTAAAGGAAGTAGTTAGTGGGAACTTTGTGGCAAATGTATCTATATCTTTGTGTGTTATTTGCAGTTCTGTATATTTACTAGAGTATGCCCCATGCTATTGGCACTCCACATAATTTTATTTTTGCTAAATATTTTGTATTGAACACCTTCGTCATTATTCCCATTTTCACTCTCAATCAGTATTGGAGTGTAAGCCTATTGTAAGGTGATTTTACATTCTATTTGTATTGAAACATTCTATTTGTTCTGATCATGGAGATTTTACATGTATTACTGCGCAAACAGGTTCAGGAAGGCACTACAAACTACATTATCGCTGCCAGGACCCAATTATCACCCACCTATGCTTTGCAGATGACCTTATAACATTTTTTCATGGAGATGCTGGCTCGGCGAAGGCTCTAGCCACTGTCCTCACTGAATTCAAGGAATGCACGGGTCTAGAAGTGAACTGTGACAAGAGCATGCTATTCCAGGCAGGGGTTTCACACAGTGAACGGGCTATGATCACTTCTCAGCTACTTTGCAAACGGGAGTTTACCAGTTAAGTACCTCGGGCTGCCAATGATTTCTTCCTACTTATCACACACACAATGTGCCCCTATCATAGATAAGATCAGGAAGAAAATCAACTCCTGGAAGAACAAATTCCTGTCTTATGCAGGCAGACTTGTTCTCATCAAATCTGTCTTAGCTAGCATGCATGTATATTGGACGTCCTGCTTCGGGCTTCCTAAGAAAACTCTAGATTGCATTAACACCTTGCTTAGAAGATTCCAGGTGGTGATATAGCATCCAAGAAAGCCCTCGTAAGTTGGGAGAAGATATGCTACCCCCATAAAGAAGGTGGACTAGGGATTAGGGACATACGCATAAGCAATGAGGTTGCTTGCATGAAACATGTTTGGAGTATCATTACCCACAGAGACTCATTATGGGTCAAGTGGGTATATAAATTCTTGATCAGGCACCGAGCCTTCTGGCTGATGACTACACCTAAAGAAGCCTCTTGGTGCTGGCGCAAGATCCTCGAATGCAGACCCAAGGCAGCACAAATAGCTATACACTCAATTGGGGATGGCGAGGATACACTCTTCTGGAAGGAGCCTTGGCACCCGTCAGGAATTCTAATCGAGCACTTTCCACAGGAACTAATGTTTGACTCCACACTTCACAAAGACGCCAAGGTCGCGACTATTATAAGCAGCGGTGATTGGAGCTTACCTCCGAGTGTGGGCACTCTTATTAGTGATATAGTCACTCAACTTGACCATGTTGAACTAGATGTAAGCAAGCGAGATGCAGTGATGTGGAGTACTAGTAGCGACGGTCAGTTTCAAATGAAATCGACTTATGAAACACTCAGGAAACATAACCCACCAGTAGCATGGACTCACATTGTATGGTTTAAAGGATGCATTCCCAGGCATGCATTTATAACCTGAATTCTATGTCATGATGCCTTGAAAACTCTAAGTAAGCTTAAGAAATGGGGCAAAACACAACAAGATCTTTGCTTGTTTTGCAACCAGGACAGTGAAATTGAAACTCATTTATTCTTTGCATGCTCTTATTCTCGGCTTGTTTGGGGCCGCTTGTTACAACTTCTAGGCTACTCTTGGACTGTGTCAGGCTGGGACGAGGAACTTAGATGGTGCACCAGCAATTTCAGAGGAACCAGTTCTAATGCACAAGTGAAGAAGATTGCATTAAGTGCATCTATCTATTACATATGGACTGAACGTAATGCTCGGCTATACAAGCAGCAGCAATGCTTTAGCATCGAACTAGTCAAGCAGATCTATGATGACATTAGCCTCAAATACTCAAATGCAGCGCTAGTTATTGATGACACTGCAACCAACAGACAGCTACTTGGGCGATGGCAACTTGACCCACAGTTTAGGCTTCGAACCTCGATCATGTGCTCTTGGAAGAAGCCTCCTACTGGCTGGTTTAAGCTCAATTCTGATGGCTCATTAAAAGACAACTCCGGAGGATATGGTGCAGTCATTAGGGATGATCAAGGCAAAGTCGTGGTTGTTTGTGCTGGCTCGAGTGTGGGTCAGTCTATTATTAAACATGAACTTCAAGGCGTAGCGGCAGGGCTGCACTTAGCCACGTCAAAAGGGTTCAAAAAGTTAGCAATTAGTACTGATTCCATCTTAGTGCGTGATTACCTGACGAAAGAGAGACAAATTGCATGGAATTTGAGACACGTCCTCAATGAGATCAGAAGACTACTGGCCACACTGGAAGAATTCACTATCAGCCACGAGTATAGAGAAACTAATAGAGTCGCGGACAGACTTGCTAGCCTTCACCCAAGCTCGGAATTTCTCGAAGTTACACCGAGCTCGTTTGCTCAAGATTTGAAAGACATTGTACATGAGGATAGATCAAACACTATTTACACTCGAATGTAACTTCACCTTCTTTTTTCAGGTTTGGGGATCCTAAATAACCCCCGCTCGCTTTCAAAAAAAAAAAAAAAAGTGAAAATATATATTATAAATTTTATGGTTAGACTCCGTCAAATTTGAATCAGTTTGGGGAAAAATTTAAACGTTGAGAGAGAGTTCTCCTCCAATCATTGAATTTGCCAAAACATGAAGTTTAGAGTTTTTATTTAAATGTGCATGAAGATGCCCGACTCATTTTTTTGATATTATCAACCTGTCTCATTGCTTTGAAAAATATAGAAAAATATTAAAGACATGAAATACATTATACATTTTTATTATATATATATATATATATTTAAAATTTTGGCGCTTGTATTGATCATTGATTTTGTTGGAAATGCCTTCAAAAATGCATTTCAACGATATTAAGTTTATCAAAATCTAATAACGATGTAGATAGTTATGATAATTTTCATTTTGCTAAAAGGAAAAGACAATATTTTCTCTCTCCACAAGATATACATTCCATCAACTTTTTCAAAAGTTTTTCATTATTTTTGCCCTTCTATATGTTTTGTATTTACAAATAAGTCATTATAGAAAATGAATCTCAATCCTAAACATTTTTTATCTCTAATACTTTTAATTTGAGTTTGTCCCAGTCAGCAATGAATAGTAATACACCATTCTGAATTGTAATATAGAAGATTGCACTACATGCTTATTACAATGTTTTTACCTTTTCATGGTTAGCTAAAGTCCCAGAATATGAAGACATATTTACGAATTTTTTCTTGAGCTTGGTTCGAAGCAAAGTATAAGAAGCAATCTGCTAATAACTCTGGTGTAAATACAAAAATAAAACCTAAGGTGTGTATACAAAAATTATGCATACCAACCTAACTTAATTTCATTTAAGAGTTTGTTTCAAATCATGTATTTATTGTATTCTTCTTCTATTTATTGTTCAATAAGCAAAGTGGGGTCATAGCAAATAACTACAAAAAAAAAAAAAAAAAAAAATGGAATTTGATAATTTAAGTAATAAAGATTTGATTGAGAATTATGAGTTTTCAAGAATGTTTTCTAATGTGTCCAAAAATCGTTCTCCTGTGAGTTTAACCTGCAAAACAATTGTTAGACTGTCAATGACCACCTTTTTGGTGGCCGAATGCACTCCGATGCTTAAGTCAGTAACTCTGTTGGAAGAAGGAAGTAAATCTGGACAAAACTCAGTTAAAGTTGCACACCTTTGTCGAAAGTTCTTTTTACCTTTTATAATGGTCATAGTTAATTCTCTGCGTGACTTAAGCATGTGAGGCACGACAGAATGAGATGTTTCTGTAACTGTCTCCTCCTTAATGGAGATACGTTCGTAGAGGCGTAGGTCCCTCCACGACTCTTTCTTGATGCAATGTTCTTCTTCTTTATGAGAGAACGTATAACGGGATTTAAGTTGGGCTTTGATTTGTCTAGGCCTGGATTTGGATCCCACTTACTCTTCCTTAGAGTTGGGCCTATTTCGGGCCTCTATAATTGTCCTCAATCCTTTTGGGCTTTATGAGTTGGCCCAATGGATCGAGCGATGTATTCTCGTGATGAGATTTTATGCCACGTGTACGACTGTGATGATCGGTCTATTTGATGTATCATCAGCTACTCCCCCCTTAGTTAGTGGGTATGTTCAAGTATCCACTAAGTGTGTGGCAGTTTCACTTTTCTATCACAGCATTACAGCTTGGTTAGTGCCCTTGTTATCTGTAACTGCTGTTTTCTCTCCGTTGTTCCATCCGCCTGTTCATTTTGGCGAAATTTCTGGGAATTCGTGAGGTTGTCACACTTTGCACGTTTTCCAAGAGTGGTCCCTTCGTTGCTCATTCCTATAAAAAGGAGAGGCTTGTGTATGCTCTTATTCCTTCTGCATCTTCTCGTTTTCTGGTTGTTAACCTTTTGATTTTTCGAATCCGTCCTATAGTTATGTCTAACTCCAAAGTTTTGGGTGGTGACGCTCTTGCCGTTTGCAAAGCTTTCTTTACGCCCAAGAAGGTGACACGCGTGACTCTAGACAGCATCCGTCACGACTACTCGTTGCCTGATGATTTGGAGATTGTTCTCCCCGGGGATGATGGCAGTCTTTGTCGTTCTCGGTCTGGATACATTGCTTTGTATTCAGGTATGTTCCATGCTGGTTTCAGGCTTCCAGCTCCTACCATCTGGGTGTATTTGAATTTGGTTGGAATTGTTCCGGCTCAATTTGTTCCGGCTCAATTTGTTCCTAATGGTTGGAAGGTATTGACTTCAACCTTGGTGAGAGCTGTTGTTGCTCGCATCCCTATGAATGTTAGGGTTTAGTGTGGACCCTAGTTACACTTTTCGTTTGCGTTCTCCTCCCTATTTCGAGGACCTGCGAGAGGAGTACGTGGATTGGTCGAGGTCCTGGTTTTATGCATCTCTTGCTTCTAACCAGTTTAAGTTCTGCGGGGATCAGGTTCTACGATCGTTCTGGGAGCCTATGAAGGTTCAGTTGTCACTGTCTTTGGAAGAGCGAGATTTTCGTCATCGATTTTGTGATCTTCCTCGAGTATCAGTAGAAGATTTACTTTCTTCGGATGTTGTTGTCCTTGGTGGTTTGCTTTCACCGGGTAGGGTAGGCATTGATTCTGAGATTACCGTTGCACACGTTGGCAATGTAAGAGTCCCTGCTTCTCCTTCTGCTCGAGATCCTAGGAACACTTATCCCATTGTTAAGAAAAATAAAGTTCCTAGGCCTCCTAGCCGTTCCAAGATCTCGACCATTAGTTTTGGTCGTGTCTCGAACAAGAAAAAGCTTGTTTCTGCAGTTCTTGACTTCGGCAGGACCCCTTCTCATCTTGCCTCTCTTTAGAAGGGGGTCGTGTTCGGATGATGACTCTTCTACTCACGAGGACGAAGAGGTGAATCGAGTCCTCGAGGTAAGTATGAATAAGGTTTTCTGCCCTCTGGATGATCATGAGAAAAGCTTGTTGCTATTTATGGCTTGCCGGATTCTTCCAGCCTCTCGATTGATGATTTGCGCATCATAAAAAATAAAATGCTTCAGATGGACACTTGGCTATCAACTAATCTGAAGGGTACTAATACTTTGGACGATTTTGATTATGATTTGTCAGTAGATGATCAAGTTGCTGCTCGTTCTTGAGATCACAAGCTTGTTGTTTCTTCTGTTGTGGCTGGTGTTTCAGGAGCTCGTGCTGCTCCTTCTACTACTCGCCCTTCTCCTTTCGGTTCTCGTCATGCTCTTCCTATCCTTGACGAAACCTTATGGCCCTCCGAGGCTGATGTTCAAGATAGTGCTCGTAACCTTATTAGCGGTTGTCACGGGGGTTTGGCTAATAAAGCTCCTATGTCCATGCGTCAACCATGTCATCATATTGTCGATGGCTTCCGGCTTCTTATGGAGGGGATAACACATCTTACTTATGTAGTCGTTATGGGGTCAGACAGTAAGGTATCTCGTGATCAGGCTGTTCATGTCGAGTGAAAGCTTTTGGGACACATTTTCGTTCTCTCTCATGTTTTTCATCGAATGGATTTGCGCTGAAGGCGCAGTGCGCGAAACATGAAAGGGCTGCGGATTTTACGCGGGAGCTGCTGAGGGAACTCGAGGCTACGCGTGATGCATTTGCTTCAGACCTTGAGACATCCCAAGTGGAATTGGCCAGTTGTGTTCCCATTTGGGTGTTGCTGAGAAAAAGTTGTCTAACCAAAAAGCTGAGCGTGATGAGGCTGTTCGCTCCACCAATGAGTGTTTTGATAAGCTGAAAGCTGCTACTGCTTGTATTATTGAGCTGAATTCCGAGTTTGTTGTGAGCAAATCGGCGGTCGCTTGTAAACTTGCTAATGTCGACAAAGAGTTAACGTCTACCCAAGCCGAGCTGTCGACTGTTAGGGAGAAGTTGAAGGCAGCAGAGGCCGCGGATTTTAAAAGAGTGGTTGAGGGTCGCCATGATTTTCTAGAAACGTTGGGTTTGAACATGTCCCCTTACCACAGCCTTACTGAGCAGAAGTTCGACGATGTCGAGGAAATTATTTCGGATTCGATGGTTGATCCGGATGTTGAGGAGCCTGCTGACCCTATGCTTCCTGAAGATGTTGTTCATGATAGTGATTCCTCTTAGTTGTCACTTTATTTTTTCTTTTTAAATTCTTCTTTTATAGAAGATAAATGGAAATTTGTTATTTCGCATCTTTGTGTTCCATATGTCTAGCTTGTTTAGCTTTTACTTATGACATTTATGGGAGATCTCCGACTTCTGTTGTCCAAATTTTGGTGGCTTCGATACTCGACATTTTAGTCCTACAGAAGCTTTTAGTTTACGAAATCTTGTTTCTCATTCGGATTACGATGTCGTACATTATAGTCGACGTAAAAGTTCGACTCTTATGTCCTGGTACTTTATTACTTTGTGGTTGATCAGGCCAGAAGTTTTTATGCATGCCTCGTTCGACCAGCATATTTGTTTGCTCGATAATCTAGCCATGCTAAGTGTGATAGCCTTATAAATGATACATTTTTAGCCCATAATTCTATATTTGTTATGTTATTTTATCTAATGAAGTATTCTCATTACTTGTATTATGTGTATAATGCAGAAATTCATGTATTAATCATCAAATATGCACAAAATGACACAATAAGGTTGAGTTCAACAACAAAGTCTATTGGGAGATAACACATGCATTACCAATGATTTTCAAGCCCAAGGTCCATAAAGTCAAACCCACAAAGCACCATCATCTATGGATCTCGAGAAAATTATTTAAAGATTCGGACATCTAGATGGCAACTTCATCCTAACCAAAAGGAATCTCTGCATATTCCACCATCCATTCTACAACATATTCCCTTATCTTTTTCTTTTTTTATTCTGCAATATTCTTTTATTTTTTCCTTATTCCACCATCCATTTTCCAACATATTTCCTTATGTTTTTCTTATTTTATTCCACCATATTTTTTTCCTTATTTTATTCCACCATCCATTCTACCATTTCACACCTCTTCATCTATAAATACCCCATGCTTGGAGTATACTTGAAGGAGGAAGAAAACCAAATAGTTGTAATTTAATTGAGAGAAGTTGTTGTATTTGTAAAATTTAGAATAATAAGTGGATGAAAGGCTTAGAGCTTATCATGTTTGGCTAACATCCCACCTCAGGGTGTGGGTGAGCACTTGGGAGGATAACTCCAAGATGGTTATCTTTTAGCTTAGTTTATTTCCAAATTTATTAATTAGAGAAACAAGTAGTTAGATTGATCTTGTAACTTGATTATGTCATGAACCAATGAGGTAAGTTAGATGGTTTGTGTTTCATCGTATGAATTAAATTCATGTTTTCTTCTTCTACTTCTTAAGTTACAGATTATATAAGTTTCTATCATTGCAATTTCTCTAACAAGCTCTATTATTAGTCTAAGTTTCATTTTGATTTGTTAGATATTTGGTGTTTCATATAAGTATGAATTTTTTGTATGCTTTTAAATCCACACTTGATTCTTAGATTACTAATATAATTAAAGCTTGAAATCAATTTGCTCATAAAGTCATATTCTCCATCCTAAGGTGAGATGAGAATCCACCTTAGGATATTTTAATGAATTTGGAATGATTAATCTAAGAGTGACCTAATGATGCCATCTAATCATGATGGTAAACCCAAAGCCCTAACTCTCACATTTAGGTTTTAATTTGCATTTTTATTTTAAACACTTCAACAATCACTTATTTTCTAACTAGGTTAAGTTTCAAAAAATATTTAAAGATTAGTTTTTTCGATTTAATAGTATTCCTTGTGAGATTCGACTCGTATTTGCCGTTATCTAACTCAATAGATAACCGTGCGCTTGCAGTATGATTTGAGATCGATCAAGTTTTTGGTACCGTTGCCGGGGCGAGCAAAGTAATATTAGTTTTAAAATCAATTTTAAATTCTTATCACTATTTTATTTTAGGTTCATTTTCATAGTTTAGGTACATTTGCATTGTTTTGATAACATTTGTAGTCTGGAAACTGTGTAACATTTTTATGTTTACATTTCTTAGACCAACTAATGTTTGTCGTTTTTTTTTTTATTTATCTGGTAAATGCACATGATCTGAACTTTCACAGACATCTTTTCATTTGTTCATTAGATCAAAGGTTAGTAAGAAACGAATTTTTGAAGTTGGACCTCTTGTTCTGAAATTTGACTGCTGCAGATGACTGATGTTTGGACTCATGTTTCTACTGATTGATAATTTTGTTTTGAGCCTTTCCAAATTATATCCTTTCTACATCTTGTCTAGTTTCTAGATCATCTTTTGGATTTAAATTTGGATTACCGGTTGAAAAAGATTATGAATTCTCGCAACATCTACACAATCTGGATAATATACTTTTTTTTTAGTTCACTTCAACTTTCAGTAACCTTCTAGCTGCCAAATGAAGTTTTAGAATTTTTCTAAAAAACATTTGGTTTATTATTAAACCATGAAAAGTTGAAAATCTGAATTTCATCAAGTATTGAACTCTGTACGATTTTTCAAAGTTGATCTATCGGTTCTGAAAATTTCTAGCAATACACTGTTTTGCCAAATTTGAATGATTTTCAAAACTTTTGTTATATATATTGTTTTCTGAAGCCATTAATCATTCTCCTATGGTGTAATTTTCAGGGTTTGTGCAAAAATGATACTTGGAGAAAAGCTTTGGTGAACTTAGTGAAAAATGGAGGATACTTTGATCATAATTATGACATTTTCTTTGTTTTCTTTGAGTGATTGTGAGGATTTAAATTTGTACTATTAAGTTGTAATAACTAAAATAGGGTCTAAGATACAATCGGAAGCAAAGTGAGGTACCTCTCTCAACCCACTTCGAATCTCCTGCAAGAAGTGTTTCTGAAATGGTTTTGAGTATTTAAATTTTTGCAAGATATCCAACTATGCTAAAGTACATAAGAGCGGACCTAGCTATTTGCAACTGAGTAGGATTTGATCACCTACCTCATCACTCCAATACGTTCAAACTTGGACAAATTTAATATAATGAACTCAAATAACTAGAGTCAATTAGAATTGTGTTCATGGGACCTCAGAAAATGAATAGATTGTGATTGAACTCTTTCGAACTAAGGCTGCTCTAGTACCAACTGGTATGCGCCGGTAAAAACCAATGTGATTGTACCACCATTTCTTATCTTTTCGCCTAGAGAGTGATGTTTCGACGGAGTTTTTCACAATTCTATTCTTATTTTTATTAGGAACACAGGGGTTCTTGAAAGTTATTAAATGACAACTAAATATAGTAAGAAATCCTTGGATCTTAAATACACCCTTCAAAGGCTTAGCCACTTCTAATATATTAAAACAGAGTAAAACCTGGCTAGCTCGCATCTCTGCCTAGTGTGGTGGTCTAAGAAATTTTAAGTAATAAGCTACCTCTTACTTATAAGACATATGGGAAAATCTAACTAGGGTGAGAATTGATTTTGAAATGTTCAAAGTCATTCTCCATTTCAATTAGATTGAGTTTTAAAAATCAATTGTCCCTTGCACTTAATTGAAGATAATCAACTTGTTGTTTGCTAGATACATAGATAGGAATTGATTGAGTCTTGTTTGTGTGTCATGATTAGTGTCCCCCTTTAGGTACATTTGCATATTGTATTTATTTTAGGTCATATCATCTAAGGTTGCATATGATTTTAGTCATTTAAACAAACAAAGTTTAAAAAAAAATTCAGAGTTTTTTTATTTAAAAAAAAATCCAATCAAGATTGATTCAAGTTCAGTGTCAAGGAGGTTATCTTGTGTTAGGAGCCATTCAATTATGAATTTTCATTGGGAAGATGACGACAATGCTGAGGTAAATTACTTTGCCTCGGTAAACCAAAGTCAATCCTTAAAATCAAGTTTTGATTATTCCAATCATTTTTCACAAAATGAATATGGAAACCATCCACCTTGGAACCAACACCAACCCAATTGCGGTTATGAACATTTTACGTCACACCATCCTTTGATCCCCAATATGTGCACAGGGGCGGATTTAGGATTACAGACAAAGGGGGGCAAACAATACACAACTATTTTACTATACAATTAGACAAATATACATGGCATGATTAATTCGGCTATAGCTAGCAAATGAAGAGCTTACCTTTTTGAATTGGAGAAAACAGAATTAAGCATGGTGGTATAAGATGAGAGTTGGCGAGAAACATATCTCTGCTTTCTTTCTAACTTTTTGGCATTGAGGCAAACATAACAGTACAATCTAAGTCCAAGTAGTATTAGTAGCAGTAGCCTAGGTAGTGTCTATTCTCTGGACTAGACTGGATGGAGAGCTTTCTCCTTTTGGGCTAGCTCAAACGAAGCAGACAAACAACAACTTTTGAAATCTTAAATTTAGAATTGTTTAATCTAAAATAAAGAGATTAAATAGATAGAAATAAAAAAAAATCTTTGAAATGTATAATTTTCCTTTCCCCAATCCCCAACTCAATTAATGGTGGGAATTAAAATAGAGAGAAATTAAAAAAAGAAAAAGAGAGATGGTGGGTGAATAGATGGGAATTAGAAAAGGAGAGAGAAAGATATGGAGTAGGATTGGGATTGGTGAATGTGGAGTTTAAAAAATAAAAAACAATACCCTTTATTTTAAAATGATCTGGAGGTAATAGTCAAGATTGTATATAAAGAGGGTCAATCTAAAAATTTAAAGGGGGGCAAGATATAGCATACAAGTGACTTAATGAGATTTTTCAAAAATATAAGGGGGTCAATTGACCCCCTTATCCAACACATACATCTGCCACTGTATGTGCATAACAATAACCTTTACCTTAGTTGTCCTACAATGCCTTCGGTAGAGACCAATCTATACCACGTTATGCAAAATATGCAATCCACATCATCTTCATATCCAATTAGCTCATGGGAAAAAACTAACATTTCTCCTTCATTCCAAGAGATCCTAAATCAATATATGCAATCCTTAAGTCATTCCACATGAGAGATAGAACAAAGTCAGTAGGCCACTGACCAAC
This sequence comes from Berberis vulgaris, assembly GCA_963556465.1. Lineage (NCBI taxonomy): Eukaryota > Viridiplantae > Streptophyta > Magnoliopsida > Ranunculales > Berberidaceae > Berberis > Berberis vulgaris. The sequence goes on from OY747132.1 coordinate 65,686,430, forward strand.
TTTTGTCTTAAATTTGGGATTTAAGGTTTTAAAATGATGCATTGATGAATGTTGGGGATGAATGTGAAGAAAGTCTATTAGAGGAGAGTGAGAGATTTGATGAATTATGCCACATTGATATACTTATATCAGCCCCTCATACTCCCCAGGTAGAACAATATTGGTAGATAAAACATGTAAGACAATGTGATGAGGCGGGATTGCGGGTGAATCATGAGTGTTGTGTTCAAGATAAAATTAGTCATGACGATTCTATACCTAACCCTGTGCTTATTGATGTAAATCCTTTGTACACACAAGATGTTGACATAAGTGATTATTCAATTAAATTGTCATGTGACTCTTGTGATAATTTGACCTTTGTTGGAACATCCATGTCCAATACAAAGGTGAAACCTGAGAAATTTGTTAACATTCTCCCCAATATTAGAAAGTTCCTCGAGCTTAGACTTGAATTGCATGTTTCAAAAACCTTGGAGGATTATTTTGTGAAATGTAAAACAAATTGTGAATAACTTGAAGAAGACGATGACCTATCCATGCCTGATCGATGGCCTCTCCTAGAACACCAAATTGATTTTACTCCTTTTGAAAAATTGAACTTGGATCATTCTTTTGAGGAAACATTTCTGAGCTAAAGATAAAATTTAATTTTGAGAAGTTTCCTTGGATTCACTTGTGGGGCATGTCAAATCAATTGCATCTTATTGTCCTGTATAATCATGTTTGGTATGACCCACAAATTTTTAGGTTGTTATTGTATGATTTATTGTTAGACTGAGATATTAGTGTATTTATTAGGTCAATTGAATTAAAAAAAAAAATCACTTGACTTTGATTTGATTGGTGCCTACTTTTGGATCTTAACAAAAGTCATTTGAGCTCTCATGTCGTTTAATGGTATACCCTTTCCATTTATATTTATTATTGTTTCTCACTTGTTCATGGTCGACACACGATATCTTATTTTAGAACATTGAGAACAATGTATGATTTAGGTTTGGGGGGGGGGGGGGGGGGGGGGGGGAGAGCGATATTTCAAAAATTATATCTCATTTGAAAATGGGTTGTCCAATTAATTGAGTCCATAAAAAAATTTGTCGTTTTTCATCTTTATAACCCGAGTACTTATCCATGATGAGATTAAGTTCCATAAATCTAGTTACAAAGGCATCTGAGTGTAAGATCTGAAACTTTGAAAGTTAGTAGTTTGTCAATATTAGACAATAGTTTGTACTACTTATAAGCTAGGTGTTTTCTAAGAGTTTGCATTGAGAGTTGTGTTTTAGCTTCGATGTTCTTATTTAAAGTTGAATAGTGGATTAGTTATCTGATGAACATGAGAATAATAGTGGGACTTGAACCCTGTGAGAATTTTTAGCATTTCTCCTTTCTGAGAGTTATAAGCTAATTTTGAACGTCGTGAGTCTTACATTATCTTGTTGCACGATCTCTATAATTCTTTGTTGTCAAAAACTGAGAATAAAACATCAATGTTGAATCATATCACTACAATACATTCTGAAATTCACCCGAGGCATAAAAATCATGTTATTCTTGGGAAAAGAAGAAAAGTCATTATTTGTTTAGATTGAACTTTTAACCTTCCTATGTATTGTTTAACCTTATAGCCAGTTTAAAGCCTATCATATTAACAATTTTATTGTTAACCCACTAATTGATAACCCCAAAATAATCCAATTATATTTTTCTGACCCTTGTACTTTTGAGAAAGGTTGGAGATGAATCACCATAATAGATAGGTACACACTTTTTAGTGCCAAAACGAGGAGAAGAAACCTCACATTCCATTACCATTTTGTACAAGGCTTCAAAAAAAAAAAAAAAACACAAGTAGCCCTTGTTTTCCACATCTATGAAAATGTGGAGCTCTTTAATAGAAAAGAAGGTGTTAAGCCAGTCCATGAAGTTCAACGCTTATAGAATACCTCTAACCTTATCAAATGTAATTTTATTTGTCCTTAACCTTCAATGTCACCATTTCATAAGCCCCGTTACAACCTAGTCAAAATCTTTTGATTCTTTGGAAAATATGGCCGAAGTGTGGAGGGTGAATTAAGAAATACTATGTTGAATGAATCAACATCCTCAGCGAATGATATTCTTTTTTAAGATCATATTTATTATATTCTCGAATTTCGATATTTTGTCTAATATGTGAACTATCTCTTATTAATTGTTTCATCTTATTCACATACATTTGAGAGAAAATAGTCAAATCTCTGAGTGATTTCATTATGAGTTATTACATACCTTGTGAGATTTGAAGCTGAAGCAAATTTTCTAGAATGTGATCTAGATATATGTCCATTTTTACACTGAAATTTGCAACAAAGAAGATATCCAAACTCTTTATATAAACTTGAATGAATAATTCTTATGTCTTTTGAATAGTGTTTACCGAAGTCACTTATCGACTTAATGTTGATCAAGAAGTTATAGGAATACATCTCATGAGGCTTACGCATTCAAGTAGGAACTCTCTGAGGTTAAATAAGGAAAGATTTATTTTTGTCTAAATTTTTTAGTCTGAGTCCCTAGTATCACTAATGTTTGTGGATATCATTTCTGGACACCCTCACGAGACTGCAACTCATCCACTAGGATAAACGTAGAGGTTTAAATTCTTATTACATATGCTAAATGTAATCGTGATTTCTACGAAAGTGAGTTAGTTTTTACAGAAAATGACTTTTAAGGCCTACTTTTTCACAAAATAGACAATTTTGATACCGTAGGTAATGTAATGGTTAATTTGTGCATACTTTTATAATTTTATGACTAACAATGACTATTTCATTAACCCATGTTAACCCATAAACTTATATGACATATTTACCCTTCCTGAGCAAATAAAAAACCTAATTTTATACTTTCAATAATAACTCTTTCATTAATGATTATAATTTTATTTTTTTCTTATTTTTACTTTTTTTAGCTCTTAACCCCTCCCACCCCATTAATCATTATTGTTTTTTTGTTAATTTTTATTTTTTTATGTTATTTTGTTCTTTAATTGCAGTTTGAGCAATTATTTTATGACATTTGTTAGCTAAAAATGGTTGCATTAATATTTTCTAGTTGGCATTTTTTTCTTGAATGTTTTCTCACTATGAATGTGTTTGATATGACTGGTTGTGAATGTGTATCTAAGTTTGAAGAGCAATTTTTTTTCAATTAATGGTTGCTTAAATTCTCTGTCACTATTTAATTTACATAAAATTATCTTATTCAATATTGATTCACATTTTACCTCTAAGGCTATGATCATGCTCAGTGATATATAGCTTGTGACTAAATAGCAACAGAGAATAAAATATATTACTTTACAGGTACCCATGCATTAAAGAATAGGAAATCAAATTTTGATTTGGGAAAATTGATCTTATTAACTACATTATTGAATAAGAAACAATGATAATTAAAACCAAATTTCTAATCAAGAAAGGTAATGCACAGGTGCGTGTAAATTTTTATAATCAAATTTATGACAAGTTAATCAAATTGATTTTATTAAATATTTAAAACCAAATTTCTAATAATCATTAACTACATTATGAAAAGTTTACCAAACCTTATCATAATAATTTGATTAACTTGTAAGTCAATGAAAACTTATAAATTCTTATAATTTATTGTTCATAATTATAATCATCAATATCGATACCTACCAACGACATGGGGTGGGAGGGGTTAAGGGTAAAAAAAAAAGAATCATTAATAAAAGAGTCATTATTGGTCATAAAAGTATAAATTAGGTTTTCTAATTGTTTATGAAAGGTAAAGATGTCATATAACTTTATGAGTTAACCTGAATTAATAAAAAGAGTCCATGTTAGTCATAAGTATAAAAGTAGGCACAAATAAGTCATTACATCAACTACGATACCTAAATGGTCTATTTTGTGAAGAAGTAGACCTTAAAAGTCATTTTTCGTAGTTTTTATTCTTCTTTTGCTCGAGGACTAGCAAAATGTAGGTTTGGAGGGATTTGATAGCCTTATAAATGATACATTTTAAGCTCCTAATTCTATATTTGTTATGTTATATTATCTAATAAATTATTTTCATTACGTGTATTTTGTGTATAATGCAGAAATTCAAGTATTAATCATCAAATATGCACAAAATGACACAATAATTCTAAGTTCAACAACAATGTCCATTGAAAGATAACACATGCAATACCAATGATTTTCAAGCCCAAGGTCCATAAAGTCAAGCCCACAAAGCACTATCATTTACGGATCTCGAGAAAATTATTTAAAGATTTGGACATCCACATGGCAACTTGATCCTGACCAAAGGAATCTCTACATATTCCACCATCCATTCTCCAACATATTCCCTTATCTTTTTCTTATTTTATTCTGCCATATTTTTTTTATCTTTTCCTTATTCTACCATCCATTTTCCAATATAGTCCCTTATCTTTTCCTTAATTTATTCCACCATATTTTTTCCTTATTTTATTCCACCATCTCACACATCTTCACCTATAAATACCCCATGCTTGGAGTATACTTGAATGAGAAAGAAAAACCAAAGAGTTGTAATTAAATTGAAAGAAGTTGTAGTATTTGTAGAGTTTAGAATAATAAGTGGAGGAAAGGCCTAGAGCTTACCATGTTTGGCTAACATCCCACCTTAGGGTGTGGATGAGCCCATGGGAGGATAACTCTAAGATGGTTCTCTTTTAGCTTAGTTTATTTTCAAGTTTATGTATTAGAGAAACAATTAGTTAGATTGATTTTGTAACTTGATTATGTCATGAACCAATGAGATAAGTTAGATGTTTTGTGTTTCATCATATGAATACAATTCATGATTTCTTCTTCTACTTCTTAAGTTCAAGATTAGATAAGTTTTTATCATTGCAATTTCCCTAACTAGCTCCTACTGATAATGTTTACATATTATTAGTCTAAGTTTCAATTTGATTTGTTAGATATTTGATGTTTCATTTAAGTATGGATTCCTTGTATGCTTTTAAATCCACACTTGATTCTTAAATTACTAACATAATTAAAGTTTGAAATCAATTTGCTCATAAATCCATATTCTCCATCCTAAGGTGAGATGAGAATCTACCTTAGGATGTGTTAATGAATTTGGAATGATTAATCTAAGAATGGCCTAATGGTGCCATCTAATCATGATGGTAAACCCAAAGCCCTAACTCTCACATTTAGGTTTTAATTTACATTTTTATTTTAAACACTTCAACAATCACTTCTTTTCTAACTAGGTTAAGTTTCAAAAGAGATTTAAAGATTAGTTTTTCCGATTTTATAGCTCTCTTTGTGGGATTCTACCCGTATTTGTCGTTATCTAACTCAATATATAATCGTGCGCTTGCAGTATGATTTGAGATCTATCAGAGTGTTCTCTCGAGTCTTTTTTTATCTGACTTTTGTCCTGATCGTATTTTTTTGTTTCAAAATTGAGAGCGAAAGACTTTATTGATAGTATCTTTTCAAGTGCTCTACATTCCATGGTCGAGGTATCGTTTCTCCCTCTTTGTCTTCCAACCAGTATGTTCATGATCTATTGATTTTTGTCACTCGATAAGGTCCTTTCCAGTTTGGGTTAAGCTTGCCAGCATCGAGCTTTTTTGTGTTTAATTGAACCTTTCGTAACACCTAGTCTCTGACGTTGAAGTTTTGGATCGGTACCTTCTTGTTATAGTACCCTACCATGCGTTATTGGTATGCTGCTGTTATAATCGAGGTTGGTTTTCATTTTTCTTCGAGGAGATCTAGCTCGATTCTTAATGCTTCAAATTTGTCCTCGACATAGAATTTTTCGGTTCGAAATGTTGGCATCCCGACCTCCACGGGTATGATCACTTCTGACCCGTAAGCAATTGTGAAAGGTGTTTCTCCTATTGGAATTTGTTTTGTTGTCCTGTATGCCCAAAGGACACCAGGTAATTCGAACGTCCATAGTTCTTTCACTGCCTCAAATCTTCTTTTGATTGCCTCTAAAATTGTTTTGTTAGTGACTTCGGCTTGCTTGTTTGCTTGCGTGTGAGCTGGTACGGAGAAGTGTTGTTGGATATTCATGCTCTTGCATAACTCCCTGACCATTTTTCCTTCAAACTACTTCCCGTTGTCAGTAACAATTACTTGGGATTCCGAATTTGCAAATGATGTATCTCCAGATAAAATGTCTCAACTTGTATTTCCCCTATTTTTATAAGGGGTTCTACTTCAACCCATTTGGTGAAGTAATCTACTACTACAAGGAGAAATTTCTTTTTGTCGGACGATGTGAGTTGTCCTACAATTTTCATTCCCCATTGTGCGAACGTCCATGGGCTACTCATTAGAGTCAGATTTTGTCCCGACATGTGAGTGTATGGGGCGAATCTTTGGCACTTGTCGCATCTACGAACTAGCTTCTGAGTGTACGCCTGCATCGTTGGCTAATAATACCCTAATGTTAGAGCTTTATGGGCCAATGTTTTTCCCCATGGGTGATTCTCACATGTGTCGGGGTATATTTCCTCTAGGACATATTCGACATCTCCTAGTGTAAGGCATCTCAACAAAGGGTTCGTGGCAAACCTCCTATACAATTTGTCATTTATCATCGTATATCTGGCTGCCCGATTTTGTAATTTCCTGGTTTCCATCTTGTCTATTGGGAGTTCTTCGTTTAAAATGTACACCAGGATTGGAGTCATCCAATTAACACCTTGGTTTACGGCGCATGTTTCTTTTGGCTGATTTTTCAGTATGGAGCTACTTTGCGTCATGACAAGTGGATTGCCATTATCGTTTGTCATTGAGGCTTCTTTAGCTAGCTCGTCTGCTCTTTTATTTTCTGTTCGTGCACATTGTCGGATGGTGGCGTTTCGGAAGCCTTCTATTAGTTATGTGGTTCTCTGGTGGTAGACTTTCATTTGAGCGTCTTTCGCTTGAAACTCGCCGCTTAGTTGATTGACCACCAGCCTGGAATCCGTAAGGACGTTAATGTCTCTTATTCCAAGGTGTTTTGCTAACTGTAGCCCTGCTATCACAGCTTCGTACTCGGCTTCATTATTGGAGGCTTCAAAACTGAATTTTTTTGCCTTTTCCAATGCGATGCCTTCCGAGTTATAAGACTATTCTGACTCTGCTTCCTAATTTATTAGATGCCTCGTCACAACAAAGGATCCATCCTTTAGGGATCTGTCTAGGCTGTTTTGTTTTGCTTTTCATGTCCTCGGGTTGGTTGTTGCTTTCTGTGAACTCGGCGATAAAATCTGCTAATGCTTGAGCTTTGATAGCAGTTCTAGGAGCATAAGTATGTCAAACTGTCCGAGTTCTATTGCCCATTTTACCATTCTTTTCGATAAGTCTGGCTTGTGTAATATTGACCGAAGCGGTTGTTCGGTCATGACCGTGATCTGGTGTGCTTGGAAGTATGGTCGCAATTTCCTTGATGACACGATCAGAGCGAGCGCCAGTTTCTCTTGGGCCAGGTAGTTGATATTTGCATCTGCGAGTGTTTTGCTGATGTAGTACACTGGTTTCTATACCTTTTTTTCTTCTCGTATTAGTGTTGAACTCACAGTGTGATTAGACACAGACAGGTACAAATACAATGTTTATCCTGTGTTTGGTTTTGTTAGCGGCTTCGTACTTCCCATGTATGTCTTAAGGTTTTGAAAGGCTCTTTCGCATTCGTCATTCCATTTGAATGTCTTGTTCCCCTTTAAGATCTTGAAGAAAGTCAGACACTTGTCTGATGACTTGGAAATAAATCTGTTTAGAGTTGCTATCCTCCCGTTAAGACTTTGAACACCTTTGATGTTTGTCAGTGACTGCATGTTGAGAAGCGCTTGTATCTGGTTTGGATCGGCTTCAATTCCTCGCTGGTTGACCATATACCCGAGGAACTTCTTTGATTCCACTCCAAATGTGCATTTATCTGGGTTTAGCTTCATCTTGTACTTTCGAAGCTGTGCGAAAGCCTGTTCGAGGTCCGCGACATGATCTTTTCTATGTGAGCTTTTGACGAGCATATCATCGATGTAAACATCCATTGTTTTGCCGATCTGATCTCTGAACATTCTGTTTACTAGCCGTTGATACATTGTTCTTGCGTTCTTCAACCTGAACAACATTACTCGATAACAATCCATCCCATTTTCTGTTATGAAAGATTTTTTTTCTTGGTCAAGGGGGGGTACATTTGTATTTGGTTATACCCGGAGTACGCATCCATGAAGCTCAACATCTCGTGCCCGGCAGTTGCGTCCACTATTTAGTCTATTCGCGGGAGTGGAAAGTTATCTTTGGGACAGATTTAAGTTTGTGTAATCCATGCACACCCTCTATTTCCCGTTCTTCTTTTTTACTAGCACCGTGTTTGCCAGCCAATCTGGATAATGAGCTTCCCTTATCATTCTTGCGTTGAGCAGTCGGTGTACTTCTTCGTTTATTGCATGATTGCACTCAGAGGCCACCGATCTTCTTTTTGTCAAACCAATTTCTTGTCTGGATCACTTGTAACTTGTGGGAAATGATTGATGGATCTATTCCCACCATATTTTTCATTGTCCATGTGAAAACATCTTGGTTATCTCTTAGCAGTTGGATCAGCTTCATGGCGAGTTCAGGTTGGATTTTTGTGCCGATTCGGACTGTCATTTTAGTTTCATTGCCTAAATAGACCTCGACCGTTTCTTCTGTCGGTTGCCCGGTGTTGGGTTGATCTCGCGGACTGGTTGGAGCCATGTTGTTTTGGAGAATCCGAACTTGTTTCATTAGATCGCTATGATGACTTTTCCAGTCATCACGAAGGAGTTTTTATAAAAGCAAAATGGCACTCCCGGACTGCTAGTTGGTCCCCTTTTATTCTTCCAACGCTGTTATCAGTGTGGTACTTCACACATTGGTGCATTGTGGAGGATACTACACCCATCTTGTGTATCTATGGTCTCCCGAGTCGCGTGATGTATGCAGCGGAAGCTTCGGCGACGAGAAAATTTGTCATTAGCACTCGTTGCTTCCCTAGTTCTCCTGCTTCGACTAGTAATCGGATCATTCCTAGTGGGTTGCATTGTTCCCTACTAAATCTTACCATAGACTGATCTCTTGGTGAGAGCGTCTCAGTAGTGAACTGCATCCTTCTGAAAGCTATTAGGTATAATAGGTTTGCTGAGCTGTAGGTATCGATCAATACTCTTTTGATTTCTCATTTTGCTATCATGACCGAAATCACTAAAGCATCGTTGTGTGGGAAATTAACTCCATCAGCATCCTCGTTTGAGAAGGTTAGAGTCTTTTGCATTGTCTTTGCGCGTTGTGCGAATGGTTCCTGAAATTTGATTTTTGTGTGTAAGTCCCTGACTATGCGCTTTCTGGATCTATTGGATTGCTCTTTTTCTCCGCATGTGCCATGGAAGACGTAGATTGTTTCCTACGCTTGCTTCTTTGAAATGATTGTTTCTACTCTTGAGTTTGGCGAACTCTTTGAGTCGTCCCTGTCTGATATGGCGTTCAATTTTGTCTCTTAGGCTGCGACAATCTTTGGTATCGTGGTCGTAGTCATTGTGGAAGAGACAATGTATGCCCTTGTTCTGCTTCTCCGAATTTCCTCTCATATTTGGCGGCCATTTGACATCTTCTCTTTTTTCCATCGCTTAATGGATCTCGCTTCGACTTGTTGTCAAGGCCGAGAATGTTTCTTTCATATTTGGGCATTTTTTGATTGCACTTGGAGCTGTTGTTAGCCCGATGTTTCTTAAGTTGGACGATTTCTTCTTGAAAGTTGTTGCTTGTCAGTTTTTGATGATCCTATCTATCATTTCGATCACGCTGCCCATCTGAGCCATAAGCGTCTCCACTCGGGGGATTCGAGGGGATTTCCCATGATGTCAGAGATGTCTGAACTATTACCTACTAGAGTTTTCTTTCGATAAGTATAATTGTCTCGATAGTTGTCTTTGGATCAGTATTGGGCAACATGTTGTATCTGTCATTGTCAAACTAAAGTTTTGTAGAGTACTCCATTGACCTTCTATCAGGTTGTGTGATCTTTGTCACTGAATCTTAATTTTTAGGAAAAAAGGAAACTCGTCATTCCCCACGGATGGCGCCAAACTGATGCATCCAAAAATCGTCCTTCTGTGAGTTTGACCTGCAAAACAATTGTTAGATTGCCAAAGACCACCTTTTTTGTGGCTAAATGCACTCCGATGCTTAAGTCAGTAACTTTGTTGAAAGAAGAAAGTAAATCTGAACAAAACTTAGTTAAAGTTGCATACCTTTATCGAAAGTTCTCTTTACCTTTTATAATGGTCGTAGTTAATTCTCTGTGTGACTTAAGCATATGAGGCGCAACGGAAAGAGATGTTTTTGTAACAGTCTTCTTCTTAATGGTGATGCGTTCGTGGAGAAGTAAGTCCATCTATGGCTCTTTCTTGGTGCAACGTTCTTCTTCTTTATGAGAAAACGTATAACAGGCTTTGAGTTGGGATTTGGATTTTTTGGGCTTGAATTTGGATCCCGCTTACGCTTCCATAAAGGTGGGCCTATTTCGGGCCTCTATAATTGTCCTCAATCCTTTTGGGCTTTATGAGTTGGCCCACTGGATTGGGCGTTGTATTCTCATGATGAGGTTTTATGCCATGTGTACGGCTGTGATGATCGATCTATTTTGATGTATCATCACTTTCTTTAAATTTTCAAATCTCTATGTTCATCATTAACTTGTTTTTAGTTTCAGCAAGATGGTGGCATTTGCAAAAATGTTGAATATTTTTCTTTGACGGTTTTCTCGCATATGTTGTTGATGAATGGAGCCATTCTTTTGGCATGAAACTGATGTAAAGTATTGGTTTCTGTTAACTTTCCTAATATCCATTATCACATCCAATATCATCAACAACATCATCACACTACAAAAAAAAGCTTCAATAGCTACAGATACTAGCGACGGTAAATACCGTCGCTAATTAAAATATTTACGATGGCAAAAAATCGTCGCTAATGTTTTTGATAGCTTACTCAACCCATAATCATAAAAAACCGTCGCTAATTATTTTGCGATGACACAAAACAGTCGATAATTGTTTTTTTGAAAAAAAATTTATACACAAAAACATTTAGCTACGGCAAAAAGTCGTGGCTAAGTTTTACAAAGATTTTTTTATTAGCGACGGCAAAAAACCGTGGCTAATTCTTTTTTGAAAAACAATTATACACAAAAACATTTAGCTACGACAAAAAACCGTCGCTAAGTTTTACAAACATTTTTTTTATTAGCGACGGCAAAAAATCGTCGCTAATTGTTTTTTAAAAATAATTATACACAAAAACATTTAGCTACGATAAAAAACCGTCGCTAAGTCTTACAAAGATTTTTTTTATTAGTGACGGCAAAAAACCGTCGCTAATTGATTTTTTTTGAAAAAAAAAATATACACAAAAACATTTAGCTACGGCAAAAAACCGTCGCTAATTGATTTTTTTGAAAAAACAAATTATACACAAAATTATTTAGCTACGGCAAAAAACCGTCGCTAAGTTTTACAAAGATATTTTTATTAGCTACGGCAAAAAACCTCGCTAATTGATTTTCTTGAAAAAAAAATTATACACAAAAATAAAACCTCATCTCAACCGTTAATAACACCCAAAAACTTTAGCTCAATCCAACGCACAAAACCAAACCATGTCACCGATCCACGTGAAACCAACTCAACCAATCCCCTTCAATTACCTCTCTCTATATAAACCAAAAATTTTCTCTACCAACCGACTCAACCAAAAATTTTCTCTCAACCCGCAGAGAAGAAACCCACAGAGTAGAAGTATGTCGTGGCAGAGAAGACCCCAGCAGCAGAGAAGACACCCATCCCGGCCACCTCCCTCTCCCCTCCCTTCCCCGCCTTTCCCTAGCTGCAAGAGATCTCAGATCTCAGATATTCTATAGATCGAATAATTTTTTTTTTTTATGGTTTTATGTAATTTTTGAATGGATTCTTTGTAATTTTTGTATGATATTCTAGAGATTCTGTGTAATTTTTGTTATAATTTTGATCAATTAAGTCTCCTGTCATATTTTTGATCAATTAAGTTTAGTTGTGGTAGTTTCTATTAATTTTCAGAATGGAAAAATCATTAAGAGCTAATTTCATTATAAAAAATGAATTTTCATTTGTAATTTGTAATTTGCAACAAAGCTGTCCCTAAATAGCCACGGCAAATACCGTGGCTGTTTTGTCAATTGGATTTGCAATTTAGCGACGGCAAAAATCGTCGCTATTTTTCAATTTGCGACAGCCTTAGCCGAAATTTTAAACAGCTTTAGCGACAAAAAATTTCGAGTTAGCGACGGTTTTTAGCCCTTGCGAATTAGCTACGGGATAATTTACCGTTGCTGATTCAAATAGCGACGATTAAAATAGCTACGGTTGCTAATTGCTAATTCATTTTAACTACGATTTTTTAACAATTAGCAACGATTTTTAGCCGTTGCTGAATTGACTTTTTTTTATAATGTCAGCATTATTACTGTTAGTCATGTTTGGTATTTCACTTGTTGCAGATATCAGTGAGTTGAACCTTTCTAAAACAACTACCATATCATTTCCTAATGGTAAGGATGACCTGATGAAATTAGATGTTACTATCCGCCCGATGGACGATATTATGTGCAAGTATTATGGCAGCTGCCAGTTTTGGTTGACTGTGGATTAAAAATCTATGCTACAGTAATTTACTATTTCCATTTACCTTCATGGAAGTTATGCAGTTGTATGTCATGCCTGATTTACGTGGATGGGTTTGTTTCTTGTTGGAAACATAATTTTGCTGGAAATTTATTTCTTGTAACAGAGATTGTATATTTGTGTTTACTTTTCAAGTCTCTCCTGTATACCATCATGAAGTGCCAAAAGTAAAGTGTAAGACTAAGGTAAACTTCATGAGTAGAATCATTTTCTTTTATGTTAGTCCACATTCCTCTTGATTGTTTTATTTGGTAAGGTTATCCTTTTTATTAATAAAATGATTTCCAACCTGCAGGTTTACTACCCTAACATCGATTTAGATGGAAACGTTTGTCTTAACATTCTTTGTGGGGACTAGAAAATGTCCTCAGTGTAAACACCATTATTTATGGGTTGAATCATCTTTTCATGGTAATTTATTCATCCACATCGTTTGCTTATTTACTTATTCAATTCTTGTCACTTAGAACACTGCTGTGGTTCAAACTTTATCGATACATGTATCATAATTAGTTTTTAAATGATTAAAATGCTGACATCCCTTTTGCAAGAAACTTTTTCTCTGAAGTGCTTTCCTTTTCATCCTTGAGATCATCTTGGCTTTTTCGGCGTTTCTTGATGATTTATTGACCCTAATCATCTTGTGTGAGTAGCAACCCAATCATGAGGATCCCCTCAACCATGTTGCAGTTGCAGTGTTGTGAGATGACCCCAAGATGTTCGCATCCAATGTGAGAAGAGCCATTTGGAGCACAGACTTCCTTTCCACGATGCATGTAATGTTTGATGCATCTGTAGGCAAGCAAGGGTGTAACCTCTCTGCCTAAAGGTAAAAATGGCTATGTACTTTTGTGCAAATATTATTGGTGGTCTTTCTACTTTCTTTTCCAAAATTAAGGGGAATGATTTCTATGAAGCCAAGCATCTGGAATTCACAGAAAGTAGTGTGTGCTGCTGTAACTTATATGGGTCTGATATAAATATTGTTTTTGCTGAACAAAGGGAAGATTTGGTGTTAAGACATGACTTTGAAAGAATGGTCTTATATGTTTGTAGCATCTTGTGTTTGCATTTTCTCAGAACAATTTTTCTGAGGGCTGGTAATCAAATTCAGTTTTGATTGATCAGGATAATCTGTTCCGGTCCTGACAACGAGCTCAACTGAAAAAGTATTTCTGGACAGATATGCATCCAGTTTTAATGTTTGAGGTGAGCTTTCATCAACAAAATCCTTAATTGATAATTTGGTTTTGATCTAAGCTAACCCCAATAGGTTAATAGTTAATGGTTGGTTATACTTATTATGGTTTAGGCACTACATCAAATTGACATTTTTGTAACAACCCCCAAAACAATATCACTTTTGAAGTGTAACAGTCCACCTAACAATTTTACACATTTTCACAAACAAAATGATACAATAATTGTATCACCATGAAGAGTATGGTTATAAAAGTAATGCTATTCATGGTGATCCAACTTATTGTATCATTTTTTTTTTATTAATGTTTTTCATTTTTTTTTACTAAATTTAGTTATGACTTGAAATTGTTTGGTGAATTGTAACATCTCAAAAATGATATTGTTTTGAGAGTTGTTACAAAATTGCCAATTTGGTGTAGTGAGGTGTTATTATTGAAGTTGGCTGAAACATGTTTGTTGTTTTTGGTTGATTGCAGGGCAGAACATCAGGAAGCTTGTCGAAGATGGTTTCATCATCAAGAAACCAACCAAGATTCACTCTCGATCTCGTGATCGCAGGATGAAGGAGGCCAAGAGGAAGGGTCGTCACTCTGGATGTGGTATGTTCAAAAACTAAAACCACCTTGTGATTCATTGATGAATGCCTTTATGACACTTTTAACTCCTGAGCCCTGAACTGATACACAGAAAGATACTTCTCTATCCGTTGCTTTGTTTTCTAGATAAAGCATTCTCTTCAAGTATAAAATTATCAACTCAAGTATATTTAGCTGTCAAAACTCATCAAAATGAGCATGTCATTCATTTGAATTTCAAATGCTTGTTGTAGGACTAGAACATAACTTATGTAAGATGTGCTCTTCGCTCTTCTCTACTCTTGGAAAAAAGATTCTCATAACCATCACCTTACCCTTACCGACCCTGCCCAAGAAATACAGGTGTGAGTTTAGATTGTCCATACATGCCATTTGGTTGGTTGGAAACTAGTATCAAATCATAGGGCTAATGATAGTTGAGAATAGAATGCATTCAAACATTGACTGTTCAGGCTTCAGACTAGGGTTAAAATTGACAAATAATGGTAACTAGTATCAAATCATGTGGTGGTTCTTTCACTTTTTTGTTGGACAAATAATGGTAATGCTACACACAACACCAAAATTTAACTTGGTTTGCTAAAAATTGAGATACTTTAAACAGCTCTAGTGAATTTCTCTAATCTACAAAGCAAAGAAGAGAGTTGTGCCAAAATTTTGATTTAACTAGGCATTGGTATTATGCTCAGGTTCTGATCCTGATTCTAGAGGACGTGAGACTGACCTTGTTGACCAGTACCATCATGTTTCACATTACATATTGTCATGATTGATTTGCTCTCTTCCAATTGTTAAAAAATAAAACAAAAAAAAAAGGTTTATCTAGAGACCGCACCATTGTATAACAATGTTCTTCTTCGGTCATGTTTGTATGTCTGTACTAGAGTGTGCATGTATTTCATTAGATGTGTACTCAATGAAGTGCATGTGAGTGTCGAACCAACTCTTCTCTACAAAAAGCATGTATACCTACCTAGCTTAGTTTCTTTAAGAGTTTGTTTCAAAAAATATTGTGGAAATGACAAGCATTTAAAATATTTATGGTGTTTATGCTCAGAGACAGTTTGCCAATCAAAATTAACGCTTCTGGTTGGCAAGCGTGTATACTACAATATGAATGTGATCATCGGGATGGCACAATCTATGTTGATAAAATGAGGCCAAGAACATTCAGAACAGTTGAGAACTTGGACTTACCTCTTTTTGCTGGGTGCCCTAACCTCGGTGTCATTAGCTTGTAGTCACAGTCAAAGGGAGGCAAAAAAAAAGTTTGAAAATACCAACTTACCACTAAACGTGATTTTTCGAATCGAACGAATATTATTATTTTTTAACTCCTAGCAAACTCTCTCCTCTTCTCCTTCTCTTGTCTTTTCTCTCACTCACAAACCCTCTCTCACTTTGTAATCTCTCAACCCCGCCTCTCATCTCACTCCTCTTTCACTCCCAATTCACTCAGCTTCGCCAAAGAGATCAACCCCAATCGCCACTCCCCTTCCCTTTCTCTCTCTGAATTAACCCCAAATCACCTCCTCCTCCATCTTTTCGTAGCAGTTGCCTATACTTGACCCTGAAATGCGAACATATCGATAGCAGATATTGTATACAAGGGGGGCAACCTAAACTTTTAAAATAACCCATAATTTAATTTTTAGTGGAATCAAAAGTCAAAATTGTATACAAGGGGGCAACCTAAACTTTTAAAGGGGGCAAATATAAAAAAAAATATATAAATAATTTAGTGAAATTTTTCAAAAAGATAAGGGCCAAGTGACCCCTTAGCCAAAGGGTAGGTCTGCCCCTGGTCACAAAAGCTCAAATGGGTTCTCTGACTTGCAAAAGAACTTCAAATGCTCATCAGTTTGCACTTCTATGGAAGTATCGTCATTGAATTGCTTGATTGTACTTCACTAGCAAATCCAATGTATCTGAGGTAATCTTTACAGGGGATTTATAGAGGTGTCACAAAATCACATTATGGTTGGTTTGAAAGCAATAGATATATGCACTTGATATGAGCACTTGTCCTAACTTGATATGAGCACTTGTCCTAACTTGTGAGCACTTGATATGAGAACTTGTCCTAACTTGATTCAAGCTTTTAGCTTAGACTTTGATATGAGCACTTGTCCTAACTTGTGAGTTGAGAACATTGGATGTAGATCACATTGAATCTCCTATTCTTAATGTAGAAGAAGTGCCTCTACTATCGTGGTTTTGTACTATGTATTGGGATTCGAGTATTATGATTGACCTCAAAGGTTTTGCCAGGCTGTATACATACTCTGTAAAACACATTGTTTGTGCGTCGTATGCACTTATTGGAATTCAACTCCTACTCGGATGACCTGTTTTTCCTGCCTTAAAATTGCAGTTCTTTTCGTTTTCTCCAGTGCCACAATGATTCTTCTGGAATATGGTAGAACTTATTATTTCTTGTCTGCGTTGTTTTAGATTCTACAGAATTGTATGAAGTGTTTCAGGTTTGCTCATCAGCAGGAAATTTGGGAGGTGCAAAGCTCAAAAGGAAATGCATCAGTCAACTCAATGTTCAATCGGGAATTCTAATTGGCGAGGAAACCAGCGAGGGGAAGGCACGCATCTCAAGGGGGGTGGAGGGTTGCATCCCTCCCCTCGCTGGTTTCCTTGCCATTTAGACGGGTTCATGTTCAATTGCACACCACATCTTCCAACAGCTTGACCTAATGAAAGTTGTTATCAACCCCAAAGGGTGAGTTACTTTCTCTATCATGTTTCATATTGGCCATGATATTGTAGTTTTGCATATTGTTGTTGTCTATCCTAAAGTAATAATTGTTAATTATCTGTTTGTTTGCAACAGTGGGTGGAGATTCACATTTAGTGGCCAGTGGGACCTTGACCAAGTTGATGGCGAATTGTAGTTTTCTTAGATTTAGCATACTAATTGATGATACATCAAAACAGTCACATCCCTGAGCCATACACATGTCGTGAAGATCTCAAAAATTTACGGACCCCAGCGTCAGCCCAACACTGATCCAGCCCAAACGGTTCTAAGCCCGCCCAATACAATCTGTCAGACGGACCAGAACTCTTACAGCCTGCTAGGCCCATATGTCTTACAACTATCTTCAATACCCGTAAGCCCTACTAAGGCAAGTATCTCTCGGATCAGCTTCGGACAAACAATTACACCAGCTCTCTGCTTTCAACTAGGAAGCAAATACTAGAGTACATATCACACAAGGAAACTTCCTCTTACAGAATACCCTCAGATAGGAAACTATCTCCCGCATATCTAGGAGCACAGGGCTAACAGGGAATTTCCCTCCTACAACACGACTCCTAAATAGAGAATGATCTTCACAAAAATCTTCTTCCTAAACTACGCCATCGATGGCTTGGTCGAACCAGAATTCCTGCACTATAAATAAAACATGAGATTGGTAATCTAAGGTACTCTAGAAATTTCATGTTTACAACATTACACCTTCCTCAGATCCCTGTCTGACTTTAGCATTGGAGTGTCATCGGCCACCACAACGGTGTTTCGTGGCTCACGTGTGTTACTTGTGCAGGTCAGTAGGTCAGCGGGACTAGGTCAAAACTAGGGGTGGGCATTTAGGACCGAAAATCCGGATCGAACCGACAACCTGACCGATCGGGTCGGTTCGGATCGATTTTAATTAATTAAAAAAATTTCGGTTGTAAAAGCCCGGCCCGGTCTGAAGTTTCTGGTTCGAGCCTCGGTTTTCATTTTTGAAGCCCATCGGGTAACCGACCCGGCTCGACTCCTTCACTTAACTAATTCTCTCTCCCTCTCAACTTCACAGAGACAACAGTCTCATTCTCACATCTCTTCACGTTCAGACTCCACCACTTGCTCTCCAGTTACACTTACACAGAACTCTAGATCAACTTCTGCCTTTGTCCACAATCAGAAAGGTCCTCATCTATCCTTCGTTCAGCCACCAAATATGGTAAAATACCTAGTGGGTGATTTGGTTTCTGTACAAAGGTGAGGGGAGAACGTGAAGAGGTGTCGAAGACCCAACAAAGGTGTCGAAGAACCGGTTCGAAGGTGTCGAAGCAGATCCACCTTCCTCTTTCGGATCTCAGATTGAGATCAGATCAGATTTTAGGATTTTTTGTAATTTGTTGAGATCAGATTGAGATCAGATCAGAGTTGTTGAGATCAGATCAGATCAGAGTTGTTGAGATCAGATCATATCAGATTGATATTAGACCGATTTTTTTTTTTTTTAATTTGTTGTATGGTTTTTTTTGTAATTTTTTGATATAATTTTTATACATATGATGAATGAAGTATTTTTTTTACTGTAGAAGTATTATTTTGCTCTTAGGACCGAGATCGGCCCGTAATTCGGTTAACCGGGACCTCGGTTATCCGGTCAATTCGGTCCGGTTTCGGGTCTCATAAACACGGCACCGAATTTCTCGGGTCGATTTTCGGTTTTTAGCTTTTGGGCTGATTATCCGTACTTGCCCAGCCCTAGTCAAAACAGGGAGCGAAAAAAACTACATCAGTTTGGCGTCGTCCGTGGGGACGAAAAAGTTCCTAACCTTTCACTAACATTGTCTCTCTACAAAACACGGAGATATGGAAACTAGATCACACCATAAGGGAAAACAAAGGGTACCATCGAGTGTTCAGCCTAACACTGCTTCACCACCTTCGATAACGCAAAAAACGCACAAGCATCAAGTTGGCGCTCCCGGAACAGTGACAACATCAATGGACCCCGAGTCAGATCCACGATTGCTTTTCATACGCCTAGCCTTGTCAATGATGAAGACGCTTAAATCAATGAAACAAAGGCCTGGCGAGACAATAAAGGCATATCTAACCCGCTTTAACAGTGAGTTAACCACCATCAACGTGTGCAACGACGCAACAACCGTTTCAGCCTTCATTACTAGCCTGAAGAAATGAGAGTTCTACAACTTTCTGACACTGGACCTTCCGACGAGCACGACAGACCTAACAACAAAAGCGTAGAGCTTCATCGCCCTAGGAGAAGAACGGGTAGCCCGAAGCAAAATCGAACCCAGGGAGCAACCGCTCAACATGAAATGCATGCTTTATGGAGTCCATTCCGAATCAGAATTTTTCAACAGATCCAGGAAAAGGGCTCTCTGAGGTATGAGAATCCAAGCGATACGCGACAAGCAGTTGTACCACATGATTAGAAGCAAGACCGCGCCCTTAGTATTTACGAAAAAAAACCTCCAAGGCATACAACTCCAGCACAATGATGCCCTGGTGGTAACAATTTCTCTGGCATGCTGGGATGTAAGGAAGTCATTGGTAGACACAGGGAGCTCGATGAACGTCTTATTTCTCCATACGTTTCGCAACATGCAACTAAAGGAGACAACATTGACCCCTGATAATCATCTGATGATCGACTTCAGCGGCGAAAGACGATTTCTCGTCGAAAAGATACAGCTGACGACAACAACAGGAGAGGAGCCAGTTCAGAAAACCATGTTTCAAGAGTTCATAGTAATCGACCTGCCTTCGACATATAATGCAATCCTGGGGAGACCTTGGATACACCAGATGGGAGCGGCGGTCTCCACTCTACACCAGTGCGTCAAGTATCTAGCGAACCGAGCGGTTGGTATGTTGAGAGGTGTTCGGGGCAGGCCCAATGCCGGACAACTAGAGGAAGAAACCTTTACAATCTATTTTGACAGCCCTCTCAACAGCAAGGCTATCCACATCGGTTCTCGTTTGAGCGAAGAATTGGTAAGCAACTCACGGAGCTGCTACAATGTAACCAGGACATCTTCGCCTGGACCATATCGGACATGGTGGGGATCGGCCCGTCGATAATCACTCATTGCCTAAAGGTAGACCCCTCAAGGAAAATCGTTAGGCAAAAGGAAAGGCTTGTGGTGCCCGAAAGGAACACGATCATAAACGAGGAGTTACAACATTTACTCAGCGCGGGCATGGTTAAGGAAGCACGATACTCCGACTGGCTGGTGAACACCATTCTTGTAATATAAGAACGAGAAATTGAGAGTATGTGTGGACTACATGGACCTGAACAAAGCCTACCCAAATGACAGCCTACCCGAAGCATATTCAAGCCCTTTTCGACATGAAAGGCCCAGTCAACATCAAAAACGTTCAGAGCCTGACTGGGAGGATAGCAACACTCAATGGATTTATATCAAAGTCATCCGACAAATGCATTCATTTCTTTAATATACTAAGAGGGAGCAAAGGATTCTCTTGGAACGAAAAGTGTGAAAAATCCTTTCAGAACCTAAAAGCGTACATGGGGAGTCCAGAGCTACATTCCAAACCTGCGACGGGAGAAACACTCTACTTGTATTTGTCTGTTTTTAGACACGCTGTCAGTCCAGCCCTCGTGCGAGACAATCGAGGAACCCAAATACCAATGTATTACACTAGAAAACCTTCGTAGAAGCGGAAACACACTATCTGGACCTGAAAAAGTTGGCTCTGGCACTAGTCGTATCCTCCAGGAATCTAAGGCCATATTTTCAGGCCCACTCTATAACGGTTCTGACCAAGCATCCACTTCGCTCGGTATTAAACAAGAGCTATCAGGCAAGATGTTGAAATGGTCAGTAGAGCTCAGACAGTTTGACGTAAACTACACTCCAAGGACCGCCATTAAAGCCCAGGTGCTGACAGATTTCATTGTTGAGTTCACCAGCGGAGAAGAGCTGAAGACAGACCACCAGCCCTCGAATTCTAATGTCCAAGCGTAGATCTTAAGCTGCGATGGGTATTCGACTCGGAAGACTAGCGGAGCTGGGATCACGGTGTCAATATAGATTTTGTTGAGCAGGTTGGATGAGACAATATAGATATTGTGCCCCCCCCCTCCCCGCAATGTAATGAAAACTTTGGTTTAGAAAAATTTTCCTTAACAATGCAATCATTTTTCGCTCCTTGTTCTAACCTATTCCCGCTGACCTATTTGACCTACACAAGTAGCACACTTGAGCCACAGACCACCATGGCGTGGCTAATGACACTCCAATGCCAAAGTCAGACAAGACACTGAAAAAGGTGTAATGTTGTAACAGGGAATTTGTAGTGCACCTTAGCTTACCAATCTCATGTTTTATTTATAGTGCAAGGAGTCATGGGTTAACTATGCCATTGTAGGCATAGATTAGGAAAGAGATTTTCGTGGAGACCCCTCTCTAATTAGAAGTCGTGTTGTAGGAGGGAAGCTCCCTGTCAGCTCTGTGTTCCTAGATATGCGGGATATAGTTCCCAATCTGAGAGCATTTCGTGGAGGGAAGTTTTCCTGTGTGAAAGGTAATTTGGTGTTTGCTTTCTAGTTGGAAGCAAAGAGCAGTTGTGGTTGCCCGTTCGAAGTAGATCCTCGTGATACTTGCCTAAAAAGGGCATACGAGTGTCGTGGATAGCTGTGAGATGTGTGGGCCTAGCGTGCTGTGAGAGTTCGGGCTCGCCTGGTAGGCTGAAGTTGAGCGGGTTGAGAACTGCTCGGGCAGGATTCGTATTGGGCTGTTGCTTGAACACGTGGTTCCTCGATATCATCATGACACGTGTACGGCTGAGGGGTGTGACCGTTTTTATGTATCATCATCTACTCCCCCCGAGTTAGTGGGTCGTCACATCGGTTCGCTAATTGTATATGGAAGGGATGTGTTGCTCATGATGACTGAATCTTAATCATTGCTTGAGCCGTGCACTGCATTAATTGAATGTGCATTGGTTTTGTGGAAAAGAGGCGGGAACCCATCGCCTATATAGGTCATCCGCAGTGTAGCGTCTGATTCTTCTACTTTTATTGCTTTCGAAGATATCATTCTGACTAGAAGAGTTTTTTCGTCTTTCCCATGGCCCGAGAAGATCTTATTGATGATGCTGTCTTGGCCGAGGGCCTAGAGTTTTTTTAAGACAGGTTGTTGTCTGAACCAAGTCTCACCAAAATTCGTATTAGGTTTGGAGTCCCGAAGGATTTGTCGTTGTACCTTCTAAGGGGCGACCAAACGCCAATGTCGTCTCCTGATGGTCTTATCTGTTTACACCGGGGGATGCTTCAAACTAGAATGTGTTTCCCGATTCTAGACTTGATATGGGAATTCTTGAATCTGCTAGGGATTCTCCCGGCTCACTTGGGACCCAACGGATACAGGTTTATCCTCATGATTCTGGTCCGTGCTAAGGAGGTCGGCGTTAGCGTGACACCGCGGGTGATCTAGTTGCTTACCGTTCCTCGATTGCAGAGCAATGATGTCTGTAAGCTGAGGGAGCCGAAGTGCTTCAATAGACTGCCTGATGACTTCAAGTTCTGGTAGAAGTTTTGTTTTTTTGCCCCTGCAGATTCGAAGTATTTCTGATGCAAGGGTTGTCTGCTCGAACAACAATTCAGACCGCTTCGTAAGTTCGACTCTTTTCTTGCAACTTTTATGTGCTTGACGATAGATTGACTAACCGTTGCTCATGCTCTTCTACAGGGAGGCTCCCTACTACTCCTCTTACTTTGGAGGAGCGAACCACCATGGAGAAATTCCGCAACTTGCCTCAAAGGGAGGTGACTGATGTAATCAGAGTTTCCAACTTCATCCGCAGTGAGCTGTGGGACAATTGGCACGTGGATCAAACGTTGTACCGAGAGGCGCACATCAAGTCAGAAGATGAGGTCCCTTCTAGAAAGAGAAAGGTTGTTGGGGCCAATGCACTTGTCATGTCTGATGTGGAAGAACCATCTGAGACTCTTGCTTCCTTTATGAAGAAGAAGCCCCGTGTTAGAACTGGTTCGTCTAGGCCTGTTGAGACGGAGACTAATGTTCTTGGCTTGGAAAAAGATTATCTGCGATTGATGGGAGTTGCTGACGATTGAACCTTAGTGACGCGCAGGTTGAGGCTATGAATGATTGTCTGGTGCAGGTTGCAATGGCGGCTCCTGCTGGTGTTGATTCGCGTGGGGCCGCTCCGGTAGAAGGCCATTTTGAAGATTCGCCCAAGGTAGTGGAATCTGATCGCCCCACTGATGATTTGCCTGAGAATGGCCGTGATACCAGTCGTATTTCCTGTAGCCTGCATGGTTCACCGTCTAGTCAAGGACCATGGTTAGAAGTGTTGGAGGGCCCTCTGGATACTTCGCTTCCTTCACTGCCTCTGGATCTTGTTGAGTCGTCTCGTAGTAAAGGGTTGGCTGCTCTTGATAAAAGAAAACCACAAAGGAGAGTCCGAGAACAGTGGTGACCGTGAAGGGTGGTGCTAGCATAGTTCCAGATCAGGAGACGCTTCATCCTTATGTGCGGATAAGCATGTTGGCATCGGATTTGGTGAAGATAAGCTCACAGGTCTGGCACTGAGAGGTGGATATAAAGTATGCTTCGAGGAAGCATATAAACAGGCGTCACAGCTGGCTGATGGACCACACTCTGAAACCCGAGTAGGATTCGCTTGAAGGGTGTATGGATAAGAGTTTGAAGTACCTTATCTTGGGTATGTCTCATATGAGTCACGCGGCCGTTGCTGGAACGAAAGTCGAGACGACTTGTGAGAGAGTGTACACCTTGGAGCGTGTCTTTTTGCATGTGCAGAAATTGTACTCTAATGCGCTACATGAAATTGAGCAGCTTAAGAAGTAGGCCAAAAAGAAGCGGTTGGATCAATCAGCTGAGGCTCAGAGGGCTCGTATGGAGGACCTTGAGAAAAACTAACAGAGGTAGTGTCCGAGAGGGACGAACTCAGGCAGGAGCTGAGCCGGATACGTCAAGAAGTCGAGGTTGCGCAGGAGGTTGCAGATAAAACACGTTTTGAGCTGCAATCCTTTGCTGAAGATAGTGCTTCAAGGGAAGCTGGTTGGGCCGCTGAGAAGCAACAGTTGGAATCCGATGTGGATTTGTATGCTCGAGAAGTTAGGAAGGCCGAAGACCAACTGAAGCTAGGGTGTCATGAACTCAGTGTTGTGGAGAGTTGTTTGGCCACAGAGCAGTCTCAAGTTGATGCGCTGACTGGTAAGTTCGAGCTGCTGGACCGCGAACTTATTGATGCAAAGGTGTGAGAGGAAGAGCTTCTCCAAGAACAGGGAAAATGTGAGTTCCATTGGGT
Organism: Berberis vulgaris; assembly: GCA_963556465.1. Classification (NCBI taxonomy): domain Eukaryota; kingdom Viridiplantae; phylum Streptophyta; class Magnoliopsida; order Ranunculales; family Berberidaceae; genus Berberis; species Berberis vulgaris. The sequence continues at coordinate 65,711,061 of OY747132.1, forward strand.
CATACATGGCCGACTAGAGCTATTGTCGTTGATGAAGGAGGAGCATCCGAAGTGGGACCTTGATCGTTATAAGATGTCGTATGTAGACTAGTCTGTCTCTTTAGTGTCGTTGGACGAGGAGGATGATTCAGTCCCTAGTGTACAGGTTGAAGCGAATATGGATGCAACTTCCGCCTCTATTTCTATTATGTTTAACTCTTTCGTTTTTGTGCCTTCTTCTGATTATGAGCTATTTTGTGTACTTGTACTCTTTTTATCTTGACCATTAATGAAAACAGTATTATCCGTTTTACACCTTTTGTCTCTATCGCATGCTTTTCCGTTTTGCCTTATCATCTTGCTTTAGCATAGGCTAATTGAATCAATAGGACGCTGACTGGTCTGTTTGCAGTAGAGGGTTTGACCGCTTTGTATTGTGAATGACTTGGGTCATTGTTTGTTTGTCTAACTAGTCTGTTGTAGTTGTTGCCTTGGGCGAGCTGCAGTGGACTAGTGTTTGGCACGAGTGGCCTTTTTCAATGTTAGGATGTCAATTCGTTTGAGCGTGAAGGTGTTGACTTGGCTAGATTCATATTTGCATCCGCTGGTTGAGAGGGACAACAAAGGCCATGTGGCGAGCTACTTGAGACTCCCACCATTTGAATCATTAATGACCGATCAAGGATGACGACGGATTCGAAGAGTAAGGGTTTGGCGACCAGGCTAAAGAGCAGTGGTCCCGTGGCAAGCCATCAAAACTAGTTCGAAACTGAATAGGCTTCCACCATTCGAATCATTTATGACCGATCAGGGCGGACAACATATTCGGGGTGTAAGGGTTTGGCGACCAGGCTAAAGAGTAGTGGTTTCGTGGCAAGCCGTCGAAATCAGTTCAGGACTGCCTAGGCCCCACCATCCAAATTATCTACAGTGTACGGCTCAGGGATGTGACCGTTTTTATGTTATCACTTAACATTCACAAAATAAGTCCTCAATACCGACAGGGTAGGACAATATAGTCCCTTGCACGATGAGGAAAATATTGTTTTCATTTATTTTGTTATTAAAATGCACAAATAAGTCCCAAGGCTGACTGAGTGGAGCTATATAGATATTATAGTTCCCTGCATGGTGATGAAAATTTTGGTTTAGAAAAATTTTCATTAAGGTGCACAAAATAAGTCCCTAAAATGGCATTGACGGGGTAGTATAGATATTGCATCCATAGGCGAATGCTCATAGCTAGAGGTGACTTGAGAATACTGCGCACAAAGACAAATGTGTATGCTGAGAGGCATATTAAATTTTGTGCACCTAGGGGCGGCTTTGAAAAATATTGAGCCCCAGGTGCAGTTGTGAAAGAAAATATGTGCCCGAATGCGAGTTTGTATGTATGGAGGCATTATAAATTTTGTACGCTTAGGGCGGCTCGGAAAAATATTGCGTCCGGAGATTAACCTGTGTATCTGAAAATGTCTTTGAAATTTTTGCGCTTGGGGTGGCTTAATATAGAGACTCTAACACTGAGAATGCTTGGAGACATCTTTTAAAAAATTCACACAGCTCGAAGCAGCCTTGAAAACCTATAGCCGAAGGCATTGAATCCAGGGGAAATTTTGTAATTTTGGTGTTGTGTCCATAGAGATTTTCACCTAGGTGCAATTTTTTGATTAAGTTGTTATCGATGTGAGATTTGTGACAAGTACAATTTGAAACAAATTACATGTAGCATTTTGTGTCAAGTGTGTGTGTATAAAGAACATTGCTTCAGTACATACACAAATTTGGATGTACGGCGCGTCCACAAAAACTTACCACCCAATCATATTAACTTTTTTTTTTCCAATCATATTAACTTACTACTATGTATATAAAATTACTATTTTGGGAACACAGTTACCACTCACTTATTTACTAACATGCAGGGGGGGGGGAGCCAGAGAATTTATTTTGAATGGGGCACTATTCCAGTTTTTTTTATTCTTTTTCCATTTCAAATTATGGTTTTTGTACATAATAAAGTCATTATTATTATATTAAAAAAAACTCTCACTTTTTAACACCACCATTTTTGCTGAAAGACGCCACCACCCTTTTTTCTTTTTGGATGTGCTAAAAAACACCACCACCATAAATTCCCCTCCCCTTACTGTTCATCTTCTTCTCCACCTCTCTTTGTTCATTCTTCTCTTCACCTTTCTCTACACATCAACAGGAACATCAACTGACGACGATGGAGCAGCACCATTCTGCTCGCCCCATCGTGGGTTGCACCGCACGTTAATAGTTGAAACATCTTGAAGGGGTTGTCTGAAGTACCAAGAAGGCAAAACAACATTGTTGATGCTGCTAGTCTGACATCTTCTCAGTCGCGAATTCTCTTGACTACCATGACCAAGCCTTCTCTGCCTCACCACCACAACAAGAGAACCACGAACACCCGTCATATCCGACCTCATCAGCCTTGGAGATCCGAACAGAACAAACCTCCCCACATCACGACCCGCATTGAACAACCCAATGGGCAGCAATGGTAAAAAATCGAACTTGATTCCTCCTTCTCCAAAATCAGAGATGAGGGTGTTCTCCTCTCTAATCAAATGATCTCCCCTTCCAGCATCTTTGTTTCTTTTTTCTTTCCTTAAAACAAAAACCATAGAGTGGGTTAGATGAAGAAAAATGTCGCATTTCATATGAATCTTGTGGTTTTGTTAGTTACCCATTGTTTGATTTTGAATGGGGAGAGCTTACCTTGCTGCTCAAACTATTCTATCTTCCTCTTCTTCTTTCTTTTTTCTCCTTCGCCCCTAAGCAGGTTTCTGAGAGTGGGAACCCCCAGTCACACATACTTTTACGCGTGGGGGTTCTCTACTGGCAGGAGCCTACGTGAGAGCCAATTTTTTTGCCCTCTCGCAGAAACCTGCTCGAGAGCGAAGGAGAAAAAATGAGGAAGATAGGAAAGAAATAAGAAGAATAAGAAGATGAAAAAAAAATGTGGCCAGCCAGCTAGTGGGGCAATGCATTGTGGTGCTAGAGGGCAAGACGAGAGTGTTAGTGTCATTCCTAAAAGAGAAGATAGGAGAAAGAGGTGAGAGGACGGAGATAAAATGAGTTTATATTGGTGGTGTCCTTTAGTAGATAATGGTTTCCAACATAAAGGTGGTGATATCCTTTAGAAAGTAGGAGTGGTGGTGTTCGTCATTACAAATGGTAGTACCAAAAAGTTGGAGCCTAAAAAAATTACTAATAAAGTTATGAATTATTTTCTATGGAGTTCTTACAAATGTCAATATATGTTTTAACTAATTAAGCATGCAATTTTGTTAAAAACTTGAATAATTATCCATAAAAGAAGATAAAAACAGTCCTTTAGTGATGAAAAATGTCATATTTTACAAAGTTTTCTGTTTTGAAATGTTGTAGTTACTATATTTATTTATCGTTGATATTGATATGGGCATATGCAGAGATAATCTAAACTATATAATGTTGGCTCGGCTTAGGAATAGTGAAAGTGTGGATTTCGTTCTAATATTCATGTTTCCCATTTTTCCCTCTAAAATTATTAATATTTACAAGCGTATCTCAAGAAAACTTAATGGTTTAAAAATAAGACACGGATTCATCTTCTCCTACCCACCTTCTCCCATCTCACCACTCCCTTTTTTCTCTCCGCAAGTCACCACCACCCCTCCGGCACCGTCTCCACCGCCTCCCTTCTCACCTTCCACCCTTCCCCTTCCTCTCTCACCACCCCCTTCCATCCCGTTCACCGCCGCTTGAGATAGCTTTGGGGTTAAGAAGAGAGAGATAGAAACGAATCCAAAAAGTGAGTGTGATGAATTGGGTTTCAGTTGATAGATATAGGTTTTTGATCTATTAATTGGAACAAATTTGTTGGAAAGAAAGATCAAAGAGAAACAGAGAATACAGATACAAAAAGAGAGTTTTTGTTAAGAGAGGAAATATAAACAAAAAAGGCAAAGGTGCAGCAGAAGGGTAGTTTATTCAGGTGGCAGATCCCACAATCCTTCCTTTTCACCCTTTTTTCTCTCTTTCGTGGTGTTTCGTAGATAAATTGATAAAAAAAAATTGGGTTAAAAAATCAAATTTGGTACAATTGTGGGATATTTTTTAAAAGAAAAATTAAATATAATTATGTTGTTTAGATATTCAATAACAATAATGTTGGCATAATTGAGTTGGTGTAATAAAATAAAAAAAAGTACCGAATATCCGCGCACGTAAAGCACGTCGACACTCTAGTGGTGGTAACAATTGAGGGAAAATCACCAAGGTTTATACTAAACATTGATTAGCTTAACTTTAACTTGCATCGTGGGCCCACTAGAGGATTGAATATGTAATTCAAAGCCACCAATGAAAAATTAAGTTTTTCTTTCCATTTGGAAGCCCCCACCACTTATATAGCCTTAACATTGAGCCCACCTTAAATGCATAGTATCCAATCTTTAGTTTATAACTATTAGAGTTTGACACTCATTAGTTTATAGCTAATAGAGTTTGGCACTTGTTTTGAATATTAATTGAGTTTAACACTCATTTTCTGATGGAACCGTTAAGTTAACATCATTGACTAGCCAACATTAACTTTCAGACCATTTTACCTTTAACTTGGTCAAGGCTAAAAAAAATACAATTTGATCCCCCTTTCCCTCTCCCTCTCCTTGTACCTTCTACGATGATCTTTGTACTGATCTTCAGGTAAGTACCATCGGAACTGTGATTTCGCTAAGAAATCTTCAAAAAATAGGAATACACCCAGCTAGAATCCCATCAAAAATTTATCTCCAAGTGGGTATGTCACTAAGGGAGAAGAAACAGAGAAGAAGAGAAAGCGAAGTCAGAGTGAGAGAAGTGGAAGATTGATGAGCGAAGAAATTTACAAGAAAAAACAAAGACAGTGAGAGAGAGAGAGTGCCCATTGATTGATTTTGAAAGATCTTCAATGCCCAGATTCCAAATTTGGTCTTTTGCTGCTGAAATCTTTGAATAAATTGTAGTGTTAAGGTGTGTTTGGTTGCATGGAATTATATGCCATGGGAATCCATGAGGGGACCCTTACATTTTAGGCTAAATTGATATATCACTCCACATCAACCATTTGACCACCATTTGATTATGTGATCAATGGTGGGAATGGAAGTCCCATGAATATGGGAATCTCACTCCTTGATCCCCCAAGGCATGTGATTCTCATGCTCATGAGACTTTCATTCCCACCATTGATAACAAAATTAAATAGTCCATGTGGAGTTATACATCAAATTAGCCTAAAATAAAGGGGTCCCTTAATAAATTCTCATGGCATAAGACTCCATGCAACCAAACACACCCTTAGTGTAACTTCATGGTCGTCAGTTGAAAGTGTGTTACTTGATTTGCGAACTATTTAACTTAATTTTTTTAAGTGACCTGTGTTTGGAGCCACTGATACACCATAGCATTGCTCTGTTTGTGCTTAGAGTCTATTGTTGATTTGTCACATATGCAAGTTTTTGGCTATATGAACTAATGTTCCTGGAATGAAGCAGTTCCAACCTCAGCATTTCAACCCATAAATGGGATACCGGTTCAGGAGACTATGTGTGCCTCCCTATTTTTATTATCCTTTTAGTTTTAGTTTTTGTTTTAAATCGAATTTAGATCTCAATGATGTTCTTTATGAATATACAAATGTTTGCTCCCCCCCCCCCCCCCCCCCCCCCCCCTGTTTTCATTATTTCTTGTCATGTTTTGTTTCCTTTTTATTAGATGGACTTATAGGGTGAAAACCGCAGTTTGTTTGTTATTGTAATTTGCAGGTGTGGTTTTGGTGTAATACCCATCTCGTTGCCTTTGTTTCCCAAATCAATACTCCCCATCTCCTCCCTTTCTCATATCTCCCCCTTTCCTCCCTTTCTTCTCTCTCTGTGACTCTCAAAATACAAGTCTGATCAGCCTACAATATTCCTCGGAGTACGCTAAACACTGTGAAACTCAAAAAAATGAGTATTAAAATCAATTAACTTTCAAAATGAGTGTCAAGCTTTTATAGTTATAAATTAATGAGTGTCAAACTCCAAAAAAATCTTTAATTTTTTTGCCCTCTATTATGTGGCTCTGTGTAACAATCCCAAAAACCTACAGCACCATGCATCCAAAACATTTTAGATGCATTGAAGAATTTTCAATATTTAAATAAGGGAAAATGACTTATAAGGCATATTATTTAGAATTGTTGACTACATAAGACCTTAACAATTGAAAATGTCTCAAAAGTCCTACTTTTTGTAATTCAAGACTATTAAAATCTACAAACCCAAACCATGGCAACAAGATATGTAAAAAGACAAATATACTCATATTCTTGACATATTGTCGTGGTGTTGTTACTTATATATTCAAATTCCAGTTACATTGAAACAATTCGAAATATACAATTTTTTAACGCAATGTGATATTTATTTTTTTTAAAAAAATTTAGCTTCTCTGAAACACAACTGATCGATTCTTGCTGGGTAATCTGGAAAAGAAAATAAAAACTTTTAAAAATCTAGAAGTAAATTTATGATTGGTTTTAAGAAAGCGAATGAATTTTGATTAACAATATAGTGTGATTCAAATAGTGAAAGTCAATATAGAAATTAGTATGTTCATTGAATAATGCTTCAAGTGATTGAAATCAAATTCTGATGCATTTTGAATGTTGGGTGTTAAAGTTATACTTAGAAACCATATTACTTGTAGTTGAGAAGAAATCAAAGAGTACATTTTTTTTTTACCCTTAACCCTCCCATCCCATGTCGCCGGCCGGGTTCGAATCCATGACGTGTGATACCATCCGTTACACCTCTACTAACTCAACTGGTACTCCTTTGGCAATCAAAGGAGTACACAATGGTGATGAAATCTAAGAGATTGAAAATGACTCAAGGTTGAACAGGGTTTCTTAATCAAAATAGAGGTTGGGGTTAGAGATGGATAAATAAGACTAATGGTGGCGGGAGAGTTGTACTGAATTGAGTATAGGCTCAAGACATGATCATGTAATTTTGTTTTTGAAAATTGATTACTTAAGTTAAAATAGTAAGAATGTCTTTCTAATTATTTTTAAATCATGGGTAGTGTTGTGGCTTTTAAGAGTCTACAAAAAATAAGCCTTTTGTAATATGATATGGTGGTATTATAAGTTATTTTCCCTTTAAATAATAGCAAGAGTTGTGTAATATAAAAATGATATCCTTGTTCAAATAGGAGAAACTAGCCGTATTGTTAAGTTTTGAAAAGGTAGATTGAGTTGTACTTAAAAAAGAGTGTTGAGAAGATAGGACTCCTAGTTCAGTGAGGGTTCTATTTAAATGGGTTACTTCCATTGATTTGTTTATTAAAGGAAAGAGCGAAGAGGATAATTGCGTTGAGGAGCATTAAGGATAGATTGAAGAGGAAAATTTTGTTGCGAAACATTAAAGATTGGTGCGGTTGCGGAGTGATAAAGGGTGTAGAGTTGGGGGAATTGTTTCAAGGAATTAATGTTGGACGAAGCAAAGCTTCCAAACCGCCTCTGGTAAAGTATTCTCATGCATGTGGCTCATCTATCTATTATATATATATATATATATATATATGTAGATTAATGCTTTGCAACAGGCGCATATGTTATGTTTCCATTAGTGGACGTATAGAGGTAGGAGAAAATAACATCTTTGTTTCTGCACAATTCATTAATGTCAGTTGGAGAGTTTTCATAACTACTTAGGCACGCACCTAGAAATAAGAAGTTAACCCTTCTTCAATTTGCTGTTAGTTTGAAAACCCCATTGTAAAGTTTAAAAATACTAAACATCCAAAATCTCTTCTCTTCAGTAATTATGGACCCCTCTATCTATAACTCAGTGAACTCTTACCATTAACCATGCATGTTCATGTTCATGTTTTTTTTTTTTTTTTTGGTTGATTTGATCCACGCTCTCCAAGCTTATATTATCTACTATTGAGTCATATTAGGTTTTTTTTTTTTTTTGGAAGGCGAGCTGGGTTTTTAAGGATCCCATAACCTATCAACTGGGCGACCTATAGGTCAACACCCATTAGAAAGTAACCATGCCACAGGTGGGATTCGAAGCTAGGACGTGGGGGACAAACTCACACAGCCCTAACCACTAGGCCATAACACCATTGGCGTCATAGTAGGTTAATTAAGCCAACATGATGAACCAAGGAAATTAATGTCATTATTTTGGCATCGGCAGTATCTATATCCCATTAAACTAGTATTGAGGTACATCACTAATTGTGCATTGTTACTTATAGCAGCATTAAGCAATTAGGTCAACTATACAATTTTAGATAAAAATAGAACTTTTGTCTTGAAATTTTTTGAAATAAGTTTGTAACGCCAACAAAGTAGGATAAAACTGTATTGTATGATACATATGCTAGAATTTGATTTCATCTGCTGATTAGGATTTGTAAAATTAGTTTTTTTATTAATAATTAATTGTATATTTCAAAGTTAAAGTAAACTAAAAATTTTATGTTAAACTTATTTTCATTGTCCTTAGGATTAGGAGTTAAGGATGAGGATATGTAGGATAAGGAAAAAATCTTTGTTTCTCAAGGGTAAGAAAGCAAAACGCAAAAAAAGAGAAACAAATCGAGATTGCTCGTGACAACGCTACTCTAACATCAAATCTTCTGCTTTTTCAATGTGTTATCCTTCTTCTAGCTACTTGTTTTATTACAGTTACATTATTATTAGTAACTTTAGATTTGCATGCAGGATGTTCAATAATCATCAAGAAATAGTCAATGAAAAAGAAGGAGAAGGAGAAGTAGGGAAGAAAATTATGCAGAGCCATTATGAAGAAAAAAGAGAAAATGTGGGGAGGCAGAACTGGAGCCTGTATCAAGGAGGAAGTGGAAGTGTAATAGTGAACTGCTTTGGCATCTCAAAACCGCCTGATTTCATCCTAAAACGTAAGAATTATACTTCTTTGATTTCAAATTTCTTTCAAGCCCCATTGATAAAAAAACATGAATTTTTTTTTTTTTTTTTTTTTTTAAACCCCAATATCTTCAATTATTTCTTTGACTCTATTTGTGTGCCTTTGAGAAGGTGCTGTCAAAATGTACGGGAAATGGAAGAAAGAAGAAAGCCTTAGAGCAGCAAGAATGGAGGTCCACTTGAACGAAAAGTGGGCTTTAGATGCACTAATCGAGGAGCTATTAAGCCGATTCGATGCCCATTACCGCTTCTCTTTGGGCTCTCGTATGCTGCCCAAAGATGTTGCCCAACTACTTATGCCAACCTGCAGACTGCCCATGGAGATGATCCCATTAGCTTGGTATGGCAACTGGCGTCCTTCTTGCATTTTGGTCCTGCTCCAATCATTGAATTGGGCAACATTAGACAAGGACAACAAGCACAGACTATCACAGGTTATTAGAGAAACCCGTATCGAGGAGGTTGTGTTGGATGAGGAGATGGCTGAGATTCAAGCCCATTGTATCTTGCATTTACCATTTGGTGCCTCACCAACAATGACTAGCTTCTTTGCCGGGACTGCTATCTATAACAAGGGTTGCTTGCATAATGAGTTCATCAAGATCTACAAGGTCATCACTAGAGCCAACAAACTCAGGTTCAAGACATTGGAAGTTGTTGTCAAGAAGCTCTTGAAACCACCCCAAGCTGCCAAATTCTTGGTAGCCTTTACTGGAATTCTAGACACGCTGCATCATGTCGCCGCTTCCAAAAAACAATGATTCAAAGAATCATTCCTTGTACATACGCGCTTCTTTGTTGCTTGCATTGGTACATAATTCATAGCATGTATATTAATTTCTAGTCAGCAACTACATTGGTTTGACATGTAGGGCTTGTTTGGTTTGCAATTTCTTGCATATCTAAATCAATTTTTGAAGTGGATTTGTAGCGGACAAGGTCTTGAGAGATGAAATGGGAAGTGATCAGGCGCTCTATGCTCTATGCTCCATTTGGACGCAAGGATAAGATTTTATCAATGAAGGGAAAGAAAAAAGGTTTGGAGTTGGACACAAAACAATCTGAATTTTGTCTAATGTTTAATCCCTTGATTCCTTTTATTCAACATATTTGCTATTTTGATCTGGGTTTGGTGATTGATTATTTTTAATTCCATTTCATTTTTGTTGCATAAGAAAGGGAAATTATTGAGAGAAAAAATACAAGATTTCTTAAGGGTGTGTTCAATGGCATGGAAAATCGATATAGGAAAAGAAACCAATTCTACCCAGTCCCATTCCACATAATATGACTTCACAGAAAATACAAATTTTGTCGTGTCATTATAATTTTTACTCAAAGCAAAATGTTTAAAAAAAATTATGAATTTTGGGAAAGAAAAAAAAAGACAAATAATTTACCTTTAATGAGAGGAAAAAGAAGGAAGGTACACTATTTTCAGTTGAAAAGGGGAAAGTGGATGAAACTGAAAAAATGGCAGATTATACGTCTTAACTCGATCCTTCACAAACTGTATTTCATCGTCAACTTTAGCAATCAGGCATAAACTTCAGTAATGGGCAGATTATATGTTGCCCTCAACTCCATTGTTGCTCTCACTAAAGCTCAAAACTCACTCCCAAATCCAATTCTACCAATGCTCATCATGTTTAATCTTAAATGGAGACCAAGCTAAGGATGGATTAGATCAGAGAGGAGATTCGAAGCGTGTGAAATCTTTGCAAGCATAGTTACGAACACAGTGAAGAAGATCAAGACACACCTGTTGTTGGTTTTGATTTCGTGAGGTATATTGAAGAAGCTAGGGGTGGGCATCCCATTCCGCGATCACGTCCCGATTTTTTCAGATTTCTTTGGGATTGATTAAACCCATCCCGATCCCATTCCGTCCCAATCTAGAGTGGGATGAGATCGGGATGAAGATTTTCAATCCCATCCATCCCGTTCCGTCCCAAACCTATTTAATATTAATTATTATTAATTTTAATATTTATTAACTTAAAATTTTGTGTGTCAAATTAAGTTTGGTACATGAAGTTTTAAGGAGTTGTGTGAACTTAACATCATCATCATCATCATCATCAAAGCCCATTCCCGAGATTTTCGGGGTCGGCTACATGAATTTTGGTTCTCCAAGCAATGCGATCTTCCCACATTTCCTCACCTAATCCAAGCTCAATGATATCTTCATTCACCGTCTTCATCCAAGTTTTCAACGGTCGTCCCCTCCGTCTACACCCTCCATTAACTTGCCAATCTAAACATTTTCTAATTGGCGCCGTGCTCGGTCTCCTCCGCACATGACCAAACCAAGTTAAACGTCTTTCTCTAATTTTTTCCTCTATGGGCGCTACACCTAAGTATCTCCTAATTCTTTCATTTCTAATCTTATCCTTACGAGTTTTACCACACATCCACCTTAACATACGCATTTCTGCTACTGCCATCCTATGCGTATGTTGTCCCGTAGTAGCCCAACATTCTGAACCATATAGCATGGCTGGTCGAACAATTGTCTTATAGCATTTCCCTTTTAGCCTTGCATGCATCCTTCTATCGCACAATACTCCTGACGCCATTCGCCATTTCAACCAACCAGCTTTAATCCTGTGGTCTACATCTGCTCCAATAGCCCCATTCTTTTGAATTATAGACCCTAGATATCGAAAAGCCTCACACTCTGGGACCTCGACACCTTCGATCTCAATTGCATGACTTCTCCCTCTTGGTTCACACCCAAAGTTGCACACTAGATACTCCGTCTTCGAACGGCTAATTCTAAAACCTTTACTCTCTAAAGCCTCCTGCCACTTAACTAATTTCTGACCTAAACCTGCACTAGTCTCATCCATTAAGACAATATCATCTGCAAATAACATGCACCAAGGTACATCTTCTTGCAGATGTCTCGTCAACTCATCCATGACCAAAGCAAAGAGATATGGACTTAACGCCGACCCTTGATGTAGTCCTACTGTCACTGGAAATTCACTAGACATCCCACCTACTGAGCGAACACTTGTTACAACCCCTTCACTTGTGTGAACTTAACATCTCAAATAATTATATTATAGTTTAAAACAATAACACTTTCATAGATAACTCCTTAATATGCATAATGATAGAAAATACTATAATATTCTTGAATTGATGATATAAATAGAAACTTACAAAAATAAGACCTAGCATATTGTGGAACAAATAAGTATACCTAATGAAAATGTTGATAATATAGTAATTATAAGAATATACGTTTAAATATGCATGTCATAATAACTTAGTAATTGCACAAAAATTCAACCATATTCATCTCATCTTGTCTCATCCCGTCCCGAACCCGTTTGGGATGAGACGAGATCGGGATGAAGTCTATCCGGTCCCAATCTCGTCCCGAAGATAAAACAACAGGATGAGTCCATCCCATCCCATGCCCACCCCTAGAAGAAGCCATGGTCATTTTGCGTCTCAATTGTGGAGATATTTTATGTTCATAGGTTTATCCCGTCATAGATGGAAAAGGGGGTGCAAAATCCTATTCGGGTTCAAAATACTAAACCAAATGCTTGGGGGTAATACCGAGATTAGGAAACTTGAGATTTGTACAAAAATTACCTCCTTTAGTTAAAGGTAATACTGAAAAAAAAATATTGAGTTGTTAGTTTCTAAAGATACAACCATATGAAGAGAAGGTGTCAGTCTCTTTCCGCCGCAAAGTTATATATGCAGCCCATGCAACCAATAATCATTCAAACAAATATTGACACCAAAAAATCAGGCTTATCATCCCTTTTGGATTTACTAACCACAACCGATAATCTTTTAAACAATTGAGGAAAATTATAAAGAATGAAAAGAAAATATTGAGATTTGAATAGCTGTAAAAGATCAAACATATGAAGAGAAGAGAGGAGAACAAACACTCTTGACAAACTGAACCTGTTTTAGAAAACCTATTTTCATGTAGAAAGACAAACTAGTGATTCCTGGCACTATTAACACTAGTCACACTAAGCAAGACATAAAATGTGCATAAATAAACATAACAAAGCATTGACCTCGAAGCTTAGACATGAGCGGTGCCTTCTGTGAACTTGGGGTCTTCGCATCTATATTTCCCATCTGGGCCAATTCCAAAACCTTTAGGATCTGCAAAGACGTTTTCTAGTAGTTGACTGCGTTGTGGATGAGGGCTTGCATCTGCAAATTCCACAGCTTCCTCGATCAATTCGTCAATCTTCTTCTCAATAGCCTTCAACTCAGATTCGGTTGCCAGGTTATTCTCAAACATGTACTTCTTCATGGCCACAATGGGGTCTCGGGTAGCATAGTGATCTTTCTCAGCTGCAAACCAAATTGAGAAACTTCACAATGAAAACTTCATCAAACGGATACATGTAGCAAACATAAAAATCTTGACACAAGTCAACTTTCCTTCTTTTTTTTCCTCTCCATTCATCTGCACATTGAAGTTTCACAAGCTTGGAGGATAAAAATAAAGTATGACTTTGGACCTCATTCTAACTCTACAAACTATCTTTAAGTTAGGAGGGCTTGCAGTATTAACCAATATTATCCTTATAACTAATTTACTTTTTCAAAATCAATACAACTAGATGCAATAATGTGCTCTTGATTGCTCTATTTTTAACAAACATATAAAAATTTTAAAAAAAAATTAGAAAAAAAAAAAAAACAAACTTCATTATGAATGCTACTTATACTTCAAGTTAAACCAAACACAACCAAAGCATTGTTCGACAGTAAGCAATCACGGAATCAGGAATGGTTCTAAGTGGAGTTTTAGTATGTAAAACTGTTTATGCACAACGTGAAAAATATGCACAGTTTACCATTGAGATATCAAAATCATGTAATCACAGCCACGGAGACTACATGTAAACTCTACATTTTTCGAAGATTATGGCAGATTTATACCAACACCCACAAAGATATCTGGATTCAAACATTGTACGACGCCCAAAATGTTAAAATCTGTTAGCAATCGATAGTATGAAATTTACTATGGACGATTCATGATGTAATCCAAGCAACATGGATGTTCAAATCCAGTTCAAAGATTATACAGATCACATAATAATATCATAGCAGCCAACACCATAGCAGAAAATTTAATGCATCCATGATATCTGTGTCAAAAATTAATAATGACTACACGGAAAAAAATCTGCAAGGAAGCAAAATCCAATTATAAATTATTTAGGACCATTCAAATATGACCAGAATACTTTAACCAAAGAACACATGAAAAGTAGTACAAAACCAACCAAAGGGAGTCACAAATATCAATCCAATTCAATTCTTAATTGAACTAATTATTAAACAATAACCAATAGTGTAAATGAAGCAAACTCAATAAGCTTTGAAAGGCTTACCGCGGTCACGAAGCTCATCAGGATCAGCCAAAGAGTGTCCCCTAAATCTGTAAGTCTCGCATTCAATCAAACTGGGGCCTTCGCCTCTCCTTGCTCGCCCAATTGCCTCCTTTGCCACTTCCCTAACCTTAAGAACATCCATTCCATCAACATGAACACCAGGCATTCCAAATGCAGGTCCTTTCTTCCAAATCTCCGGGTCTGAGGTTGCTCTCAAATGAGACATCCCAATTGCCCACAAATTATTCTCCACAACAAACACAATGGGTAATTTCCACAGCTGGGCCATGTTCAAGCACTCAAAGAACTGACCATTGTTGGCAGTTCCATCCCCAAAGAATGCACATGTGACATGATCACAATCCGCCTCCTATAATAAAGTTAACTTTAGTAGCAGTTCAACAAGGGATCAAATCCATTAAGAATAACAAAATTAAAAAATTAATTAATTTTTCATGATATTAATCCGCCACCTACAAAAGGTGGTTTCCCAATCTTTAACTGTTCCATTTTCTTCTCTTTGTTTTCCTATTGTTCCACCATTTGAATCTAGTAGCAATTTAACTTTATTTAAGAAAATGGTGGCTATCAGTCATTGAATTTTTACAAAGTACTTGTGAATTTATGATTCCATTCGAAGTGTGTACCGCCTCAATGGAAACCGCTTTGGTTTGAGTAGGAAACATATGCAATACTAGCTGAGCTAGCACTTATTGGCAGCTAGTGCTGATTGTTGCACAATAGCCCAATGATCCATTTAAAAATATTGCTACTTTTTTCTCAAAGAACTTTGGGGTTTTCATGATTATCTTCACAGAGGGATTGACACAGATTGGAAGTGGGGTTCTTTAGGAGAGATCTGGGGTTGTTTTTTTAAGTTGGGTGGACTGGTTGAAAGAGAAGATGAAGGGGATTGGGATCTCGACTGTGAGTGGGTTCGGAAGTGGTGGTGGTGAAGGGGTAGCGATGGAGAGGAATCGGCCCAGGAGGGCTGAGGAGAGAGATGTGGAGGAGGTGATTTGTTGTTCTCTTTTCTTCTCTTCTCTGATTGGAGAACTAAAGGGAAAGAGAACGAGAGGTATTGAAGAGGGAAAGATGGGAGAGAAGAGGTAGAGTCAGACTCTTTCTTTCTCTCTTTTTGCATTGAGTAAACTCTTGGCACTGTTTACACGAATCATGTTACATAGACACAGCTTAATGGGCTTTGAGATAGAATTGGTACAGGGTTTTGGGGACAGCTGATCTCGTCCTTTAAAATGATGATTTTTATTAATGCCAATTAGATTAGAAATCGCCGAGCCATAAATAGCTATTAGGAATTCATTGCAAGTGAGTGCCAAATGACAAGCACTTATTCAAACAACACCCACTCAACAATGGGTCAGCTGAACCCCAATGCAATAGATTCTTGCCAGTTATCGACAGTGGTTCTTTCATAGCATTACTCTACCTTGGGTATTCATTGCAGGTTGGTAATTCATAACCACAATCTCCATGATCAGACTCCTACAATTGATCTAATGAGTCATGGAATAATTCCAGAATAAGTCAATACTTGAAGATTCACCTCCACTGTCAAATAATTCGAGATCCTATAAACAAAAGATAATACTCTACCATTGGGGTGTGCCATTTGATGATCATTGAATAATTGCCCAACAGGTAATTTAAAATTTTGCAAAGATCATAAAATTAAACAAACAAATAAATAGAATAGAATAGAATAGAGAAGTTTGTGATTGTACGTACCTTCAAAACCTCTCTCTTGTACTTGGAGGTGAAAGCAGCACCAGTGGCAACTGGGATTCCTTCACCAATGAAAGCAAAGCCACCAAGCAAATTGTGTTCTTTAGAGAACATGTGCATGGATCCTCCTTGGCCTCTGCAACAGCCAGTGGCCTTGCCAAAGAGCTCGCTCATCACCTGACGCGCAGGAACCCCTTTGCTGAGAGCATGAACGTGGTCTCTATATGTGCTTACAACACTATCTTCTTGCTTCAACAACTTGATGAAACCAGTGGAAACGGCTTCCTGCCCATTGTAAAGATGAACAAACCCAAACATCTTACCTCTGTAATACATCTGAGCGCACATGTCTTCGAAGGATCTGCCCAAAATCATGTCTTCATAGAGCACCAGCCCCTCTTCTTTGGTAATTAACTGCAAAACACAATAAAAACGCGAACTAGTTTAATCAAATTGCACAATAAAAAAATTTGGGAGATGTGATTGAATGGGGTTTTGAATTCGAACGAGATTAGCGGATTGGGAGGTGGCTTTGGTCTTCTTCTCTTTAACAACCTCTGAAACGGCGGAGATGGTGGATCTGCGGTGGCGATTGGAGGTTGTTGCAAGGGGGGTGGAGCGGAGGTTGTTAGAGGAACCAAAAAAGGAGGTGTTGGGTTGGAAGGAGAAGGAAGAGGGGGTGTCGGGAGATCTGGTGGGGTTGGAGAAGGAGAAGGGGTGGATGGCTTTGAAAGCTGAACATGCGGAAGAAGCCATGGTTGCAAATTGCAATGGGGGTCTCTCTTCTTCTTCTTCTTCTTCTTCTCTGTGGTGTGTTGGTGTTGTGTTGTGTTGGGTTTGAGAAGGAAGAAATAAAGGCGGACGGAGAAAACAAGAGAGGAGAGTGTGGGAATGATCGCCCCCACCCCAACTAAGTTTTTAAGTTTTCGCTGCTTGCTTCAAGATAGAGATTGGGAAGGCCACCCAACCCTTCTCTCTGTACACATACAATTTCTACTTTTGTCTTGGGACAATTGGCATCGAGTAATTCTATATGTCGAGGCTTTGGGCGAGGTTTTTGGCGAGGAAGGTGCGTCGCACGCGAGCAGGTGACGTGGTGAAAAAAAAAAAAAAAAAAAATTTGCGAGGGAAACGAAAATTTTGGGCGAAGAAGAAGAGGGAATGGAAGCCTCTTCATTTCCCTCTCTCGCTCCCTGTGTCTCTCGCTCTTTCCCTCTCTCACTCCCTCTGTCTGTCGCTCCCTCTCCTCTCCCTCTCCCTCTCCCCATTATCGACACAGTCGACCTCCCTCTCCCCATTTTCGGCAGATTCGACTTCTCCCCTAAACGAAGCTCCTCCTCTCTCCATCAACACTGAAACGAACGAGAAGAACGAAAATTTAGGAAGAAGAAGGAAATAAGGAGAAGAGAAGAAGGTCTCCTTCGTCCCTTCCCTCTCTCAAAAGGTAAATTTTCCATCTCATTTTAGGTTTTTGGTTTTTAGTTTTTGATTTTCCCTTTACTTGGGTGTTTTAGGTTATTGGTTTCGGACAAGAAGTTGGTTTTCATCGCTCGGACGCAGAGGTAAGCTCATTCTTCTTCTCTTCGTTTCGTCTTCAGATCTAGGGTTCATCTAGGGTGCATTTTTTTTTTTTTATTTCAGTGTTCTTCAGCCGAAGAGCTTCATCTAGGGTTAATTTTTTTTTTTTCAGTGTTCTTCAACCGAACAGCTTCATATAGGGTTCATTTTAATTGTAATAATTTCAGTGTTCATGTGGGTTTTTTTTTTTTTTTATGAATTGTGGGTTTTTTTTTTTAATTTCAGTGTTCATATCTGTAGAATTTTTCTTTTTCTTTAAGATTTGTTTTCATCAAAACTATTCTTAGATCTATATTCGTAATCGTGTTAAGGCACCACATGCGAGGTAATACTCGGCGAGCCCACGATTATTAAGATTAGATTAAAGAAGAATCTTCAAAATCATGACTATATTCATGATATTTATATCAGATCTAGGGTTCATTTTTTTTTTTTATTTCAGTGTTCTTCAGCCGAAGAGCTTCATCTAGGGTTCATTTTAATTGTAATAATTTCAGTGTTCATGTGGGTTTTTTTTTTTATGAATTGTGGGTTTTTTTTTTTTTTTTTTTTATAATTTCAGTGTTCATATCTGTAGAATTTTTCTTTTTGTTTAAGATTTTATATATATAAGCATCTTTTTATCTCTGTGTTTTCATCAAAACTCTTCTTAGATCTATATTCTTAATCGTGTTAAGGCACCACATGCGAGGTAATACTCGGCGAGCCCACGATTATTAAGATTAGATTAAAGAAGAATCTTCAAAATCATGACTATATTCATGATATTTATTCTATGTTGTGTATTTCATTTCTGTTTTGATTTCTGCTTATCATCTCTTTGTGATTTATAAACAAACATTACAGGAATGGATAGTGTAGAAGATAATGATTGTATGTTGGTGGAAGAAAATGTAGAAGAGGTGAGGGAACCTAAATATGGGATGGAATTCGTCAACCTTGACGAGTTTCAACGATATTATCGTGAATATGGTAATGCAAAGGGATTTTCAGTTAAAATAATGACTACTGAAAAAGATGATGATGGAAAACCTTCGTTCATTCAGCTTTCATGTGGTCGGGCTGGGAAGCAAAGAGGTGATGGAAAAAATGTTGTTGGATTGCGTCCGTCGACCAAATGTGGTTGTCAGGCTAAGATTAGAGGTCAAATACGGGTTGATGGAACAGTTTTAGTGAAAAGAGTTACACTTGATCACAATCACATGTTAAGCCCTAGTAAATCGAAATTTTATCGAAAGAACAGATATATGAGCTCGTATGTGAAGAAGATGCTTGAATATAATGATAGGGCAGGTATTAGACCAAATAAGAGTTATTCGTCATGTGTGGTTGAAGTTGGTGGCCATGAAATGTTGCCTTTTTTCCCAAAAAGACTGTTACAATTATTTGGACAGAGTGAGGAAGTTGAGACTTGGTGAGGGGGATGCGATGGCTCTTAATAACTACTTCCAAAGAATGCAAGCTAATAATGCTGATTTCTTTTATACGATGGATTTGGATTATGAAGGTAAGTTGAGAAATGTATTTTGGGCTGACGCATGGAGCAGGGCAGCTTACAAGGAGTTTGGGGATGTTGTTACATTTGACACTACGTACTTGACAAATAAGTATGAGATGCCATTTGCTCCTTTTGTTGGGGTGAATCATCACGGTCAGTCAATTCTTTTGGGATGTGGATTGATATGTGGTGAAACGATTGAAGAATTTGTATGGCTTTTTCAAACATGGCTCGTGTGTATGAATGACAATGCTCCGTCTGCTATAATCACTGATCAAGATAGGGCAATGAAGAGGGCCATTGAAATTGTATTTCCTAGCACACGACACAGATGGTGCTTGTGGCATATCATGAAGAAGTTGCCTGAAAAACTGTCTGGTTGCAATCAATATGAGGCGATCAAGTTTGCAATGCAAAGAGCAGTTTATGATTCCCTGTCTTATGATGAGTTTGAAGAAAATTGGCATGGTTTTATTGATAAATATAGTCTGCATGAAAATGACTGGTTGGGTGGATTATACTCTGAAAGGATGCGATGGGTGCCAATATTTCAAAGAAATGGTTTTTGGGCGGGGATGTCTTCAACTCAAAGGAGTGAAAGCATGAATGTTTTTTTTTATGGTTATGTTAATTCAAAAACCACATTGAAGCAATTTGTAGAACAGTATGAGAATGCACAACGAAGTAAAGTACAAAAGGAAGTTGAACAGGACTTTAAATGTTTTAGCCGAAGGCTTCCATGCATTACTCCTTATGCAATAGAGAAAAAATTTCAAAATGCTTACACTACAAAAAAATTTAAAGAGATCCAAGGGAATCTATGTTGTAGAATTGTGGGTGAAGATATGGATGGGGGTGGCTGTGAGTTGTACACTATTAAAGAAGACTTGCTGATAAATGATAGGCAACGATCGGTCCATTATGTAGTCTCTTTAAATGTTGACGACTTTGGCATCAAGTGTAATTGTCAATTGTTTGAGTTCAGGGGGATTTTATGCAAGCATATATTTAAAGTCTTGTTTGAAAGAGAGATTCATGATATACCTGATAACTATGTTCTTCGGAGGTGGAGGAAAGATGTTAAGAGGGCTCATACGAAGGTGAAAATTGTTTATTCAGATTGGGGAAATAAGCCTGAAAATGTGCGATTTGAAACGATGTGCAATGCCTTCTATGAAATGGCTGAATTCGCCGCTGAGGATGAAAAGAAGACAATCGAAGTTAAAGAATGGATCACTTTGAAGATGGACCAATATAAAATTGTCGGTGGTGATGAGCATGTTGATTCACATAGGTATTTGGAAGTGGGCACCACTACTAGTTCTGCCATCCAGATTCACATAGGTATTTGAAACTCTTTATGTTGTTGAGCATCTATGGTATCACTTTTTATTTCTATATACAAAATCCATAAGATCTATTCTCATAAATAGACCTCCCCCCATTATAATAATAAGATTAGATTGGAATAAGTAAAGCGTAAATACGTCACTAATGTATTATGTTATGATAAGGTTATGATAAGGTTGGTCAACTAGTCTATATTCTTATAAATAGTCATCGTTGTCTGTGTATGGGACAGGTTTACCCCTTAAGTAACATATTAGAGAAGAGAGAGGCTACACAACAAGGAAATGGGCGAGGGGAGTGAGGTGGCGGGGGTGGGAGCCGTTCATCTCGCTCGGGATGCGTGCGCAAAAAATCATTCGATGGACCGGCTTGATCGTTCCATGGACCGGCTTGATCATTCGATGGACCGGCTTGATCGTTCGATGGACCGGCTTGATCGTCAACAACTACATTGTTAACTGTGACATCTTCATTGTTGTGGGATTCCTCCGAATCTCTACTCGCCGCTTCTGAGCGAACCCACAACTTGTATGATTCCTCAGCTTCTTCAACTGACATAAACCCCTTGTAAGAAGCACAACTATACCCTAATACCGACGAAAAACATGCGGGCCAGTTTAGGTATACTCCTGGCCGACGACCTCGATAGACAACATACGCTCTGAATGCCATTCCTGCAACAGGAGGGGATATAAGGAAGAGGGAAGTATAGTGTGAGAGGCTGTTGGAATTCAGGCGTGCGAACAAAGTTGAAACTCACACAAAGGTCTAAAAGTTCATTAACATCTTGAAACTCAAGTACATAAACCTAAGATGTACAGACTATTTTTGAACAAAAATCGTAAACCGTATATCTAAAATAAGAGGAGAAAAAATAAATTGAAGCTTTGAAGGTTGAAGACGAAACGAAGAGAAGAACAAAGGGAGTTAGTGTTGCATATGATTAAACCTTATCGATTGTTTCTGCCTTAATTTCATTATACATTACAACAAGACTTTATTTAGTTAATATGTACAATAAATACAGAAAGATGAAAACTTAAGAACAGAAGGAAAGACTTACAAATAAAAGGCTAAAGGTTTTTAAGCCATAATTTTATTTGCATTACCATATTCATGATAATATCGTTGGAACTCGTCAAGGTTGACGAATTCCATCCCATATTTAGGTTCCCTCACCTCAATTAAAATGAACCCTAGATGAAGCTCTTCGGCTGAAGAACACTGAAATAAAAAAAAAAATGAACCCTAGATCTGATATAAATATCATGAATATAGTCATGATTTTGAAGATTCTTCTTTAATCTAATCTTAATAATCGTGGGCTCGCCGAGTATTACCTCGCATGTGGTGCCTTAACACGATTACGAATATAGATCTAAGAATAGTTTTGATGAAAACAAATCTTAAAGAAAAAGAAAAATTCTACAGATATGAACACTGAAATTTAAAAAAAAAAACCCCACAATTCATAAAAAAAAAAAAAAAAAAAAAAAAACCCACATGAACACTGAAATTATTACAATTAAAATGAACCCTATATGAAGCTGTTCGGTTGAAGAACACTGAAAAAAAAAAAATTAACCCTAGATGAAGCTCTTCGGCTGAAGAACACTGAAATAAAAAAAAAAAATGCACCCTAGATGAACCCTAGATCTGAAGACGAAACGAAGAGAAGAAGAATGGGCTTACCTCTGCGTCTGAGCGATGAAAACCAACTTCTTGTCCGAAACCAATAACCTAAAACACCCAAGTAAAGGGAAAATCAAAAACTAAAAACCAAAAACCTAAAACCTAAAACCTAAAATGAGATGGAAAATTTACCTTTTGAGAGAGGGAAGGGACGAAGGAGACCTTCTTCTCTTCTCCTTATGTCCTTCTTCTTCCTAAATTTTCGTTCTTCTCGTTCGTTTCAGTGTTGATGGAGAGAGGAGGAGCTTCGTTTAGGGGAGAAGTCGAATCTGCCGAAAATGGGGAGAGGGAGGTCGACTGTGTCGATAATGGGGAGAGGGAGAGGGAGAGGAGAGGGAGCGACAGACAGAGGGAGAGGAGAGGGAGCGACAGACAGAGGGAGCGAGAGAGGGAAAGAGCGAGAGACACAGGGAGCGAGAGAGGGAAATGAAGAGGCTTCCATTCCCTCTTCTTCTTCGCCCAAAATTTTCGTTTCCCTCGCAAAATTTTTTTTTTTTTTTTTTCACCACGTCACCTGCTCGCGTGCGACGCACCTTCCTCGCCCAAAGCCTCGACATATAGAATTACTCATTGGCATTGGGTTTCAACTTGGCTGACACATATCAACCAACCATGAGTTTTGAGTCCTGACTTTTTTCTTTATTAATTTTTTTCATTTTCTAAATGGTTGCATAGATTTATAAAACCAAAGATTACAAGAGAAAAGTTGTCTTAGAAGCACATATTGGTTAATACATACTAATACGGCCTAAACCAAAAAAACATAAGTTAGGCATAGTGGTTGAACATCAGGATGGGAAGGAGCAACAAAAGATTCAAAAGTTAGACCTTCACTTTTCACAAAAGAATTGGTGGTAAAAGATGGGCAGTGATCATACATCAAATAAGTGGCAGAGATCGTCTATCACAAGGACTAAGTATATCGAGATCGAATCAACTTACAAAGCTCAAAAAGGGAAGACCCAGTCATTAAAACCTAAAAATGATCCATCAGAACAAATCATAGTCATAGGCCCAAATACAGACCTAACAAGGCTCTCCCTTAAACAGGAGGAACGTTACAGAGAAAAAGAGTCGTGAAGGGAGTTACTCCCCCAAGGACGAATTTTCATAAAGGAGAAGATTGTTAAAGAAAATGTTTCCCTTCGTTGAGCCTCACATATTTAAGTCACGCATAGAATTAGGGGTGGGCACGGGACGGGATGGGACGAGATATACCCATTCCGTTCATACGGGATCGGGACGGGACGGGATCAGCGTGCTGCCTGTGACTGTTGCGAAGATTATCATCATATAAGAGCGTGAAAAATAACTTTTTTATAATTAGATATAGATGTGGCATGCAAATATAAGGGTGGCCACTAAATCCCCTAACAATGAAGTCGAGTGGGCTTGACTTTTAGAAAATTACATGATAAATGGGACCCACTAAGAGTATTGTGTCGCTGTGATGGCCTCCCAACTGATTTTACAATTTCATTACTGTGGGAAACAAAATTCATAGTTCCTTGACAAAATGACATTTCATCTTTTGTTAGGGAAGAAATATAGACCTATTGGTGATGCTCTAACATATTCATAATGGTTTACCATCAATACATATATTGTAATTAAAAAAAATATTTTTACAGTCCGGAGCATCTCAAATTCTTGGCTCCGCCCCTGAATGTTCCCTTCTGAATATGTATTACTCAGTTAATTGTCATTTTTCATCTTCACCTAGGTATTATCAATATTTGGAAGTTAAATAATTTTAGCCACTTTTATTGGGAATCCAAGCAACAGTCTGCAATATTTCTCTTGCTTAATGAATATTTATTTCTTGAAGTAACTTTTCTGTTACCACTACAAACACCATGAGTTTCTGTCAGTCATCTGTAAGTTTATATGAATAAAATAAATAAATAAATAATAAATATTAATAATAAATATTAAAAAAATAGCTCGGGACGGGACGGGATTGGCGGGATTGAAAATCTTCATCCCATCCCATCACATTCTAGAACGGGACGGGACGGGATCGGGATGAAATTATTCAATCCTATTAAGATCCGAAAAAATCGGGACGGGACGAGACGGGATCGGGATCGCGGGATGGGATTCCCACCCCTACATAGAATTAATAACGACTACTATATAAGGTAAAGGGAACATTCAATAAAGGTATGCAATTTTTAACTTAGTTCTATCCAGATTAATCTCCATCTCCAACAGAGTTAACGACTTAAGCATCGGAGTGTCTTCGGCTACCAAACAAGTGGTCTTTAGCAATCTAACATTTGTTTTGTAGGTCAGATTCACAGGAGACTACATTTGGACGTATCAGATATGATTAAAAGTTGAAAAATATATTGAGGGCTTAGATTCATTTTCTATGATTGCATGTTTGTGAATATAAAACATGTAGAAGTGCAAAGAAAATTTACAAACAAAAATTTGTGAAAAAATTGGTGGAATGTACATGTAGCGCAGAGAGAAATTTGGTATGTGTTTTTTCTCAAAATTAAAATTGTCAAAATTATCTACTTGGTTGTCGAATTTTAATAAACTTGATATCGTTGGAATACATTTTTTAAAGATCCTAATGAAACTAAATATCAATACAAATACTAAAAACTAAAATATACTTATTTTATTATTAAAAACATCTAATGCATTTCACGTTATTAGTAGTTTTCAAAGAAATTAGAAGGGCATCTTAATACACATTTAAACAAAAATCGTGAACTTCATGTTTTGGTGAATTCAAAGTTTGGGAGATAACTCACTCCCAACGTTTGAATTTTTTTTCCAAATTGATTTGAAATTTGACTAAGTCTAACCCTAAAGTTTATAGTATATATTTTTATCTTAGAGTAGGCTTGCACTTCAAAACTGATTAAGAGTGGAAGTGTGGATGGTGGCGCCGCCATTTAGTATTTGATATTTAGCCAAATATATATATATAGA
Source organism: Berberis vulgaris (assembly GCA_963556465.1). Lineage (NCBI taxonomy): Eukaryota > Viridiplantae > Streptophyta > Magnoliopsida > Ranunculales > Berberidaceae > Berberis > Berberis vulgaris. Next base: position 65,736,253 of record OY747132.1, read on the forward strand.
GTGACAACGGTACGGGGAATATCCTAGTTTATCTTATAAATCAGCTAGGTATTTCACTATTCATAAGGAATTGGATATAAAAGATGGCAAGGATAAAAAAAGTTAGGAAATATGTTGAGAGTTGTGAGATTCATTTCTTATAATAACATGTGTAACAACCTGATCCACATGGTATCATACTGTCTACTTTGGGCTTAACCACCCTCACGGCTTAAAATGCATCCTACCAAGGGGATCTGACATCGCACATATATAACACATCTCCTCTCCTTACTTACCCCTAGGAGCCCAATGTCCTCATTGGCACACTTCTGGCTGAGTCCGGCTCTGATATCATTTTGTAACCACCCGATCCACATTGTATGATATTATCCATTTTGGGCTTAACCACTCTCACAACTTTAAAATGTGTCACACCAAAGGGATCCAACCTCGCACATATATAGCACATCGATTTTCCACACTCAAGCGATGTGGAACTATAACACCAAGCTAGTCTGACAGCCTCAGAGTTCGCCCACACAAGGTAACCCGTAATTCAGAGCCCACCCATACATGACTGTTACAAACATGTTTGTATAATAAAATATGTAGAAGGGCAAAGAAAATGAAAATGGTGAAAAACGTTTGTGGAATGTAGGGGTGGGCATCCCATCCCACGATCCCGATCCCGTCTCGTCCCAACCCGATTTTTTCGGGTCTTATTGGGATTGGTTAATCTCATCCCGATCCCATCTCGTCCCGATTTGAATGGGATGGGATGGAATAAAGATTTTCAATCCCGCCAATCTCATCCCGTCCCGTTCTAATTTTGTAATATTTATTATTAATAATTTTAATACTTATTTTATATATTTATTTTAGAATTGTTGTTTGGATGCTCATATAAAGTTTGGGCATAATGATACAAGTTGGTATTATTGTGTTACAGAATGAAGTTTATTATGTTACAGGTTGTGTATTATGTTTGTCATATTTATGAATGAAGTCATAATGAATCAATGAAGTGTAAATGAAGTCAGAATGTAAGTTTATGTTACATGTGTGAATGAAGTCTATGTTTATATTACAGATTGTGAATGAAGTTTATGTTACACATTACTATGTTTATTATGCTAGAGATTGTGTTTATTATGTTTTGTTGAAATATGTTATTATGTTACATGCTGTAATATGTTACAAATTGTGTTTATTATGTTATAAATTGTCAAAATAATTTATCAACATATCGAGCATGTTGATCTCGTCCCGTCCCGAACCCATTTGGGATGGGACGAGGTCGGGATGAGGTCTATCCCGTCTTGATCCTGAATGAATGGGATGGGTCCATTCCGTCCCATCTCGTCCTGAGCCCACCCCTAGTGGAATGTACATGTGGCGAGTAGAAAATTTTGCAAGGTAGTCAAAGCGTGAAGCGAAGGCAGAGCGATTTGCCATGTCTTGGCTTTAAGCTAAAAACGAAGCGTGAATCGATGAATTTACACAAGTAAAGTGATCCTAAAAATGATTTTAATATTATATAAAAAAATGTAAACATATGAATTTTTCTTGTATCTAAGCTTCTAAATATATGCATTTTTCTTTTCTACTAGATTTAGAGGTGCTAGCTCAAGTCAACGTAAGTGTTTATATTACTTCCTATGTTATGATGTTTTTTACTATTCATCAGTGTTCTAAAAATCGCTAGGCGCTGGGCGGGCGGCGAGCAGGTGCCTAGCGCCCAGGGGCCTAGGCAGTCTTAGGTTTTGTATTATAACTTTAATAATTTACAAAAGTTAAGCATAATACCTTATCAATTACATCCAATTTAATGCCAATATACATATGCAAAATTTAAAAACATGAAAAATTAACAATCGTGAACAAAAATTATTAAAACTCAAATGACTGAAGTTGGTCATGATGGGTACTTTATATAAATTTGAATTTGTGTACTCTTTTATTTTTCTTCAAATTACATGAATAACCTCAGTTATGTTTGATAAAATCTACATTAGTAAAATTGGTACCGGCAGATCCTTTGAGAATTCCATTAAGTAATCATCATTTGCTACATTTAGACATATACTGAATAAAAAACAATTAAATAGTTTATTTATAAAAAATATGAAAAAAAATAAAATAAGAACACACTCAGCCTTATTAAAAAATAAAAATAAAAATAAAAAATAAAAAAAAATCGCCCAGTCCGCCTAGACCCCGCCTAGATCCCGCCCAGACTACCCGCCCAGCCATTAATCTGGGCGATTTTCCACCTTCTAGGCCTCCTAGGCCGATTTTTAGAACACTGCTATTCATTGTAACACCATACTTCCAACCAATATCTTCCCGAGAACTACTCTCCCTTGCCCATGATTTTCTTCCATAATCAATCACATTAAGTAAACAAAAAATAACAACATTATTAATGTATAAATTATTAATGCCTAGATAATCAATGTATAGATGTTGGTTCCTTCTTCAGGGTCATAACGATGAAAATTCTGGTGTTCTATTTAATCTAAGAAAATTTGTACCTCGAACAAGATCTCCAACTCATGCTCTATTGAAGCTCTCTGATTTAGCCGTGAAGCTCTATAGAGAAAAGGAGAAAGAGAAAAAAAATATGATAAAAAGATTTTTTTTTAAAATGCTTTTTGTTAAATGAAGCCATGGCTTTGGTGGCTTCACGCTCCAACAAAAAAAAGAAGCTAAAAGCAGTGGATTTTTGTGGCTTTACGATAGTGGCCTGGCTTTGACCAAGGTGAAACGAGATGTCATGGCTTGGCTTTTTGGCTATAAGTTGTGGCTTTGGATGCCTTTGACTACACTGGAATTTTGTGTATTTTTTCTCCAAATTAATATTGTCATACTTATTTACTTGGTTGTTGAATTTCAATAAACTTGGTATCATTTGAATGCATTTTTAAAGATATTTTCAATGAAACCAATAATCAATATGAACGCTAAAAAAATTAAAATTTTATACATTTTATTATTAAAAAACATCTATGCATTTTACATTGCTAGTATATTTTGAAATAAATGAGATGAGCCGATCATACCAGGGAAAAAAAGAGATTCTTAATGCACATTCAAACAAAAACCATGAACTTCATGTTTTGTCAAATTCAAATTATGGGGGAGAACTCACTCTCGGCGTCAATTTTTTTTTCCAAACTGATTCAAATTTTAACGGAGTCTAATTTTAAAGTTTATAGTATGTATTTTTACCTTAGAATAGGTTTTTACTTCAATATTGATTGAGGGCAAAAGTATGAATGGTGGCACGTACAAGATATTTAACAACAAAAAAAATGTGCCAATGGCACGGGGAATACTATAGTCTATATAACTAATCAACTAAGTGTTTCACTATTCATAAGAAATTGAATGTAAAATATGGCTAGGATCAAAAGTTGGGTTGAGAGTCATTTCATACAATGGAATACTTGTAAGTATAACACATGTAGTAGGGTAAAGAAAATAAAAAAAATGGTGAAAAAGTCGGGGAGATGTACATGTGGCGGGGAGAGAAACTTTTGTGTAATTTTTATTCTCAAAATTTAACTGTTCATAACTATTTACTTGGTTATCAAATTTTAGTAAAATTGGTATCATTGGAATGCAATTTTAAAGATTTTTAAAATGAAACCAATGATTAATACAAGCGCTAAAAATTTAATATATAAAGTATTAAAGTATTTTTCAATATTTAATATATATATATATGTATTGAAAATTTTAATATATATAAAGTATTTCAAATCGTTAGTATTTTTCAATGTTTTTCAAAGAAATGAGACTAGCCGGTCAGATCAGGAAAAAAAAAAGCATCTTAATGCACATTTAAACAAAAATTTTGAGCTTCATGTTTTGACAAATTCAAAGTTTGGAAGAAAATTCATTCTCGGCCTTTGAAAATTTTCCCCAATTGGTTTAAATTTTGATTGAGTCTAACCCTAAAATATATAGTATACTTTTTACCTTAGAATAGACTTGCACTTTAAAATTGAATGAGGGTGAAAATGAGAATGGCGATGGGGTATTCAATACATGATATTTGGCACAAAAATACCCTAGTTATGATATAAATCAGGGTTTTCCACAGGGTTAGCATCCCCCATGATAGCTTTTTGGTCCTCTTATTAGTGTTCTTCTCCAATATTTTATAGCAAACAATTAATGAAACCCTTTAAGTCTAGTGCATGTTAGGAGTTGGGAAAGGACAGTTGGTCTGCACAAGGATAACTAACATGCAACGATAAAGCATTATGAACAAGAAAACTATTCCATAATATATTGAAACATATTATGATAACTGCTAAAAAAAACGTATCTTTAATGCAATATCAATCTATGTCCTGAAGGTTTACCTGCGCACCAAAACAACATTTAGCATAACAAAAGAAAAACCAGGGCAACATGCAAGCATTATAATGCTTCCAAACCAAGAAAAAACAAAATTCTTAATCTCTGCAACTTATAAAGGTTTGGTCTTCTTTAAGGGTGTGTTTGATTTTCATAAAACTTCATTATAGAAAAAAAAAATGTTTTCCATGTGAAAATATTTTTATTTAGAATTCTTTTTTTTTCCACTGCTTGATTGTGCAAAGAAAAAAAAAACAAAAAAAAAAACCCTTACCTAATTTTTCATCGTCTTATTGCGAAATATTTTTCAATGATGAATCTGCTTTATGTCTAAGTTGTTATTATATCAAATAAATTGAACATTCGTCATAGAAACAAACTATAAAATATAGCCAATACTACACATCAAAACTAAAAAACACAAAAAATCATAAAACATATGAACCAAAACAGATTATCCAAATATATTACATACTTATTACAATGCAATGCAGAAGGTCTTGATCACATTCGTCTCCCTTCAACGAGTTAGTGACCTCCTTGACTGCCTCACCAACATATCAAGTTTGGAATTGAACTCTTCGTCATATGACAATCTCTTACGCTTCTGAGAAGAGACGAGACGACTCAAGGATGAAGATCTGTTACATATTTTTTTAAAGCATAATAAGCCTTTGCTAGAGAAATGGTCACAACGAGCAAAGTTGTACATTTGTTACTAAATTGTACAAGTGTACCTGTATCATAAGAAATGTATGTTTTCAATTTCCACACAAAAAAAAAAGTTGTTAGACTCTAGTTTAAATTTCTACAAAACATATTTTCTGATCCATAAGTAACCTAAGTATTTTTTTAGATTCTCGCATATTACTCTCAATCCATATAAACATGAATCTTCTAATCCTTGCCAAGTTGATTCTCCCTTAACCCATCCACTACAATTCAAGCGCACTTGCCTTTTAGTTTGCTTTTCTTTCACTTGTGCAAATCTCTTCCATCAATGTTGATGATACATCAAATAAGATAGAGATCTCGGTTGTACACATGGCAAAGGTCGTCCATCACGAAGATCAAGTGTCCCAAGACCAAGCCAATTCATAAAGCCCAAAAACGAATTCAATCATGGAAGCCCAAACAAGGCCCGTCAGAATAAATCATAATCAGAGGCCCAAAACTAGGCCCGATAAAGTTATTCCTTAAGGAGGAGGAACGTTACATAGAAAAAAAAATCCTGAAATGAGTCACGCCTCCATGAACGTGTCTTCATAAAAGGGGAGACTGTTACAAAGAACATCTCCCCTCGTTGCGCCTCACATGCTTAAGTCACGTAGAGAATTAACTACGACCATTATAAAAGGTAAATTGAACATTCGACAAATGTATGCAATTTTTAACTGAGTTTTGTCCAATTTTATCTCCCCATCTCCAACTGAGTTACTGACTTAAGCATCGGAGTGCCTTCAGCCACCAAAATTGTGGTATTTGGCAATCTAACATTTGTTTTGCAGGTTATACTTATTGGAGACTGAATTTCGGTCGCATCACTTTGGCGCCGTTTATGGGGAACGACAAGTTTTCCTTTCAAAAAGAAAATCCATGGCAACAAAATTTCCTCAGTCCTGATCGACGACAAAAATAGCCGTCAGAACAAATGGCACATTCTACAGACCCAGTTACGAACGTCAGGATGACCATACCCAACAACAGAGAGCTGCAACACGAGGTCGCTCGAACATCCCAGACGCCCAGAGACGCTGCCACAGACCCTAGTGTAGACTTACTCATGGATCGGATGGACCATATGATCAAAATGGTGGAAAAGCTCACCCAAGAGCATGCTCAATCCGCCGACCTCATCCAATCACCACCCCAACAAAAATCGACTAACGAAGCTTCTACACAACCTCAACAGGCAAATCTCGAAAACGACAAATCATTTCAAAACAGGGCCTCTACTGAAATCTCGTTCAGAAACAGAGTCACGGGTCCTAATATGTTGTATGAACTAGCCAGACCACCATTCTTTGACGCACTCATGGTGACTCCCATACCAACGAAGTTTACCCCACCGAAGTTTAAAACTTATGATGGCACCACTAACTCGACATACCATTTGCGACACTTTCACAACATGATGGCATTAAAAAGAAAGGACGGAATCCATCTTATGCAAAACGTTTCCGACCAATCTCACTTCCACAACAATGAGTTGGTTAAACAGCTTACCACCAAGATCAATAAACTTCTTCCAGGCACTGACCACAGCCTTCATCACGAGGTTCATCGACAGTCAACAGATGAGGAAGGGGTCGCACTACTTGCTTCACAACAAACATAAGCCCGATGAGACATTAAGGCAATACGTTACTCGTTTCATTAACGAGTTAACAATGATCGACAGATGCAGCGACGACGCGACCACCGCTACTTTTACCGCCGAACTAAAAAGATGCCCCTTTTTATGTTCTGAACCTGGATCCCCCAAAGAACATGGCGATTCTATTGAAAACTGCTCAAAAGCACATTACCCTCGAAGAGATGATAGCAGCCAATAAGAGGGATGAGTCAGAAAAGAGACACACTTCATCCGATTGAGAAGGACAAAAGAACGACAAGCCTAGAGAAGAAAACAGCCAACCAAAAAGACATCGAACCGGAGGTAATTCTGAGTTCAATCAACAAAAGTTTGGAAGACTACAACCTGGAGGATTCAAACACGAGCAATCAACGGACAGATCATTCACAACTTTGAAAACGAGTCGAGATGAGGTTTTAAAGACTTTAGCAAACTGGGAAGACGTTGGTCGTGCAAAATGAGAGGAGATTCAAACAAGCAAAGTAAAAGCATATATTATTCCTTCCACGATGACTACAGGCATGATACCAAGGACTGCCACAACTTAAAAGACAAAATCGAGCGCCACATCCAAAAAGGACAACTTGGAGAGTTCATTAAGCTAAGGGAGTCAAACAGGAGAAAAAACGCAACATACAAACAATCAAGGGAGCTAATATACGTCCTGCATGGTGCAATCGGAGAAAAAGAGTTATCCAATCGATCTCTAAAGCGATCAATCCAGTATTTACAAGCAAAAAATTAGATACAAGGAGCCTTCTGCACGACGAGCCAGAACGACGCAGAGAACTCTGACATTCTTCAACGAGGACGCGAAAGGAGTCAATTTCCCACATAATGATGTTTTAGTAATCTCAGTATTAATAGCCAAATGGGAAATCAAAAGGGTACTAATCGACACTGGCAGCTTGGCTAACCTTTTGTACTTAACGACGTTCCGCGGGATGTAATTCACCGAGGAAATGCTCTCACCCAACAATCAACAAATGGTGGGTTTCAGCGAAGAACAATGTCGGCTAATCGAAATGATCCAACTACCAGTGGAAGCGAGATAACCAAGGAGAGAACGAGTCTTGTTGACTGATTTCCTTGTAGTCGACGTTCCAACCACATACAATCTGCTTCTCGAAAGGCCTTGGATACATAAAATGGGTGTGGTATCCTCTACCATGCATCAATTCTTGAAGTACCACGAACAATCAAAGGAGATCAGCCAGCTGCTCGTGAATGTCATTATGCAACAATTAAAGTTCCACACTAATAGCAATTACTACAATGACTGGAGGAGCTGCTGCAACAATCTGGTCAAATAGACCCCGACCTCATGGATGATAATACAGCCCTAACTAGCCCAAGGGATTGACCAAACACTGGACAACCAGAAGAAGAAACAACAACAGTCTACTTGAGCGACGAAGAAGACAAAGTAGTTCGGATTGACACCAAAATGCATCCAGAACTCCCATGAATCTAGCTCAATTGCTGAAGGATAACTATGATGTTTTCGCTTGGACGATGAAAGATATGGTGGGAATAGAACCATCTGTCATCATTCACAAATTGCAAGTCAATCTAGCCAAAAAACTGGTCCGACAAAAAATAAAACATGTAGCCCCTGAACGCAACCATGCAATAAATGAGGAAGTGCACCGTTTGATAAAATGTAGGAATGATTAAAGAATTTCACTCCCCGGACTGGTTAGCTAACACGGTGTTGGTAAAGAAAAAAAATGGCGTGGAGGGTATGTGTAGATTACACTTATCTGAACAAAGCATGCCCGGAAGACAATTTCCACTCCCAAGCATAGACCAGCTAGTAGATGCCATTACTGGACACGAACTCCTAAGCTTTATGGATGCGTATTCTGGGTACTACTAGATACAGATGTACCCCCCCCCCCCCCCCGGACCAAGAAAAATATATTTTATAACAGAGAGAGACATGTACTGCTACCGGGTGATGACATTGGACTTAAGAAAGCAAGAGCAACGTACCAATGGCTGGTCAAAAACTCATGTAGAACGGATCACATCAAAGGCCTCGAATATGCCTTTTCAGTTCACTGCTCCGAATATACAAAATGAAGTGGAACCCGATGAAATGCACATTTGGAGTAGAGCCAGGGAAGTTACTTGGATACATGGTCAACCAAAAAGGAATTGAAGTTTATCTGAAACAGATACGCACACTTCTCAACATGCAGTCACTAACGAACATAAAGGACGTGCAAAGTCTTAACGGCAGAATATCATCTTTAAACAGATGCATTTCCAAGTCCTCGAACAAATGTCTACATTTCTTCAAGATCTTGAAATGAAACAAGACATTCAAATGGAATGAGGAGTGTAAAAAAGTTTTTCAGAGTTTGAAGGAATACATGGGGAGTACATAACTGTTATCAATACCAAGCGCGGGGGAAACAATATACCTATACTTATCTGTATCCGACCACGCGGTGAATTCAACAATGATAAGGGAAGAAATAGGCGCACAAAAATTGGTATATTACATCAGCAAAACGCTTGCAGATGCAAAAAACAACTACTCGGTCTTGGAGAAACTGGCATTTGCCCTTATTGTATCCTCGAGAAAGCTACGACCATACTTCCAAGCCCACCTGATCATTGTCATGACCGAGCAACACTTTGGTCTATACTGTACAAACCCGAGCTTTCCGGAAGAATGGTGAAATGGGCAATAAACTCGTTCGCACTTTTGACAAGTGCCAGAGATTTGCCCCATACACTCACATGTCGGGCCAGAATCTAATCTCGATAAGCAACCCCTGGCCGTTTGCACAATGGGGAATGGACATCGTGGGACCACTCCCTATGTCCAACGGAAAGAAATTCCTCCTCGTAGCAGTAGATTACTTCAATAAATGGGTGAAAGTATAACCGATAGTGAGAATAGGAGATGCCCAAGTCAAAAAATATGCAGATTCAGAATCCCAAGCGTAATTGTCAACAACAACGGGAAGCAGTTCGAAGGCAAGAAGGTCAAAGAGTTATGCAAAAACCTGAACATTCAACAACACTTTTCAGCACCCGCTCATCCATAGGCAAATTGGCAAGCCGAGATCACTAACAGAACAATCCTAGAAGTAATCAAAAGGAGACTCAAAGCATTAAAGGGATTATGGACAACCGAACTGCCTAGCATCCTTTGGGCTTACAGAACAATGAAAAGAACTCCAACATGAGAGACTATGTTCGCCCTCGCATACGGGTCTGAAGCGATGATACCTGTAGAAATTGGCATGCCAACATTTAGGATCGAGGAATTTCGTGCAGAGGACAATAACAAAGCACCAAGAGTCGGACTAGACCTCCTCGAAGAAAAGTGAAACGACTTCTATCAAACCAGAAACCTACCAACATCGTATGGCCAGCTACTTTAACAAAAAAGTAAAGCCCCATACTTTCTATATTAGCGACAGGGTATTCCGAAAAATCGAACTCAACACAAAGGAGCCAAGCGCGGGTAAATTGAATCGAAATTGGGAATGGTCGTACAAAGTAATAAAAATCAACAGACCAAGGACGTACTGGTTGGAAAATGCAAAGGGGGAACAACTACCACGACCGTGGAATGTTGAGCACCTGGAAAATATTATCAATAGAACTCCCTTACATCCCTCATTTTGCGTTCAAACGACAAAAGTCTAGCCGGGACAAAGAAGTCAGACTACAAGTTTTACTTGAAAAAGATCAAAGCACGACCAAAGTATAAAGCTACAAGTAAAACCTAGAAAATTTGCATCAGGACAAACAAGTCGGGCATGAACACAAAACTTCTTATCTGATCAACCACGAAGTAATAAAGTACCAGGACATACGAGACAAATTTTTTCTTGTCGAATATAACCTACGATATGAAAATCCAGACGCAAAAAGTCGGATTTCATAAGAAGCTTCTACATGACTAATCGTCGAACATCAAAGTGCATTTATAAAAACTCGAACGAACAAGTCGAGATTTTACCAGGAATGTCGAAAGCAAAAAGCTAAGTCTAACAAGTTAGACGGGAAGACATACTGTATACAAACAATAAAAGAAAGAAATTCTCATTGATCTTTCCTAAAAGATTACATGAAGTATTCAAGAAGCGACATTTATGTCAGCAACGATGTCACTCGATGGCACAGGCTCTGGCGAGCGAGAAGTTGATTGTTCCTCAATAGTAGGTTCACTTGACAGATTTGGAACGGATTCCTCTTCATATTTGAATACTTGCTCAGCGTAACATCGATACTCAGATAAATCCAAACCTCGCGACTTGATAAAGTCTCGGAAGTCGTGGCGACTATTAACTATTTTCTTCCAATCGGTTGTTTCCACAGCCATTAACCTATCGATGACCAACAAAAACTCAACCCAAGTCAAAATGAGTTCACTGTCAATGGAGGCAAGCTTGGCAGAAGTTGTCGACTTGCACAACATATATAGGATATGACGACATGCAAAGTACGTCGTCAAATGCTTATGACAACGTCCATCGGCACGTCGAGGAATCAAGGATCGTTATAGGTGTGATGCATTCTGCGACGTGCATTTTGCGTCGCTGAATCATGTCCTTATAGGTGTACAACGACTTAAGTTGCATGTTGTGTCTTCACTGATGCCGTTCGCAAGTCGTTAAAAAAATGAAGCAACGATGTAGTGTCGTTGGGTAAGACGTAGTTGATGAAAAACGATGTGCTAATCAAGACTTAACTAATCGTTGAGGGTGTGTAATGCACGACATCGTATTGCAAACGATGACACCGAATGCACGTCGTCAAATGGTTTGCTAAAATTAAAATAAAATTATATATATATATAGGGGTGGTTCCCACGTGCATTCATGTTATGTGCAACAAGCACCTGCAGAAGTAAGGGAACATTAGGGGTTGATGTCGGATCTGTTGCTGGTGGTATTCCTGGAGTAGACACTGTTGGCCGAATAATGAACTGGTTAACAGCATTGAAAGCTTGACTAGACAGGCTTCCCCTCATTCGCCCCGTGGGTCGCCAATTCTGCTCTGATGGAAAATCCCCCAAACCATCAGCTCTTGAAACAGGTTGCACAATTCCTTCCATATTTGTCCCCCTCTGTTCCACATTGATCTTCTAATCCCATCAACCGTCACGGGATAAGAAGATTTTGTCCTTGGTTCTTGGAGTTGAACAGGAACAGCAACAGGTGATCTTGCCATATGAGGAGGACGTTGAACTTCAGAGTACCAACTACTTTGGTTCATTGCGCTTCCAGGTGTCCGAACAAAATTTTGTGTCCCTCCTTGTTGAACCTGGGAAGGATATTGAGTAGATAGGCGCCCCACTACAGGTGGGCTCATCATTTGAGGGGTCCTCATGTTTGGAGCTGCTTGGTTCTGTGAATTATGATGTTCAGGAGGAAGGCCAACAATTTATTGGAATGATCAACTTGGTATGTGAGATCGATCCTGATAATCCCAGTTCTGAAAAATACAAAAGAAACATTCAAAAGTAAGGTTAAGAAAATAGTAATTGTATTAACATGCAAACCGTCACATGGTTATGTAATTCTTAAGGATTGATAGGGAACCAAAAAGTATTAGCACATCCAACACACTAGCCATATTTCAAAAAGTAACTATAACGAAATCAAACCTGTTTCACAGAATGATGCTGCACTATTGAAGATGAAGGTGTGTTTGCAGCAGAGAGAGTATTCATAACTGATCTAGAGAATTGTCGCTGTCTGTCTGTTTCATGACCAATTACATTGAAATTATCAGTAAGGGGTGCCATAGAAGGGGGAGCCTGAGAAGGGATAGGAGCACCATTAATGGATATCAAGGTATTTGGGCTTGCTTGTGACTGTTGATTTGAGTTAGATGCTGCACTCTGGACTGGAAGAGCCTGAATAGCTATTGGATTTCTGCTGACATTCCTAGGTATCAACCTCTCAAATTCACAGCTAATGATTGAGTTCCCAACTTGTGGCTGTAACTGTAGATTACTGCTAGGTGGAAATTGGCTTTATGGCACAGAACTCATAGCAAGCGTGGCTCAACGAACATCTGCAGATTCTCGATTAAATGCATGAAAAATAGCATCAGTTAGCACTGGGTTTAGTGAAGGAGGCTCATAATGGCTAGGGCCAGCAGATCCATTACAGGCTGACATGTAAATTCCTGCCCAGAAATCATCTTATAATTGAGTAGCAGTTTGAGTCGTCTCGTGGCGGAGAACAGAACTCAGAAGAGCACCATTGGAAGGCTTGCGATCTACAGCCTCACAAGTATCCATTGCATCAATCTCAGTATACTCTACAATTGTAAGATCCACAACATCAGATCGAGTGTTTGAGGATCTAAAGGTTCACACTGCTCAGAATCAACTCGTTCCTCTCTGAGGGTGTTCATCAGCGCGGTTGTCCTTTTTCATGACAGGCTTCCAGGATCCGCCTGATGAAATAATCATATCAGCTACATTTTCTCCTCCCTCCCTCAGATCTAACCAAAAAACGTCATCTGATCTGAACATGAAGAGCGCCCTCAAATAAATGCAATTCCAAAATACTTACCTTGACCACATTCTGATCTACATGTAGGTCTGTGTAGTAGATAGATTTATTACAGTGAGGCCAGCGCTAGGAAGGTCCCCTTGATTTGATCTCAATGAAGTTATCATAATCTCGTAAATAAAAATAAAACAAATAATTATTACACAAAAATAATCTAACTGAAAGAATTTGGCAAATGTAAACTAAATACAAGTACAGAAAGTGCAAGCATGACCAATCTCAAATAACAAACAAATAAATAAATAAATCATATTTCAAAATGTAATAAATGTTTACAGTTTAGGTTCATCTACAGGAAATTATCTGTAAAAGATTATACACTTGTTGTACTTGAAAGCCATTCTCAGAAGTCAGGACTCAATTTTCTACTTTACGTCTATATAATTGCTAATCTAGAACTCTTACCTGGTGATGTTACAAAGTTGGCCCTTAACAGGAGTTTTGATACACTTGAAGCTGCAAGACAATAGAAAATTATACATATTATTTTTGCACCACAATAGCGATGCCCTTGGGAAGGAAAACTGAATGCATCCACAGAACATAAAGGATAAGGTGACTTACCTTATGGGAAAATTCAGCGAAAACAATACCAGCATCAAAAGGAGATCTTAATTTAAAGAACAAAAATTAGGATGAAATACAAACAAGCTTATGTTCATGATACCAGTGAAGTTTCCAATTGCTTGTAGAAGATTTGTTCCATATTTGAACATCACATTCACATTTGTTGGAAACTGTGGTCCGGAATCCTGACAAAGAAATGGAGTAGACAAAAAGTAATAAAAGCCTCTTACATTTTGCAGAAAAAATGGTTTTCCATGGAAAAAATGGAACTGCACAAACATTTATCCTTTTATCTACTCCCTTCCCAATCAGAGACAGTCTGTATTTGAAGTTTAACTGAGAAGTTCTACTCTGACTGTCATTCCAGAATTCAATCTTATTGCCCTTCCCAATTGCAAAGGAAATGTGATTCTTAAACTGAGGTGTGAGATTTATGAAAGCTCTCGCTAGTCTAATTAAAACGTGTTACAAATTAAATAAATCCAAATTACCAGTGTTCTAAAAATCAGCCTAGGCGTTAGAAAAACGCCCAGATTAATGGTTGGACGGGTTTTGGCAGTCTAGGTGGAGTTTGGGTGGGTTTGGGCAGTCTAAGCGGGGTCTTGGAGGGTCTGAGCGGCCTAGGCGGGGTCTAGGCAGCCTAGGCGAGTTTTTTTTTTTTAATAAGGCTGATTGTGTTCTTATTTTATTTTTCTTTCCTCTTTTTTGGAAATAAACAATTTAATTGTTTTTTATTCAATATATGTCTGAATGTAGCAAAGAATGATTACTTAATAGAATTCTCAAAGGATCTGTCGATACCAATTTTAGTAATGTAGATTTTATCAAACATGACTGAGATTATTCATGCAATTTGAAAAAAATAAGAGTAGGTTTGGATATTTGTCCATAAATTCAACTTTGTATAAAGTACATATCATTACCAACTTCAGTCATTTGAGTTTTAATAAATTGTGTTCATGATTGTTAATTTTTCGTGTTTTTAAATTTTGCATATGTATCTTGGCATTAAATTGGATGTTATTGATAAGGTATTATGCTTAACTTTTGTAAATTATTAAAGTTAAAATACAAAACCTAAGACCGCCTAGGCACCTGCTCGCCGTCCGCCCACCGCCTAGCGCTTGTTAGAACACTGCAAATTACTAGTCCCAAATACTCGTCGCATTATTTTCGACACAGATAACAAAAACATTAACTTACCAAAGTGCTAAATCGACTAAATATACAACATGGAAAATTCTAGGGGTCGAGGGAAGGAACGAGGGAGGGAGCGAGGGATGGGTGGTAGCCACCCATCCGCCCCGAGATAAGCGCTATCGCGCATCTCCAATCCGATGCGCTTATCTCGAGGCGGATGGGTGGTTACCACCCATCCCTCGCCCCTTTCCCTCGCTCCCTCCCTCGCTCTGTAGCAAAGCTCATACAACATTAGACCTGATAAAACATGGACACTTGAACAATACTAACAAACTTCAAAGTACTAGATGCAAAAGTGCCAACTATGTCAATATAAAATTCATCAAACAAAACGCATTTTTTTTAACAAAGATGGCCATAACACCAAACCTATCAAATTGTATGGGTCAACCATAGAACACCCTAAACCAAACGAAACCCTCACTAATTAGGTAAGACTAACATATAAAAAACTAAAGTAAACCAAAAGCAGCAAATTCAAAGAACCCCATTTCAAATTTTAAACAATATAATGAGTTAGTCAATCACAATCAGTATTTTCAAGACACCAAATGCCTAAAAATGAACAAAAGCAAGCCACCATGAAGGAAAATAATTCCAATTAACCAAGCAAAGACATGCTTAATCACTTCAAACCCACTAATTTCCAAACAAAATTATTGAAATTTCCAAACAAAAATACAATAATTGAAGCATACCCATATGTTATAATCAACCAAAAAAGAAGGAAATAACATTAAATCTTGAAACAATACAAACCCACAAAGTTGAGAACTTAATGAATGAAATGAACCTGATGATACATAAAAAGGATCACACTCCTGAGCCGAACACGTGTCATGATGATCTCGAGGAACTACGGGCCCAAGCATCGGCCCAACACAGATCCATCCAAGCGGATCTAAGCCCGCTCAACTTCAATCTGCCAAGCAGACTCAGACTCTCACAGCACGCTAGGCCCACACGTCTCACAGCTATCCACGATACTCATAAGCCCTCTTCAGGCAAGTATCTCAAGGATCAGCTTCGGACGAGCAACTACAATTACTCTTTGCTTCCAACTAAGAAGTAAACACCAGAGTATCTTCCACACAGGGAAACTCCCTTCTACAGATTGCTCTTGGATTGGGAACTATCTCCCGCGTATCTAGGAATGCAGAACTAACAGGGAACTTCCCTCCTACAACATGACTCTTAATTAGATAGGGATCTCCACGAAGATCCCCTCCCTAAACTACGCTTACGATGGCCTGGTTGAACTAGAACTCATTGCACTATAAATAAGACATGAGGTTGGTAAGCTAAGGTACGCTACAAAATCCCTGTTACAGCATTACACCTTCCTCAGATCCCTGTCTGACTTTAGCATCAGAGTGTCATCAGCCACTCCACAGTGGTCTGTGGCTCACATGCGTTACTTGTGCAGGTCAGCAGGAACAAGGTCAAAGCAGGGAGCGAAAATCGATTGCATTAGTTTGGCGTCGTCCGTGGGGACAACATAGTTCTTAACTTTACACTAGGCGTTGTCTCCTACCAAATCCCAGAGAGATGGTGACCACTAGGTCACGCAACAACGAACCAGGGGACACGTCCAACGCTTTGGCTGTCCCTATACCAGTTCCTGCCATGCACGGGCAACCTACTCACGCCCCTCCAACAGCGACAATGATAGACCCCTAAATTGAGGTGCTGACATCTCAAATACAGCAGGTTATCAAGGCAATGGAGACACTCACGCTACAGAATCCACCCGTTGCTAATGGAGACCAGGAACAACACGGAAGTCCCAACAAAACACCAAAGAAACCGAGGCAGGAAAGCTAAATCCGAATTGAAAATGACCTTACAGAGTTGCTAAGGTTAACAAGCCGGGAACATACTGACTGGAAGACGCTGACGGGTTAAGATGACCATGGAATGTAGAGCATCTCCAAAAGTATTATCAATAAAATATTTTGATTTTACCAAAACTTTCACTGATGTCAAAACTTTCACTGATGTTCATTACAACCCTCTTTAACCCCGGTTATGGATAGATTCAGACATTTTCCCAAAGCCTAATCCGCTCCACGCGGGTCACGACGGCCGAGGAAGTGGGAGTCTAGTTAGCGCTCTCAATGCAGACGATGATCGCCGAATTAGCCAGGTAAGCTTAGTCAGTTTGCGACTGATGACGATGGCTTCTGATGTCCAAAGCCTAATCCGCTCCGCACGGGTCACAAAGGCTGATGAAGTGAGAGTCTAGTCAGCGCTTATCCACTGATGACGTCGACTCGCAAAGGGATCATTGCTCTCAATGCAGACGATCGCCGAATTAGCCAGATAAGCTTAGTCAGTTCACGACTCATGACGACGATTTCAGGTGCCTAAAGCCTAATCCGCTCCGCGCGTGTCACGATACCTGAGGAAGTGGGAGTCTAGTCAGCATTTATTTGCTGATGACGACGACTCGCCGAGGGATCGTTTCTCTCAATGCAGACGACGATCGCCAAATTAGCCAGGTAAGCTTAGTCAATTCGCGACTGATAACGACGGCTTCTGGTGCCCAAAGCCTAATCCTCTCCGCGCGGGTCACGACGGCTGAGGAAGTGGGAGTCTACTCAGCATTTGTCCGCTGATGATGACGACTCGCCAAGGGATCATTGCTCTCAATGCAGACGATGATCGCCGAATTAGCCTGGTAAGCTTAGTCAGTTTGTGAATGATAACGATGACTTCTAGTGCCCAAAGTCTAATCCGCTTCGCGCGAGTCACGATGGCTGAAGAAGTGAGAGTCTAGTCAGCGTTTGTCCGCTGATGACGACGACTCACCAAGGGATCATTGCTCTCAATGCAAACAATGATCGTCGAATTAGCCAGGTAAGCTTAGTCAGTTCGCGACTGATGACAATGGCTTCTGGTTCCCAAAGCCTAATCCGCTTCGCGGAGTCGCGACGGCTGAGGAAGTGGGAGTCTAGTCAGCATTTGTCCGCTGGTGACGACGGCTCGTCAAGGGATCATTGCTCCTAATACAGACAATGGTCGCCAAACTTACCAAGCAAATCTTAATTAGTTTGAAACTAATAACAACAACTCCCGACACGCAAAGCCTAACCCGTTCCGCTCAGGTCACAACGACTGAAGAAATGGAAGCAAAAGTCAGCGCTAATCCGCCAATAATGAGGGAGTCATTGCAGACAACGATTGAAAGAATTTGGTCAACTCTTGACCAACCACGACTCTTGCGATCAACCCCTAATCTGTCGCGACAACAACACAACACAACACAACAATACATTTGGACTGACAGTACAAACCCTACAGTCTACAAAGCAACAAAAGCAAATACGACGATGCAAGGCATAATAGTACTTTCATTCAAAAGAGAAAACATGTCTACATGATATTCGCCTAAAAAGGAATGTGTTGACCAACTTACAGCACGAGGCTGCCACTACGCCGCACTGAAAAAGATAGAGTGCTCCCATATTTAACTACATAATGCATAACAGTCTGCCCAGTGCAAGGCCAAAAGACGGAAGAGACCATTTTCAAGCGGTACAAGAGCAATCAACTCTCTCTCCCAGCAAGTCGTAATGGCATTGGCAAGCGGGAACACATCCCCTCGACATTCCATCAGCGCGGAGAACTGCCCCTCTGCATGGTTTGCTCTTCAGTGACCTATGTAACGCCTCGATAGTCTGCTAAATGATCCGCAAAAGCTATCCAAATTCACTTCGAGGCCAAAATCAATTTAACTCCATCAACAGTTAGTTTGCTTTAAGTTATTTGTTTCCTTTTCCGTAGTCAATATTGAGTTTAGATTTCTTAAAGAATTTATGTGATTCGCAATCATTTAAGAAATAAAATAAGAATTTCATAAACAAACTCTATTGATTATTGGAAAGATGTAACAACAAGCACGTTGAGGTGGATGCAAAAGGCTAAGCACTACAAGCATCTGAATACAGTGCGAATTGAAATAAAAGACTCGCTTAGACAATTCTGCAACGGACAGAGTCTGAAAATAACCTGCAAACCCTCCGATACGAGTAATCTGCAAGTGAGAGCAAAGATAAAAGTTGTTCAACCCCTTCCGAAGACGACAACAGAATTAAGAGAATGGGAGATACTCGACCCCTTCCCAAGATGAAGACAAAGTGTAAGAGGGGATTGAAAGGACTGGGCGGTCAGACTGTTCCGTCAAATCACTCCAGGAAAGTGCTCTCCTTACAGCATCGAGGACCTCACGACAAACTGTTGATTTCCTCAAGAGACATCCCACCATCTATCCAACCTCCTCAAAGGGTTTAGAAGAAGGCAGATGAGGATAGCCACAAGCAGCAACGCAGTTACGGTTCGATAATGCTATCAGGAGAGAACACTTCCCATATGCGATGGTAGGTGTGACTGAGAGCTACCATACCAGGAAACGTCGCACATCGACTAACACTTCGATCAGCCATTGGTTAGAAGGGGGA
Organism: Berberis vulgaris; assembly: GCA_963556465.1. Taxonomy (NCBI): domain Eukaryota; kingdom Viridiplantae; phylum Streptophyta; class Magnoliopsida; order Ranunculales; family Berberidaceae; genus Berberis; species Berberis vulgaris. Next base: position 65,755,740 of record OY747132.1, read on the forward strand.
TCCGAGCACACCAAAACACAAGTGGTACGGTGTAACACCAAGGCATCTCCCTTGGTAGAAAATCCGCACTACTTCTCCGTAGTATGAGAAGAGATTACGAGACCTCAGCGAATTAACGACGTACCCACCCACAACAGGTGACCACGCATAACTATCACCATGCTTAGTCAAGGTAAACATCTTTCGGAAACTCCAGTAATGAAAATCCAACTTCAGCCTTTAGAAAATCCAAAACATTTCCTTCAGCTTTTGGAAAACCCAAAGCATATTCTCCATACAAGAACATTATAGGAAATAAACTCAACAAAAGATGGTGCCTATAACAATTGGAAAACACCATTATATAGACATATTGATTCACCAAACGGGCACTCCAGCATTAACTGCCAAGCATTGAATGTCGTATGGGAAAATGAAAGACAACGGTTCCCAATGAAACTGCGCAGATCACGTCAATCAATTAATGGCGTTGCACGCAACCCCATCAATTGAGGGGGAGTAACCAATATACTCGAGCATCACACAGCCTACACCATATGCATGTCACTCCGTGATCTACGCCGTACACGTAACGCACCACGCAGAAAACCCTAGCCCTTCATCTGTGGGCCCATGGGCTCAATCTGTTATCCAAACAGCATCCTGTCGCATGCTTGGCACGAGCACTCGAAGATCCTAGTCAACTTTGACGTACGGACTCTCCACTCGCCAAGTTTGGGTAGCTTCGTCCACACCCTGGACCACTAGGTTCACACGCCCCTCAGCAGACGGAACCTCTAGTCAAACCGAGCAAGCATAGTCAGCCAACACTGATGACGATAGCTTTTGGTTCATCCCGACACCTAGTATGCTTAGCACAGATATCTACGATTTAGGAAGAGGGAGTCTAATTAGCGTTGCCACACTTGGTGACGACGACTTGCCAGGGATCACTGCCTCATTCATGGTCAATGTTCACCGAACCTAATCAAGTAAGCATAGCTGGTGACGACTAGCAACGAAAGCTTTTGATCAAAACCTGGACTTGTAGCCCTCACTGTGAGGGTGTAGATAGTCCAGAAGGTGGGAGCCTAGTCAGTCCCGAACTGATTCCGTTGGCTCGCCACGGGACTAATGTTTTTCAGCATGGCCGCCAAATCACCAAACCTAGACTTGTATCCCGCGCTGCGAGGATGTAGTTAGTCTATAAGGTGGGAACCCAGTCAGCCACGACCTAATTCTGATGGTTTGCCACGGGATCACTACTTTTCAGCGTGACCGCCAAACCCTCCCAAATTTGTAGCTTGGTGCACTTAAGTGTAGATAATTTGGATGGTGGGAACCTAGTCAGTCTAGAACTGATTCCGATGGCTCACCACGGGATCACTGTTCTTCAGCGCGGCCACCAAAACCATCTCGAACACATAGCCTCACCGCACGGAGAGGGTGTCGATGGTTCGAAAGGTAGAAGCTTAATCAGTCCTGAACTGATTCGATGGCTTGCCACGGGACCACTGTTCTTCAACCTGGTTGCCAAACCCTTACTCCCCGAAATTTGTCGACCACTTTGCTCGGTCATAAATAATTCGGAAGGTGGAAGCCTAGTCAGTCCCTAACTGATTCCGACAGTTTGCCACAGGACCACTGCTCTTCAGGCTGGTCATCAAACCCTTACGCCCTGAAGCTATTGATTGCTCTACTCAGTCATAAACGATTCGGAAGGTGGGAACATTAGAAAAATTGCACTAGTGCTGATACAAAGATAGTACAACCGGTGCCCAGATGAAAGCTAATTAGGACGCCAACCCGAGCTTACAATGCCCGAACACTCTGACACATACTTTCGGCTACCACAGCTTTCCCGCAGCAACAGCTACAACCGATCAATCAGACAAACAAGAAAAAACTCAAATAGCTTATCTATGGGACAGAACACACAACTCGGGTGACTCAACCCCTAGTTAAACTGTTCGCAACATTCCCGTTATCAGACATAACTACCAGCAATGACCCCAAGTCATTCACAATACAAAACTATCAAGCTCTCTGCCGCAGACATACCAGACAATGTCCTATTGATTCAACCAGCCTATGCCAAAGTAAGACGACAAGGCAAAACAAAAAACATATAATAAAGACACCAAGTATGAAACGAAAAATATTGTTTTCATTAATGGCCAAGACAAAAAGTGTACAAACACGCAAAGTTTGCTCCTAATCAGGAGAATGTACACAAAAAGAAGAGCTAAGATTAGGAGGAACATGGGCAGAAGTTGCATCTGTACATGCTTCAACCTGGACGTTAGGGATCGAACTGTCCTCCTCGCCCAACAACTCAAAGGTAACAGACAAGTCCACATATGACATTTTTTGTAACGGCTAAGATCCCACTCCGGATGCTCCTTCTTCATCAACACCAACAGCTCTAGCCGGCCATGAACAACCCAGCGGAACTAACATTTGGCTTGTTCCTAGAGAAGCTCTTCTTCTCGCACCACGTTCTAGTAGCTCCAACTTGCCAATTAGCGCATCGACCTGAGACTGCTCTGTGGCCAGACTACTCTTCACAGCACTGAGTTCATGCCATCCTAATTCGAGTTAGTCATCGGCCTTCCTCACTTCTCGAGCATAGAACTCCACATCAGATTCCAACTGTTGTTTCTCAACAGCCTAGTCAGCTCCCTTCGAAGCACTATCCTCAACAAAAGACTGCAGCTCAAAATGCACCTTAGCCGCAGCTTCCTGCGCAACCTCGACTTCTAGGCGGAGCCGACTCAACTCCTGCTTAAGTTTGTCCCTCTCGGACACCGCCTCGGTCAGATTACGCTCAAAGTCTTCCAAATGAGCTCTCTAAGCCTTAGCAACCACAATTGATCGATCTGACTGCATCTCTTCGGCCTGCTTCTTAAGCCGTTCAATTTCACGGAGCGCATCAGATTACAACGTCTGCACATGCAAGAAGACACACTCTAAGGTACATACTCTCTCGCAAGCTGCCTCTATTTTCGTTCCAGCAACGGCCGCGTGACTCATATGAGACATACCAAGCATAAGATACTTCAAACCCTTGTCCACACGCTCTTCCAGGATATCCTCCTCAGGTTTTGGAGCGTGGTCCATTAGCCAGCTGTGACGCCTGCTTATATGCTTTCTCGAAGCATACTCAACATCCACCTCTTGGTGTCAGACATGTGAGCTCATCTTCACCATCCAGTGTGAACAGACTTATCCGTGCATCAGGATAAAGCTTCTCCTGATCAGGAACTATTCCAGCGCTGCCCTTTACGCTCAAAACCATCCTCAGACTCTCCTTCGTGGCTTTTCCCTTATCAAGAACAACCGACCTAGTATTACGAGACGGCCCAACAGGATCCGGAGGCATAGGAGGAACCGAAGTATCCAAAGGACTTTCCAATAATTCTAGCTGTGGCCTAGAACGAGACGATGAGCAATGCGGACTACAAGAGACACGGTCGTTACCACAGCCACTTTTAGGCGAGTCAATGGTGGGGTGATCAGATTCCACCACCTCATGTGAATCTGATACAAAAACCCTCTACCGGAGTGGCCCCATGCGAATCAACGCCAGTATAAGTCGTCATTGCGACCCGCACCGGACGGTCATTCAGAACCTCAACCTGCGCGTCAATTCGACCCATCAGCAACTCTGGTCAACCGCAGATAATCTTTCTCCAAACCAATAACATTAGTCTCCGCCTCAACAAGCCTAGCAGACTTGCGTTCCTCTCTCAATGAAGCAGGTCGTGCCGAAGATGGTCCGGCCCTAACGCGAGGCTTCTTCCTCGCAAAGAAAGCAAACGTCTCAGATGGATCCCCCGCATCAGACAGAACGAGAGTCTTGGCCCTAGTAGCCTTCCTTTTTCTGGAAGGGGCCCCTTCTTCCAGCTGAATGTGCGACTCTCGATACAGAATGGGGGCGACGTGTCAGTTGTCCCACAACCCACTACGAACGAAATTGGATACTCATATAATATCAACCGCCTCCCTTTTTGCCATGACACAGAATGCCTCCATGGTGGTTTGCTCCTCTAAGGTAAGAGGATCAATGAGAAACCTTCCTGCAAAGAACACAGGCAATGATCATTCAGACCGCTACCAAGCACATCAAAGTCACAAGAAAAAAGTTGAACTTACGAAGCGGCTTGAACTGCCGCTCAAGCGAACGACCCTTGTACCGAAAATACTTCGATTTCGCAGGAGCCAAAAAGTAGTACTTCTGCCATAACTTGAAATCATCAGGCAGTTTACTGAAGCAACTCGGTGACTTCATCTTGCAAACAACATTGCTCTGCAGTCGAGGACTGGTCAGCAACTGGATCACCCGCGAAGTCACACTAACGCCAGCCTCCTTAGCACAGAGCAGAATCATGAGAATGATCTTGTATCCATTGGGTCCCAACTGAGCCGGAGGGATTCCCAAGAAATCCAAGAACTGTCAAATCACGCCCATAACCCACGCACTCCAGTTTGAAGCATCTCTTGATGCAAATAGGTGAAATCGGCCGAAGGCGACATTGGCGTCTGGTCGCCTGTAAGAAGGTACAACGGCAAGTCTTCAGGAACTCCATACCTTGCAACGATTTCAGCGAGACCAGGCTCAACAACAGCCTGTCTTCAAAGAACTCTAGGCCCTTGGCCAAAACAGCGACATCAAGAAGGTTTTCTCAAGCCATGAAGAAGACGAACAAACCTTGCAGAACAATATCTTCAAAAGCAAATGAAGCAGAAAGGTCAGCCTCAACACTGCGGATGACCTATATACAAGACAGGTTCCCTCCTCTTTTTCGTCGAACCAACGCAAGCCCAATTAATGCAGCATGCGACTCAAGCAACGATTCAGACTCAATCATCATGAGCACCGCATCCCTTCAAAAGATGACTTAGCGAACCGATGTGACGGCCAACTAACTCAAGGAGTAGCTGATGATACATAAAAATGGTCACACTCCTGAGTCGAACACGTGTCATAATGATCTCGAGGAATTACGGACCCAAGCATCGGCCTAACATAGATCCAGCCCAAGCGGATCTGAGCCTGCTCAACTTCAGCCCGCCAAGCGGACCCTGACTCTCACAGCACGCTAGGCCCACACGTCTCACAGCTCACATGTCTCACAGCTATCCACGATACACATAAACCCTTTTTAGGCAAGTATCTCAAGGATCGGCTTCGGACGGGCAACTACAGTTGCTTTTTGCTTTCAACTAAGAAGCAAACATCAGAGTATCTTCTACGGATGGCTCTTGGATTGGAAACTATCTCTCACGTATCTAGGTATGCAGAGCTACAAGGAACTTCCCTCCTACAGCACGACTCTTAATTAGAGAGGGATATCCATGAAGATCTCCTCCTTCAACTATGCTTACGATGGCCTGGTTGAACATGAACTCCTTGCACTATAAATAAGACATGTGGTTGGTAAGCTAAGGTACGCTACAAAATCCATGTTACAGCATTACACCTTCCTCAGATCCCTGTCTGACTTTAGCATCAGAGTGTCATCGACCACCCCACGATGGTTTATGGCTCATGTGCATTACTTATGCAAATCAACAGAAACATGGTCAAAGCAAGGAGCAAAAATCGACTGCATCAAAAACCATAACAAAGATGTGAAATGTGAAACTTACATTGTTTCCTTTCCAAGTTTGATAGCTTGGCCATGAGAACCCAATGTTGTTTTTCAGTATTAGTACTACCACTACTTTGGGAGATAATCAAAGATTTGGACCTGTGGGTTGCTCATCCTTCCTCTTTTGATCGAATGTGGAAAACATGGGTTCTCTGTCGAAGAGAAACACAACTTGATTGGTAGGGTTGTTGGGTTTTAGAGAATGTCTACATAGGCAATGAGAAGAAATGGAAGAGAAAAAGTGAGAGAGAGAAAGATTTTCTTTCTTTACATCCCGAAACCCCTTCGGAAGGGTTCCAAAATTTCAAAAAAAAAGAAAAAGAGCTAGGGTTTTTTGAATTGAATTGAATCAAATACCTGAAAATTGACTCAACTAAAATCTGCAATCACCAAGGAACAACACCTCGCATCTGCAACAGATCTGATTACAGAACAACACCTCGCAGCGGACCTAATCGCACGTCTTCTTCCATTTTCCTCTTCTCTTTGCTTATGAATATGAGAGGGCTTAGGGTTTTTTTCCAGCAAATCAGATCTCCATTCATGAAGATAAACAAAGTTTTATAATGCTACAGTTACAATTAAGAAATATGGATTACGAGAACAAAATCAGACAGTTAGGGGTGGCATTCAATTACGAATTTTAATGGATTGTGAAAGATTTTAAAATCCATTAAAATCCAGGGGTATTCAATTAAGGATTTAAAATAATACATGTAAATCTAGGGGTATTCAAATATCGATTTTAAAGGATTGTTTTAAAATCCACCAAAATTAGGGGGTATTGAATTCATGTTTTTCAAAAGTCCACCAAAATCAGGGGGTATTAAAAGAGTAGTGGATTTTAATGAATTTGTTAAAGTTGTGGATTTTGAAGTATTTGTGAGTGTAAAATATATATAACAAGAGTTATTCCAAATCCAACCTTCCCCCCTCATATTTCAACGGATTTGTATTGGCTATTGTTAAATAACACTACCATTTATTCTGAAGGACGCCACCATCCCATTTTTTTTTGTGATCTACTGAAGGACACCACCACATTCCTTTCTCTTATCTCTTCATAGGAGCAACACCACCTCGCCCCAAAACTTTCGGCCAAACCATCATGCCCTACCACTGTTGGCTACACCACCACCACCACACGCACTTCCTTTTCTCTTTTGTTCTTGTTCTTTTTTTTTGTTATTATTATTATTCTTCTTCTTTTGTTCATTCTCTTCCTCTTATTTTCTCTTCTTCTTGTCCTCTCTTCATCTTTGATTTTTGATTTTTTTTCCTTCTGATTTCTTCTTCTACTACTACTTTTCTCTTTGTTTTTCTTCTTCTATTTTTTTTTCTCCTATCTTCTTCTTTTCCCATTTTTTTTCTTCTTCGCTCTTGCGAAGGTTCCTGTGAGTGGAGGTTCCCCACTTGCCAAAACCTACACAAGGGAAAAAAGAAGAAAAAAAAAATAGGAGAAAAAAAAGTGGAGGAGGAAGAGAAGAAGAAGAAAAAAAATAGAGAACAAAGAAAAGGAGGTGATGTTCTTTCTTTATTTCCTATGACTAAGAGGTTGAGAATAAGAAGATGAAAATGGGTGGAGGTGGGATGAGAGGTGGCGGTGGTGATTTATGGAGAAGAAGAAGAAGATGGGGATGAGGACGAGAGGTGGCGGTAGCGTGGTGGTGATTGAAGAAGAAGAAGGGAGGAGAGGTGGCGGGTGAAAAAATTTGAAGTAAATTAGTTATTTGTATTACTTTTGGACCATCTTCAATGTATTTTTTTTTTATTTGAAGTAAATTTATTTTAACATACAAACAATTGTTTAATTGATGTTTTGAGAGATATTTTATGATTTGTGTTGGCATGAATAACAATGTAAGTGATGTTCTTTCATTATTTCCTATGACTAATAACACATTTATACAATCCATTGAATTTATAAGAATCCACAGAAATCAATAATAAACCTTTATAAAATCTACAAAATCCAATCATTTAAAATCCATCAAAATCCAGTGGATTTTGTAAAATCATTTGAAACCTTTTAAAATCCACGAGATTTAAAATCCATTCAAATCCCAAATTGAATAACCCCACCTTAGATCATTAGATCTCTCTTCGCAAATCACAACTAAATTGTATAAACCAGAAAACATAAGAATTCCTCTTACTCAATTGCTTCATCATCGTCGAAGTAGTCACTACCATCCTCAACATCAGCCTCATTCTTATTCTCAGTCTCGTCAATGTGATCCCCACTGAAATCGTCATCATCATCGTCATAGTCATCAACCATTTCATCTTCATCGAAAGCCTGGCAGCGGTAGTCGCCGAGATTGATCCAATTGGACACCAAAACATCTTGGATTGAACATGAAATGACGAGTGATTGTAACGGCGAGAGTGGAGATGGGGTGTTGTTGTCTATGGAGCAGAGTCAATGGGCGTCGTGTTGAGGAGGCGCTGACGAGCCTCACCAATCTTGAAACCATCGCCATGGTTTCTTTCCTCTGTTTCTGTCAAGAGAAGCCAACAGGTAGGGCTTAGATTGGGGACGTGGGGGTGATGGAAGGCTCCATGTTGTGCGAGAGGGGCGGGATTTTTTTTTTTGTTTTTTGGGTTTAACGGTTGTTTGTGTTTCTTAAATCTTGGCAAACAAAAGAAAAATGGTCGGTATACACTAAAAGCTTTTTCAAAATTATTATATAATTAATTGGTTTGCGACGTGCGCATGTATGTCATCAAAATAAATTACAAAGACGTGCATATTAAGCAAGTCATAAATTTAAGTCCTCTAAATCCCTATTTGTTGTAGTGTTGGCAGTAGCAAATTTAAAGTTCAGTTGGGCATCTCGTGCCACATAAGCCTTTAGATCAGCAGAGTACTCTGCAGCAGAACGCTTGGCCTCCTCATACCCAGCGACCAGATCGGACAACTCCTTCTCAGCAGCACTCAGCTGAGAACGCAACTTTTCTAGCTCCACCTCCATCACGACCGCATAAGTGAGATGACTCACTCCTTCCATAAGATGCTTAAGGCCTTCATCGAGATGGCTGTGTGGCAGGCGCACAAGCATGGGAGTCTTGTTAGCCAACTGCCCATGACAACCAACAATGAGATTACAAGCACTATCTTGCACATCAATCTCAGAAGGCCAGTAGAACTTCTCGAGAACAGCCGCGGCAAAATGGAAAGAAAAAAGGATAGCAAGCAATCTTGAGATAGCCGCAGCAGCAGAAGACACAAGGGGCTTAGAGCCCTTACCTCGTGCAGCAACTCGATCTTCCAACAGAGGATCAAACTCGAAATCGTTCAGAGTCTTGTGTTTTTTAGGATTCTTGGACAACTCAACACCAAGATGAAACATCTTTTTGTCAATGACACGGGAATCATCAACTGACTAATTGACAGAACCAGACAAGCCATATGAAGATACTCTTCTCACTTGCGTACAAAGGATGAGAAACCTCCTTTTTGCTCCTCCCGAGAGCTTGATCCATCTCCTCAGCTTCCCGAGCGGCATGATCACCAATATCACGACCACCCTTCCCAGAAGATAACAAATGAGGGGGGAGCCATAGTGGAACCACGAACTGAGGTAGCAAGTTTTTTCCTCTTTGAGACACGACCAAAACTAATCACCAACAACTTAGAAGGACTAGGAGGCCTCGAAACCTTCATCTTCATGATGTTCGAGCCAGCATTACCAGAGTCTCTGGTGATAACAGGAGCAACACGGCCCACAGACTCCCTAATGAAACTTGCCTCCCGGCTTACATCTGCATCACCAAACGCTAATCAGAGGAGGATGCCCCAACCCCTTGCCAGATACAATGACTTTACTAGCACACACGATAGTAACTCCCAAAGTGCGTGTCACCGTAAGCTCTTCATGATCTGCCTCACGAAACTGATTCAAGAAACTCGGGGTAGCTTGTTAAACCAGTCATGAATCTCCCGCTTCTCCAATGACAATGACGGTTCGTTCATCTTTGGCTCTCAGAATGATCGCAAAATTTGGTGATTATGCAACTTAAAATAGTCAGAAGCAATGGATGCGTAAAACCAGAGCCTCGACCAGCCCCGTACTCTTCCCGCATAATCTTGAAGCAAGATGGAGGACAAAGATAACAAGTGTGATTAACATTTACTTTAACCCCCACCAAGGAGTGCAAAATCCTAACATTCATAGGAACCGCGGATAAAGTGGCCCTCGCCACGGTCGCAATCAACACCCTCCAACCATTCAGAACTATCTGAGCTGGAGCAATACCCACAAAATCTAGGTATTCCCAAACGATCTCAGGAGTTGGAAGCCTGAAACCTTAGTGAAACATGCCAGGGTACAAAGCAATATGTCTAGTATTTGGACGACAAAGACTATCGCCCTTTTCAGAAAGGATGATCTCAAGATCGGCAGGTAGAGAGTAGTTCTTAAATTTAGTTTCGCATAGTTCTTCTTCCTTGACCTTGTGTTGTAGATCGCTTTTCCACGTGGGATCGACACCCCAATCTTTACTGCAATTGACCGCGTGTACTGTTTGGGTGTAATCAAATTTTGGCGTCGTTGCCGGGGACAAGCGCCATTCTACAAGGGAGGTTTCGAGTATTATCTTTCTTGGTCATTGTTTTATTTTATTTTTAGGTTTTCGGTCCAGTTTATTTTTTTTTATTTCTTTAAAAAAAATTTGCAAAAAACAAAAAAGGATATTGGGGGAGTGTGAGTTGGAATAGAGACCACTTAGGGAGACTAATTAGGGTCCCAAATTTAGAACGCCCACAAATTCACATTGAGACCAAATTAAGTCCTACTTCTAATTTTAACACCATGAGTAATCACGAAGATTACCATGTTCGGTTGCTAAAGGACTATCTCCACCCCACGTGCATTGCTACTCCATCATGTATCATGTTTGCACCAAATACACCGAAGCTAGATTTTAAGCCAGGTATGAAACAATTATTACCCACTTTTCATGGCATAGAGAATGAGAATCCTTATGTTCACATTAAGGAATTCGAGGAAGTTGTGGCCACTTTCCACAACAAAGTTGAGGCTGTAGACTCGGTTAGACTAAGGTTTTTTTCCTTTTTCCCTTAAGGAAAAAGCGAAGAGTTGTCTATACTCTTTGTGACCAAGGTCTATAGGTTCGTGGGAGGAGATGACCTAAGCATTTTTTAATAAATATTTTCCTCACCACAAAACCAACGGTCTAAAGAGACAGATTTCTACCTTCACCCAAAAGAATAGCGAGACATTATATCAAGCATGGGAGAGGTTCAAGGATCTCTTGAATACATGTCCACACCATGGGTATGAGTGTTGGCGCTTAGTCAGTTATTTTTATGAGGGGCTCACCAATAGAGAGCGTCAGTTCGTTGAGATGATGTGTAATGGATAGTTTTTGCATAAGGACCCTGACGATGTCATTGAGCACCTGAATGACTTAGCTGAAATGCTCATACTTGGATTGGTCCAAGTGCTACTGAGAGCACGGATAGAACACGCCTAGCTGGAGTCTACCAACTTAGGGAAGAGGACAGCCTTAGAGCCCAATTGGATAGAGTGACTTGGGAGTTAGAGGCACTTAAGGCCAAGGATGGTAGGCCCACACATACTGTTGCCAAAGTTGAGCTAGAGGATGCCTGTTTTATATACGGGGGAGTTGAACACTTAGCCAAGGATTGCCCGACCTTTACTAAGATGAGAGGGGTTTATGAGGAACAATGTAACGCCTTAGGGATGTACAAGAAGCCTTACTCACCATTATCTAACACTTACAATTCTGGCTGGAGAGATCACCCTAACTTAGGTTGGAGGTCCGAAGCAGACCAACTTACACACTCACAGGCACAACCACCTAGGTCATACCCTGCACTTCCATACAATGCGCAATCTAACAGAAGATCCTTATCAGACACATTGCATGCATTGATAGAGACACAAGGTAAAACTACTAAAAAATTTGAGGTTGCATTGACACGGTTGACAGAAGATAACAAGGAGATCAAAAGCCAGATAACCAAGCTGACAAGTTCATTAACAGTACAAAAGCGAGGCCAATTTCCATCACAGCCTGAAGCAAATCTGAAGGGCCAACTTATGGCACAAACCTCTGCTTCAGACTCTCACAATATCAAAGAGGTTAATGCCATCACTACTCAGAGTGGTAAGATTTTAGATGGATCAGGCTTGTCCACAACTATAGGCTCCCCCCAAGTGCAAAAGAGAGCATCCCTGAGGATGAGTCCAACAAGAACATTCCAGTTCCAATTCTTTTTCCTCAAGCACTATGACCTACTGAAAAAAAAATCGGAAATGCATGGTGAGATTCTAGAACACTTGAAACATGTTAAAATAACTTACCTTTGCTACATGTGATTAAACAGGTACCAACTTATGCAAGGGTCATCAAGGATCTATGTACTATCAAGAGGAAACATCGTGTCAAGAAGACTGTCTTCTTGATAGAACAGATAAGTGCGGTGATTGAGCAGAAGACACCACCCAAGTACAAAGATCCAGGGTGTCCTACAGTCACCTGCCAAATTGGGACTCATGAGTTCGGCCAAGCCTTGTTGGATTTAGGAGCAAGTGTAAATCTGATGTCATATTCTAATTACTTGCGACTGGGTCTAGGAGAGATTAAACCCACATCCGTGGTACTATAATTGGCCGATAGATCGGTTAAGAAGCCAAGAGGAATAGTTGAGGATGTCATGCTGCAGATTGATAAGTTTTACTATCCTGTCGACTTTTTTTATTTTAAATACTAGTTCTGCGGTTAATATGGAGTCTACAGTTCTGATTATTTTAGGTAGACCTTTTCTTGCCATAGCTAACTCTCTTATCAATTGCAGGAACGGTCTAATGAAGCAGTCTTTTGGGAACATGACTCTGAAAGTCAACATATTCAATATAAGCAAGCAACCACGAGATGATGATGAGTGTCATCATACCTACATGATAGACACGCTGATATCAGAGGAGGCACTCCTAAGTGCAAATTCTGAAACCTTAGAATACCTCCTTTCTATTTTCTGATTCTGAGAGTTCACTTATCCTAACAATGTTTTTGATATTTTTGTTGTTTCAGGGTTAAAGGATAAAGAAGGACGACAATGGTAACCATGCTTTGAGGAATTGCCAAAGGAAAGACAAAAACCACAACCATCCACCATGGAAACTCTGAAAATTGACCTAGCTCCACTGCCTGAGGGACTTAAACATGCATTCCTCGGACCACGTGATACATTTCCTTTTATTATTTCTTCTGTGTTTGATGGTTCACAAGAAGAAGAATTGATTAATATGTTACGTGAGCACAAATCTGCATTAGGTTAGACTATAGCTGACATCAAAGGTATTAGCTCATTAATATGTTCCCATAGGATTCACTTAGAAGAATGAGCTAACCCCCGTCGAGATCCTCAAAGACGACTTAACCTCGCTATGAAAGAGGTGGTGAAAAAGAAGGTCTTAAAATTGTTAGATGCAGGCATCATTTATCCCATCTCTGATAGCAAGCGGGTTAGTCCAACTCAAGTAGTTCCCAAGAAATCTGGAATAACAATGGTGACTAATGATGAGGGGGTGTCTGTTCCTACTAAGGTTGTGACAGGGTGGCGCATGTGCAATGATTATAGGAAACTTAATTCTGCCACCCGCAAGGATCACTTCCCACTTCCATTCATAAACCAAATCTTAGAGCGAGTAGTTGGTCATTCTTTCTATTGCTTTCTAGATGGGTATTCAGGATATTATCAGATTGAGATTGCATTAGAGGATCAGGATAAGACTACTTTCACATGTCCTTTTGGTACTTATGTTTTTCGGTGTATGCCATTTGGTTTGTATAATGCACCGGCTACTTTTAAGAGATGCATGATGAGTATTTTTAGTGACATGGTTGAAAAATATATGGAAGTATTCATGGATGATTTGACTGTTTTTGGTGATTTCTTTGATTCATGTTTACTTCACTTGAAGGCTGTTTTAAGTAGATGTGAAGAAAAGGGTCTGGTGCTTAATTGGGAAAAATGTCATTTCATGGCTCCCTATGGAATAGTTCTGGGACACATAGTTTCTGATAAAAGAATCGAGGTTAATAAAGCAAAAATTGAATTGATTTCTAAATTACCTACACCTAAAAGTGTCAATGATGTGAGATCATTTCTAGGGCACGCGGATTTTTATAGGAGGTTCATACAAATTTTTTTTGCCATCTCTAGACCATTAAGTAGCCTCCTGGTCAAAGATGTCGTGTTCCAATGGACACAAGAGTGTGGGGACGCCTTCCGAACACTCATTGATAGGCTCACCTCTGCCCCCATCATGCAGCCACCAGATTGGAATTTACCATTTGAGATAATGTGTGATGCAAGTAACTATGTTGTGGGGGCAGTCTTGGGACAACGAAGGGAAGCTAGGGAAGCCCTTTGTTGTTTACTGTGCTAGTCGAACACTTAATGATGCTCAAATGAATTATTCGACTACTGAAAAAGAGTTGCTAGCCGTAGTTTTTGCTTTAGATAAATTTCGTGCTTATTTGATGGGTACACCTATCACTGCTTTTTACCGACCATGCGGCTCTTAAGTTCCTTCTTTCTAAAAAGGATGCTAAGGCAAGATTGATTAGGTGGATTTTACTTCTGTAGGAATTTGATCTAACTATAAAGGATAAGAAGGGGGTCGAGAATGTTGTGGCGGATCACTTGTCTCGTCTGGAGTTCAATGACTTTGCCAATGACCCACCCATCCTTGATGACTTCCCTGATGAACACCTATTCGTCGTCAGTCAAGTACCATGGTATGCTCATATTGTTAATTACTTGGTTTTCGGCGAAGTTCCATCATCATGGAATGCTCAAGATAAGCGCAAATTTATGGTCGAGGCAAGCAATTTTTATTTGGATGATCCTTATCTATATAAGTATTGCCCCGACCAAATCATGATGCGATGTATCCCTGAAGGTGAGATTGAAAGTATCTTACATTTTTTTCATATTGCAGCTTGTGGAGGCCATTTTCTATGAAAAAGACCGCTACAAATTTTTTACAGTCGGGATTATATTGGTCTACATTGTTTAAGAACACTAACAATTATTGTCGTTCTTGTGATAGATGCCAGAAGTTAGGTGCACTGTCCCGGAGATACATGATGCCCTTTAACCCCATAATAGTCATTGAGATATTTGATTGTTGGGGGATTGATTTTATGGGACCTTTTCTACCTTCTTTTGGATATTTGTATATTTTGCTTGCAGCGGACTATGTGTCCAAATGGGTAGAGGCTGTGGCATGCCGGAACAATGACAACAACACAGTTGTCAGGTTTATCAAATAACACATTTTATCCCATTTTGGTACACCACGAGCCATTATTAGTGATCAGGGGACTCATTTCTGTAATCACTCTTTTGAGGCTTTGATGCGTAGGTATGGAGTTCATCACAAGGTCACCAATGCCTATCATCCACAAACAAATGGCCAAGCCGAGCTGGCAAACCAAGAAGTGAAACAAATCTTGAAAAAGATGGTGAATCCTGATATGAAGGATTGGTCCTTGCGCCTTCCTGATGTACTTTGGGCTTACCGTACCGCTTATAAGACAATTCTCGGGATGTCTCCGTATCGACATATATATGGAAAAGTCTGTCATTTACCTGTTGAGTTAGAACATCGCGCTTATTGGGCTGTCAAAATCACTAACTTTGATCTCAATGATGCAGATATTCAGCAAAAATTTTAGTTAGCTGAAATCGAGGAGTTGCGGAATGATGCCTATGACAATTCCCGAATATACAAGGCGAAGATGAAAGTAGCTCATGATAAGCAAATTCTGAGGAAACATTTCGAGTCCAATCAACGAGTCTATCTTTATGACTCACGACTTCATCTTCATCCTGGCAAACTAAGATCGAGATGGACGAGCCCATTCATGGTAAAACAAGTCTTTCCTAATAGTTCCATAGAAATTGAAGATCCAAAAGATGGGAGAATATTTAGAGTAAATGGGCAACGTTTGAAGCACTATGTGGAGAGAGTAGAGGTGCCAGAGAAGATATCTCTGGTTGCCCCTGTCTACTTGATTTGATGTTCTCCACCCTATCTTTAGTTTTGTTTTTTTATTTTGTTTTTTTTAGTTTAGGTTTTTGCTTTTATGTTTTTCTTTTAGTGTTTCAGGTTATTTTAGGTGTTGCTACTGGAGTCACTCGGAGCCCCTCATCCCATGTGTTCATTTCTCCCGTCAATATGATTTTCTTATATTTTGGTGACTGTGAGGACATTGTCAATTTGAAATTTGTAAAGCTTTACCATGGTAATATCACTCTAACCCTCCTCTTTTTCTTTTCCTTCATTTGTCATGATTATTATTTTATACATTGAGGACAATGTTTGATTTAGGTTTGGGGGTGATGTGGTTTATTAGATTTTTTGTGCAATTTTCAAAAATCTTTGAGTTTAAAACGTATTTTACAATTAAACCGAGTCATTTTTTTTTTGTGTTCTACTCAATCTCCATTGAATACTTAGATGATTACGGTAATTGTGCAAAATCTTTATAAAAATGCATTCGAAATCTAAACTCTTGGTGAATTTAAAAAAAGGGGGGTTTGAGTCTTTTTAATTGTAGAGAATATTTTTGTTGCCTTTAATTTTGAGAAAACATATACTAACACGTGTCACATAGTTATATTAGTACAAAACATGATATTAGATATTATTCTTATGTTAGATGTATTTCGTGAGACTTTTCAACTTGACTATTCGTGCACTATAAGCCAAGTCAACATGATTTGAAGTTGATTAGTGAACTAGAAAACCTTAGAATAATAATGGAGACTTAACCCTTGTGAGTTTTGAGTCATTCTTTATTTCTTGAGGGTTATTAAATACACTCTGATTTTTCTTGAGTCCGCATTATTTCGTTGATGATCTCATTATTCTTGACTTTCTTATTAGTTGCTTTAGAACGACATAAAAATTGAATTTTTACACTAGAACTTCTTGCTTTATTTAGTTGAGATGTCCTAGTACCAACTAGAACTTATGAAGTGATATAAGCATTTCTTTCTTTAAACCATTTTTTTAGACTTTTAGCCTACCCAATAATAAATATCCATTTACAGCCCTTTGAGCCTTTAAATAGCATTCTCTTTGTTATTCCCATTCCCATTACCTACTCCAATCAAGGAGTAATACCTCTATTATTTTATCCTTACCCAATTTTCTAAGAATGTATACGTTGAGATATATTTATGGAATGGGCAAATAGAAAGAGTTGAAAATAGATATTTCATGCGCCCTCGAAGTAAAAGTGTTTGATTGTATAAACAGGGAAAATCATGTAAAAAAAAAGGGGGTTGAAAAAGAAAAAAAGGTTGAAGAAAAAAATAAAAATAAAAATAAAAATAAAAATAAAAATAAAAATAAAAATAAAAATAAAAATAAAAATAAAAATAAAAATAAAAATAAAAAAAGGGGGTTGAAGAAGAAAATAATGAAGAAAAAGTTAATGGTATACAACATTGATTTTTTCTTCAATGCCCTATGTGTTTACTCAAGGGTGTAGCCATTCTCAGGAAATTTTTGTATTCTTTTTTTTGTCCATTATTGTTTGTCATAATCCAAGCCCCATTACAACCTAGTAAAGATCTAATTGATCTTAAGTGAAAGTTGGTTTAGTAGATGTGGATATTGAATAGGCAAGAACTATGGTGTTTGATTCAACATTCTCAAAAGTAATCAAAATTCCTGTCCATGAGATCATATTCATTTCACTCTTTGAAAATTCCGTTTTTCATGATAATTATATGTGAGACGTTTGCATTTTCCATAGTTTATATCATTTTTCGCACATATAAACTGAGTGCCCAATCTCTGAGTGTTCTATTTATGGGTGACATGAGAGATTTGTAGTCGAAGCGTACTTTCTAAAGGTTATCTCGTCGTATCTTTACTATGAGAAGAAGAGTTATGTTGATAAGGTTTCTCACACACACACTACGAGTTGAGATGATTATGAAATTTATTTAACCTTTAGATACTATTAAATTATTGTACTCTATTGATATACTATTGTGACATTTTTAGTTTGTTGTTTTTCTTAAATATTAAGCAATTAGAAAATTACTCTAAGGAAAATAAAGAAGAATGCCCATGTTTTTGCATTATGTTTTTAGAAAATAGATTTTGTTCTATTGAGTCAGTAATATTTGGGGGTAACATTTCTGGAAACCCTCACGAGAATATAACTCGTCCACTAGAAGTAATCTAGGGGTTTAAAGCCTTGTTGCATGTTAAGGTAAGTGCAACCGTGATTCCTACAAAAGTGGGTTAGGATTTTATTGTTAATTTTGTTTTGCTCGAGGACTAGCAAAATATAGGTTTGGGGGTATTTGATATTCACATAATTATTACATAATATACCTCCTAATTTATATTGTTAGTGTTTCAAATAGTGTATTTTAGTTTAATTATTTTGTTTTTGTATTTTTGTAGGATTTGGAGTTTTTTTTTTCGAAGGCAATAGGATTTGGAGTTTAAATGACAAAAGTGCATTAGCGTGTCGAATTTGGAAATTCATAGACAAATTGACGAAGTGGAGCGGGAGACACTCAAGCCAAAGATTAATAAAGAGAACCAAAGAAAAAAATAAAGGAAATTAGTTTTGAATTTTGGTGAAACAAAAGAGTAATATGGATGAACATAGCCAAACCCATCTTTCTTGTTATTAGAACAGAATCTAAACAAAGGGGCCCACCCCTTTGTTTCCTTTTGTTTTTATTTGGTTTCCAATTTGTATTTGGTTTCTAATTGTATTTGGTTTTCAATTGTATTTGGTTTCCAATTGGGTTTCCAATAAGGAGTTATTTCTTTCTACCATAAATACAGTAACACACAGGGAAGGGAGGACGGGCAAACAACGGAGGAACAGCAGAGTACGCATCGCTAATCCACCACGCGCTGTCATGAAGCTCCACACCGCTATTGTTGTCATCACCTTCTCCATGTGTCACTAAACTCCACGCAAGGCGAAGAGATGGACTCCTAGATGTAACGCACTTAATTGGTATTTGATTCGTTTTATGTTTTCACGATGAATAATGGTATTTATGATTTTCACTTTTTTTTAATATAGGAGTTTATGTTATTTTAGTGAAAGATTTCATCAACTTCTTCGTAGATTATTATTCCGGTGGTCGTCTTTTTCTTCTCCATGTAAGTCTAGTCATGTTTTTCTTATGTGTGGAATTTTAAAGATCAATTAATTCCGGTAGGTTAGTTATATGTGATTGTCTTTTACTACGTTATTGTCTTTGGATATATCGTAAATTTAGGATATCATATATGACCAATCTTTGTGCTTTTTAGAAAAAGTGAAATCTAAAATCCATTTATATTAGAATATATTGGTGCATTAAAGACTATTTTTCCGATTATGTTGTTTGGGATGTGAAACACGTAATTAAGTTATCATAGCGAATCAATACTAGTTGGCGCATGAAATCTAGGAGGGATTCTTGGAACCTTGTGATTTTTCTAAACTTGATTTTTATTTAACTAAATTCAATTTTATATTTTAAAATTGCTAGAATTTCTTAAATTTAGTTTCGCGTAGTTCTTCTTCCTTGACCTTGTGTTGTAGATCGCTTTTCCACGTGGGATCGACACCCCAATTTTTACTGCAATTGACCGCGTGTACTGTTTGAGCGTAATCACCCACCTATCGGACCAGCTCATAAAACCTAATAGGCAAAGCCAATCATAAAAGCCCAAACAAAGCCCATCATAAGAAGTTGTAATTAAGAACCAAATACGGGCCCGCGTGAGTTATCTTATAAATAAGAGAAATGTTACATAAGAAAAAGTCGTGGAGAGAGTTACGCCTCCCGAACACATCTTCATAAAGGAGGAGATTGTTATGAGGAACGTCCACTTCCATTGCGCCTCACATGCTTAAGTCACGCAGGGAATCAACCGGGACCATTATGTAAGTTAAAGGGAACAATCGACCAAGGTATGCAATTTTTACTGAGTTTTGTCCATATTTACTTCCTTCTTCAACAAAGTTGTTGACTTAAGCATCAGAGTGCCTTTGGCCACCAAAAAGGTGGTCTTTGACAGTCTAACATCTGTTTTTCAGGTCAAACTTACAGGAGGACGAGATTTGTACGCATCAGTTTGGCGTCGTCCGTGGGGAACAACAAGTTTCCTTTCTGAAAAGAAAAAAAGATCCACAATGACAAAGCTCACCAAAAAACTGATCAACAATTGATAGGCTACAGAATAGATGGAACACTCTACAAACCCTTAACCCAGCGACAATCACAATAATGCTCCTACTGGCAACACCATATTGCCAGCAGCTTGCGATCAAGACCAAACAGTAACCACCGGACCAATTGCACCCGACAATCAAGATCCACAACATGCAATAGCTCAGACAACCCAGATATCCGACAACACCGCTACTAACCCTCGAGTAGATCTGCTTATGATCCAAATGAACCACGTGATAAAGATGCTAGAAAAATTTACTCAAGAGCACGTTTTGTCAGCCGACCCTATCCACGCGACGCCTCAGCAAAACTCTACTAACCGAACACGAGAAAGCCATGAGGTTCATGCGGAACCTCAACAGGGAAATCTCGAAAGCAATGACCTTACCCAGGTTAAGACTCCACAGAGTAGCAGAACACCTGCTGAAATCTCGTTCAGAATCGAACTCACAAATCCCAATGTATTGTACGAACTAGCCAAGCTGCCATTTTCTAAAGCCCTCATGAAAACTCCCATGCCAAAGAAGTTCACCCCACCAAAGTTCGAAGCATATGATGACACCACCGACCCAACAGACCATTTGTGACATTTTCACAACATGATGGCGTTAAAGGTGATTATTGAGTCAATCTCATGCAGAACATTTCCTACTAGTCTTACCTCCACAACAATGAACTGGTTCAACAGCTTACCACTGAGGTCAATAGACTCATTCCAGGCATTAGTCACCGCCTTTATCACAAGATTCATCAGAAGTCAGGGAATCAAGAAAGGACCATACTACCTCCTTCACATCAAACATAAGCACGAGGAGACGATAAGGGAATACGTCACTCGTTTCACTAACGAGTTGACAATGATCGATGGATGTAGCGATGACACAGCCACTGCTACTTTCACCACCGGGCTAAAAAGATGGTCCTTTTTTTATGCTCTCAACTTGGAACCCCCAAAAAGCATGGCGATCCTGCTGAAAATTGCCCAAAAACACATTTATCTCGAGGAGATGAAACGTGCCAGGAAGAAAATGACCAAGAAAGAGAAAGCCACTCAAAGAAGCGAGAAATAAGGGAGGAAAGAAGAAAAGACGACGAACCCCAGGAGGATAGCATTCAGTCGAAGAGGTATCGGTATAATAAGAGACCCAAATCCAACCAGCAAGAGTCTGGGAAGTTGCAGTCAGCAAGACCCAGACACGAATGGGTAACAAGTGTAATGAAAAAGACATACAAATCGTACACAGCCTTGAAAACAAGCCAGATCAATATACTGAAACACGTGGTGAAATGGGAAGGCGTCAACTGACCACTCAGAATGAGAGAAGACCCAGAAGGAAGAGACAAAAGTAAATATTATTTCTCCACAAGGATTACAGGTATGATACCAAGGACTGCTACAATCTGAAACATGAAATTGAGCATTGGGTTCAAAGATGACGACTCGACGAATTCATCGAAATGCCAGACAAGCAGCTCAAAGGAAAAGAAAAAGCAGATTGCCACTACGGAATCAAAAGAACACTCCAGGGAACTAATGTACGCCCTACACTACATGATCGGAAGGAACAAAATTGTCAATCCAATTGAAAAAGCAGCCGAAAACATTTCCCACTTGAGCTGATCTATATCAAAGTAGGAGTATTAACGCCAAACGAAACCAGACAAACCATTTTACCAATGCGCAATAAAAGAACGTGGAGAAGCTTGCATCAATCAACTAACACAATTCAAGGACCCTACTGATGGATGCAAGTCCGACCCAAATTACCAACAATGAAATTGACGACAACAGACTCGATTAAACCTTGGCTGTTGGTGTTGATGCAAGCTTGATTGGACAATTTGGTGCTAATGTGAGCATGATTGGACAATTTGGCGTTGATGTGAGCATGATTGGACATTTTGGCGCTAATGTGAGCATGATTGGACAATTCAGCACCGCTAAGCTGCCGAGTCAGAAAGCACTCGAGTCCATTAGCTACAATAACATATCCAATGAACGACGAACATAACTAATAGTAAATCCGGCGACTTGAAGACATAGGCGATGAAAGACAAAGCAACAAAGAAGAACAACCGCTGGGATGGACATCAACCAAACAAAGGTTAGGAAGACGTAGCAAACCACTCTATAATCTAGCGTAACTTTTTAAGAAGAACAACCGCTGGGGTTGGTCAGAATACCAAGAAAGGAATATCAATAAAATCACAAGTTCAAAATCCCCATCTTACGCATGGACAACAGAATAAAGGCATCAAAACTCGGCAATACAAAGCAATCGGCATATCAAGCCAAAAGAAATCAGGACACAAGTCGAATATATATAATAAACTTCTGGTCTGATCAATCGCGAAGTAGAAGTTGGACGGATGAGTCAATATAATTCAAAGAGCTTTAGATCGACTAGTACGTCTGTGATACCCTTGTGTGGGCGGACCTGAGGGGGAGGGTGCGGAAGAGGCCCGTGATGGCGAAGCCCAATAGGCCCATGGATCCTAAGAGGGGTTGGACGAGCTACCAAGGGGAGATTATAGTCCCACATCGCCTAGGTGAGGGTAGGGGATGTGATATATATGTACGAGGTTGGATCTACAAAGTACTACGCGTTTTAAAGCCGTGCGAGCCTAAGGCCCAAAGCGAACAATATAGTACTCTGTGGATCGGGTCCTAACAGAATGGTATCAGAGTCGGACCTAGCTGAAAGTGTGTCAATGAGGACGTTGGGCTCCCTTAGGGGTAGACTGTGATACCCTTGTGTGGGGGACCTTAGGGAGAGGGTGCGAGAGAGGCCCGTGATAGCGAAGCCCAATAGGCCCGTGGATCCCCAGAGTGGTTGGACGAGCTACCAAGGGGAGATTATAGTCCCACATCGCCTAAGTGGGGGAAGGGGATGTGCTATATATGTACGAGGTTGGATCTACAAAGTACAATGTTTTTTAAAGCCGTGTGGGCCTTGGGCCTAAAGCGGACAGTATAGTACTCTATGGATCGGGTCGTGACAATGTCGAACCAACAAAGTAAAAGTTTGACAAACAAGTCAACTTAGTTAAAATGCAACTTCGGGTTGACTAGTACGTCAAACCAACAAAGTAAGAGTTGGACGAACGAATCAACTTAATTCAAAGAACTTCGGGTCGACTAATAAGTCGAACCAACGAAGTAAAAGTTGGACAAACAAGTCAACTTAATTAAAAAACAACTTCAGGTTGACTAGTACTCAAACCAACGAAGTTAGAGTTGGACGAATGAGTCAACTTAATTCAAAGAGCTTCAGGTCGACTAGTACGTTGAACCAACGAAATAAGAGTTGGACGAATGATTGAACTTGATTCAAAGAGCTTCAGGTCGACTAGTAGGTCAAATCAACGAAGTGAAAGTTGGACAAATAAGTCAACATAGTTAAAAAGCAACTTCGGGTTGGCTAAGCACGTAACGAGTGAACTTAATTAAAAAAAGCTTCGGATCGACTAGTACGTTGAACCAACGAAGTGAAAGTTAGACAAACAAGTCAACTTAGTTAAAAAGCAACTTCGGGTTGGCTAAGCACGTCAAACCAATGAAGCAAGAGTTGGACGAATGAGTCAACTTAATTCAAAGAGCTTCGGGTTGACTAGTACGTCGAACCAATGGAGCAAAAGTTGGACAAACAAGTCAACTTAGTTAAAAAGCAACCCCAGGTCGACTAGTACGTCGAACCAACGAAGTGAAAATTGGACGAAAAAACAAACTTTCTCATAAAAGCTTTGGGATAACCAATACAAAGTAAAAGTCGAGACGAAAGAGTCAACTTGCTAAATAAACTTCAATACATCAAAAAGAAAGGATAAAGCCAACCCACTTCAGGGGCAACCAATGCGTCAAGACACAAAAGTAACCATAAATGAATTTTGGTCAAGAAATTCAGACATGACAAAAAATGTAGCAGTGAAGGCCCCCTAGGCGATCGAAAAAATCAAACTGGAGATATGCAATACAGCTTATTTCAATGACTACGACTAACCTAAAAAAGCTACAAGCAACATGCAACGAGTCGACAAAATAAATTATGAAAACATGAAAATAAGAATACCAAGAAGGGAATTTTTTTTCAACCACAAAATCGTTGGTGACATCATCTATAAGAAAGGTGAAGCTGTCTCTTTGGAAAGAGTATGAAGCAATGGTTCTTCAACTACTGGAGCGCTCGAAGGGTCTGGGGCACCTTCTTCACCGTTATCATTTCGAAAGCTTGATCAACCAAGTGCAGATACTTAGACAAATCCATACCGAGCCCCTCGATATAATCAAGAAGCTCAACCTGCCCATCAACAACTCCCTTCCAATCTTCAGCCTCCATAATGTGAAGCTTGTCCTTGGCAGTTGCAAGTTCATTTTTTGCCTCAGCGAGCCATCCCTTGACGGTGGTAGCATAATGGAAGTGTATGCCTTGACCTCATTGAGCGCAGCCGTCAACTGTTCCACCCATTTCTCAGCAATATCACGATTAATGGATTCCTTAATCACAACACATTTAGCCTTATCAGAAGCTGCCTTCTCAACAGATAGCTCCTTCTCCATGTCACGTAAAAGAGCACAGACCCATCCAACTTGGTCCTCAAGGACTTGAGCTCAAGTGCAAACTTATTCCATGCACTTTCCGCTTTGATCAACTAGGCCCGAGTAGCCCCGACAATTTTCTCCAACTATGCGCATCGTGCTTTTTCTAAAATACAAGCAACAACACTACCAACTTTTTCAAAAAAAAACCACCTGATCACGACCAGCTTGATAAATCGAGCCCATCACCCCTGCATAAGTGAGATGATTAATCTCGTCCATTATATGCTTAAGACCGTAATCAAGATGAGCGCTCGGATCCAATACGGGCATCGAAGGACTTTCCACTTATCGCTTATGCCATTCATTTATCAGCATGCGCACACCATCTTGCACGTCAAACTGAGTAAACCAACAAAAGTTTTCATCTGATTTGATACGGATATCTTCCAAGCAAGGCTTAGTCCAACTAACTCGGGGATGAAGAACATGAGGATCCGGAAGTACAGAGGAACCGCTCCCAACACCCGAAAGGGCAGGCGGACCAACGGTAACAACAGAAAAATCATTTTTGCCTTCCCGGCGCGGAGCAACCATAGCAATAGCAGAACAAGTAGTAGTGTAGTAGTGGCAGTAGGAGCAAGGGAGTTCAAACGAGCGGGAAAAAAAACTAGGAATCCGACCGCATCACTGAAATTAATGGAAAGAGACCGAGAAAGAAAAACTTCGAAACTCTGACCACTACCGACAACCTCTTTAGATTGCTCCACCACCAACTGGAGCATCTTGTCATCGATAGCCCGAGGATCATCGTTAGACCATTCAGCAACGTTCGAAACACCGTAGGCATTATCGTCCAACGGACAGGTAGTCTCTTACTCGCTCCTCTCCAGCGCCAACCTCATCTCCTCAACCTCCTTGAGGGATGCACGATCATCTTCCGTAACATCCTTGCCAGAAGGACTCGGCTGAGATGCAGTTTTTGTGACATCCCTGCCAAGAGGAATCATACAAGATGCAGTCCGAGCAGCACCACGAGTAGAGAGGTTTTTCTTCTTCAGAACCTGACCAGGGTCCACCAACAACCGCTTTGAAGGACTAGCAGATCTCGCAAAATTCCTTTTCCCGTAAGTCAGGCCAATGACATTAACAGGAGCATCGAGATCCGGAACGCGCCTGTTCGAACTCACTTCCCAATCAATGCTAGTACCACTAACGCCAATAAGAGCAGCGCGAGCGCAATTTTCTCAGCACAAGATTTATTAAGCAAGGCTCGCTCTGCTTCATTCATAGTGTACAGACCGCTACGCTCCAAGATGTCCTCGGAGAGGAATGCCTCCATAGGAAACCCGGGAAGTCTCAAGAATTGGTTACTGACCCTCTCCTCTTTTGCAGTCAACTGTAGACCCTTTTGTTTGTTAGGAACTCAGAACGATCGCAAAATCAGACGACCTCGCAATTGGAAGTATCCAGAGTTAATAGAAGCATAAAACCAGGACTTCGACCAATCTCAGATGTCATCATTAAGCTTCGCGAAACAGGCAGAGGAACAAAGGAAGTAGTTATCCTTGGTCACCATTAAACCTACCACCGAATGTAGAA
This sequence comes from Berberis vulgaris, assembly GCA_963556465.1. Lineage (NCBI taxonomy): Eukaryota > Viridiplantae > Streptophyta > Magnoliopsida > Ranunculales > Berberidaceae > Berberis > Berberis vulgaris. The sequence goes on from OY747132.1 coordinate 65,781,784, forward strand.
CTCTCACAATCAAAGGAATGCCGGATAGAATAGCCCTCACATAAGAAGAAACCATGACCCTCCAACCATTAGGACCCATTTGAGCAGGAGGAGCACCCAAAAATCCATATACTCCCAAAACAACTCTGGAACTAGGAATCGAAAGCCAGAAGAAAACATGCACGGATATAATGCAATGAACCCGGACCTTGGACGACAAGGACTGCCGCTCTGTCTAGGCAAAATAATCTCGAGACCGGGTGGCAATTTATAGTCCGAACGAAGGTTGTCCAACATCGCTTGAGAAGCTTTTTTGGGAAAAAAAATAAGATTCGCAAGTAGTTAGCGCCTTACCACTTAGTTTATCGTCAGCAGACATCGCTAGGGAACGGAAAAGCAAGGAGAATGAAGAAAATGGAGGAAGAAAAGAATTCTAATTTTAAAGATAGCGTAAAGAGGGAAAACAAACCCATCACCCCCCCCCCCCCCTTATAGAGCCAAGTAATGAAGGGATTGCTTATGAGACATCGTGCGAGATTTGATGGCTACGCGAAATCTCAAAAAATGTGCACGAAAATGAACGGGTGAGCAAGAAATCGAGACACCAACCCATTAAAAGTTGTTGACAACATTAAATACAAGGCAGTGATGGAATTAAAAAACAAACCGCCATGAAGTTAGTGGCCACGTTAGCATACCCACTTACTAAGGGGGGAATAGCTAATGATACATCAAAATAGTCTGTCATCACAACCATACACGTGGCAGAAAACATCAATCACGATGATCAAATACCCTACCTACCTGGCCAGCTCATAAAACCTAAGAAGGCAAAGCCAATCTTAAAAGCCCAAACAGGGCCAATAAGAAGAAGTCATAATTAAGACCCAAATACGGGCCCGCACGAGTTATCTCATAAAGAAGATAAACGTTACATAAGAAAAAAGTCGTGGAGGGAGTTACGCTACCACAGACATATCTTCATAAAAGAGGAGACTGTTACGAGGAATATCACCTTTTGTTGCGCCTCACATGCTTAAGTCACGCAGAGAATTAACTGCGACCATTATATAAGGTAATAGGAACAATTGACCAAGGATTGCAATTTTACTGAGTTTTGTCCAGATTTACTTCATTTTTCAATCGAGTTGTTGACTTAAGCATCGGAATGTCTTCGACCACCAAAAAGGTGACATTTAGCAGTCTAACATCTGTTTTGCGGGTCAAACTTACAGGAGGACGAGATTTGGATGCATCAAGTAGTAAGCTTCGCAAGCATCAAGCACGTCGTCGCTCAAAACCTTGAAGCTTGACATCATTATGAGATGAAAACAAAAGAAGAATAAATCAACAACTAAGAATGAAGGGAGCGTAAAAGAAAAGATATTGTACAAACTTCCTTCTTTTATAAGGATAGAAGACCCACTCATGAAAAATGTACGAGATATGACGGCCGCGAGAAATCCCAAAAATCATACCGAAATGAACAGACGGTCGAGACATCGGAGGGACAAAAGCACTGACAGCTGGTAAACATGCCCACTAACTAAGGGGGGAGTAGTTGATGATACATCAAATAAGATAGACATTTCGGCTATATACGTGGTAGAGACTGTCCATCACGAGGATCAAGTGTCTCAAGCTCAGGCCAATTCATAAAGCCTAAAGAAGACGAATTCAGTCATGGAAGCCCAAACAGGGCTCGTCAAAATAAATCATAATCAGAGGCCCAAAACTAGGCTCGATAAAGTTCTCCCTTTAGGAGGAGAAACGTTACATAAAAAAAGAGTCATGGATGGAGTCACGCCTCCACGAACGTTTCTTCATACTGAGGGAGACTGTTATAGATAACGTCTCCCTTCGTTGCGCCTCAAATGCTTAAGTCGCGCAGGAAATTAACTGCGACCATTATTAAATGTAATGGGAACATTCGACAAATGTATGCAATTTTTAACTTAGTTCTTTCCAGTTTTATCTCCATCTCCAATTGAGTTACTGACATAAGAATCGGAGTGCCTTCGGCCACCAAAAAGGTGGTCTTAGGCAATGTAACATTTGTTTTGCAAGTTTTACTTATTGGAAACTAGATTTTGGACGCATCAAATGTGTTGATCAGAATCTCATCCATAGGCTTTGTCAATTTCTCGTGAGGCCATACCAGGTAACTATTTTTCATTTGAACATATACATATTGATGATACACCAAAGCGGTCCCAACTCTACGCCATACACGTGTCATGATGATCCTGAGGAATAACAGACCCTAGCGTCAGCCCAACACTAATCCGGCCCAAGCGGTTCCAAACCCGCCCAATGCAGTTTGCTAAACGGACTCGAATTCTCACGGTGTGCTAAGCCCACGTGTCTCACAACTATCCTCAATACCCGTAAGCTCTGCTAAAGGCAAGTATCTAGAGTATCAGCTTCGGACGGGCAATTACAACAGCTATTTGCTTCCAACGAGGAAGCAAATTCCATAGTATATGTCACATATGGGGACTTTTACCTATAGACCACTCTCGAAACCAGAACTATCTCCCGCGTATCTAGGAGCACAAGGCTAACCGAGAAACTTCCGTCCACAACAGGACTCCTAATTAGATAAGGATATCCACGAAGATCTTCTTCCCTAAACTATGCCATTGATGGCCTGGTAGAACCAGGACTCCTGTACTATAAATAAGACATGAGATTGGTAAGTTAAGGTATGCTACAAATTCCTTGTTTACAACATTACACTTTCCTCATATTCGTGTATGACTTTAGCATCAGAGTGTCATCGACCACCACAACGGTGGTTCGTTGCTCACGTGCATTTATTGTGCAGGTCAGCAGGTTTGCAGGTCAAGGTCAAAGCAAGGAGAGAAAAGTGACTGCATCAGTTTGGCGTCGTCCGTGGGGGCAACAAAGTTCCTAACTTTTCACTAGCATCATCCCTCTTCAAAATACTAAGAGATGATGATTACCCGATCATGCAACAATGGAGAAGAAATGAATATGTCGAAGGCTCAGCCTGGCATTACTTCACCGCTCTCGACAGTGCAAATAACTCACAGGCATCAAGCTAACATTTCCGAAATAGCAGTAGCGCTGACGGACCCCGAATCTGATCCAAGATCACTTTTTATATGCCAAGTTTTGATGACGATGAAAATGCTCAAATTGATGAAACAAAAGCTCGACGAAACACTGGAGGCATATCTAACTCGCTTCAACAGTGATCTAATTGTTGTCAACGTGTGCAACGACACGACGACCTTCATAGACGGTCTAGGAAAAGGAAAGTTCTATAACTTCCTAATTTTGGACCCACCAGCCAATATGACGGACCTGGCCAGGGAAGCACAGAGCTACATCGATCTAGAGGAAAAGCCGACAATCGGGAGCAAATTCGGGCCCAGGGAGGAATCCTTTGATAGAGGGGGAAAGGGAATCGACGGATGCAATATGTGTGCTTCATGGAGCGCACTCCGAGTCTGAACTATCCAACAGGTCTAGGAAAAGGGCCCTCATAAATATGAAGGTCCAAGCAGTACGTGGTGAACAACTAACACCGCAGGCCCAGAGGTGCGGCCACCACGCACTGCTAGCCTTTACAGACAAAGATCTCTAGGGCATACAAACCCCACATAATGGTGTCGTCTTGTTTCTCTGCGTTCTGCAACATGCAACTAAAGGAGAAAGCATTGACCCCGACAACCATCTAATAATCGATTTCAGCGGAGAAAAATGCTTTCCGGTCGGAAAATACGATTGACGGTCATAGCGGGAGAAAAGCCAACTAAAAGAACTTTGTTTTAAGAATTCATAGTGATCGATGCACCTTTAGCATATAATGTGGTCCCGGGGAGACACTGGATACACCAAATGGGAGCGACATTCTCCACTCTACACCTGTGCATCAAGTATCCAGCTAACCAAGCGGTCGGTACGCTAAGGGGCAACCAGGGAATGCTAGTGCATGACGGCACTGCCACTGAGCGAGTTTCAGTTAGCAGTTGGCCCCGCAACTAAGATGACTTTTCAAACCTATCCCAGATGACGAGGCTCGTGTAAGCCCTCGAGGCAAGCCCAATGTGGGCCAACCCGAGGAAGAAACCATCACGGTCTACCTCGATAGCCCTCTCAACAGCAGGACTGTCCAAATAGGTTCCCGCTTGAGCAAAGATTTGGCAAAACAACTCACAAAGCTTCTACAACGTAACCAAGACGTATTCGCCTGGACAATGCAAGACATGGTGAGAATCGACCCATTGCCTAGAGGTGGACCCCACGAAGAAAACTGTACGGCAGAAGAAGAGACTCGTGACTCCCGAAAGGAACACGATCATAAATGAGGAGGTGCAACGTTTGCTCAATGCGCACATGATCAAAGCAGCGCGATATCCAAACTAGCTGGCAAACAATGTTCTTGTAACAAAGAAAAATGGGAAGTAGAGAGTTTGTGTAGACTACATGGACATGAACAAAGCCTGCCCGAAACACAGCTTCCCACTTCCCCGCATTGATCAGATCGTGGACGCCACGTCCGGGCACAACTTACTAAGCTTCATGGATGCCTATTTAGGCTACAATCAAATATTGATGCACCCCCTAATCAGGAAAAAATCCTCCTTTGTAACTGAAAGAGAGATATATTGCTACAGGGCAATGTCGTTCGGCTTAAAGAACGCAGATGCTACCTACCAACGACTGGTAAACCGAATGTTTAAAGAACAGATTGGCAGAAACATGGAGGTCTACATCAACGATATGTTAGTCAAGAGCCTCCGCAACCCTGACCACATAGGAGACCTCATTGAAGCATTCGACCAGCTCAGGAAATACCAGATGAAGCTCAACCCACTGAAATGTACGTTCGGAGTTGAGTCTGAAAAATTCTTAGGCTATATAGTGAACAAGAGGGGAACCGAGACTGACCCAAAACAGATTCAGGCCCTTCTTGACATGAAAGCCCCTACCAACATTAGAGACGTTTAGAGCCTGACTGGGAGGGTAGCAGCACTCAATAGATTCATATCCAAATCGGCCGACAAATGCCTTCATTTCTTTAAAATACTAAGAGGAAGGAAAGGATTCTCTTGGAACGACGAGTGCGAACAAGCCTTTCAGAGCATGAAAGCATATATGGGGAGTCCAGAGCTACTCTCAAAACCTACGACAGGGGAAACACTATACTTGTACTTGTCTGTTTCCAAGCACGTTGTCAGCTCAACCTTCGTACGAGACGACTGAGGACTGACTGAGGGACTCAACGACCAGTGTATTACGCAAGCAAAACCTTCGAGGAAGCGGAGGCACACTACCCGGACCTGGAAAAGTTAGCTTTGGCACTGGTCATATCCTCTAGGAAACTGAGGCCCTATTTTTAGGCTCATTCTATAACGGTTCTAACCAAGTATCCGCTCCTCTCGGTACTACATAAACCAGATTTATCCGGCAGGATGGTGAAATGGTCAGTAGAACTCGGACAAAATGACATAAGCTATGCTCCAAGAACCGCCATAAAAGCCCAGGCACTGGCAGACATCATTGCTGAGTTTACTGGTAGAGAAGAGCCAAAGACTGATTACCAAACTTCGGATTCAAGCATCTGGGAGTGGATCTTGTGCTGCGACGGATCATCAATGGGGAAAGCAAGCAAAAACGAGATGATACTCAAAGCCTCTAGCGGCTTCACCCTCGAAAAAGCAGTCAGGTTCAGATTTCCCGGTTTAAACAATGAGGCTTTATATGAAGCCCTCATGTCCGGTCTAAAGCTAGCCTTGGTGATCGGGATAGATCGTCTAATGGCATATAGCGACCAGAGACTGATAGTCAACCAGGTCAAAGGGGATTTCAATAGCAACGACCCCTGCATGATAGCCTACCGCGACAAGGTATTTGGTGTAATGGGCGGGTTCAAAAGGTTCGAGCTCGTACAGTGCCCTCGAGACAACAACAAAAGAGCTGACGTGCTAGCCAAAAAGGCCTCAGCCTTTGACGAAGTCTCAAGTGGCCTCATCGAATATCAAGAGCAATCAAGCCTTGACGAATAAGAGCCTAGAAATGTTTGCCCTGCAAACGCACAACCAAATTGGATGACTCCGATACTCGAATACATCGCAACTGGAACCCTACCGACCGAGAAGGTTGAAGCCAGAACGCTTAAAAACAGAGTAGTAAGGTACACTCTCCTATTGGCCAACCAAAGCTTTAACTCTAGGATACTATTGGCCAACAATGCAGCGGGACGCCAAAGATACTATCCGCAAGTGAACAAATGACAAAGGTTCGCGCCATAGACTCATATGACTTCCTAGCCGCTAACTCCGATGACTAGTTCGTGGCCATTCGCACAGTGGGGAATGGACATCGTCGGACCGCTCCCAGCCTTAGCCGGTAAAAGGTTCCTTCTTGTGGTTGTCGACTAATTCACCAAGTGGGTCGAAACCGAGCCCCCATCCAAAATAGGGCAGATTCAAGTATAAACATTCATATGGGCCACCATCGTCTATAGATTTGGCATCCCCAGAGTATTGGTCAGCGACAACGGAACTCAATTCGAAGGTATCGAGGTTAAAAAATTGTGCAAAAGTTTGAATATTAATCACCACTTCACCTTGCCAGGGCACCCCCAAGCCAATGACCAAAAGAAAGTTACCAACCGAACAATCATGGAAGTGATCAAAAGGAAGCTTGACGCGGCCAAAGGAAAATGGGTTCCAGAGCTACCAGAAATACTCTGGGCGTGTCAGACAACTAAAAGAGTCCCTACCGAAGAAACACCCTTCGCCCTGGCATACGGGTCAGAAGTTATGGTTCTGGTAGAACTCAAGGTGCTAACCTTTCGAACAGAAGAGTTTAAACCAAACGATAACAATGAAGCCTTGCACATTAGGCTAAACATCCTCAATGAAAAGTGGGATCTAACCTTCGCCAAAATAGCTGCATACCAGCAATGAATGGCGCAATACTACAACAAGAAGGTCAAGCCACGCAAATTCAAGGTGAGAGATTGGGTACTCAGGAAGACCCATCAAAACACCAAAGACGCTTGCACGGGAAAGCTAAACCATAATTGGGAAGGACTCTACTGAATAACCAAGGTCAACAGGCCAGAGATATACTGGTTGGAAGACATAGACGGCGACGGGCTTAAACGACCATGGAATGTCAAGCAACTAAAAAAATATTATCAAAAAAATATTTGTTTTTACTAAAACTTCCACTGCTATCTGTTACGACCAGTGTTCTAAAAAGCGTTAGGCGATGGGTGGGCGGCGAGCAGGTGCCTAGCGCCCAGGGGCTTAGGCGGCACCTAGGCGGTCTTAGGTTTTGTATTATAACTTTAATAATTTACAAAAGTTAAGCATAATACCTTATCAATTACATCCAATTTAATGCCAAGATCATATGCAAAATTTAAAAACATGAAAAATTAACAATCATGAACAAAGTTTATTAAAACTCAAATGACTGAAGTTGGTCATGATGGGTACTTTATATAAAATTGAATTTGTGGACAAAGATCCAAACCTACTCTTTTATTTTTCTTCAAATTGCATGAATGGCCTCAGTCATGTTTGATAAAATCTACATTACTAAAATTGGTACCGGCAGATCCTTTGAGAATTCCATCAAGTAATCATCCTTTGCTACATTCAGACATATACTGAATAAAAAATAATTAAATTCTTTATTTCCAAAAAAAAGAGGAATAAAAATAAAATAAGAACACAATCAGCCTTATTAAAAAAAAAAAAATTAAACTCGCCCAAACCCTACCTAGACCCGCCCAGACCCCACCTAGATCCGCCCAGACCTGCATAGACAGCCCAAACCCCGCCCAGCCATTAATCTGGGCATTTCTCTAACGCCTAGATGTCGCCTAGGCTGATTTTTAGAACACTGGTTACGACCGCTGACCATCTCAGCTATGACCAAACTCGAATAAGCTTAATGCCTAGTTCGATGTGCGCAAACCACGATGACTGAGGAAGTGGGAGTCTAGTCAGTGCTCGCCCGCTTGATGATGATGACAGACAATGATCGCCGAACTTACCAGGCAATCTTAGTCAGTTCATGACTGATGACGATGGCTTTTGGTGCCCAACGCCTAGTTCGCTGCGCGCGGATCACGACAGCTAAGGAAGTGGGAGTCTAGTCAGCGCTCGCTCGCTTGATAATGATGACTCGCTAAGAGATCATTGCTATCCAATAGACAATAATCGTCAAACTTACTAGGCAAGCGTAGTCAGTTCGCGACTAATAATAATGGCTCCTGCTGCCCAACGCCTAGTCCATTGCGTGCGGACCACGACGGCCGAGGAAGTGGGAGTCTAGTCAGCGTTTGCCCGCTTGATGACGATGACTCGCCAAGGGATCATTGCTCTCTAACAAACAATGATCGCTAAACTTACCAGGCAAGCTTAGTCAGTTCGTGTCTGATGACGATGGCTTCTGGTGCCCAACGCATAGTCCGCTGTGCGTGGACCACGACGGTCGAGGAAGTGGGAGTTTAGTCAGTGCTCTCCCACTTGATGATGGCGACTCGCCAAGGGATCATTGCTCTCCAACAAACAATGATCGTCGAACTTACCAGGCAAGCTTAGTTAGTTAGCGACTGATGATGATGGCTTCTGGTGCCCAACACCTAATTCGTTGTACACGGACCATGAAGGCCGAGGAAGTGGGAGTCTAGTCAGCGCTCGCCCGATTGATGATGATGACTTGCCAAGGGATCATTGTTTTCCAACAAAAATTTATCGCCGAAGTTACCAATTAAGCTTAGTCAGTTCGCAACTGACGACGATGGCTTATGGCACTCAAAACCTAGTCCGCTGTGCGCGGACGATGACGGACGACGGTAGGAGTCTAGTCAGAACTCGCCCGCCTGACGTTGATGACTCACCAAGAAACCAGTACTTTCTAAACAAACAACGATAACGATGGCTTCGGTTGCCCAACGCATGTTCGCCGCACACAATAACGGCAATTGAAATAACTAACGTCTTGTCGAAGTCCTCGCGCACGACATGACAATCCAATGAGAGATCAACACTCTTCGAAGGATAACAGTTTTGGAGCGTCATAGCACAAGATCTGCAGTATGCAGACAACAACAACTACACATCAACAACAGCAAACAGAAGCAGTCAGTTTCGATACAACTCAATTGACAAAAGCGGGCGTCCTGCCAGCAGCCAAACCATATAGTGCTTTTATTTTACGATCTACGAAGTTTCTAAAGAAAACATGACAATGCAATGCAAGACAAAACAATACTTTCATTAAAAGCTTGGTCTGTCCCAGAAAGGATGTTACAACTATTTCAAGGGGAAACATCATCCTCAGCAGCCCGTATTGTGGAACCAGGGTCTTCTTCTCTAGAGATGGGTTCGAAAGCAGCCCTCCTATAACAGGCAAAGTCAAGATCGATGCTAGGATGCTCTTATCTGATAAGATCCAAAAGCTCTAATTTTCCCTGCATGACCTCTAACAAGATTAGCGGCCTTCAGCCCGAGATGTCGAAATCTACTGCGCCTACCAAGGCAACATAGTGCAAACGTTCCTCCGACAGTAAGCATTCCGCCTCGCTAACGCGGTGAAGCCCCTCATCAACTTTCGACTCCAGCTGTTGTCGTACAACGACCCATTTTGTCTCCGCTCGCTTCCTCTCAACGTCTTGGGCCTATAGATCGGATGACCATTTGTACATAGCCGCATCTAAAGGTTCAAACTCGGCCCTAGTCCATCCCAGTTCAGCATGGGTTGAGGCCACATCCGATTTGGAAACCTCAGTTGCAATCTTATGCCCGCAAACTCCACTTCAAAGGCAAAAATTGCGGCCTTCACGACTCCCAAATTTGCGATAGTACCAGAACTCTGCAGTCGATCAGTGAAGGAATCCACCCGATAGAGAGCATCCGAATACAACACCCGCAGAACCGCGAAAGCCTTCTCCAAGGCAAGGACTCGCCCGCTAGCATCAGGATTCAGTGCAATATGACTATGCGGTTCAAGAGCACAAATGTCTGCCTCGGACCCATGATGACATGAAACATCAACGCGTGGTCCAATGTTATCTCCCTTTAAGTCAACAGGGGGAGTAGCAGTATCAAGCAGGAAATGACGACCCCCTAAAGTTGTCGCCCAAGGTTAAAAGCCGCACGATCAGAGGACTGCCTCCTTTTTAAAATGACAACAGGAGGCACGCTCACCTCCAATTTTGCTAACCTAGTCGGACTGGGCATGGCCAGACTTCTCTCCCTCAAACGACGACTTACAACCTCTTCGGTCGGCAAACCGGCACAGCGAGAAAGTCATGAGAACACCGTATCAACCCGCTACACACTACATTGCCTGGCATTATGACCTTCTCAACAAACATCAAGGGGAGTTTGATGAACTCCCTCTCTATCCGTCTTTCCTCCTCCGTGAGAGTCGGAACTGCAAACTTTTCTGAAAAAAAGAAATGACAACAAACTAGCATCGCATCTGGGATCGAAAAAATAAGCCAGCAACTAAGAAACTTATGAAGGTCAAACTGGAAGTATCTTGGGACTCTGCGACCTCCAAGCTAGAAGTATGGAAAATTTACCAAAGCCAGGAACCAATACCTTTCCAAGGGCTCATTGTCATCCGCTACTAAACGCAAACAAGCATGGCAATTCAGTATGCAAAGGCCCCTAGAATCCAACCGAGCAGTGGTCATATGATGGATTACCACCAGAGTCAGACGACGGCCAGCATCATGCGCCCTCAGAAGAATTGCAATCAGAACCTTGATCCCGCTCAGAACCATTTGAGCGGGAGGCATGCGAAGAGAGAGGAAGAAACACCAAACATCATCCGGCACTAAAAATCGAAGCCCCGATGCAAACTTATATACCCCTGAGGGGGTGTAGTTGGAGTCAAATCTCCAAACGCGGGAATGATTTCCAAATCCCCTGGAATACGGTATAGACTTCGAAGCTTGATTAATTTGGTTTCATCGACCAAACTACCCTCGAATAGCTTGAGGCAAGTGAAGGACAACATACCCTTAGAAGAAAGTTCAACATTGTCTGCCATTGATAAGAAGGACAAATCAATTGTTGCAGCAACACAATTGCTTGAAGAAATTACACAAATAAGAACGAGAGAAATCTTCCTCGATACCGCGGATATTTATAGGGAAGATAAGTTGTATATTTCCTCCTTGAGCAGTCGTGTACCCATTAATGCTATGCGCCGTTTGAGACAACGCTTCGGGTTCAATCACCATGATGGTACAATTGTTTTTCAGAGAGTCAATGGACCGACTGAATGCCCCACTTACTGAGGGGGGTAGCTAATGATACACAAAAGGGTCCCAACTCTACGCCATACATGTGTCATGATGATCTCGAGGAATAACATGCCCTAACGTCAACCCAACACTGATCCGGCCCAAGTGGTTTCAAGTCCACCCAATGCAATCCGCTAGACGAACTCAAATTCTCACAGTCTGCTAAGCCCATGTGTCTCACAACTATCCTCAATACTCGTAAGCATTGCTAAAGGCAAGTATCTCGAGGATCAGCTTCGGACAAGAAATTACAGCAATTTTTTGCTTCCAACTAGGAAGCAGATTCCAGAGTATATGTCACATATAGAGACTTATACCTATAGACCACTCTCAGAACGGGAACTATCTCTTGCGTATCTAGGAACACAAGGCCAACAGGGAAACTTCCCTCCACAGCACGACTCGTAATTAGATATGGATCTCCACGAAGATCTTCTTCCCTAAACTACACCATCGATTGCCTGATCGAACCAAGACTCCTTCACTATAAATAAGACATGAGGTTGGTAAGCTAAGGTACGCTACAAATTCCCTGTTTACAACATTACACCTTCCTCAGATCCATGTCTGACTTTAGCATCAGAGTCTCATCGACCACCACAACGGCGGTTCGTGGCTCACGTGCGTTCCTTGTACAGGTCAGCAGATTTGTAGGTTGAGGTCAAAACAGAGCGAAAAATTACTGCATCATATATGGTTATCATTTCTAGTATTTATATCTTAAGACACAATTACACTTGACAAAATAAAAATTATGATTGTTTTATCACGAGTATTCCCAATATAGTCATCTACAAAACTATAGTGGAAGTGGAGATTGAGTTGAGCTGTGTCAGATCATATTCAACCCATAAAAAAAAATTCCCTCTCTTGAATGATAATGATTAACCCGTTTTTGTAAATCTAGATTTTAGTAATGTTTTACAGGGTAATTTTTGCAATAGTGTGAAGACAACAGTGACATCTAAATAACAAGATTTTTGCATTTTTCACTTCCATGCAATCAAGCTAAGATCTAGGTAAAAGGGAGATAAACGTAAATGTTTTTGGGAAAGCGATGATAAAGCATTTCCATGCCATCGATGCGGATAAGTGTTTTTACGTTACCTAGTTTGAAGATGATGCGTGGTTTGTGACCCACCATTTGGAATGGTGCGAAGGATGAGAGACTCGTAGATGTGCATGAGGTGTTGAAATTCAGGGAATAGATAAGGATTGATGGGTAGTGGCATGGTGAAGCAGATGTCGTTTGCACTCATTTACAGATAATCATGAACTGAAAAGGAAGTGGTGTACCGAGAAGGACAACTTTCTCTAAGTCTGGTTCCTGGGAGAGATGGTGTCCAAATGACCATCCTTGATGAAATGAGAAACTCAATTCTTCAGGTGGTGGTTAATTCATGGCTACAATGTTGCTTGTGATATTCAAAAATAATATGTTTAATAATTCACAAGCTTCATTCTGATTGAATTCCTTTTGAGATAATTATAAGAAATCCTTATCAAGTGAGACTAATTGGAGTTTATCTTGAACTACATGCATCAGGTCCCAAGGGGTATAAACAGTCCACCTATATCAAATGCCCTGCATCCTATGCATGTGAAGGTAATTCTCACAAAAATTTTAAAATGTTAAATTCAGAAAGAGTTTCTCTCTACGTAATATGTTCTTCCCAAACTTTCAATATGCTTAGTTAAATAGCGCCAAAACATTGTGGCATTATTTATGATAATCTCCCTTGAAAGTTTTTGTAGTGTGGTTGAGCAGAGGCGGATGGTATCACTAGATCACGGAGTCGAACCCAGCCGGCGGCATCTGAGGTGGGAGGGGTTAAGGGATTAAAAAAAGAAATTGGGTTACATCTTCTCGGCAAGTAAAGGGGAAATATGCTCCCTATTGTGTTTTGTAACATCTTTCTGTGTCCTCAATTTTTCATTCATTAGACAACAATTACTAGAGTTTTGGAATTTATTTTTTTTTGGAAAGCGAGCTGGGTTTTAAGGACCCCAAAACCTTTATACAAATTAAACAAAAGCAAAAAAAACAAACACTCACAAGAAAGAGAATTCTAGTGAGAGTGAACATGGTTACTAGGCTTATAGAAATCTTCAACTAGGGCCAAAGAAGAAACCTCTTGTTTTTTATCCGTCTCCTTTGTTAAGGAGGAAATGATTCAACCTTTGTACTTTTTGTTTGCTTTCTTAGCCCTAGAGGATCTTCGAGGGCAGAGACTAAAATCATTAGTGCAAGATTTTGAAAACAAATCGCTTGCAACCTCTTCACTAGAAGGATCTTGCTCATGTTCCTCGTTACTACTCTGCTCATCTGTTGTGGTGTTCTCTTTGTCCTGAGTCGGTGTGTGTTCACTTGCCTCCACATTAGCACTACGCTCAAGCATTGGGTTGATAAGAATCAATGGTTGTGGACTCGGCGTTATGGCATCACTCTGGTTATCATTTATGTTATGCTCTACCACATTGGCAGCCTCTATACTGGTCACATTCCCTGCTTTTCCTGTGATAGGCCCTGGACTCCCCTTTAACTGGGTGGAGTCTTCGACTTGAATGTATGTCTACCCTTGGCGATCGTCCAACCATCGAAGTTTTGTCTTTCTAGTGGTTGGGTCCTACCCGTAGCTTGCCATACCATATGGCCTGGAGTATTAATTTCTTTGCTCTTTGAACATTGCTGTTTTGTATGGCCAAAAATTGCACAAGAACTGCATTTAACAGGAATCCATGCATACTCAACTTCAACTATTTTTTTCTTGTCTCCATTGATAACCACAGGGATGTCTTTGGGTAATTGGTTGTTTACATCCACCTCCACACACACCCTCGCATACGCTAATCTTGTCCTTTCTTCAGTAGCTTTGTCAAGCATGATAGGCACTCCAATAAAACTAGCAATCCTTTGAATACCCTCTGGATTTCATAGGAATAAATGAATTTTCTTCAGTGTAACCCAAATAGGTATCGAGGTAAGCACCTCGGCATCCTCGTCCATAGAAGGTGACCAGGCCCTGAGGATGAACAACCTGTTTGCAATATGCAGAGGTCCCATTTCCAATACCTTACTTCTATCTTCGTCCTTCTTGAATTTGAATACAAAATTCTTATCTCTGTGTATGCTCATATCAAAATCTCGAATTCCCCACGTCCTTATCAGCCACTCTTTGACATAACCATATGCCAAGCACTTGCCCACAAAGCTTCCAATAACCAACCTTTCACATTCTTCTATCCTATTCACAAAGTCAGCAGTTTGCACTTGTACTATTTTCCTTCCTTCAATAGTAGCTGGAGGTTCATACCTAAGTTTTGTAGAGCCCGTATGTTTGCTTTGCTTAAGCTTTGATGCCCAACTCATCCTCGCTGGTGCAACGGCATAGTTTGTTGCCATTGCTTCTTGAATTTTGCTAGGGCCAGAGGATGTAAAACTTGTTCGCATTGTACATTCATCTGCTTTATGCAGAACCTCTTCATTCCTTTGCGCTGCAGCCTGCTCTTGACTGGCTGACACCCTTGCAGTTAGCATTGCCCAGTTTTTGGGGTTTATCATCATTTCCAGTCCTTCTGCACCTAGTTTATCTCCATTTTTTACAGCCACTTGATATTCACGTGTGAGTAATTGTAGCAATCCCTCGCCATGAATGTTGTACTTCTCCTCAAAAGCCATGAGCACCTCCTGTGCAAACACGTTCGCACTGACGGCGTCTCCACCATTTGTTCTTGTCATTCCATAGACCGGAGATGAAGAATCAGATTACGAGATCCACAACAGATGTTCAGCTGCTCTCAAAAGAACTCGATGCTCTGTGCGAGAGAAAGCCTGTCTCAGATCTGAACGAGAGCCACCGGATCTGTTTGCAAAGAGCAAGAGGAGAAATCAGATCTAGAAGATCAGATCTAGAAGATCAGATCTGTCTTCCCTCTCCCTCGACGAGTCTAGCTGCGACGAGCCCCTCCCTGCTCCCTGCAACGAGCACCTCCTCAGATCTGCGACGAGCCCCTCAGATTTGCGACGAGCCCCTCCCTGCTCCCTCAGATCTGCGAAGGGAGATCTGCGACGAGCTGCTCCCTGCACCCTGCACCCTGCGCCCTGCGACAATTTTGGAAGTTATCAAAGCAAGGAAGGAGTCTACGTTTTTGTATCTAGTGGTTCCTAGGCTTATTTCAAAAAATAAACTCTGATTGAAAATAGAAATATCTTCACAAGTTAAATATATTAATTTTTAAAGTTTGTGCAAGGTATCCAACCCAGCTTACTTGGTAATAACCTCAATGCACTATATGACAAAAATCCTTGTTTTTTTTTTGGGGGGGGGAAGAGATAGAAGAACCTTTCAAATACTGACATGTGAGTTAATATGAACTTACACAAATGTGAATTCTAAGTGATTGAATATAAAGGTAGAGTACTACATTTGTCAACAAAAAATGTAAGCGGATGAACTCAATTTCCTGTATAATTATTAGAATAAATTTTTTAATGCAAACTGTTTCAACATTCAATAGTAAGAAAGAATGTGTGTGTGTGTGTTTTCTTTTCTAATTAGTTAAAGGCGGATGGATGATGTACTTCATCGAAATTGTTTTGTTTGTGAGTCTGTGACGTTGTCCATGTCACCTATTCACTGATAGTTGAATTAAGTCTTGTTGGAGTTTCAACTCAACTGGCAACAGAATAGCAAGCGTGGAGTTTATTGACTTGATCAGCCTTGACCAAGTCTTAGAGAATTAGTCGTTTCCCATTTATTTAGTCAGTTTCTTGATCCTTAATTCTAGCTATTAGTTGCTTAATTTCTACAGTTTTTCAAGTCTGTACACACCTATATAAGGTGCTTTGTTTGGGTTAATAAACAACAAAAAACATTCGTTCTTCTCTTCTCACTGTACCCTGTTCTTCTCAGTTTATTCTGTGATTGTTAGTCTTAACAGATCTAATAATCTGTCAAGTGGTATCAGAGCCATAAGTCCTTTATAATCTGTCCAGTTTCAATTGCTCACAGTTGTGACAATGATGAGCGGTTCTATTCAGCCCCAACTTTCAAAGTTTGTCGGGAAGAACTTTGATCATTGGTGTATCCAGATGAGAGCCCTATTTGGCTTTCAGGAGCTTCAGAAGTTATTGAGTCGGGGTATAACGACCCAGCGGATGCAGCAGCAGCTGCAACTCTTTCTCAAGTCCAGGTGGATAGTTTGAGAGAGAGCAGAAAGAAGGACAAGAAGGCGCTATTTTTTCTCTATCAAGCTGTAGACGAGGTTGTTTTCGAAAGAATTTCGAGAGCCTCGACAACTAAAGAGGCCTGGGAGTTATTGCAGAAGTTCTACAAAGGGGATGAGAAGGTGAAAAGTGTAAGGTTGCAAACCTTACGAGGTGAATTCGAAACTTTGTTAATGCTTGAAACTGAGTCTGTTACTATTTATTTTTCTCGGGTTGAATTTGTAGTAAATCAGATGCGTGCTAATGGAGAGAAGTTAGATGATTTGCGTGTTATCGAAAAAATCATGCGATCACTGACACCCAGATTTGACTACGTTGTTGCTGCGATTGAAAAAGGCAAGCCTCTTTCAAGCTTGACTATTGAAGGACTCATGGGTTCACTCTGTGCTCATGAACATAGGATGAATCAAAGAAGCATGGTGGTGGTTGAACAAGCTTTTCAAAGCAAAGTTGATCTGACAGAGAAAGGAAGTACAAGTTTAGGAAGAGTTGGTAGCCGTTACAACACAAGCAAGGGCTAGAAGTTTGGACACCCAACTTCCGACAACCGAAGGTATGATAAATCCACAATTCAATGCTTTCGGTGTCTAAAGTATGGGCATTATAAGTCAGAATGCAAAGTTCAATTACAAAAGAATTCTGAACATGCTAGCTTTGTTGAGATAGAGGAAGCAACAACCTTGTTTTTAGCTTGCAGCCCTTCGGAAGACGAAGAAACTCTCAATACATGGTACTTGGATACTGGATGTAGCAATCACATGTGTGGAAACAAGGAGCTGTTTTCACATCTTGATGAATCTGTTCGTGGAGTCGTGAAATTCGGGAACAAGGCTAAAGTTCCCATTATGGGCAGAGGTATAATTCTTTATTGTCTACAAGATGAGTCTCGTCAGCATATTCGTGACGTCTTTTATGTTCCAAGCTTGCACTGGAATCTGGTGAGTATGGGACAGTTATCTGTCAATGGACTTCGGTTCATTATCGATGAAGGCGAGTGCACTATTGAGAATAAAAAGAAGGAGATTGTTGCTAAGGTGAAAATGACTAAGAGTCGGCTTTTTCCTCTGCCTTTGCAAACTGAGTCTATATGTTCTTTTAGCCCTATTGTTCTGGATGCTAATTGGATATGGCATTTTCGGTTTGGTCACCTGAATTTTAATAGCTTGCGGTTGCTAGCTAAGAAGGAGATGGTAACTGGTCTACCTATTTTGGATACTTTTGATCGGTTATGTGAAGGTTGTATTCTTGGAAAGCAACACAGGGATCCTTTTCTAGCAAGCCATCATCAAAGAGCTTCCCATCCATTATCTCTAGTGCATTCAAATATTTGCGGTCCAATGGAGACGATCACTCATGGAGGTAACCGATTTTTCCTTACCTTCATTGATGACTATAGTAGGAAAACATGGCTCTATTTTCTGAAGCAT
The DNA here is from genome assembly GCA_963556465.1 of Berberis vulgaris. NCBI lineage: Eukaryota > Viridiplantae > Streptophyta > Magnoliopsida > Ranunculales > Berberidaceae > Berberis > Berberis vulgaris. The sequence goes on from OY747132.1 coordinate 65,799,728, forward strand.
AAGTCAGAAGCTTTTGATAAGTTCAAAGAATTCAAAGCGTATGCAGAGACCCAAAGTGGTTATTCCTTGAAGGTGTTCCGCACGGATATGGGTGGAGAATATACATCTAATGCCTTCGTCGAGTTTTGCAAAACTCAAGGCATTAAACATCAGTTGACTGCTAGTTACTCTCCTCAGCAAAATGGCGTAGCCGAGCGGAAAAATCGCAGTCTTGTTTAAATGGCCAGGAGCATGTTGCATTACAAGCATTTGCCTAAAATATTTTGGGCTGAAGCAGTTTCGTGTGCTGCTTATATCTTAAACAGATGTCTTACGAAGAGTGTACCGGATATGACTCCGGATCCGGAAGAAGCATGGACTGGTCATAAACCAAATGTGGAAGCACTTCGTGTCTTTGGGTGTGTCGCATATGCTCATGTACCAGCTGGGAAGCGGAAGAAGTTTGATGCCAAAGGTGACAAATGCATTTTTCTTGGTTACAGTGACCGTACAAAGGCTATAGGCTTTTTAATCCGACGACGGGTTTAGTCATTATTAGCCGCGACATTCAATTCAGTGAAGATGAATCTTGGGGCTGGACGAAACCAGAAAGAGAACTCTTTGGCCTTCCGATAGATGAGCTAGTTGAACATGGAGAGCATCAACATGATGAGCCAGTACAGAATTCTAGTACTACTTCTGGTTCCCCTTCTCAAGTTGTTTCCTCTTCATCTCTCGTTGATGATTCTTCCTCTTCTATGGTGCCACAAGCTGTCCGTACTTCCAGTCGTACTCATGTTCTTCCAGCCCGTTTGCAAGACTATGTTATAAGCAATACTGCTATGGTTTCTGATGAAGAACTAGTTAATTTTGCTTTGTTTGCAGATTATGATCCAGTCCACTTTGCTGAAGCTTCTCAAGATAGTGGTTGGCTGCGAGCAATGGATGAAGAAATTCATGCCATAGAAAAGAATGACACATGGGAGCTGACTTGCCTTCCACCAGGAAAAAAATCCATCGGCGTTAAATGGGTATATAAGACTATAAGTACAAGGCTGATGGCACGGTGGACAGGTTGAAGGCTCGGCTGGTTGTGAAAGGGTACAAACAAAAGCCGGGAATTGATTACTACGAAGTGTTTGCTCCGGTTGCTAGGATGGACACCATCCGGATGGTTATTGCTTTAGCAGCTCAAAAGCATTGGAAGATTCATCAATGGATGTCAAATCTGCTTTCTTGAATGGCGTATTAGAAGAAGAAGTCTTTATTGATCAGCCAGTCGGATATGTGAAACTAGGCCAGGTACCAACTCTCCCTTGAAGCTTGGGATTCTGCCATTATGTAATCTGGATCGTTCCATAACTGGAGGCATAAAAAAGATGGCATGGGCCAAGCACCCAACATCTGACACCTTGGCATATCATGAATATTTACATTTGTAAGATGCTCCCTCTTGCAGGTTAATCTAGAAAAATATGCTTTTCTTGTCTTCTATAGCATTTTTCTATCTCCAAAGTTTTACCTCCTAGTATCATTCTTCATTTGCCACATGAAAAACAATCATTTAGGAAAAGCTTTGCTTTTAAGTTATGCTAGACTCACATGATGACAAACTCCTACAAAAATTTGTTAAAAACTGTAGAAAAACAATTTTTTTCATAACTTATTCATTAAATTTTTTTTTTTTTTTTTTTGTCTCTATTAAGTTAAAGTATATGTTGCAGTTAAGTGCTTAAAACAATACGGGATGGGCATTGTGTGCTCCTCGTCTATTTTCTCCACTGATTACCATACTTCTCTCTTGTAATCACCTCAATGTGCTATAATAAATATAATAAAGGAATACAACTGTAAGACCTTTCCTATTGTAAAAACTAATGAAATAAATAAGTAACATAAATGCATCTATTGAAATAATTAAAAGTAATGTTAATGTGTTTTCATATAGTTATTTACTAATTTCGCTGTTGAACCTCGCTAGCTTGTTCAGGATCAAAGTGAGTCTGAGTTGTGATTCATCAACTGAAAACGAATTCAGCCTTTGTGAAGCCTTACTTCTGAACCAAACATTTATGTCATTCCCTATAAATGCATAATACATATGGAAGCGCTAGCTTGTTCAGTATCAAAGTGAGTCTGAGTTGTGATTCAGTTTGTGTTTCATCAACTGAAAACGAATTCAGCCTTTGTGAAGCCTTACTTCTGAACCAAACATTTATGTCATTCCCTGTAAATGCATAATGCATATGGAAGATTCTACTGTAGAGTAATGAAATGGCTGTGCAAAAGTTCTATTGATGTACATGAGAAAAATATGTACATTCTTCCCTGTAGACCATGAAGTCTCGGGAAGTGTATAAGTTAAGGTAAAAAATGGTTTGGAGAAACAAAAAAAAATTGCCTCAAACTATCCCTGCTATCGCATTCAAGTCTGCCTTGAATAAACCTCTTCAGTCATAGAACACTGTCCCAATTGTATTGTTTCTCCACCCTGGACAACTGCAGCTGAAGAAGATTGATAGGAGTAATTGGCAGCTGCCATGGACAAGGAACACTTACTCCATGTTTGTTTTGTAGGGAATGATATCTTCCTTCTCTGTGAACAGTTGCTGGAACAACCCTCTTTCGATTGATGCAGGGCACAGCTGCAGTTACGATGGTATGGTCTTCGTTCTTTTCCCATGTCTAATGATGATAGGCATCCTCCTTGCACACATTGAAGGAATACGCCAGCTACTGCAGCATCCATTCTCTCTACTTTCCACTCACACTATAGTGAAGGTATTAGATTATTGGTTTATTTGTGAATGAGTGTGTTTTGCTTGTGGTCAGGTTACTAATGAAGCTTTCCTTCTGTTTAAATAGGAAGGCACAAATAGTCTTTGGGACTGAAGTAGATATCTCCAAGGACTGAATCACCATGGGTTAATCCGTTAGTAAACTGGCAAAGTCTCCGGTCTTTATTCTCTATGTTTTCGTGACCTTCCATGGACATTGGAGTGAAACCAAGGTAAAGAACTTCAAATAAAATAATAGATTTTTTAATTGTTTTCTGTTTTCCTAGAGTTGTTTATATTATAGTATTTGAGATTGAACACGTTACTTGGGGGTAATGAAGGAAACAGTTAAGAAAGGTTAGGAGATTCTTTTATTTATTCAAGAGTGCTTGTTTATTTATGATTATTCACGAGTGCTTGATGATTAAAATATTGCATACAGGTAGGACCAATGCTTTGGGAAAGGGGAGGGAAAGTGGAATAAGTTGAAATTTTACTTAGGTAGAAGAAAGGGGAGGGTTGGTTACTATGTAATTCCTTGTGGAAAGTGGAGAACATTTCTCTTCGCTTTTGTTAATCACCAAGTAAAGATTACTTGTAGATCAACATCTTGCAAAGATATCAGCCTTTGTATTATGTTAGAAAGGGCCTTATGTGCTTGTTATGAAATTTAGTTGTTATAAGATGGAGCACCGGTACTAAGTGAGACTTTCTTAATTGGATGGTGGTCAACCATTCCATTGAACATCGTTTAAGGTTATTTTAGGAAGCTACAGGGTTGACTATTGCAATCCATAAATTGTTATTATTTCAACTAATTTTCCCCCATTGGTTGGACAGTTCTATGGAGACTAGAATTAAACCTCTATAAATTATAGCCTTAGGACCAAGGTAAATCTATTAATTTAGCTAATATTAAATAATCGATTAATTAATAAGTTATCAAGATATTCTTTATTTCTTAAATATTGTACATTGTGTTTAGTTTCTCGTTTTATGAATTGACAATTCTATGTATGTATTTACAAGTAAAATTCATGAATCTACTTATTTTTCCAACAAGTAGATTGTTCAATGTACTATATTATTCCATTTTATTAACATTTAACCAAGTATAAACTCTATTTAAATAAACAAAAGCCATTGTAGCACAACACATCTTCCATACAACAATCACTGAATTTATATATTATTATTTTGTATATTAGTGGGACCTATATAATTTTTTTTTATAATGTATTATTTATAAATTTAACGAATTATTAATCTAGCACGTTATCCCCAAGTCTGTACCGGCCAAAAATATTATTAAACTGAGGTTATTAAGTTATTAGGTATTACATAATCGAGGTTCTATATGATCAGGCAGTTTATTCTTGCAATTCAAGAGCATGCTAGAATAAACTCTTGTGCAAAGCTCTTTTTCTTGAGATTGAATTCAGCTAGAGATAATTATAAGAAGTCGGCAATAAGGTAGATTGTAATTATACCAGTTACTTCTTTTAGTGATGTAAGTAATTTTTTTTGCAATTTTCTATTTCTTATCCTCAGTTTTATAGTTGAATTATTGCATCAAGTCCCAAACTATTCGCAAAGGTACTCTATATCAAATGCCTTGCAACCATTGCATGTGAAGGTAACTTTCACAATATTAAAAAAAATGTTAAATGCTAAGAGTTATTTATTTATTTATTTTTATTTCCTTTTATAGATGTGTTCATTCTTAGCTCTCAATGTGCTTATTTAAATAGCTAAAATTTGCAGTTTCTTTGAAATAGGCAAATATTTCTAAGAACACACAAATTTCTAAATATTTGAATTAGATCAAAGCTTCTTTTTTTTTTTTTTTTGTAAAGAATGAAACATTATATCTCTATAATTTTCTTGTGAATTTTTTTTTTTGGGGGGGGGGATCTCAATGGCGATCTGTACTGTAATGCAAATGTACACGATTGTTAAAAAGAAAGCATTAATACACTAGGTGTTTGATATAACATATAAGCTGATAAACTTGGTTTCCTAACAAATTAAGTACCCTTTGAAAAATAATTAATATGCACCTGTTTGGCATTTAAAAATCTTAAATCTTAGGGTTAGATACACAAAAGAATGAGAGGAAAAAAGTGTTTTGTCTCTATGAGAGACCTCTTATTTATAATAAAAATTTAGTGTTTACAAATACACCCCAAACTACAACATGATACTGCATACATAACAATATAATAACTTGACTCCTAACACTCCCCTTCAAGCTGGAGCATAGATGTCAAATATGCCCAGCTTGGAACTTAAATCTCGGAATGTGGAGGAGGCCAATGGTTTGGTAAGAATGTCGACCAATTAGTCGCCAGAACGAACATGAGGAGTAGCAATCTGTTTACTCATAACCAAGTCTCAAATAAAATGACAATCAACTTCAATATGCTTTGTTCGCTCATCAAAAACAAGATTATTGGCAATAAAAATGGCAGCTTGGTTGTCACAATACATCTGCATTGGAGTTGGAACAATAATACCCATATCAGAAAGTAAGTAACGAACTCATATCATCTCGGAAGTGTTATGTGCCATGGTGCGATATTTAGCTTCAGCACTAGAGCGAGCAACCACATTTTGCTTCTTACTGCGCGGCTGCGCCAAGTAACAAGATTTGTACCCACAAAGGTACAATACCCAGAAGTAGACCGCCTATCAGTGCGACTGTTTGCCCAGTCAGCATCACTAAATCTAGAAATAGTTAAGGTAGTAGGACGGTACGAAAGTCCTATGCCAGGATCCTTCTTCAAATAGTGAAGGATACGACATATAGCATGAAAGTAAGGCTTCCTAGGAGCATGCCTAAAGCGACTAACAACACCCACTGCATATGTTATATCTGGTCGAGTAACGGTAAGATATATCAACTTACCAACTAGACGACGATAGCGCCCAACATCCTCAAATGACTCCCTTTGTTCATCATCAAGTTTAACATTAGGGTCCATGGGTGTGTCAACAGGTCGAGAACCTAAGAGACCCGTCTCTGACAAAAGATCCAAAACATACTTTCGCTGGGAGAGAATAACACCTTGGTGAGAACGAGCAACCTCAATTCCAAGGAAATAACGAAGGTGGCCAAGATCTTTGGTATGAAAGGTTTGTGATAAATAATCTTTCAAGGCGGTAATCTCAGTAGAGTCGTCACCAGAAATAATAATATCATCAGACCAATAAAGTTTAGGAACATGCATATTAATAGGGAGAGTACGAGCAACATCCAACAAATAGTGATGTTTGCGCTCGGCAACACCATTTTGTTGAGAATTATGAACACAACTAGTTTGATGAATAATACCACGGGCATCACAAAAAGAACTCATGATGTTTTGAGCATACTCCAAAGCATTATCAGATCGAAGAATTTTGATGCTCTTCTCAAATAGGACAAGGATTTCATTATAGAATTTATGAATAATGTGAGGCAATTCTGAACGATTTTTCATTAAAAATAACCAAGTCATTCAAGAATAATCATCAACAAAAATAACAAAATACAAATATCCATTCAAGCTAGGAGTTCTTGATGGACCCCAAATATATGTGTGAACCAAAACAAAGGACTTAGACTGACGCACTGAATGACTAGAATAAGAACTTCGATGATGTTTCCCTAACTAACATGCCTCACAACTCCAAAGTTGAAACTGGACTCAAATTGGTAAGAGCTGTGTGCAACTTTTTTTATTGACGGATGTCCTAAACGATAATGCCACTAAAGACGAGAAATTATAGCATTCAAGGCGGGAGAAACAAAACTAGAAGGTTTACCAGGGTCTAGATAATAAAGGTCATCTTGCTCATATCTCGAACCAATCATCTTCTTCGTCTTCAAGTCCTGGAAAACACAAGAAATAGGAGAAACTGTTATCGAGCATGGTAAAGATTTAGTTAATTGACTAACAGACATCAGGTTAAAAGGAAAATTGGGGACATATAGGCTGGATGACAAGGAAATAGACTTGGTAGGCTGAATATCACCTTTACCAGTGACAAGCTTAAAGGATCTATCGGCTAACACAACACTATGTTTAATAAGAGACATGTTAGAAAAGATAGATGAGATACCATACATGTGAGTGCTAGCGCCAGAATTAATGACCCGGGTAGAGGGAGACCTGGCCACACATGCAACATTACCTGAGTTGGCTAGTGTAGCAGTGAAAGATGATGTAGGATTCACTGTCTTCAGAGCCTGTAGTATTTCTTGCAATTGAGCGGTAATATTTGAAGAAACCGAAGTAATAGACTCGGATGAAGCGGAGTTAGGAATAGGCTGAGAAAATGTATCCTTCAAAACTTGATGTGCCATTGTCGATTTCCCCATTTCTGCCAACAAAACTGTCCAATATGATTGGTGCGACCACAATACTCACAAGGCTTGTTACTACGACCTCCTCGAGGTTCACCAAACCGAACACCACGAGATCCACCATAATTATTTGTAAGTCCACCATCACTGCCACTAGACACAAGTGTTGAGGATTCTATAGATATATGAGCATTTTGACCAAGAGAATACCTCATCAATCGAGAGTAAGCATTAGTGGTGGTAGGTAGTTTTTCACTTGCTAAGATCTGATCCTTATAGCCACGAAGAGCAGGATCCAAACCAGATAATAAGGAAGCTACCATAAACTCCTCCCATTGCTTATGTAGGGTTTTCAAATCTGTAGTGTAGGGTCGATATTGCAAGAGTTGTTCCCACATCCCATTTAGAGAACTATAATACTCGGGAAGGGACTGTACATTTTGCTTCATGCTGAAAATCTGCTCATATAATTCATATACTCGAGAAACATTATTCGTATTGGAGAATGAATCAGCAAAAGAATCCCAAATGTTCTTGGAAGAGGTACAAAAAGCAACTATTTTGGCAACTTGTGCCTCCATACTATGCCACAACCAACCCATGACTATTGAGTCTTCACACATCTAATCCTCATATCCCTTATCCTCAGGTGTGGGTGGATTTTCAGTCAAATATTTTAACTTTTTCATGCCTCTTGGATGAACTTCCACTCAATGTTTCCATTCCAAGTAATTTGTATCATTTAATTTTGCAGCAGTAATTGAGCGAGGAATTTCATCATACATCTTGGGTTCAACCATAGTTATGATAAGTCAATCAACAAACAAGTGTGTGGGTATCAACCATTGACATAAGAGAATAACAATCAATACCAACCTGGAAGATTTTCAATGAAAAAAGCACTAACCAATTCATTCAAGCATTGCTAAGAATGAGATCATATCAAGTCTGTCCATGGTGATACATGAACAAGAAGGGACTTTGTTTTTTATCAATACATAAAACTAGAGAAGAGAACAAGAGGGACAAACAATCAACAACTTGTGCAACTTGTGCTGCTCACTGCTGTTGATTTAATGGTTAAAGGTACAGCAGGTGGAGGGCTAATGGCAGGGGAGGGAGGAGAGGAAGAGATATGGTGGGGAAGGAGAGGGAAGGGGTTTAAGGCTCTGATACCATGTTGAATCTTAGGGTTAGATACAGAGGAGAATGAGAGGAAAAAAGTGTTTTGTCTCTATGAGAGACCTCTTAGTTATAATAAAGATTTAGGGTTTATAAATACACCCCAAACTACTACATGATACCTCATACATAACAATATAATAACTTAACTCCTAACAAAAAGTTATAGACAATGTGTTTTTATCTGATTTGCTCCTAATTTTAAACACCTTGGTCATGGTAGAACTGAGTCAGAGTTGCAACTCAACTTAGATCATTAGATTGAACTTACATTTGAGTTTTAGTTCTTCCTTCATGACGATAATGACGATGAGTTGATGATTTCAGCCCTGGTGTGGTGGTTTTTTTGAATCAAGTGATTGTGTCATTCCTTGCACTTGTGTAATGCACATATTCTATGCACACTAAGTGAATTCGACTGAATCAGCTTGCAAAGATTCTATTGATATACATGATGGAAAATATTTTGTACAGTTTTCCCTATTGACCATTTTGCATCCAGGGAAGTGTATATGTTAACAGAGAAAAATAATGGTATGGTGGAGCAAATATCTACAAATGCTTTCACTCATGTTTGCTAGTCCAATGAAGTCTCCGTTAAATATCGTTGTTCAGTAGTATAAGACTATCTAATTATTTTGTTTCTCCTCCTTCAGATACTATCTGTGGTGTAGAAGATTGGGAGGAGTTAATTGGTCGCTGCAAGGGACAAGGAGCACTTACTCCATGTTTGTTTAGTTGGGAATGATATCCTTCTTCTCTGAGAACGATTGTTTGAACAACCCTGTTTCACTTGATGCAGGGCACAGCTGCAGTTGTGATGGTAGGGTCTTTGTTCTTTCCCCACATTGAAGTAGTACCCCTGCAGCTGCAGCTTCCATGATCTCTACTTTTCACTCACACTGACTATAATGCAGGTATAAGTAAATGTGTTTTGCGTATGTAACTATGCTCTGATGTATGTTTTATGTATGCTCAGATCACTTAAGAAGCCCCTGATGTGTGCTCTATTTTAATAGGAATACGCGAGAGATCCTAAACACGGAAGTTGATTTCTTCAAGGAGTCTGCCACTATGAGGTACTCCGTTAGCACAGTTAAAGTTCATTCTTGATGGTCTTCGTATGCACAGAATTGTAGCCTATTGTTGTAATTGTGGTAAAGACAGCAAAGAACTGAAAATAAATAAATAGATAACTTTTAACTGATTTTCCAAGAATGATTCAAGATTATAGTATTACCAGTTGTTTTGCCACATAGGAGAAAGGGAGAGGAAAAAACACATAAGGTTGTATGGAAGGATCTTTTATTTTATTCAAGAGTTGGTTATAATTAAAATAATGTGAATTACTTTTACTTACGAGAAACTGAGGGAAAGAGGTAGAAGTTGGAATTCTACATGGGAAGAAGAGAAGCGAGAGTTGTTTACTATGGATTTCCTTGTTCCTTTTTTTGGTTGAATAACAAGTGAGGATCACTAGCTAGGGTTGCTTGTTCTTGCCAACTGCTTATATCTCACTTCAGATCGAGATATTTATACCAATTCCCATACTCTATCTCAAACCATCCAAAATTTTAAGTTTGGGTATTGACATACAATGAATACACATTGTACCGAGTTTGTTTGATGATTGAAATTTATTAACTGAGGTTATGATCAGAATGAATTATACTGAGTGCACTTATGCTAAGTTCCTTTTGTGGTTATGATCCTAGTTTGAGTTGGTTACTTCATGATAATGACGTTCAGTGTCAGTGTATTATTTACTGTTATCCATTTATAGACTATTCTTAACCTGTATACTTGAACTAATTGGGATTCAGCTTATACGGAGGTGCTCTGCCTATATCAAAGGCTCAACAACTTTTTCACTAGTAGGTAGTTTTTACAATATTTCGAGATAAAATGTTTAGTTCACATATAAATTGCATAAGGTAGAAAGTCTACAGTTTCTTTGAACAAACGATTATTCTGGAAGTTTTTGTTTAAATGAGTGATGTACATATAAGTTTCTTCATGGAACTTCTTGTGTTTGAAAATATACATACCATTTATTGTCACCTATTCACTACTAATTGAATCAAATAAGCCTACCAACACTCCCTTGATATTTGCATATGAAGCTTAGGATTGTGGCATTGTGTATCTGGATCATTCCTATCTGGAGGCATAAAAAATATGACATGGGCCAAGCACCCAGACCTTGGTATCATAAACATGTACATTTGTAAGGCGACTGCTTGCTTGTAGGGTGCTAAAGAAAAATGTGCCTTTCGTTGTCCTCTATCTCATTTTTCCGTGTCTCCTAGTATTGTTCTTCATTTGCCACATGCATTGTTTTCTTTAAAAAAAGACGTTTACAAAAATCTTTGTTTTTAGGTCACATTGTACGGACACGATGACAGATTCCTAGAATATTGTTTGAAAAGTGATAGAAGATAAATAAAATAAAATTTGTGACTAATTCATAAAATATATTTATTTAATTGCTTATTCAGTTTAAATGTATTTGCTGTTAAGTGCTTAAAACAAGAGAGCATGGATGTTGGTGCACCTAGTCTATGTTCCCAACTGATTAAAATGCTTCCCTCTTGAATCACTTGAATGTACTGGAAAAAAATTCCTTTTGGAAATCAAACTGTAAAACCTCTCATATTGTAAAAAGTATTTTAATAAATAGTTACAGAAATGTAATTCTTATGCCTTGTATGTAAATTTAGAAAAACTTGGTTTTCTAACAAATAGCCCCAATTTCAAAAACAAAACAAAAGAAAATTGAATGTGTCTGTTCAAATAATTAAATACCAATACCAATATGTTTTCATATAATTATCTACTAATTTAGCTGCTGAACATAGGTAGCTTGTTCCGGAGCAAAGTATTCAGCTTCTGATTGATCTACTAAGATCAGATTGGACTGGCCTTCGATTTTTGCTTCTATTCTATCTTTGTGTCAATGGGTCAGTGAATTTACCTTAATGTCAATCCCTGTAAGTCTTAATGTATATGGAAGATTCTACCTTACAGTAGAGGAATTTGAATGAAATGGCTCTATAAAAAATCCAAATGATGTACATTCTGAGAAGTATATATACATTCTTCCTTCTAAATCATTTACAATCTAGGGAAGAGTATAAGTTAAGGTAAAAAATGGTGTGGAGAAAATAAAATCTAATGCTTGAATCTATCCCTGCTATGGCATTCAAGTCTCCCTTTATTAAATCTCTTCGGTCGTAGAACATTGTCTCAATTGTATTGTATCTCCTCCTTGAGGCACTAATGTGGCTGAAGAAGATTGATAGGAGTGATTAGTGGATGCCATGGACAAGGAATACTTACTCCATGTTTGTTTTGTTGGGAAAGATATCTTCCTTCTCTGAGAGCAGTTGTTGGAACAATCCTCTTTCAATTGATGCAGGGCACAACCGCAGTTACGATGGTATGGTCTTCGTTCTTTTCCCATGTCGAATGATGATAAACATCCTCCCTGGACACATTGAAGTAATACGCCAGCAACTGCAGCATCCATTCTCTCTACACGCACTATAATGCAGGTGCAAGTGATGTTGTACTTAGGCTTGTTATGTATATGCTTGGATTACTATTGAACCACTCTTCTTGTGCTCTGTTTATATAGGAATGAGCGAATAATCCTAGATATTGAATTAGACTAGCAAGAGGAGGGTACCACCATGGGGTACTCCGTGAAGGTACAATCAAAGTCCATTCTCTTGATTCTCTCAATATTGTCCGTGGACACTGTAGATTGCAAAGAACTGAAAATGAAACATTGAGAATTTTTTAAATATTTTTAAAGAGGGTTTATTATTATAGTACTAAAGCTCTCAATATATTCTTTGGACACTGAAGTAGACTGCAGAGAACTGAAATTATAATAGTGAAGAGTTTTCAACTGTTTCCAAGAACTATTTATGATTATAGTATTAGATTTTACAATGTTAGTTGTGGAATGGGGAGGATAAGAAAATATAACTGAGTAATGGAGAATCTTTTATTTTGTTTGAGGGCAGTTTGTAATTATACTGCTACTTTGGAAAAGGGGTGAATAAAGGAATAAGTTGAAAGTCTACTTTGGAAAAATGGAAGAGAGAGTTAGTTACTATGAAATCATTCTGCATTGTAGAGTACATGTTTCTTTTTGTATTGTTTATCACAATGTTAAGATGACTAAGTCTTACTGTTGATCAGGGTCTTTACAAGATTTATGCTTTGGACAGTTAAATTTGTCTACTTTTCTTTCTAAATGTGGTATTTTACCTCATGGTCCTTCGGACACATTTCAAACCACTCATCAAGGACGCTAGATCGAACGGCCGCCGCCTGCCTGGCCGCCGCTCTTTCCTGCTGTCTTCTCTCTGCCTGGCTTTAGTTGCTCGGCCGTGCAAACCTGGCTAGGGAAGGGAACAACGTGATAGGACGGCTCCTCTAGCCGTCAACACTTCCTCTTCTCCAATGGGGAGTAAGGAACCTGCGGTAGAGGCTACTAAGCCGTCTTTCGCCCAAATACTTGGAAAAATACTGGTTGATGAGGTTAAAGAAATAAATGTCGAGGGGACTAGATTTCGGAAAGAAGGAGAGATAGCCATTGGGCTTACGGCATCTGATGAAACACGTGGGGAAGCTTTCATGGAAAAACACGTGATAGTCTTAAAGTTCTCTAGCTACAGACCAACATTGGAAGATATTAGAGATTCGATACATCGAACCTGGGGGATTCTAGGCGATTTCTCGCTAGGTTTGCTAGACCAACGTCACGTTCTTGTCCGACTTCAATCTGAGGCCGAAGCAAAGAAAGTCTTGGCAAGAGACTCTTGATTCGGGGAGTTCGATTCAAAGCTTTTCGCTGGCATGATGGTTTTAGTCTCAAAGCAGATCCGATATCGGTTCCACTATGGGTAGAGTTGCCTAACTTGCCTTTGCATTTATTTCATCCCCCTCTTTTGAAAGCAATTGTGAACTTTTGGTGTCTTTTTGCGCATGGATGATCATACTCGATGTCTTTCACGCCCGGGTTATGCCCGTGTTTGCGTGGAGATGACTTTGGCGGAAAAGTTACCGAGTAGAATTTGGATAGATAGATCTAACAATAGGGGCTTTTGGCAAAGGATTTGTTACGGTGTGTATATAGTTGTCAATAGGCTGTCAATTAGAGATTCTAATTGATATAGTTTCCTAGTTTAGATTTAATAGTTTGTATATAAATACATGTAATACTTCAATGAAATACACAAGAAAGTATTCTCTTAATATCTGATAACATGGTATCAAAGCCACTTAGGGCTTGAGATTAAGATTCGAAGTTTGAAGTTAGGGCATAATATTCGAAGTTCGAAGTTTGAAGTTTGGTTCTCACCGTCCGATCGACTCCTCCAGTCGATCCAGCCAGTCGATCCAGCCGGTCGATCCAGTCCTCCAGTCGATCCAGCCCTCCGATCTACTCCTCCAGTCCGTCCGATCGTCCGATCGACTCCTCCAGCCAGTCGACTCCTCCAGTCGACTCCTCTAGTCGACTGCTCCAGTCGATCGACTCCTCCAGTCGCCACTTCCAGCCATCGACTCCTCCAGTCGTCTTCTCCAGTCGATCGACTCCTCCAGTCGACACTTCCAGCCATCGACTCTTCCAGTCGACGCAGTCAGTCGACTCCTCCAGTCGATCGTCCCTTCCAGTCGCTGCCTCCAATCGATCCTTCCAGTCGATTCAGTCGGTCTTTCTCTGTTTTGTGAGTTTTTCAAGCCTCTTTTCTGATTTCTCTTGATTTGGGGGAGCTTTTGCCCGATTTCTGACAACCCAATTTAAAAAAAAAAAAAAAAAATTAATTAATTAATTAATTAATTAATTTTGGAGGTTTTAATTCCGAGTTCTGACCTATTTGACCTGTTATGGCTGAGACAAAGTCAGTGGTTGTATCTGATCTGGTTCATGTGATGCCTAAAATTACGGCCCATAAGCTTAGTGGTGCTTTGGTAAGTCGAAATAACAGCTACGCACCTGGGAGACTGTCTAATCATATTGCGGTCACTACTGATGCCTCTGACAAATCGGTCCTTATCTCTGCTGCTGAATTTGCCAAGTTCTCACATTATCAGGGATCACTCCAGTCTTCATCTCCTTTTGTCACATCTATTGCTGATTCAGGTAAACCCGATGTATGTCTTCTTTCATCATCCTCCAAGTGGGTCATTGATTCTGGTGCCACAGATCATATGACAGGTAATTCTAGTCTATTTTCTTCTTTTCAACCCTATACTTCTACTTTTACCGTCACTTTAGCCGATGGGTCACCATCTTGTGTTCGCGGGTCTGGCACCATCAACCTTACCCCCTCGCTATCTCTGTCTTCTGTCTTACATTTACCTAATTTATCATTTAATTTGCTCTCTGTAAGTCAGCTTACTCGTAATCTTAACTGTTGTGTCTCATTTTATCCTGATCATTGTTTATTTCAGGATCTTATGACGAAGAAGATTATTGGTAAAGGACATGAGTCTGGAGGCCTCTACATTCTTGATACATCGGTACCGCGTTCTATTGCTTGTTCCAGTGTCACGTCTCCTTTCGAGGCTCATTGTAGGTTGGGTCATCCGTCTCTCCCTTTACTCAAAAAGCTTTGTCCTCAATTTAATAAGGTGTCTTCATTAAATTGTGAGTCATGTCAGTTTGCAAAACATCATCGCCTTAGTTCAAGTCCTAGAGTCAATAAACGTGCTAGTGTTCCTTTTGAATTAGTTCATTCTGATGTTTGGGGTCCTTGTCCTATTTTGTCTAAACCTGGCTTTCGGTATTTTGTTACCTTTGTGGATGATTATTCTCGTGTCACTTGGTTATATCTCATGAAACGTCGTTCTGAGTTGTTTTCTCTGTTTTGTGCGTTTTGTGCTGAAATTAAAACTCAATTTAATGTTTCAATTCGTACTTTGAGAAGTGATAACGCCAGAGAATATACTCAAGCTTTATTTCAGTCTTATATGACTCAGAATGGCATACTTCATGAAACTTCGTGTGTTGATACCCCATCCCAAAATGGTGTGGCAGAACGTAAAAACAGACATCTTCTTGAAACGGCACGGGCTCTCTTATTTCAAATGAATGTTCCTAAACCTTTTTGGGCCGATGCAGTGTCTACAGCATGTTTTCTCATTAATCGCATGCCTTCCTCTGTTCTTCGTGGTGAGATACCTTACCAAATCCTTTTTCCCAATAAGCCATTGTTTCCTGTTGACCCACAAATATTTGGTAGCACTTGTTTTGTTCGGGATGTTCGTCCGCATGTCACTAAATTAGATCCCAAATCTTTGAAATGTGTCTTCCTTGGTTATTCTCGTCTTCAGAAGGGTTATAGGTGTTATTGTCCCAATCTTAACAAATATCTAGTCTCAATTGATGTTACCTTCCTGGAAGACACACCTTATTTTCCGTCTTCATCCGTTCCCACTCGCCAGGGGGAGGATGATGATCTGTTAGTCTATTCCATCACATCCTCTGCACCCGTCTCGGCACCAGCACCTGTTTCGGCACCAGCACCTGTCTCAGCACCAGCTCCTGTCAAGCCTCCTATTATTCAGGTTTACTCCAGGCGTCCACCTATTGATTCATGTCCTGCACCTGCTCCTTCGTCATCAGATCCGGTCCCGAGCGATGATCTTCCTATTGCATTGCGCAAAGGTAAACGTCAGTGTGCTTATCCTATTTCTTCCTTTGTTTCTTATGATAACTTGTCATCTACCTCTTGTTCTTTTATTGCTTCCCTTGATTCTATCTCTCTTCCTAAAACTGTTCGTGAAGCCATATCTCATCCTGGTTGGCGTAATGCAATGATAGAGGAGATGAATGCTTTAGATGACAATGGTACTTGGGACTTGGTCGATTTACCTGCAGATAAAAGGGCTATAGGTTGCAAATGGGTCTTCGCTGTTAAGGTCAATCCAGATGGGTCAGTTGCCCGATTGAAAGCCCGTCTTGTTGCAAAGGGCTATGCTCAAACCTATGGGGTTGATTACTCTGACACTTTCTCTCCTGTTGCAAAGTTAACCTCTGTTCGGTTATTTATTTCCATGGCGGCTTCCCATCATTGGCCTTTACATCAGCTTGATATCAAGAATGCTTTTCTTCATGGTGATCTTAAGGAGGAGGTGTATATGGCGCAACCTCCTGGTTTTGTTGCTCAGGGGGAGTCATGGCGAGTTTGTCGTCTTCGAAAATCTTTATATGGTTTGAAACAGAGTCCTCGTGCTTGGTTTGGAAAGTTTAGTCAGGCTGTTGAGAAATTTGGTATGAAGAAAAGCAAGTCTGACCACTCTGTCTTCTACAAACGATCCGCAGCTGGTATCATTCTGTTAGTTGTGTATGTGGATGACATTGTAATTACTGGAAATGATACTAGAGGAATCTCATCTCTTAAATCTTTCCTTCATACTCAGTTTCACACGAAGGATTTGGGGGTGTTAAAGTATTTCTTGGGAGTTGAAGTCACTCGGAGTAAACAAGGTATATTTCTATCTCAGAGAAAATATGTCCTTGACTTATTATCTGAGACAGGTAAATTGGGAGCAAAGCCTTGTAGTGCTCCAATGACTCCAAATGTACACCTTACGGAAGTGGGGGAACCATTTGAAGATCCTGAAAGATATCGAAGGTTGGTTGGGAAGTTGAATTACCTTACCGTGACTCGTCCAGATATTGCATACTCAGTCAGTATTGTCAGTCAGTTTCTGTCATCCCCCACAATCCATCATTGGGCCGCGTTAAAACAAATTTTGGGTTACTTGAAAGGAGCACCAGGACGAGGTATCGTGTACAAAAATCATGGGCACACTCACATTGAATGTTTTTCAGATGCCGATTGGGCAGGTTCCAAAATGGATAGAAGATCCACTTCAGGTTATTGTATCTTTGTTGGAGGGAATTTGGTCTCATGGAAGAGTAAGAAGCAAAGCGTTGTGTCAAGATCCAGTGCAGAGTCTGAATATAGGGCTATGGCACAGTCTGTATGTGAGATAATTTGGATATATCAGCTCTTGACTGAAGTAGGAATTAAAACTACAGTACCAGCGAAATTGTGGTGTGATAACCAAGCTGCTCTTCATATTGCATCTAATCCTGTGTTTCATGAACGGACTAAGCACATTGAAATTGATTGTCATTTTATTCGTGAGAAAATTCAACAAGGCTCGATTTCTACTGGTTATGTGAAAACTGGAGAACAACTAGGGGACATCTTCACGAAAGCATTACATAGGGTTCGGGTTGACTATCTTTGTAACAAGCTGGGCATGATTAACATTTATGCTCCAGCTTGAGGGGGAGTGTTACGGTGTGTATATAGTTGTCAATAGGCTGTCAATTAGAGATTCTAATTGATATAGTTTCCTAGTTTAGATTTAATAGTTTGTATATAAATACATGTAATACTTCAATGAAATACACAAGAAAGTATTCTCTTAATATCTGATAACAGGATTGAATACCCGGGTTTCAAATATTGTGACTATTGCTCATTGCTAGGACATCAGGAGGATTATTGCAGGAAAAAGTTAGGTCATAAGGGCAATGTGAGAACACCCAACTTGTTGAAAGATGAGAAGACTGAGAAACAAAAGGTGGAAGCCAACGTCCTCAAGCAACAATATGTCCTAGTGGTAAAAAAAACTAAAATTTCAACGACAGAAGCTGGCACTAGTGGTGTAAAGAATGATCAGGGTGAAGAAATCCAGGAGGGCATTGGGGCTGAGAGGCCGATGGTCAAAGATTCGGGGAATGTCATGTTGTCAAACATATTCGAGTCACTTACGGAGAACATAGTTGAAGACGAGAGTAATCTAATGAATCATCCATTGCCTTGTAAGGCGAAGGATCCAGTCAGTGACATGGTAAAGCCAGAAATAATGGAGGAAGGACTTCTTGAGGCGGGGTACACAGTCGTTGAGATTGCAAACGCGATTCAAAAACAAGGAGAGACAATTTCAGGGCTTTTTGTTTCTGCAGAGCACGCCGCGTCACCAATAGTTGTTTTGGTGAACAAAACATCAAATGCTATAGATGATGATCCAAAGAAGTTGATCCCTAGGAAAAATGCGAATGATGACCAAGCTTTTCTGCAAGAATGTGATAATGCTTCAGGTAGTAGCTCAAGGACGCAGCAGAGAGCGTACGAGTATGTTCACCAATTGAAACCAGGGAGGGCGCAGGGGGTTTCGACCAAGGTTGTAGGCGGGGATGTCGGGATCTCTAGCCCAGAGATAAATGCAATGCTTCCAGGCAGCAACTCCGGGCCAACAAAGGAGGACGCAGTAGCTAAAGATGATCATGTTGACAGTGGGTTTGGTGCTGGCAGTGGAGCTCACGTTGGTGCTCAGACTCGCGTTCAGAGTGGTGACGAGGTGCATGACCGAAAGGTAGGGTTTCCAGCAGATGCGGGTATTGTACAAGATGATGAAACTTTAGTGGATGCAATAGTACTTGAAGCACCGAATATAAAACATATTAACTATTTGGTTCGTAACGCTAACAGCGACACCGAAATGGAGACCGATACCGACATTTCGGATACAATCAGCTCAGAAGAAGAAGATTTGGATGAATACACCATTAGGTCAAGAGTAGTGTCAGGTTTAAAGACAGACCAAATTCGAATATCGAAAAGATTTGATGCGATGGACTTCAAAGACATCAAGGTATATCCTCGTAGATCATCTAGAACGAAGAAAAGTAACAGCAAGTATAGGCATTGATCGAGGGGTTTGGTCACTATTTATTTTGGGTTTGCTATGATGTATGTCCTCTGGTTCTCTTTATCGGGTAAAGTCATCATGTACTCCCGACTGATGTAAAAGATTTTTTCAAGTAATAAAAATCCTAGTATTTAAAATAAAAAAAACTTGGCCGGATAACTGAATGTGATAAATATGTTGAATCTTGTCTTGATTTAAAAGATGCCCAATTTAAAAAAAAATTTAGTCGGATATGCAATTGGTTTATAAAAACGTTTTTGTCCGAAACATATATGAAAGTTATTTTAAGCTCGAAGTGACCAGGGCCTTGTCTTTCTAACTACCCAGTTTTGCACTCAAACAAAATGAGAGATAGCTGGTCGTTCTACCATTTGATTTCTGCAATGTAGGTTATGATATTCGAAAACAGTAGGTATCTTGATCCATAAACTTCATTCTGATTAAATTAATTTGAGGATAATTATAAGAATCATTAACTAAGACTGTAATTGGATGGTATTTCGGTTCGAATATGGAATGAGACGAGTGTGTTAACTTCCAGCTTAGAGACTTTGATTTATATCATTTCGGTAAACAAAGGGTAAATATTTTTTCAACTTGAAGATTGAGTCTGTTCCCTTGATTCTCAGAATATTTCCACCCTCGAGGTACCAAGAGTTGAGTTAAATCCTTGGACCACCATTGCTGTCAAGGTCCAACCACCCAAGATATCGTGGAGACCTATGTCATTACTATGCATAACATCCTATGTAAGTGGTCACTTCGTGCTTGCAAGCTTCACGACTGCGTCAGAAACATGTATCTGGAATTTCTTAATGAGTGATGTACGATTATTCTTGAAAATATACATACCATTTATTGTCACCTATTCACTACTGGTTGAATCGAATAAGCCTACCAACACTCCCTTTAGATTTGCTTATGAAGCTTAGGATTGTGGCATTGTGTATGTGGATCATTCATATCTGGAGGCATAAAAAATATGGCATGGGCCAAGCACCCATTATCTGAGACCTTGGTATCATGAACGTGTTCATTTGTAAGGTTGCTGCTTGCTTGTAGGGTGCTAAAGAAAAATGTGCCTTTTGTTGTCTTCTATATCATTTTTCTGTGTATCCAAGGTTTTGTCTCCTAGTATTATTCTTCATTGCCACATGCATTGTTTTCTTTAAAAAAAATTCGAAAATCTTTGTGTTTAGGTCACATTGCACTGACATGATGTCAGATTCCTAGAATATAAAAACAAATTTTAACTAATTCATTAAACATATTTATTTAATTGCTTATTCATTTAAATGTATGTTGTTGTTAAGTGCTTAAAACAAGAGAGAGCATATATGTCAATTCCATCCCTGTGTACAATATGCAAACTTTTCTCCTCCTCTGTCCATCACCACAAAAACTGATACTCTTGCCCGTAACTTCTGGTGGAATGGAGTCGGGGAAGGCAGAGCTAAACACATGTGTACTTGGCCTCTCATCTCTCAGACCCCTTCTCTCGAAGGCCTCAATATACCTACGGCTAGAAACAAAAATCTAGCTCTAATGGCAAAAAGCGTGTAGCAAATCATCTCCTCCCCTCTTTCAAATCGAGCACGACAACTCAAGACTCTTTATTTCAACAACAAAGGCATTTCTCAGATAACTAAAGCCCCCAATACTGCTTCCTTTGCCTGGAGAGGAAATATTACAGCCATTAACAGGATTAAGAATCATGTCATTTGGCAGATATCTGGAAAGATTGTTGGGTTAGGCCTAATTTGATTTTCAAAGACTATCTCCTCAATCAAACATATCCAAATCTGCCTGACTCGATCTTGGACCTCTGGACTAATCACAATGACCATGGTGTTTGTTGGAACGTTGATCTAGTAGGCAGTATGTTTCTGGGCCAGGTTGCCAAAGATATCCTGGATATTAACATTAGAGCTTCGGATTCCTCGGACTCCCTCATTTGGATATCGGATAAAAATGGCATTTTCACTGTAAAAAGTGTGACCAACACCTTCTCCAATAAAGGTCTGGCCAGCTCTTCGTCTAACCTCAGAGCTAGTGCTTTAATAGAAATTTGTTCAAAGAGCTGTGGAGAATCAAAGCACCCCCCTCGGCGCTGTTCCTCGCTTGGAAAATAGCTAGAAACATTTTTTCGACTAGATCTAATCTAGTTAGACTCCACACCCCTATTGAGGACTCCTGACCTTTTTGTGATAAACACCCAGAGGAGGTTACTCACGTGTTCTTCCAGTGTCCTATTATTCATCGTCTTTAGCAAATTTTGCCAATCCCAATAGACTGGCTGGCTCAGGATTTCCAATCTCCATCCATTCATACATTCTTTAACTTTATGTAGAAATCGGCTAAAGCCCACGCCATCAAAAAGGATCAATTACTAGCCTAATTTGTTCTCTTCCTTAAGACTGTCTAGTGGACCCGTAACAATTGCATTTTCAAAAATATCAAGTTCTGTCCTGATGAGTTTCTCCGTGATTTCCATAAAACTTGGTATTCCTAGAACAAACATTGGTTTTCTATCAATACCCTTTTCCCAGGCTGCATAATCCCTCTCCATAGTGTTATTGATTTTGCAATCACAGAACCCCATAACCATTCCTCAGCTTAACAATTTTGGCCCTCCCACCAGAGAGGTTTTTCTCCGTACTCTCTTGATCCAGGAACAACTGTCCTTTGCTAGAACCCACCACTTGAACTCCACACCCAACCACCCACTCCCCTTTCCTGATCCTCTTCACCCAGATATGATCATTGTTTCTTATGATGATAGTTTTTTTCCTAACATACAACAAAGTGCTCTGGGAGTTTTTACAGTCAACTTAGGTGGCGAAGTTTTGGCATGAGTTGCTAGTCCGATTGCTGGGAAGATCCTAGATAGTACGATGGTGGAATGTGCTGCAGCAGAAGCAGCATTAATTCTAATTCAAGCAAAGCAATGGAAGATAGGCTTGCTTTTGGGAGACTCTGGCACTCTCAACACTATTTTGAAACAGGATCCGCAGCATCCCCTTTTTTGCCACACGCTGGGTGTGGCGCCCTACGATCAGTAATATTAGACGTATGCTTTCCCTTCAAACTTTATGGTATTGTAATTCTATTAACTGAGATCTTAACTCAGATGCACATAACTTAGCTACTTCAGTGGGAAGACAGGTTTGTAACACTTTTCAGTAATGCAAATTAATAGTCTTTTCACAAAAAATAAAATAAATAAAAAAGAGAGCATAGATGTTGGTGCACCTACTCCATGTTACCAACTGATTACCATGCTTCCCTCTTGAATCACCTCAATGTACTGGAAAAAAATTCCTTTTGGAAACCAAACTGTAAAACCTGTTCTATTGTAAAAATTATTGTAATAAATAGTTACAGAAATGTAAATTCTTATGACTCATATGTAAATTTAGAAAAACCTGTTTATCTAACAAATAGCCCCAATTTCAAAAACAAAACAAAAAAATTTGAATGCGTCCGTTCAATTAATTAAATACCAATACCAATATGTTTTCATATAATTATCTACTAATTTAGCTGCTGGACATAGGAAGCTTGTTCATAAACATAGTATTCAGCTTGGAATGGCCTTCGATTTTCACTTCTTTGTGACAATGGGTCAGTGAATTTGTGAAGCGGTACTTCCAAACCAAACATTTACGTTAATCCCAGTAAGCTTCTGTATATGGAAGATTCTACCATACAGTAGAGGAATTTGAATGAAATGGCTCTATAAAAAACTCCAAATGATGTACATTCTGGGAAATATATATACACATTCTTCCTTGTAAATCATTTAGAATCAAGGGAAGAGTAAAAGTTAAGGTAAAAAATGGTTTGGAGAAAATAAAAACTAATGCTTGAATCTATCCCTGCTATGGCATTCAAGTCTCCCTTGAGTAAATCTATTCGGTCGTAGAACACTGTATCAATTGTATTGTTTCTCCTCCTTGAGGCACTAATGTGGCTGAAGAAGATTGATAGGAGTAATTAGTGGATACCATCGACAAGGAACACTTACTCCATGTTTGTTTTGTTGGGAAAAATATCTTCTTTCTCAGAGAGCAGTCGTTGGAACAATCCTCTTTCAATTGATGCAGGGCAGAACTGCAGTTACAATGGTATGGTCTTCGTTCTTTTCCCATGAGGAATGATGATAAACATCCTCCCTGAACACATTGAAGTAATACGCCTGCAACTGCAGCATCCATTCTCTCTACACGCACTATAATGCAGGTGCAAGTGATATTTGTACTTAGGCTTGTTATATGTATGATGAGATTACTATTGAACCACTCTTCTTGTGCTCTGTTTAAATAGGAAGGAGCGAATGATCTTAGATACTGGCGAGAGGATGTACCACCATGGGGTACTCCACGAAGGTACAATCAAAGTCCA
This sequence comes from Berberis vulgaris, assembly GCA_963556465.1. Classification (NCBI taxonomy): domain Eukaryota; kingdom Viridiplantae; phylum Streptophyta; class Magnoliopsida; order Ranunculales; family Berberidaceae; genus Berberis; species Berberis vulgaris. Next base: position 65,823,167 of record OY747132.1, read on the forward strand.
TTCTCTTGGTTCTCTCAAATATTGTTTGCGGACACCGAAGTAGATTGCAAATAACTGAAAATGAAAGAATGTGGAGTTTTTAATTATTTTTAAAGAGGTTTTATTATTATAGTACTAATGCTCTCAATATATTCTTTGGACACTGAAGTAGACTGCAGAAAAATGAAACTGTTTCCAAGCACTATTTATGATTATAGTATTAGAAGTTAAAATGTTAGTTGGGGAATGGGGAGGATGAGAAAATATAACTAAGTAATGGAGAATCTTTTATTTTGTTTGAGGGTGGTTTGTAATTATACTGCTACTTTGGAAAAGGTGTGAATAAAGGAGTAAGTTGAAAGTCTACTTTGGAAGGGAGAGGTAGTTACTAAGAAATTCATTCTGCAATGTAGAGTACCTGTTTCTTTTTCTATTTCACTAAGTTTTACTGTAGATCAGTGTCTTTATTTTTACGCTTTTCTTTCTAACTATGGTATTTTACCTCATGGTCCTTCGGGCACATGTTTCAAACTTGGCCTGATAACTGAATGTGATAAATATGTTGAATCTTGTTTTGATTTAAAAAATGTTAGTTGGATAAATTGGTATATAAAAATGTTTGTGTCAGAAACATATACGAAAGTTATTTTAAGCTCAAAGTGCAATTCTTGACTGATCGAGCTTGGTCAAGTCTTCAATTAAGAAGATTTCAATCTTTTGCATTTGGTCAAGCTGAACTGATGAAGAAAAAACACCCAAAGGAGCAAGCATGGCATTGTTGTTCATGGCCAGGTAAAAATATTTTTCATTAGCAATGGATGTTGAATTTAAGATATTTATAGCCCATGGAATTCAGTGATGCCATTCAAGTTAACAAATGCCACACTAAACTCGACATGCAAAACTTTTCTTGATAGTTGTAGGTGTACTGACCAGGGCCTTGTCTTTCTAACTACCTACTTTTGCATTCAAACTGAATGAGAGATAGCAGGTAGTTCAACCATTTGATTTCTGCAATGTAGGTTATGATATTCGAAAACAATAAGTATGCTATGTAGTAAATGCGGATAACAGACCCTTCACGGTCCAAGACTGATTTAAGATTAAGCGGATTAATCAGGGATTAATTGGATTTAATCGGTCTACTTTTCAAAGTATACATTTTTATACCCTCACTAATGTAAATTATAAGAAATAACATATCTTGACAATAAAAATTAATAAGACAAGTATTATAGAGCAACAAAAGTCATCTTATAGAACAATCTATGAAATCATGTCTAAAACATCCACATTATAGAGCAACAACCACCACCACCCAACCGGACAACAACCACCACCACCCAACCGGACGACAACCACCACCCAACAAAACAATCCCGATTTCTCACCAATTTTTTAATGATTTTTTTGGTGACTCGCCTATTAATCGGTGACTAACTAATTTCTCACCGATTAAATGTGACCACTAAATACCTAATTCAGATCAGTCTACCCCCGATTTACACTAAATCATCGATTAATCGCTGCATAAATAACCTAGTAAGTATGTTGATCCATAAACTTCATTATGACAGAATACATTCGAGGATAATTATAAAAAATCATTAACTAAGATGGTAATTGGAGTTTAACCGGTCTCTTCATTGTTAGTGACATGAGGAAAATGTGCCTCTTACCGGTGTATCTTATACATTGTTTCTCTTTTTCACATTTCCAGTTGAACTACTTGCATCAGCTTCTAAACGTATGCAAAGTTGCTCCACCTATATTAATGCACAACAACTAATGCTTGTGAAGGTAATTTTCACAATACTATACCTAAATGTTGAATTCCGAGAGTGTTTTTCTCTTCATAGGTTATGTTTCCTTAACTCTCAATCTGCTTCAAATGGCGCTAAAAAATTGCAGTTTTTTTGTGGAAGATGTGAAAGTTTGTATGTACAAAGGAATTTTTCAAAAAAGGAATGATATGTTTTATGTAATCTCTCTATTGTTCTTCATTACATCAAAACTTTTGCAACATTTTTGTGCACTATCAGTAAAAAGGGCTTGTCTTCATTGATTCTCAGGATCTTTCCAATCTAGAGGTAGCCAAAGTATTGCCTCAAGAGTTGTGAGATCTCACAGAGACCTTCCATCTACATTTGTAAGTGGCAGCTTCATGCTTGCGGCCTTGCGTGTCACTCAAGATAATAAATTAAAATGAAACAACTACCAGTTATCTTTTATTGCATTATTATTCATTTTTCACAATTTGTTTTTCAATTAAATTGAATATTTAAGAAGAAAAAGAGTTTTTAGGTAAAATCTTGTTGACATCCTCCTAAAGGACTATAAATGACAGATGGATAGATAAATAGGTAGTAGATATCTGGAAGTTTTTAAAGCAAGAAATGAGTTTACGCATCTAGTGCTACGCAAGCAATTGATCCCTATGCTTCCAACAAAAAACAAATTCTGATTGAAATGTAATTAGCAATGTTTTCGCAAGTTATCAAAACAAAGTAATTGTTTAGTTAAAGTTTGTGTAAGGCATTAAAATTTTGACCTAGTTTACATTGCAATCACTTGAATGCACTATATGATAAACATCCTTGTAGGAGTGGGAGGGGAAAAAAATACTAAAAATATTCGATAGTGACATATAATTAAAAACAAGCTTAGATCGTTACATTGGACTTACCTTTTATTTCAGTTCCTCCATGACGGCAATGACGATTAGTTGATGAATTTGGCCCCAGTGAAGCAGTAGGTTTGAAACAAGTGATTGTCTCATTGCCTATACATGCATAATGCATATGAAAAAATCTATGCACACTAAACGAATTAGACCGTAATACCCATGAAAAGATTCTACTGATATACATGATGAAAAAAATTGTACAATTTTCCCTCTGGACCATTTGAATCCAAGGAATAAATAAATTAACAAAGAAAAAAAGAAAAGAAAAAATGGTTTGGAGAAGCAAAGTTTTGATCATTCTTTGCTAGTCCATTGAGTTCTCCGTGGATATCTCTCTTTAGTAGTACAAGGCAATCCTAATTGTATTATTTCTCCTCCTTGAGACACTATCACAGATGAAGAAGATTGGGAAGAATAATTGGTAGCTTCAATGGACAAGGAACACTTATTCCTGGGTTGTTTAGTTGGGACTGATATCTTCTTTCTATGAGAACAATTGTTTGAACAACCCTTTTTCAATTGATGCAGGACACAGTTGCAGTTACGATGGTACGGTCTTCGTTCCTTCCCCATGTAGAATGAAGATAAGCATCCCGCTTGAACACATTGAAGTAGTAAGCCAACAGCTGCAGCTTCCATTCTCTCTACCTTTCAACTACACACTATAATGCAGGTAATAAGCAAATGTTTGTGCGTGTGTTGGTATGTATGCTTTGTATGTGTTGAGATTTCTTATGAAGCTCCCTTGATGTGTGCTCTGTTTAAATAGGATGGTGCGAGCGATCCTAGAGAGGAGGGTGATATCTTCGAAGAGCGTGTCACCATGGGGTACTCCGTTAACATGCAGTTAAAGTTCATTCTCTTCATTATTTAGGATTCACAGCCTCCCGTGGACACTGCAGAGAACTGAAAATAAAATAACTGTTTTTTCGAGCTTGACATATCATTATAGTATCCTGTTAAAATACTGCTTATCAAAAACAAAACATGAGAAAGTACTGGAAGATCTTTTATTTTATTCAATTATTTCATTTAACATCTTTTTAAATAGGAGGGCGTGTGTGATCCGAGATACTGAATAGATAACTGCGAGGAGCGTAACCACCATGGGGTACTCCGTTAAGGTACAACCAAAGTCTATTCTCTTGATTCTCTCAATAAATTTGTGGATACTGAAGTAGAGTGCAGAGAAGTGAAATTAAAATAATGAAGAGTTTCGAACTGTTTCCAAGAGTTATTTATGACTACAGTATTAGATGTTAAAATGATGCTTGGGAAACAGGGAGGAAGAGAAAATATAGCGAGTAATGGTGAATCTTTTATTTTGTTTGAGGGTGGTTTGTAAGTATACTGCTACTTTAGAAAATGGGTGAATAAAGGAATTAGTGGAAGACTACTTGGGAAGAATAAAAGGGAAACGTAGTTACTAGTTACTACTAAATTCATTCTGCAAGCGGAGTACATGTTTCTTTTTGTATTGTTAATGACCAAGTCAAGATCACTAAGTTTTCCTGTAGATCAGCATGTTTAGAAGATTTTGAAGCATTATGCAGGAATAAGGATTATGTGCTTTTCATACTATTGGTGGATTTTGGTTATAGAGAGAAAAATACTTAGGTGTACCATTCCAAACATCGCTGGACACTTTTCAACTCTTAAGAAATTTATAAACTGTCATCCCCATGGAGGTGGTAGATTATGCTTTTGATGTCTTACGAAGATATGCGTTCAGTTATAGAAACAACAAATAACGATTGTTAGCTAGAAAAGGTTGAGTAAATTAAGCAGCTAATTGTAATTTTTTGCTGAAAACATTGTCTTTTTCATGTAACAAAGGGGGGCTTTACTTGAAAATTTTTCTATTACTAACAATTGGGGCGCTGTAAATTGATATTTATGCCTCACGTTCTCAACAATTTCATTCAAGTGAAACTGTGGACACATGAAACTATTTTTTTTTTTTTTGAGATTTGAAGGAGTTCTATGCACGGCCTCATGGTTCTTTCTGACAACTATTTCTGTCGCTTAAAGAGCTGGAGAGATAGTGGTTGGCTCTCAGTATCCAAAATTATAGTTTCTGAGGTGATAGACTCCAAAATTATAGTTTCTGAGGTGATAGACTCCATCACTGAATCCTACTAGAGATAATTATAATAAGTCCTTATTAATTAAGACCATAATTGGAATTATAACGTAGTATTTCATAGTTAGTGATGTTCAGAAATAATGTACAACTTACTGTTTTACCTATCTATATGTGAACTAATTTAATCAGGTCCCAGAATCTATAGAGAGGTGCTCTGCCTATATCAATAGTCAGCAACCTGTGCAAGTAGAGGTAATTCTCAAATTGCTATAAGTTAAATTCAAAGATTGGATTTTTCTTATTCCTAGATCTTTAGCTCTCTATATGCTTAGTTATAGCTCTAGAAAAGTCAAAATTTTCATTTAAAATTTTATATTTGAATAAGGAACAATGTATTCAGTGATAATCTATATCCTTATTTTTTTTGATTTTTTTTCCCATGAGATGAAAACCTTCTGTGATGCAACTATCAGACAATTAATTGAATCTTAGGATCGTTCCAAATCTTCTGTTAGCCGAAAACATTGAGTTGGAATCTGGGTGAGTGTCATTAGACCATCATTGCTGGCATGGGCCAATTACCCCAAAAAAATCGTATGGAGACCTATATTATTACCACACAATCGTATGGAGACCTATATTATTACTACACACATTATAAGTTGGAATCCGCATAATGAATTAAAATATGGTATTTGCCACAAGCACTTCTCAATAGAAAGGAACAGATGGTACAGGAGAAGTGAATTTCAGTTAAGTATTTGCCTCTGCCACAAAACAATTTGTTGACAACACCTCTACAGAATATAGACATCAGGTTGATAGATAATCAAAACTAGATTTGTTTAAGATACCAAAGGAAGATGGGAGTCGACATAGGTACACCTAGTGCCGTGGCAGCTGATCGCTATGCTTCCCTCTAATCAAGCATCTTGGCAAGTTATCTACCACATCAGACATTGTTCAGCTTACATTGTAAACACCTCAGCACAAAATGACAAAAATCCTTGTTGGGAGAAAGAAAAAAAAAAGCTTTGTTTATGATAGTGACATGCAATGTAACACAAAAGTGAATTATTCTCACTTGAATGTAAATTTGGGAGTATACCTTTATCAACAAGAAGGCATTGGTATAGTAAATGCTAGATATGCAGCTAACCAACTAGGTTCCTTAACAAATCCATTCCAATTAAATGGAAGCTTGAATGCAATTGTTTCAGTAATAAATAATTGGAGCCCATATTTTTTATTTAATTATTAAAAAAAAATTTAGCTCCTAAAGGTAGACAACATGGTCAAGATCAAACTCAGTCAGAAATACAACTCAACTTGCAGTTTATTCAACTGAGATCCAATCAGATTGGACTTACCTTCGGTTTCCAATCCTTTCATCATGATGGCCGGGATGATGAGTTGATGATTTGAATCAAATGATTGTCTCATTCCTTGTACATGCATAATGCATATGGAATATTCTATAAAGTAAATGAATTAGACTTGAATTGGCCATGCAAAGATTTATTGATGTATGACAGGAGAAAAAATGTGCAGTCTTCCCTCTAGAACATTTTTGTTCTTAGGAAGCGTATATTTTAACATAAAAAGAGCGAATTTATACAATTGCTTTTCAGACATCTATGCTAATCAAGCCTCCTTGAATATCTCTCTTCGATAATAGAACAGATACCTAATTGTGTCGTTTCTCCTCCTTGAGAAGCTAGTTCAACAGCTGCAGAAGATTGGGAGGAGTTGATAGCTGTCATGGACAAGGAACACTTGCTCCATGTTTGTTTGGTTGGGCATGATATTTCATTTCTCTGAGAACAAATGTTGGACCAACCCTTTTTCAACTGATGCAGGGCACAGCTGCAATTACGATGGTATGGTCTTCTGTCTTTTCCCATGTCAAATGATGATAAACATCCTTGATGGACACATTGAAGTATTACCCCAGCAGCTGTAGCTTCCATTCTTTCTACTTCTCACTTACACACTATAATGCAGGTATAAGTGAATGTGATTTATGAAAAATATATATAGCTGTTTCTGTGTGCTCAGATTACTATTGAAGTGCTCTTCATGTGCTTTCTTAAATAAGAAGTTGCAAATGATTCTAGATACTGTGTTAGATATTTGCGAGGAGCGTAGCACCATGGGGTACTTCATTAAGGTAAAGCCAGAGTTCATTCTCTTGATTCTCTCAATAATATTGTTCGTAGACACTGAAGTATACTGCACAGAACTGAAATTAAAGAAATGAAGAATCTTTAACTGTTTCTTCCCAGAGTTGTTTATGATTATAATAATAGAGTTTCAAGTATTGTTTGGGGAACGGTGAGGGAGAGAAAACCTAAGTAAGTTAGAATCTTTTATTTTATTCAAGACTAGTTTAAGATTAAAATAATAGAGACAGGAATGCTACTTTGGAAAAACGGTGAAAGATAAGAATAAGTTGAAATTCTACTTAGAAAGAAAAGAAGGGAGAGTTGGAATTCTTTGTGCAACGTGGAGAACAACATAAGTTTGCCTACTGATCAACATAAGCAACTTATGCTAATTGTACCATTAGTGAGGAGGAGATTTGTACTTGCTGCGCTACTTGGCAGATTTCTGCATGGAGATACAAATACTTGATATTTACCATTTCAATCCTCAGTAGACACTATCAACTCTTAATAAATATAAAAAGTGAAGTCCTTCTGGAAGTTATCGATTATTCTTTTATGTTTTACTTAGTACGCGTTAAGCTATTGAAACGACAATGTTGGCTAGAATAAGTTAAACATACTGCTTACAGTTAATGCGTTGGAACGTTTTTATTTCACTACCAGATGTTTTGCCAACTAATACTGCTACGTCCATTGTTTGGACAGTCGAAATATAGGGAGGTGGATATGTGCAGTATGGCCTAAATTGACTGGTCATGATTAGAAAAGTACAAAATTCTTGGATGGTTGAGAAAATGTACTAGGAGAGCGTAAATGAGAATAACATGATAGAAGATGAATGTATCATATACTGAGGAAAAGAAAGAAAAGGATTGGCTGTTATGGAATTCCTTGCATGATGTCAAAAGCAGGTTTGCAAATATTTTTCCCAAGAATTGAAATAAATCTATGGTAAACCCTAATTAGAAACAAATAAGAGATAATTATTCCTTCATTCAATCAATCAAAGAGGCAAAGAACAATAACAATGAACAATGTTTTGCCTTATTTATATTATCCCTAACTTCTTTGCAAGCTAATTAAGCTAAGCCTAATTGGTTATTAATGCCCTAGCTACTATTTTGGGTTTTACTTAATAGACCTAATTGCAATTAATATTACTAAACTAACTCATAATATTACTCGCTTACATCAACCTCCCCGCATTGAAGAAACTTATCCACAAGCTTCAAGGGTGCAAACTGTGTCTTCTGTCACTAAGGAGATAAGTCTGCCTTCACCATCAACTAGGGGTACCTGCTCCATGCATTCTTGTTCACCAATTTCCTTAATAAATAACACTTTCCTTTCGAACAATTACTTTGAACATGGCTAAATTGACCACATCTAAAGCACTTAAGAGGTCCATCATTAGTAGTCTGCGGTAGGTAGGAAGTGGACATGCATGGTAGATTCGCTAAATATTTCTTCTCGGAGCCATTCTGTACTGCAACTTTGTTTATACTCGTTTATCCATGTTCTCAGCCACCAAAAGTGTATCAAATTCCTCCAATGTTAAAACAAACCCGACCCTTGCATCCAAACCATGATAGAAACATAAGGCAGTTAGCCATTCTAGTTCTTGTGGCTTGGTGTGCATATACAAAGTGCGAAATTCCATAGTGTAGTAAGTAATTGTGCGTCCATTTTGTGGAACTCCCATCAAATGCTTAAAGAGATCTCGCTCATAACCTATAGGGACAAAAGCAGAACGCATCATCACGCGCTTGTCATCCCAAGTGTTTATAGGAGGTAAGTGCATAGTTGTTTGATATGCACATTCCTCCTGCCACCAAAGATTGTCAATGCCTTTCAACTTGGTAGTTACCAATTGCACCGCTTTCGGTCCATGCATGTTCGTAAAGTCAAGAATACGATGAATCTCCATGGACCAATCCATAAAATTGTACCAAGCTCCACTTCATCATAAGAAAGTACCTATAGATTCAAATCTTGTATCATCCCAACAATCCATCACTGCTATCACCCTAGCCAATTGATCATTATCACCAAAATTACCTCTATCGAATTTCTAATCTCAAGTTAGGGGACCGAATAGGAGGTTTACTACCCCCTCCAAATCCTCTACCACGACCTAGAGGATGTTGAAATTGTCATCTATCCTGCACAAGAGGCCAAGGCGGATTAGGATCTCTCCGTTGTTTTTCCACCCATTGTCTGTGGAAATTCATTCAGATCTGTAATAGATAACTATGGAGATAACCTGAATCTTGCGGGGACCTCATTATAGGACTCAATTTGGTTGATGTGGGGGCGGTGATGCGCTATTTTAGTAGCACACAACTTAATACCCTGCTTTGTGATTGTAGTATAGAATAAGTAGGGATCGTTCTAGACCGGGGATTAAAGGGCTTGTCAATTAACACTAATAATAACTAAACGACAACTAACAACCTAATTAATTAAATAAAAGGGGATTGGATTTTCTAAATTAAACTATGAATATAACTACGAAAATTACTGTAAAGATAATAAAACTAAAGGGATGGCAAATATGAGAAATTAGCTAAGGGTTTATCTCCACACACCAAACATATGCTTATAAATCAATCTTTAATAATCACTTGCTAACTCGTGAGAGACAATGTTCAAGACTAACCGTGATCGCACTACATTAATCTTATTATTTTCCCAAGTTCGTTGAATTAAACTAAGCGTCGCTTTCAAACTATTCTTAGCATGCTATCTAAACAGGAATCGCAAGTTAGACAACAATATAAGATCATTAAGTTTTGTGGATAATATGAACACTGACTAGGCAATTACAAGTATGATCAGCATCTTGTTCTTGCCTAGGTTTCTACTTAACCTTATCAACGTTCCTTGGTATTTACTACTTATAAGTACAGAATCATAACAATTAGGTGAAACTCTCCTATACTCTAGCCCCAGATCTTAGCATGCTTACTAAGTTGGCCACCTTAACAAACATACAAAGAAAAATTTTCTATAAAGCAGTTAAGCAAAACACAATAATTAATAGCAAGGAAGATTAAATTCAATTAATTTATAAAGCACATGTTCGAGGCTTCGAATCCACCCCTAACTAAGAGGAGTTTAGCTAGACATATTAATTATATTCGAATAGCAATACATAATTAATATCAAATTAAAAATAAGAGAAAGAGATTAGAAAGAACGCTGTCGCCTGTGCGTGGTGGTACTGAGTGGAAACTGGGGTGTGAATAGCGTGATATCTCTTCCTTCACCTTCCTCACGTGATCTGCTCCTTCGCGATCTACTTCACCTCTCTTCCTTCTCGATCTTTGCTTTTGCTGTGAGATTGGACTGCGAATGTGTGGCGACGGAAGGGCGACGATCGGCTGAGAGGGAGATGAAGACGATGGCGATGGATTTAGGGTTGGCGACGATCAGGGATAGAGAGAGCGAAGGACTGAAACGAGGGTTTATCGATGATGGTGGAGGTTGTGGATGGATGCGAGGATGATGATGAAGAGAAGTCTGCGATGGTGATGAGAGGACGATGAAGGGTCGATCGATGGTTGATGATGGGTGTTGGCGAGGATGTTGTGCTGGATGATGAACTGAGATAGAGATGGGGGACGATAATGGCTACGGATGTGGATGAGAACGGTGATGATGGGTTCAGGATGATGGGCTTGATGGTTGTTGTGAAGGAGGACGACGGCGGCTGTGGGAGGGTTAGGGCTTGTTGTGAAGGCTATGGATGGATGATCTCTCAAAGTCAGGTATCGTCCCCTTTTTATTCTTGTTTTCTTCTTTCTGTGGTTTCCTTGTTGGTGTGGGTTCCTTGTTTCCTTGTTTGTGTGATTTCCTTGTGCAATTAGTATTTCTAAATTGTCAATTTGCTTCTATTTTAAAATATTGTAATTGGAAACCTACACAAACATGAAAATAACAATTAGTACCATAATTAACAAGTAATAGCTAAAAATATATATATAGAAATATGGTACTAAAAATAGCCTAATTATGCCCCTATCAAATTCCCCCACACTTATCTTTTGCTAGTCTTCGAGCAAATCCAAGAAACAAAAATAAAAGACTCAAATGACTCAATTTATACTTTCCAACATTTGTCTCAGAGATTTTCAACGGATCATGGCATGTTAAGATTCTTTGTAAACACAAGATTAAATCCACATCATTCGAAAATTAATACACGTTCATAGCAATGATATAAAAAGTTACAATTAAATCAATCCAAGTGACTGTGAAACTCAAGCGCGTGCCAAGAAGAACTAACCCAAAAATCTCACTGGATGCGCTCTTTTCTTTTTCACTGATTGTTTGGTAAAATCACTCTTCCCATTCTAGTTATATGTGAGAGGATTGATGTAAAAGGGAAACAAATAGCTCACATATGATATAACAAGAAATAATGACATTTTCTGACTCTTTTTTCTTTCTTTTTTTCTTTATATATATATATTTAGATATATGATCTCATGGAAGGAATGTGACTACTTGAATGCAAGAACTAGGGACACCATATGCTCATACCTCATTCGAATCTCCACATCGTGACATTGCAAGACACACTCAATCAAAATGTCTTAATTCAGGTTGTAATGGGGCCAGAGGTCAAGGGAAGAGAAATAACGGATATGAAATCCTCAAAGGGCTTGAAGAAATGGTGAAAGCATGTAATAAGATTAGAGACATTAGCAAAGAATCATATGGTTCAAGACATAAGTGGAAAAATGACGAGGTGGCCTATTGATAATGAAGAGCTTCAGCTATTATTTTGTATCTACTTAAAAGAATTGAACTATCTGTATGGTACTGTAATACTGAATGGATATAGATAAGGACTTGTATCCCTTTTGTAACTTTTTTTTTTTTGTATCATTTTTTTTTTTTTTTTTTGCAACTCTTTCTTCTTGAACTGTCTACCACAAGGGTCTCCCCCACACTTGTTTTTCAACATACCTTGAACCACAATAAAGTATCTGCAAATCAAATTATGCTCCACTCTTTTTATTAGGTTATGGATAGAAAATGAGGGTAATGAAACAAAAGGCTTAATAACATGCTCAATGGGGTTAACCTAAGGGAAATATATTATGGATCGGGCTTATTTGGCAATGGTGAAAACTAGGTGCCTTTATCATGTCAAACATGTCATGCAATTCAATATGATGCTTTGAACGAAATTAATACAAGTTCTAGTGTTTAATTCTTAATTTTGAAAGCAATCCAAGTAGCAACCAACGCAAACAAAATTGAGATCATGCAACGAATTATTATTGACAAAAGAAATAAAAATGACCTAACTAAAAACTCTCAAAATCAAAGGAACAATAGCCTCAAAACTCACATATGGGTTATAATGAGTTAAATTCAACTAAGCATGCTTTGAGTACCAATTACTAAATTGATTACATGTGAATTTGCATATGATAACCATAAATAAGTATTAACCAAAGAATAATATTAGATCTTAAATCATGTTTATAAATCACTTTAAAGTCATGCAATTGAAAATCAAATCTCATCATTGTGTTGGAAAGTATCCTAAGACTCAAAACAACTATAAATTTATTTTATTTTTATGACACTAATACCAACAAAGAAAATAAAAACCAACAAATTTTTTTTTTAAATAAAACAATGTTTTGTTCCCCCCACACTTAAACCTAACATTGTCCTCAATGTTAATAGATTATAGCACATGTAATGAAAGATTTAAACGCGGAAAAACAAACTACTAACAAACAAAAGCAAAAAGAAAATAAAGGGATAAAGAAAGCAAATCTGATTAGGTTGCCTCCCAAGAAGCGCTTGTCTTAACGTCGTGCAGCCTGACGGCATCTCCAATTAATCCTCAGAATAAGTGGGAACATGGAGTGATACGTCCTCCACGTCATGTTCCACAAATGACTCATAATAGGGCTTAAGTCGATGCCCATTCACCTTGAACTCATTTCCAGTTGTGACACTTTTCACCTTGAACAGTTTTGGCTATTGACACCCTGAGAACCTGTAAGAGCCACCACAATGCAATTTCAGCATTTTCTCGGGATGCGCGATCGTGCAGAGATGACTTCCACCTCCATTTACGCCGTGACCACCGCTACCATGATCAGCTAAACCCTTCGCCAAGGCTAAGATGAAACCACAGGGTTTCCTAGAGTTTGTTGTATTTAAATTTATTATTTTATGATTGAACGTTAAACACATTTGATTTCTGAGTCTCAATAATTTGCTTTCACCGATTATATCCGGATTAATTATCTAGACTAGTCGGTAGTTAGAAGTACCCTTTGTTGACATTCAAATGTTGATTTAATCAATTAATCTGAATCTGTGATTGTGTGTGCCGTAAGAAGACATGCAATGCTAGGGGTTTAGGATTAGTTAAAATAAACATGTGATTGTGTGTGCCGGAAGAAGACACGCAATGCTAGGGGTTTATACCTATGCTGAAATCAATTGCGAACTTAGATTAATCTTTAGGTTAGTCATGTTAATTCTTGAAAACAATAATTTGGATTACACAAATCTCAAAGAACCTGTGGTGGATTCAATGCCTTGGTTTCCCTTCTCATATTCTTAAAAACTTTTTATTTTGCTTTTTAATTTGATTTTTTAGTTTAGATATTTTAATTGCTGTAACCCCCACTTAAATTAGTTTAAGTCAACTCTGAAACTTAATTGCAACCACAGTCCTTGTGGGATCGACCTGTACTTGCCCTTGTCTACCAGTTAGACACTGTGCACTTGCAGTTATTACAAGTGGGTTAAATTAACCTATTTATTTAGGTTAGTTAAATCTGCATCAAGTTTTTGGCGCCGTTCCCGGGGACTGTAGCGGTGTAATTGAATTTAAGAGTTTATTTTCACTAGTTTGTAGTTTAGGTTAAAAATAAATAAAATTAGGTCAGATATAGATTGCTTTTGCTTTTAGGATAGGCTTGATTTTATTTTTTAGTTATTTCTTTTAAGTCTTAGAAGTTTTGATACTTGTTTTTTTTTTTTTAATTTTTGCAGGTATTAACAGGTAGGAAGCATATATTACAGGTTGCATAAAAAAAACAAAAAGAAATCAAAGCAAAAAACACAGGGTTTGAATTGTTTACAGGTTGCTATCGCGTGGACACTCTCAGAAGTCGGCGAGCCGTCAGGTGGACAGTGCTTCTGATCGACGTCAACTCGACTTCTACCCGGCATCGCAAGTAACCCAAGAGAGGTTCACGCCGGAGGTAACTTCTTCCCACCGCATCTGCACGCGGTTTCTGAGTGGATTACTGTGTGTTTTGCTTGTTTTGTTTTTAGCTAGAATTGCATGCAAATTTGAATAGATTGAGGATATTTCTGATGCTGTAAAATTTTATGCTCTCTCCCGCGGATAGGTTAACCACCACTTATTTTAGGGTTAGGGACCTAAGCCCTCACTATTAAAATTTGTAGCAAGATAAATTAAGACAAGACGCTCATAGGACCCCTCTTTTGAAACTTGAAAGTTTAAAGTAATCAAGTGAAGGAACATATCCAATCTTGGAATAGTTCTGAAACTGGCATTACACTTTAAGCTGAAGGTAGAAAAGGAGGTAGGAGCAATTAGATTTCAGGATATTTTTGATGTTGGGAAACTCCGTGCTCTCTCCCGCGGATAGGCTAATTAAAATGGATTTCAGCCATTCATTAGTAACAAACATAGGTAATAAAAAGGAGTGCTTGTAGGGATTACCAGACGTTACAGCCTCTACCTAGTAAATTAGTTTCTCACGAGATTAATTTGCTTCGTAGAAACCTCAATTTTTCGTGGGGCTATAACTATCAACTGCGCAGTACCCGAAGGCAATCTGAATGATTGTATTGCTAGGTACTTATCTAGGGTCGTTTTCCATTCATCTTGCTTGCGCATCATATAGGTCCTGATTAGGTTTTCCCATTTTTATTTTTATTTTAGAGTTAGGTCATCTTCATATAGAGGTTAGGCTTGCATAAAAAAATAATTAAAAAATTCTTGAGACCAAGGAAATGGCTGAGGATAAAGACTTTAAGGATTACTTCTCCCCTTCTACCTCGAAGCTTGAAACAGTTCTTATGACGATGACTCAGAAATTAGATGCACTTATGAATTTGACTCAACCCCTACCTCCCACTAATGTTTCATTTGAGGGTTGTGTTGCATGTTCGAGTCCTAGTCATTCTACAGCTGATTGTGACTTGCAATATGATTATCCTGAATATTTCGCCGAGAAAATCCATTCTTTTAATGCTAATTGGCGACTTGGTTATAATTCAAATTTCAACTATTACAGCCCTGATTTTACCAATAATCAAAATCTTTCCTGGGCTCATACCTCACACCAAGGGGGACCTATTTTCTCTCAGGCTCCTCAATACCCTAATCATGTTATGCCTCAATTTAACCAAGCTCCTCCATCCAACACATCAAGTTTAGAGAAAGCGATTAATCAGTTTTTGCAGCGCTCAGCAAGTATAATTGAGCAGAATTCTAAGGACATATCTGAGTAGAAATCCACGACTCAGAAACTTGAGATGACTTTGAGTCAGATAGTTGAGTCACGTCTTGAGATAGAGTTAGAAGAATTGCCTAGCCAACCTATTTCCAACCCAAATGGTCAATTTGAAATTAATGGCACATCTGAGCTGGACAGTGAAGATGTCCAATCCATTACTACCCTTAGGAGTGGAAAACAGGTTGACAATCAGGTAGGAATGCCTGACATAAGTGTTATTATATCCTCACCCAATTTTACACAGGTCGCATCCTCCTCTCATAAGAAGGCTGATAAAGCCTCATTTATTGATGAACCTGTAGATTCTGAGACACTACAAACACCTCCTTCCCATGTTGACTCATTAGACATATGCCTTCCTAGTGACTCATGCATAGAATCAAACTGTGAACATTCTTTAGAGTCTCCCCTTGAATGTTTTCATGATACACATGACCATTTATATTAGAGGCTTGTTTGACTCATTCTAGTTTAGACTTTGATGTTGATGATTCCATTAGGGAAGTCAATGATTTGCTTGACTCAGTCCCCATTGTGGATCCTAGTTATAAATGGAAGTCTAAAGTGAAGCCTCTTCCACTCAGTGAGTCAAAACTAGTCCCATCAGTCGAGCCACCTGAGCTTGACCTTAAACAATTACCTGACGCCCCCAGGTATGCGTTTTCAAGTACTGATGACACTTTGCCTGTTATTAGTTCATCTATATTGAATTCAAAATAGGTTGTTCCAAAGAAGTCGGGAGATATATCTAGTAAAAGAGAGCAATCCATAAGTAGTGTCAACTCTAGGGTTGGGGGTGTTGTTGAGCTATCCAACCCAACATTTTTGTGTGATTCATGTGATGAGCCTCTACCACCTGATATATCTATAGTGACATCTACCTGCATCACATTTCCATTGACCAGGGCTAATTATGTGGATCCCATGTTCCTGAGTGAGGATTTCAATTTTCACCATCCTGATGTGAAAATTATCCAATCTTCTGATTTGGAACCAGACTTAAGATGTTCCATTTTAGGAGTAAGGGAGGATCCTTTGTTGCATATCACTACTTGCGACCCATTCATGTTTAAGATCCCTACTGACTTCCAAGGAATGCGAGCTTCTTTACAATTTCTATATGATTTTAGATGGTGTCCTTGCCACTTTTGGGATGTGCTAGTATATCTTGTGTCGCATGTGGTTGCTATTTTTGAGTGGACTGATCCTCAACTTTTCAGGTTGTTGGTATACGACTCCTTAACCCTTTTGACTCGTATATATCATAGACTAGGTTTGGAGGTGAATGTTCCCTATGTTCTTCCTCGTCACTTCATGATATATCATTCATGAGGGAGAATATATGTCGAGCTGACGATGTTAAACCAAGAGCTCCTAGGAGGCAGCCTAGCTTCAGTTGTGTCATTATGGTTAGTCTGGATTGATTTTCGAGTTCTTTCTAGTTGCATTTCACTCATACTCGTTAGCTCCGTAACAAATTTGACCTACAACTGATACATGTAATTTTTTTTAAAAAAATTTATTCTTTTTTATTTTTTTCATTTGTGTCATGTATTGTTTTTATCAATTTATCATAATGAGTCCACAGTTCTTATTGTCTCTGAGCGTTCATTGGTGGAAGATTTCATCGAAATTGGTAAAAACTTTCCCATGGTAATATCACTTTAACTCTCATCTTTTCTTTTTCCTACATTTGTCATGATCGTCATTTTAGGCATTGAGGACAATGTTTGGTTTAGGTTTGGGGGTGAGGTTTAAGAGTTTTTTTTTCTGCATTCTTCGAAAATTTTGAAATGAAATGTATTTCACAATTGACTATTGTATTCTACTCAATCTCCATTGAATACATAGCTAATTATGACTGTGTGAAAATTTTCGATTTGAAAATGCATTCAAAATCTAAGTTTATTTCCAATGAAGAGGATGTGCTTTCAAGTATGCCATTAAATTTGAGGAATACATGCTTTCACTTGTCACTTTTATATATCAATAGGAAAACATAAGGTTTGGTATTATTTTTAAGTTAAATATATTTCATGTGATTTATCGACTCGAAAATTCTTGCACTATAAGCCAATTTAGCATGATTTGAAATTAATCAGTAAGATATTAACTAGAAAACCTTAGAATAATAGTGGAGACTTAACCCTTGTGAGTTTTGAGACATTCTATTTTTCTTGAGGGTTATTAAATAAACTATGACTTTTCTTAAGTCCGCATTTTCTCGTTGATGATCTCATTATTCTTGTTTCTTTTATTGATTGTTTTGAGAATGTCGTTAAAATTGAATTATTACACTAGAACTTCTTGATTTATTTAGTTGAGATGTCATAATACTGACTAGAGCTTAAGAAGTGATATAGGCATTTTTTTTCTTTGAACCGTTCTTTAGCCTACCCAATAATAAATATCCGTTTGCAGCCCTTTGAGCCTTTGAATAGACATTTTCTTTGCTAACCCCATCTCCATTACCTACTACAGTTAGGGAGTAAGATCTCATATTATTTTTATCCTTACCCAATGACTCTGAGAATGTGTATGGTTGATGTATTTTTGAAATGGGCAAATAAAAAGAGTTGAAATTAAATATTCCATGAATCCTCGGGACTGAAATGTTTTATTGTGCAGAAGGGGAAAGCATGTATACAAGAAAGAAAAAAGAAAAAAAAAAAAAAAAAAAGATATATGAAGAAGAATTTCGAAGGAAGAAAAATTCTTGGTGTACAACATTTGTTTATTCTTTAGAGCCCCACGTGCTTATTAAAGGGTGTATCCATTCTCAGAGAATTTTCTCGTATCATTTTCCATTTTTGTTAGCCAAAATCTTAGCCTCATTACAACCTAATAAAGACCTAATTGATCTTAAGTAAAAGTTTGGTTCATAGACGTGGAGATTAAATAAACAAGAACTATGGCGTGTGATTCAACATTCTCAAAGTAATTTGCTATTCCTGTCCATGAGATCATATTCATTTCATTCCTTGAAAAGTCCGTTTTTTTCATGATTATTATATGTGAGATGTTTGTCTTTCCATAATTTATTCTCTTTCTCACATATAAACTGAGTGATAACTAACCAATCTCTGAGTGATTCATTTCTGAGTGACAAGAGAGATTTGTAGTCGAAGCGTACAATTTAAAGGTTATCTAGTCGTATATTTGCTGAGAAAAATAAAATTATGTTGATAAGGCCATGCACACACACACTTCGAGTTGGGAATAATTGATGAAATTTATTTAACCTTTGGGTATTATTAAATTGTTGTGAGACTCTTTGATATATTATTGTGAGGCTGTTAGCTGTTTTCAAAATTTTGGCAATTAGATTCTTACTCTGAGGATAATAGATCGAGTTACCATGTTTTGGAAATTTATTGAGTCATAATGTTTGTGGGTAACATTTCTGGAAACCCTCACGAGACTATAACTCGTCCACTAGAGGTAATCTAGGGGTTTAAAGCCTTGTGGCACGTTTAAGGTAAGTGCAACCGATGATTCCTGCGAAAGTGAGTTAAAATTTTATTTTTATTGTGTTTGCTCGAGGACTAGCAAAATATAGGTTTGGGGGTATTTGATATTCACGTAATTATTACATAATATATCCCTTAATTTATATATGTTAGTGTTTTGATTATTATATTTTATAATAATTATTTCGTTTTCATGTCTTTGTAGGAATTTGAGCGTGAACGATGAAATCGTATTAAGGCGACAATTTAAGGAATGACAATTGGTCGATTCTAGCAGTGGTACAAAGTAAAGGGTCACATATCTAAACCTAACTCTAATAAACCTAGGTCCACCTAATTTAACCTAAGCTCAAACCCAAAATGCTAACCTAAAAACCCAAGCCCAACGCCTTTTGGAGAACCCAAGCCCAAGAAAATAGGAGAACCCTATTTAGCTCTCCCCAGTTTGGAGAAACTCTTCTCTCTTCTTCCACGTTCCTTCTCCCCTCCTCTCTTTTCCAGCCACCACACCAATCCACCCTGTCGGCAATCCTCGCTCGATAGGAGAGCCGGCAGTGCGATAATCCCGTCATCACCCTTCATCTCGTCGTCTCTCTCGTTCTCCCAGCCAACAACCACCTCCTCCTTCGTCCCACTGAAACAGGGGCGTGACAACCTTGTTTCACATCATCACGCCACACATCCACCACCACCACCGAGCTACAACCACCGCCACTAACCACGGTGAAACAAGGGCGTGACAACCCTGTTTCACGTTACAAACCTCACCTTGCCACCGAGCTTCGCCATCACCACCATCACCCTTCATCTCGTCGTCGTCTCTCTCTCTCTCACAGCCACCATCACCCGAGCACCACCACCACCACCGCGCGCACAGAACAGAGGAGAAACAGAGAGCAAGTCCCTGTTTTCGCCCCCCGCAGCCGCCCTCTCTTCCTGTTTTCCTCTCTTCTCCACGGTCTCTCCCTCCTCCACTTCTCTCTCTCTGCTCCTGCATCACAACAGACCACGCAACCACGCCATCAGCCACCGCGAAACAGAGCTCGCGACAGCGCACCACCGCTCCTCTCCTTCTCGTTGTTTCCTCACCCTCTCTATGTCTTCTTGCAGGTACCGGAGCCAGTTAGGGAGAAGAGAACGCTCGCGAGGAGCAAAGCAGCAACGGCGTCTCGCTGGAGACGAAGAGCGCTACTTTTCGGGCGAGAGAAAATTGTTTTTCAAAACATTTTTGGCTATTGACACCCTGAGAACCTGTAAGAGCCACCACAATGCAATTTCAGCATTTTCTCGGGATGCGCGTTCGTGCAGAGATGACTTCCACCTCTATTGACGCCGTGACCACCGCTACCATGATCACCTAAACCCTTCGCCAAGGTTAAGATTAAACCACAGGGTTTCCTAGAGTTTGTTGTAACATTGGATTATGAGATTGAATTGTTCTTAACGATCACATCATCGATGCAAGCAAGGGATTCTCATCCCTAAAGCTTCTCGGGTTAGAAAATAATAAGTTAGATTAAAATAACTTGAAAAACTAAATTGGTGGATTCAATGCCTTGGTTTCCCTTCTCATATTCTTAAAAACTTTTTATTTTGCTTTTTAATTTGATTTTTGTTTAGATATTTTAATTGTTGTAACCCCATTTAAATTAGTTTAAGTGGTTTCATCTTAGCCTTGGCGAAGGGTTTAGCTGATCATGGTAGCGGTGGTCACAACATCAATGGAGGTGGAAGTCATCTCTGCACGTTCGCGAATCCCTAAAAAAGGGTTGCTGATGGACTGTGGTGGCTCAGAGTAAACACCGGGGTGCAAATAACTTCTCCCGCCAAAATCGCGTGGTTGTCTTCTCCAGCGTGACGCGCTCTGTGCCGTGTCTGTTGCTTCATATTTGCGAGCGTCCTCTTCTCCCTAACTGGCTCCGGTACCTGCAAGAAGACAGAGAGAGGGTGAGGAAACGACGAGAAGGAGAGGAGCGGTGGTGCTCTGTCGCTAGCTCTGTTTCGCGGTGGCTCATGGCGGTGGTTGTGTGGTCTGGTTGTGATGCAGGAGCAGAGAGAGAGAAGTGGAGGAGGGAGAGACCGTGGAGAAGAGAGGAAAACATGAAGGAGGGCGACTGCGAGAGAGGAAAACAGGGACTTGCTCCCTGTTTCTCCTCTGTTCTGTGCACGCGGTGGTGGTGCGTCTGATGGTGGATGGCGGCGGTGTGGATGATGGAACAGGGAGATGGTGGTGGCGGCTGTGTTCTGGACAGAGAGGGTGGTGGTCTGTTTCGGTGGCGAGGTGAGGTTTGTAATGTGAAACAGGGTTGTCACGCCCCTGTTTCACGGTGGTTAGTGACGATGGTTGTGGCTCTGGTGACGAGGTTCCTGGACGGTGGATGGCGAAGGTGAGGGAATAGGGAGAGTCTGATGGTGGTGGCGGTTGTGGTTGTTGGACGATGGCGAGGTGAGGTGGTGATGGCGGGATTATCGCACTGCCGGCTCTCTTATTGAGCGAGGATTGCCGGCAGGGTGGATTGGCGTGGTGGCTGGAAGAGCCCCCAGAGAGAGGAAGAAAAGAGAGAAGAAGAGAGCAGAGTTTCTCAAAACTGGGGAGAGCTAAATAGGGTTCTCCTATTTTCTTGGGCTTGGGTTCTCCAAAAGGCGTTGGGCTTGAGTTTTTAGGTTAGCATTTTGGGTTTGGGCTTAGGTTAAATTAGGTGGACCTAGGTTTATTAGGGTTAGGTTTAGATATGTGACCCTCTACTTTGTACCACCGCTAGAATCGACCAATTGTCATTCCTTAAATTGTCGCCTTAATACGATTTCATCGTTCACGCTCAAATTCCTACAAAGACATGAAAACGAAATAATTATTATAAAATATAATAATCGAAACACTAACATATATAAATTAAGGGATATATTATGTAATAATTACGTGAATATCAATAGCACCATGGGAAAAAGCATTAGTAACAATAAAAGGACCAACCCATCTAGAACGTAACTTACCAAGAAAAAGTTTAAGGCGTGACTGAAAAAGTAAGACTTTCTGGCCCACCACAAAAGTCTTTCCACGGATCATGCGATCATGAAAAGCTTTAGTTTTCTCCTTATAAATCCTGGCACTCTCATATGCGTCATTCTGAATCTCTTCAAGCTCGTTCAGTTGCAATTTCCTATGAAGGCCAACATCATCAATGTTCATATTGAAAGTCTTAATAGCCCAATGCGCCTTATGTTCTAGCTCAACCGATAAATGACACGGTTTCCCATATACAATTCGAAAGGGAGACATCCCTATAGGTGTCTTATATGTTGTTCGATATGCCCATAAAGTATCATCAACTCGCATGCTCCAATCTTTGCGAGTGGGCTTTACTATTTTTTCAAGTATTCCCTTGATTTCATGATTTGAAACTTCGGCTTGTCCACTTGTTTGGGGATGATAAGGTGTTGAAACCTTATGTGTGACATTGTATTTCTTAAGCAAAGCTTCAATTGTACGGTTGCAAAAATGGGAACCTCCATCATTTATAATCACTTGCGGCATTCCAAATCTTACAAAAATGTTAGAACGAATAAATGTTGCAACAACTTTGGAATCGTCAGTACAGGTGGCTTTTGCTTCCACCCACTTTGAAACATAATCCACAATAAAAACCATTAGAAGAAGGAAATGGACCCATGAAATCAATACCCCATACATCGAAGATTTCCACATTATATATAGGATGTTGTGGCATTTGATCTCTAAGGCCTAAATTACCTGTTCTTAGACACCGATCACAAGTCATGCAAAATAATCTGGCATCCTTAAATAAAGTGGGCCAATAAAATCCACATTCTAAAACCTTACGAGTTGTTCTTTGAGTTCCAAAGTGTCCCCCACAAGCATAGGAATGACAATATGTCAATATTGAATTAAATTCAGAATCGGGTTCGCACCTTCTAATCAGTTGATCGGTACAATGCTTCCACAGATAGGGATCATCCCATACAAACTGTTTCGCCACTTTCTTGAGCTTATCCTTCTGAACTCAAGTTAAGGTGTTCGGAATCTGTTTGGATACAAGGTAATTTACAATATCAGCATACCATGATTCACTTACCTCGACCAAAAATAATTGCTCGTCAGGAAAAGTCTCAAGAATTGGCTGGGGTTCCTCATTGCGCACCAAACGGCTCATGTGGTCAGCTACCACGTTTTCACTCCCTTTTTTATCCCTGATCTCCACATCAAACTCTTGAAGAAGAAGTATCCACCGTATAAGTCTCGGTTTCGCTTATTTTTTCGTAAGCAAGTATTTTAAAACTGCATGATCAAAGAAAATTATAACTTTAGTTCCAATTAAATAAGATCGAAATTTCTCTAAAGCAAATATAACAATTAAAAGTTCTTTTTCAGTGTTGGAATAATTCAATTGAGCGTCATTCAAGGTTCGGGAGGCATAGTAGATGACGTGAAGACGTTTATCCCTCCGTTGGCCTAAAACTGCTCCTAAGGTATAATCTGATGCGTCACACATAAGTTCCAATGGAAGACTCCAATCCGGTGGTGCAATGATAGGTGCTGATGTCAACAACTCCTTAAGCTTGTCAAACACTGTCTGACAATCATTATTGAACTCAAATGGCACATCTTTTTGTAGGAGTAGACATAGTGGACCAGAAACCTTAAAAAAATCTTTGATAAATCGCCGATAGAATCCTGCATCTCCAAGAAAATAACGAACCTCTCTCACCGAAGTAGGAGAGGGTAAGTAACGTACAAGATCTATTTTAGCTTTATCAACCTCAATACCCCTAGCTGAAATCACATGACCTAAAACAATACCTTGGTTAACCATAAAATGACATTTTTCCCAATTTAATACAAGGTTAACCTCAATGCATCGCTTTAGAATCAATGCAAGATTATCTAGACAATGGTCAAAAGAATCACCGAAAACACTGAAATCATCCATAAAAACCTCAATGATTTTTTCAATAAAGTCTGAAAATATACTTACCATACATCTCTGGAAGGTAGCCGGGGCATTACACAAACCGAATGGCATTCTTCTATATGCGAAAGTGCCGAATGGTCATGTAAAGGTTGTCTTTTCTTGATCCTCTGGAGCGATGACAATCTGATTTTATCCTGAATACCCATCAAGAAAACAATGAAAAGCACGATCGACCAACCTTTCAAGCAATTGATCAATAAAGGGAAGAGGAAAATGATATTTCCTGGTAGTTGCATTCAGCTTTCTATAGTCAATACAAACCCGCCACCCTGTTTGTATTCGCGTGGGAACCAACTCATTTTCCTCGTTCTTTACCACAGTGATGCCAGACTTATTCGGCACTACTTGCACTGGTGAAACTCATTTGCTATCTGAAATAGGGTAAATCACACCACAATCAAGGAGTTTAATGATTTCTTTCTTCACAACTTCCATCATAGGGGGGTTTAGGCGGCGCTGAGCTTCTCTAGTGGGTTTTGCACCTTCCTCAAGAAGTATACGGTGCAAACAAGTGATAGGGCTAATACCCTTTATGTCTGCCACTGTCCACCCAATTGCAGTATTGTATTCCTTCAAAACTCGAATAAGCTTTTCCTTCTCTAAATTTGTGAGTGATGATGATATGATGACAGGCAATGTCTCATCATCTCCCAAATACGCGTACTTCAAATGATCCGGTAACGGTTTAAGCTCAAGTGTAGGTGCCTGAATCACAGAAGGTAAAAGTTTATTAGTAGATGAGGGAATAATAATTGGGGGAGGTAACTCACTAACAATTCGTGGCATTGACTCAAAGGTTGCCACAGTCTCAATGATCTCCTCCCTCATGTTATCGGCCGAGATCTTCATATTGTCACAAATGACTCCATTTCTCTCATATCCGGCGCCAGTAGTAATGGTGATTTCAAGTTCATCATCGTTTGATGTCAAGAAATTCCTGGGACAAAATATCCACCACGTCAATAGAAAAACAAAAATGATTATCAACAGGGTACCTCATGGCTTCAAAGATGTTGAAGCCAATCACATCACCATCAAATTCCATTGTCAATTTCCCTGCATGCACATCAATATTTGTTCTTGCAGTTTTCATAAAGGGGCGCCCTAAAATAAGAGGAAAAAGTGTTGACAATGCAGAATCTTCCATTTCAAGCACATAGAAATCTGCTGGGAATATCAAATGATTAACCTGCACCAACACATCTTCCAACAAACCTCGCGGATATGCATTAGAGCGGTCAGTCAATTGAATAATTATACCATCATTTTTTAGTTCCCCAATATTCATAGAACGATAAACAGAATATGGCATAACATTAATTGAGGCACCTAAGTCTAACATTGCATTGTCAATTTTAGTATTACCGATAACACAAGGGATAGTGAAACTACCTGGATCCTTACACTTCGGTGGCAATTTCCTTTGAAGAACTGCGGATACATTCTCACTTAACTACCTCTCCGTCTTGAAGTCGTCTCTTTATTGTGCAAAGCTCCTTCAAAAGTTTTGCATACTTAGGCACTTGCTTAATAGCATCAAGAAGCGGAATATTGACTTGGACTTTTCGGAAAGTTTCCAAAATTTCCTTATCATGTTCATCTTTTCTAGATTTGGCAAACCTACCTGAAAAATGCACAAAAGGTGGAACAAGATTAGCAGAAACTGAATTTGGAATGATCACCTTCTTACCTTGGAGCTCTGGTGTTTCAATGACGGCTGGATCATCCTTCTATAACTCAGTTTTCTTATTTCGACTCTGTTCAGGGACTATTGGATCATTCTCAATTTGCCTACCACTCCTTAATGTAATTGCTTTTGCGGTTTCAAACCCACCTTTCGGATTTGGAATGGTAGAAGTAGGAAGTTTTCCTTGCTCGCGAATTTGTCCAATAAACTCAGCTATCTGTCCCATTTGTAGTTTCAAATCTGCTATATCCTTTGATTGGTTCTACTGAGAAATAGTCAACGATTTCAAAATCTCATCATAATTAAGGGGCATTCCTGAATTGCGCTGAGGTGGTTCTGGTTGCCTTTGGGCAAAACCAGGGGTTGTCCGATTCGAAGTCTGTTGTTGAGGTTGTTCTGAATTTCTCCATCCAAAACTTGGGTGATTTCTCCAACCTTCATTGTAGGTGTTCGAATAAGGATTATCCCTATAGTGATTTTGCCTGAAAACCTATTGCATTGACATTCTCCCAACCGCCATTCTCAATCAGTTGAGGACATTGATCAGATGGATGTCCTGGTTTTGTACCATGCCACAAACTTGTGCAACTCCTAGCATATTCGGCTTCCTTAGGGCCTGAGTCACAAGTGAGGTAAGATTAGCCAGTTGAGCTTCCAAACTATAATTAGTACTTACCTCATTAACTTGGCGTGAAGGCTCTCCAATTCCTTCATACTGCTGGGCATTTAAGGCTCGGTTTGCAATCAAAGTTTTTGCTGTTGTTGGAATTTTATCAACCAAAGCTTCTCCTGCCGCTGCATCTAACATCTGTCGCTCAAGAGGAAGCAATCCCTCATAAAAGTATTGAATCAGGAGCTCTTCCTTCATCTGATGTTGCGGGCATGATGCTATGAGAGTTTTGAGAGTTTTGAAACGCTCATAGTAAGCCGGATATGATTCTCCTGGACCTTGTTGTATGCCACTGATTTTCTTCCTTAACAAGATAATTTTGGAAGTTGGGAAGAATTTCTCTAGAAACACCTTCTTCATGCTCTCCCAAGAATATACTGTTTTGAAAGGTAATTGATAGAGCCAATCCTTAGCCCTATCAGCCAGAGAAAAAGGGAATGCTCTCAACTTTAGGATGTTTTCATCCACATTTATTGGCGTCATACTGAAGCATACAACTTCAAATTCCTTTAAATATTTATTTGGATCCTCCATATAAAGACCATGATACTTCGGAATATGATGAAGTAGGCTGGATTTCAGCTCGAATGACTCAGTCTTGCCCTGCGCGGCTAATGGATACTGAATGCACAAGGGTGCGGCATTGTCCAAGGTGGATGCCGAAAGTTCTTTAATAGATCTATTATCTCCCATGTCGAACTCTTCAGATTCAGATTCAGAGCTAGATGTTTGTGGCTCTTTTGTTTTTCTTCTTCGTCTTCTAAATGTTTTCTCATGCTCGGAATCGTATTCTACTAAATTTTCGCTAGATCTTCTATTGCGCATGAACTGATACCTGAGATAAAGAAAGAAAGAAGAAAAAAAATCAATAAAACTAAAAATAAATAAATAAAAACTAATTAAGTAATCAACATCTTTTCTAATCCCCGACAACGGCGCCAAAAATTGATGCGCTATTTTAGTAGTACACAACTTAATACCCTGCTTTGTGATTGTAGTATAGAATAAGTAGGGATCGTTCTAGATCGGGGATTAGAGGGTTTGTCAATTAACACTAATAATAACTAAACGACAACTAACAACCTAATTAATTAAATAAAAGGGGATTGGATTTTCTAAATTAAACTATGAATATAACTACGAAAATTACTGTAAAGTTAATAAAACTAAAGGGATGGCAAAGATGAGAAATTAGCTAAGGGTTTATATCCATACACCAAACATATGCTTATAAATCAATCTT
The DNA here is from genome assembly GCA_963556465.1 of Berberis vulgaris. NCBI lineage: Eukaryota > Viridiplantae > Streptophyta > Magnoliopsida > Ranunculales > Berberidaceae > Berberis > Berberis vulgaris. The sequence continues at coordinate 65,850,681 of OY747132.1, forward strand.
CAATAATCACTTGCTAACTCGTGAGAGACAATGTTCAAGACTAACCATGACCGCACTGCATTAATCTTATTATTTTCCCAAGTTCGTTGAATTAAACTAAGTGTCGCTTTCAAACTATTCCTATCATGCTATCTAAACAGGAATCGCAAGTTAGACAACAATCTAAGATCATTAAGTTTTGTGGAAAATATGAACACTGACTAGGCAATTACAAGTATGATCAACATCTTGTTCTTGCCTATGTTTCTACTTAACATTATCAACGTTCCTTGGTATTTACTACTTGTGAGTACATAATCATAACAATTAGGTGAAACTTTCCTATACTCTAGCCCCAGATCCTAGCATGCTTATTAAGTTGGCCACCTTAACAAACATACAAAGAAAAGTTTTCTATAAAGCAGTTAAGCAAAACACAATTACTAATAGCAAGGAAGATTAAATTCAATTAATTTATAAAGCACATGTTCGGGGCTTTGAATCCACCCCTAACTAAGAGGAGTTTAGCTAGACATATTAATTATGTTCGAATAGCAATACATAATTAATATCAAACTAAAAATAAGAGAAAGAGATTAGAAAGAACGTTGTCGCCTGTGCGTGGTGGTACTGAGTGGAAACAGGGGTGTGAATAGCACGATATCTCTTCCTTCACCTTCCTCACGCGATCTGCTCCTTCGCGATCCACTTCACCTCTCTTCCTTCTCGATCTTTGATTTTGCTGTGAGATTGGACTGCGAATGTGTGGCGACGGAAGGGCGACGATCAGCTGAGAGAGAGATGAAGACGGTGGCGATGGGTTTAGGGTTGGCGACGATCAGGGATAGAGAGAGAGCGAAGGACTAAAATGATGGTTTATCGATGATGATGAAGAGAAGTCTGCGATGGTGATGAGAGGACGATGAAGGGTCGATCGATGGTTGATGATGGGTGTTGGCGAGGATGTTGTGCTGGATGATGAACTGAGACAGAGATGGGGGACGATAATGGCTGCGGCTGTGGATGAGGACGGTGATGATGGGTTCAAAATGATGGGCTTGATGGTTGTTGTGAAGGAGGACGACGGCGACTGTGGAAGGTTAGGGCTTGTTGTGGAGGCTGTGGATGGATGATCTCTCAAAGTCAGGTATCGACCCCTTTTTATTCTTGTTTTCTTCTTTCTGTGGTTTCCTTGTTGGTGTGGGTTCCTTGTTTGTGTGATTTCCTTGTGCAATTAGAATTCCTAAATTGCTAATTTGCTTCTATTTTAAAATATTGTAATTGGAAACCTATACAAACATGAAAATTGCAATTAGTACCATAATTAACAAGTAATAGCTAAATATATATATAGAAATATGGTACTAAAAATAGCCTAATTATGCCCCTATCAGGCGGGGGTGTTAGGTTGCTAAGGGTAAATAGGTTAAGTTGGAAGTTGTATTGTGGAAGGAAGGTAGGAATCAATCAGATATCCGATGTGGGATTGAAAACTGCATGTCCATGGGTTTGGTAGGGATTGTTCAGGTTGGTGACAGTGTAGGGATTCAAAGAAAGAGCGAGCCTAGGGAGAGGTATATAAAGGGGGTTGTTGTGGTTGGGGGTCTCTCAAGATGGTGGGGGGATGACTGAGGGGTCGAGGGGGTTGTGCGGATGGTGGTTGTGGTTTGAGGCGGTGGGGAATAGGACGGATTGCCGGAGAGCGTAGAGAGGACCACTGGGGAGGGGAGGGGACTATCGGCTGAGCTAATTGACCTACCAGGTGGTGTGTCGTCACTGGTAGTCTTGGAGGCATGGTGGTTGCCAGTGGTGTCGTGTGGTCCATGGAGGCTTCCAATTACCCCTTGTGGGTACTCGTTCGCTGAGAGGAGTCTCGCAATCTTATGGTCGATTTTCTTCATTTCTCTCCACTTCCTTCTCTTCCGACTTCTCAATCTCTGTCTGGTTCCATGCAACCCTGCTAGTTTGTTATTGTAATCCTCCTCTCTCTTGAGTCTCTCTTGTTCCATGTTTGCATCCAAGAGACTTCTCGATATCATCCATCCTTCGATGGCTTCAACCTCTTTCGTTCTCTTATTGTCATCTTCCACGCTTTCTCTTCTACGTATCTCTCTGTTTTTGTTTGCGTCATACAAAATGAGCACTTTGGCAAGTTAACCAAGCTAACCCTAATAGGCTAATAATTCCCTAACTAATATTATGGGGTTTTACTTAATAGGCTTTATTACACCCGCTTACACCATATTTCGACATTGAGGAATATGAAATTTGTTGTTTGGTGTAAATATATTGCACATCATTCATTAATTCTCAAGACTTCCTTGATCCTTGTGCAATTGTTCACACATTTAAATGTGTAGACCCTTCGCCTTCTATAGTGGATGTCCTTTAACATATATGGATGGAATAGATCACATATCCATGATCTCAACTGGAAAGCCACATAAAAGTATATCCCACCTCTGAAACTGCAAAGATTTCCACGTCTACAAACAGGAAATTGCAGTTCTTTGCTGAAATCATAGCCTATTTCATAATAAGAGGTTGGTGCTTTTACTTGCACTAATTTCTAATACAACTAATCATTGTTACTATAAGTTGAGGTATATTATTTTTGTGCCTCAGTGGTTCAAAATTTTCATTCAAGCGACACTGTGACACGCCAAACTTTACAAGCAAATTAAAACTCTTTATTTTTCTTGAGATTTTAAGGAGTGCTATGCAGGGCCTTGTAGCGGTTGGTGAATAGCTCAGGGTTGGCTCATCAAATCTGAGTCTTCTTCTTCAGTATGGTGAACACTATCCAGCAAATTCAACTGATCAGTAATCGGCTGAGATTCACATTCATTGATATGCCTCTGTAAGTGCAGTATCAGCTATCGTCAGCAACTGTGATTTTTGTGAAGCTACAGACTCACCCCAAATTTGTTATCACAAGTGGGGCAGATGGATGAAACTCATGTTTGAGAGGTGTTGAGAAAGCACAGAGGTCATAGCTGGCATTCAAGGATGCACGGACACGGATACGACACGGCGACTCGGCAATTTTCAAAAAAATAGGACTCGGCGACACGGTCAAACTTATTTTTTTTTAATATATTTTTTTGTAACTCATATGAACATAAAATTATAAATAATAATAGTAAACAATCCATACATATCAATAAAACATTCATTCATTCAAATTTCAAATACATCATAAAGTCAAGCTCAAGTCGTACTCATAAAGCATAAGCATTTGAGAATGTAAAAACTCATTATTTGCAATATTGATTCACTGATTGAAATACTCATTCTTTGCTAAATGCTAATCTGCTTTTTTTATTCTTTGCAGTTGAAGTACAAAAATCTGCAGAAAATCAGCACAATACTCATTGTTTTATTCTACTAGTGTTGGAAGAACACACATTCTCAAATATCAGAGACACAAAGAGTCTCGTATTCATGAAATTAGAATATGGAAGAAGTAGAAAAAACTTTGAGAATGTGTGTTCAATCAGACATGAATCAGAGCAGAACAAAATCAAGATGTGTGTTGCAATATCAGCACAATATTCATTCAAAAAAGAAAAAAAAATCAAAGCAGAAAAGAAAATCAGAGATGAATCAGAGAAGAAATCCGAGAGGAGAATGATGCATAGACTGATAGAAGAAAATCGCAGAAAAAAAAATGAAAGAAGAAAGGTACCTGCTGAGGATGACATCGTCTCCTTCCTGCGAGCTCCCTCTCTCTCTAGCTCCGTCCAGCGACCACCCTCGATCTATCTCTCTGTCTCTGGCTCGATCTCTCTCTCACTGGATCGATCTCTCTCTCCCCAGGTTTTGCATACACACCTACATCTCAGAAGAGTCTTGATCGACAGTCTGGGGAAGATCTCCATAAGGATGTCCTCAGAAAGCAGAGAAAGGACCATGGCACGAAGATCTCACCTTGAATTTACAAGTTCTGAGGATGAAATGAAACTCAAGTAAAAGAGAAACTCTCTACCACAGGTTTGAAATCTCAGATCGAATGTGTGTGGCTCGATCTCTCTCTCTGTCTCTGACTCGATCTCTCACTGATGGTGATGCTGAGGACGACATCGAGTCAACGAACCCTCTCTGTCGAAATCTATCGATCGAACCCTCTCTGTCAAAATCTATCGATCGAACCCTCTCTGTCGATCGAACCCTCTCTGTCGATGAACCCTCTCTGTCGAAATCGATCTCTCTACCTCCGATCGAAATCGATCGAACACTCTCTGTCGAAATCGATCGAACCCTCGAGTCGACTCCCTCTCTGCCTCTGTTCTCTCTGCTCTTTGCTTTCTGCTCTCTGATTAGGGTTTGTGGGAGGGAGGAACCGAACAATCGAAGAGGAGGAAAAGGGGTTATTTGCACCTGACCGTGTCTGGACCGTGTCTAGCCGAGTCTGGACCGTGTCCGGATCGTGTCCAAGCAGTGTCCAAATTAGTCAACAAATTTTGACCGTTGACCACATGTCCAATACGTGTCGGGCGTGAATCCGTGTCCGACACGTATTTGACGCGTGATTCGGAAGTTTTTCGGAGAGCGGTGCATCCTTGCTGGCATCAGTAACTGGTTCAGAAATAATGTCCAATTTATTGTTTTGATCTTATTTACTATTATTTTTCTCATTTATTCCTGAACTACTTGAATCAGGTTACTATATGGAGGTGCCTATAATACTCAACAACCTCTCCTTCTTGTGGAGGTAATTTTCTCAGCACCATACATAAAATATTAAGTATGTACTAGATTAAAATTTTCCTTTCTTATTGACATGTTAATTGTTCATCTCTCTTCGTGCTGAATTGAACCGCTCTGGAAAGTTGCAGTTTTTTTGAAATTGGCAAAATTTTCTTTGGACAAATGAGTTTCTTTTAAATATGTCAGTTCGAATAAGGAATGATGTATTCAATGACCATTTTTATCTTTTTATTCATTAGATTAGTTGAAAAGTTTTTAATGAGATTATTTGTAAGTATTTGCCTCTGCATTGATAGATAATAAAAATACATTGGTGGAACTAGAAAGAAAGAATTAACATTGGTGCGCCGAGTGCTACATAAACAACTGCTATGCTTTGAAACATGATGCATCCTCTTTGTAAAATAACTATAATTAGAAAATCAAGGGGTAGTTTAAAAAATCAATATATAAGTAGAAGAAGTAATAATTAGGAAATTAGGGGTAGTTTCAAAAATCAATAAATAATTAGAATAAATGATAAGTAGAAGAAGAAAAAACTCGAAATTTACGAAAAAAAATCTGAAATTTTTCGAAAAAAATGTAAATTTGAGTAGCTGATTTTTGTATTTTTTGGAAAAAAAACTCAAAATTTTTTGAAAAAAAAACCTCGAAAAATGTAAATTCTTATTTCGCCCTTTTTCTTTTAGTAATTTCAAAAAAACGAAAATTTCGTATAATTTCACGAAATCACAATCCTTGGTTTCTACAAACTCATCATGCACTGTAAGTTGATTTATATGACACTTTGTAGCTCAGGAGGTTCAACAATTTCATACAAGCTAAACTGTGACACGAATTTTTTTCAGGTCAAACTCTTTATTTCTCGAGATTTTGAATACTAAGCAGGGCCTTGTATTTCTTTGTGACAGTTACTTCTTTCTCTTTTAAGCAGCTGGTGAGATAATAGTCAGTTCTACCAATGGATTGCTGCGTTGTAGTTCATAAACTTCGTTCTGATTGAATTCTCTTGGAGCTGTAACTGGACTATTCATGGTTAGCGATGTTCAGAAATCATGGCTAATTCACTGTCTTATTTACTGTTTCTTGCATCCATACTTTGACTACATGCATTAGGTCCCAGAGGCTATACAGAGGGGCTCTACGTGTACCAAATACTCAACTACCTATGCATATGAAGGTAATTCTCACAATTTTCCCAAATACAATGTTCTAGATTGAATTTGCTTTTCATAGAGCATTCATCCTTAGCTTCAAATAGGTATAGGAAACTGCAGTTTCTTTGAAGAAGGCAAAATTTTCTTTGAACAAATGAATATATTTTAAATACTTAAAACTCGAACACGGGATGATCTAATTATGAACATTTCTATCATTTTCTTTGATAAATGAACCTTTAGTGAATGCCACTGTTAGTTAACTTATTGAATCTCGGGATAGTTCCAAACCTTGAGGATGCTAAAATTATTGTCGAGATTTGGGTGAGTTCCTTGGACGAGAACGGGTGGCATGGGCCAACAACAACCTATATCATTACCATGTAAGTTAGTAAGGGGCAACTCCTTGCATGCAGGTAACTCAAGAAAACACACCTTGAGATCCATATCATGAATTCAAATATGCTATTCATTGGCAGTATTCTTATTTTTTTGCCAAGGGAGCTTTTTCATTAGATAGGGATATTTAGCTAAGTATTTCCAATTTCCACATAAGAGATTCTTGACAATACTCCTACTGATATAAAATACACTGATAAACAATCGAAAATAGATTTGGGGAAGTTACCTAAGCAAGATAAAAAACAACATATTTGCACATAGTGCCATGGCAGCTGATCACTATGCTTCCCTCTAACTAAGCATCTTTGCTATCAAAGCAAAGTAATTGCTTCGTTAAGATTTGTGTTTTACATCTGACATTGTCGACCCAGCTTACAATGTAATTGCCTCAATTCATTTGATGACAAATATGATTAAAAGGAGTAAGACCTTCCCCATGGTGATAAATAATGTTATATAAACTTACATGAATGTAGACCATTTTGACTTTGATGGAAGGTATATATTTGACCACAAAAATTGCATTATTGCACAAACTGCTAGATATGCAGCTAGCAGATCAACTCAATGCCCTATCAAGTAAGCTCCAATTTAAATGAAAGTTAGACTTGCAACTGTCAGTAATTTAAAATTAGATCCAAGATGTTCATTTAATTATTAGATTGAAATCACTTGAAGTGGTAGTAAAAAAGTTAACTGAAACAACCATTCAAATATTCTATTGATATACAGGCTTCCCCTTGGCCATTTGAAATTGATGGAAGCGTATAACTGAAAAAAAAAATTAAAAAAAAATGGTATGTATGGCTTTCAACCATCTCTGCTAGTCCAAGCAAGTCTCCCTTGAATACCTCTTTTTGGTTGTAGAACATAATCCTAATTGTATTGTTTTTCCTTCTTGAGACACTATTGCAGCTGAAGAAGATTGGGGTGAGTAATTGGTGGCTGCCATGTACAAGGAACACTTACTCCATGTTTGTTGGGTTTGGAGTGATATTTTTCTTCTCTGAGAACAATTGTTGGAACAACTCTTTTTCACCTGATGCAGGGTGCAGCTGCAGTTGTGATGGTAAGGTCTCCATTATTTTCCCATGTCGAATGAAGATAATCATCCTTGGTGGATGCATTGAAGTAGTAACCCAGCAGCTGCAGCATCCATTCCCTCTACTTCTCACTCACACTCACTATAATGCAGGTGTAAGTGAATAAATTTAGGTATGTTTGTTTAGTGTTTCGTCAGATTACTATTGAAGTGCTCTGGAGGCAATCTATTTAAATAGGAAGATGCAAATGATCCTAGATATTGAATTAGATAACTGCAAGGAACGAATGACCATGGGGTGCTCCATTAAGGTACAACCAAAGCTCGTCTCTTGATTCTCTCAATAGTTTCCGTGGACACTGAAATAGACTGCGGAGAAGTAAAGATAAAATAATGAGGGAATTTTTAATTGTTTCTCTACAAGTGGTTTATGATTATAGTTATAGTGTTGCTTGGGGATCAGGGAGGGAGAGTACACAACTAAGTATTGGAGAATCTTTTATTTAGTCAAGGGTCGTTTTGTGACTAAAATAATAGAGAGTGGATTTCCAAACGACGGGGTTGGGCTGCTGCTTTTGGAAATGGGGAAAATGAGAATAAGTTGAAAATGTACTTAGGAAATAAGGAGAAGGATGGTTGTTTCTATAAATTCATTGTACAATGGCGAGAATACTTCCCTTAGAAAGACCAACCTGGTTTTGGTTCACTCGTTCTTGGCGCTGGGGTTTTTTGGTTAATCACAACGTGAAGATTAACACCTTCTAAAGATTTTCCTTTAGCATTATGCAGGAGTGGGGCCTATGTACTTGCTAAGAAATTTCGATGGTATAGGATAGATTATCCGTATAATTTGAAGTGGTTTTATGTCATTTTAAGTGAGCAAACTTTTGGTTCAGAGACACTTTCAACTCTTAAGAAATGTATAAACTGGAATCATAATGGAAACAGCAAATGGCTCGATTGTTAGTTCCAAAAAGTTAATTATAGCTTTACATCACATACTGCAGGTCATGTATATGCAGTGCTCAATACAGAAAATGTTTGAAATGGGAATTGAGTAGTCCTATTCCAATTGTTTTCTGAGCTTCTGAGACGAACACTGCTAAAGGCATTTTTATTGTGCAAAGATCCACTGAAAACTTTGTTTAACCTTAAAGAAATAAAAATAAAATAAAACAAGTGGGTGCTTTTACTTGAACTAATTTCTAATACCAACTAATTGCAGCAACATAAGTTGAGGATCTGTAGCCCACGGAGTTCACAATTTCAATTCAATTCATTTGGAAATAATTAAAAAGAAGATCTCATTAACTGAGACTGTAACTGGAGTTTTTACTAGTTAGCTCTTAGTTAGTTATGCTCATAATGTGCAATTTACTATTTTCTTCTTAGTTACTGGTTTCTCTTATTTACTAGTTGAAATACTAGCATCTATTAGAATATGTAGGCTTGCACTCAACATAGCCAAGCCCAAGTCTAAGATTGATTCACATCTACAAGAATGAGAGTACAAGAATAAAAAAGTCATAATATCTACAGAATTGGAAAGTCACAAATAGGAAAGGAAGGATAGTCAAAATAGGAAAGTCAAAATTATAATATTTTGTATAGGACACATGGTTAGGTAGAAGTTAGCTTATATAAGTTTGTATTCAGGTAGGGAATAAAAAAATAACAACAACACAATTATTTTCTTTACATGGTATCAGACCAACTTTCTTTGGTGACCTAAAACTCCGAGGACTCAAGTTTTTCCCCGCCTCTGACGACTACATACTTTGACCGTAGACGCAAGAGGCGGGGAAGGGAAATCGCACTATGTAATAGAGTTCATGCACCATTGCAAGTCATCGCCTTGCTTCCTTTCTCCCTAACAGATTTGACATCGCAGCTTCTGCTGACTCACACAACAAACAAATTTTTCGAACACGATTTAGACAACAAAATCTTCAAACAACAGAAAATTCACGCAGCCAAATCCTCCACCTTGATGCTGAGCAACAAGCGCAAGAAGAGATCACAAGCTTCCAAAAAAAAAAAAATCACGCACAAGAGATTGCAACCAATACAACCAACAAAATCTTCCGCAACAACTAACAATCTCGTTAGACCTCTATATTGTCACATGTTCGATCGCACATCAGATCGTACATTAGGGAAGAAAAGAATAAGAAACAACAAGGAAGAAGAAGAAGAAGAAACGGAGGGAAGAAAAAGAAATTTGAATATCTTTCTCTTCGCTACTCACACCGACAATCTTTGGGCAATACCAGCACCAATGTTGAGCAATCTAGCACTAATGCTGAGCAATACCAAAAATTTGTGTTGACTCGAATTGAGCAATACCTTCGAGTCAACACCAAAATCTGTGTTGACTCAAATTGAGCAATATCAAAATTTGTGTTGACTCGAATTGAGCAATTTTCATCATACCAAAATTATCCGAATTGGATAGTCATGCTGAGCACTCGACTCGAACCATTAGTCGTTCACTTGACATTCATGATTTTTTCATACAAGAATCATCTAGAATTTTATTTAGAATTTCATCCAGAAATTTTATCCAGCATTCGACTTCAGAGTTTCCTCCAAATTGGTCTTCACCAAATCGGACTTCAAAGTTTCCTCCAAGCTGCATATTTCATCTACGTCTACATGTCCATCTTGCGGGGGAGTGTTAGAATATGTAGGCTTGCACTCAAAATAGCCAAACCAAAGTCCAAGATTGATTGATTCACATCTACAAGAACAGGAAAGTCATAATATCTATAGAATTGGAAAGTCACAAATAGAAAAGTCAGGATAGTCAAAATAGGACACAATTAGAATATTTTGTATAAGAATTTTAAGTTGCTCGTTTCCACAAGGTTAGGTAGGAGTTAACTTATATAAGCTTGTAATTCAGGTAAGGAATAAAAAAACAACAATTGCAACAATCCATATAAAAAAGAAGAAACAAATATTTTCAACAATCTTTTAATTTGCATAAAGCGAGTAGTGAAGAAGCCAAAGTGAGAGAAGAAGAAGTGGTTAAACTTGACCTTCAATTGTAAAAGTTGGGAATGTAAAAAAATGTTTAATTACTTAGAATTGGTTTGGTGGGTTGCATGATATTTACTTCATTCCCCTATATTTGGTTAATTATTTATAAATGGAATCGGGTTTGTGTTGGATCATAAAAGGTTGACAAGTTAAAATGTCTAATATGAACCATACTCGTTTAATTGATCGTGTCAATAATCTCAACCCTTATTCAAAATGTCAAGTAATGGGTTGACCGACCCGTTTGACCTATTTATTGATTGGGAAGTTGAAATGTTTTGACTTTTTAGTTTTTTTTAATACTTATTTAATAAACTTATTTGAGTAATTTAACAAAACTATCAAAATAAAAGAGCAAATGTCACTAGTAGTAGGTTGTGTTGATGTTCCAACAAGCCCAATGAAGGTTGACGAGTATTGGCTAGGGGTGGGCATCCCATCCCGCAATCTCGAACCCATCCTGATCTCGTTCCGTTCCGTCTCGATTTTTTGGGGTTCTTTTGAGATTGATCAAACTCATCCCGATTCCGTCCCGTCCCGAATTTATTTATTTAATATTTATTATTATTATTTTTAATCAAAATACTCGTCTAAATTAAAGTGTAGGATGTGTTGAAATTAAATCAATGTAAGATGAAATTCTATATGAAATCAAAATGAATTGAATCATTAATTCTAAATGAAATTTAATATTTATTTTCCTTCCAAAAAAAAGTTTAATATTTATTTATTTAATATCTATTATTATTTATGATGTAAGTTATATGTATATAAATTTGACATTATTGGTGTGTGAGTAATGTGAGATAAATTTTTTTTGTTATTTTTTATTGGAGGACTATTTAGTACGTGTTCATCCCGTCCCGTCCCAATCTCATTTGAGATGGGACGAGGTCGGGATGAGGTCTATCCCGTCCCGATCCAGAATGAACAGGATGGGATAGGGATGGGTCCATCTTGTCCCATCCCGTCCCGTGTCCACCCCTAGTATTAGCTAGAATTTTTGAAGGTGGATTATAAAATGGGTTTGCGTATTATATTGAAGTAAACATTAAATACTATTAATCTTGAAACCAATGATGTTCGAGGTTAAAAATTTCACAGTGGAGCTAACATGAAAGGAAAACACAAAGGTGTGCAATAAAAATTATTTAAAAAGAAATCCAAGAGAATTTTACAATCCATGTGGTTGTCGGAGCCTTAATGTTGCTATTTGTGATATGATCAACTATTGTACTAAAGCTCTATCATTTTTGGAGTGGCAATGCTTGTACACCTTGTTTGCGTTTCTAGACAAGCGTTGGAATTTTTTTAAAGATAATGTGTTGGGGTACATGCTTAGGCAGTCGGTAGTGACACATTGGCAAACTCATATGGAAAATGTTAAGGAAATAGCTAAACAAACATGTGGGATTAGAGAGGCTATGCTGGTCTTGATAGAAAAAATGACGTGAAAATAACAAGTAAGGTTGAATCTCTAATAGAGCTTGAATTGAGAGTTTTTAGTCCTTTCCAAGCATAATTATTTGGCACAAGATATTGAATGCAATCAACATTGTTAGCAAAAAACCCGTAAAACAAAAACATTCATATTGATGTTGCCATAGTTGATATGAAATGTCTTCCTTTTTTGAATAATTTGGAAAAACGAGATTTGAAGAGTCCATGGTTGAAGCAAAAGTTGAAATCATTGTTTAGTGAAGTTAAATTCATTGGTGCAGCACAAAAAATATACCCAAGTGGGTGGGCTCAAAGGATTAGTTATGTAAAAATTGCAAAAATAAAATAAAATAAACAAATTGCGAGTTCTTGTACTCAGATGCATTACCATAAATTCGTTGCTTATATTGTTTCATTTTTGCTTATTGGTAAGGACCCAATGATTATATAGCTCTTTTTTTTTTTTTTCGAAATTTCTCCTGTTGTGTACAAAAACAACTTTTTATGTATCATTTCAAAATAGGTTAATAAACTTGGTGGTAGGGGTCGATATTTATATGGAGAAGTCTCGTGATTCTATTTTGTTAACCCCATTTTAGAATTCGGGATCAGAGAATTCACCGTATTTTTATTTTTGGTGCTCTAACATAAATTAAAACTTGTGAAACATCGACGAATAGTCAGATTGAATATGAAAAGTTGCGACAACATGTGCACGAGGTAGCATTTTTTTTTTCTTTGTCCTTAAAAATTAAATACTTACAAAATGACAAACTCCTAAACTAACGTAGGCTACCAAAGATTGAAAAACCACATTATTAGATATCATAGTGATGGAACGAAGACATGCACGAAACAAGAGATTGGAAAATTTGCGATTGCTAGATGAGAAAAAATGAATAGTTCCATGCATTGTCTTGATTTGCAGCAACTTTGAAATTTTATAATAAAAAATATCTTGCTAAGCCTACACCAGGAGACAGAGTTGGAAAAAGTCTCAATCAAGATATAAAAGTCATTGTGAGTGTCATGGAAGCATTTGAAAAAAAAAATAGAAGATGATTAAGAAGCAAAATTACTAAAGAAACAATATGTAATCTTTCATGCGCGTAAATGCTTGTACGCTATGACAATGACATAAAAAGTCGTAGCAGCTATAGATGCAACTGATTGGTGGTCAACTTATGGTTCTGAAACTTCAGAGTTAGCAAATATGGCTAACCACATTGTACGATAACCACATTATTATTAGTTGGGAGCCTCCTAAAGTGTGGTTTGCACTTAATCTTGATGGTTTTAGTTTAGGAATTTTGGGTGATTGGGGTATTTTCGGTATTCTTCATTTTACATTTAGAAAATGGTTGTTCTAATTTTGTTATTCAAACTAATTCACAGCTTGTTATGCAAGCAATGATAAGCGTTCGAAAAACTAAGGTGGATGCATCTCAGAGCTCTAGAAAGTTATTAAAGCTTTTCCTGGTAGTCGAAATGAAATTTTTTTTTTCAGGGAGCCGAACCAAATAGTTGATTGTCTTGCCAAAAAAGGCTCTCAAGCAAGAACTTGAATGTTTTTCTTTACCTACTAAGGATATGTATTTTTAGAAATGATGCTATTATGAAGATGCATCCCATATTTAATTATTAATGCTATCATTGTGAATTGCTTGCGTTAGTCTTCGGAATGGGCATGCTAATAATAATGTCATTGAAGCATTAGCTCCGCTCGTTGGTTTAAAACTTGTTTTACATTTACAAAATGGTTGTTACTAATTCACAACTTGTTATGCAAACAATGATAAACGTGTGAAAAACTAATGTGCAAGCATCTCAGAGCCTCAGAAAGTCATTAAAGTTTTTCTTGGTAGTCGAAATGAAATTTTTTTAGGGAGCCAAACCAAGAAGTCTTGCCAAAAAAGAGCTCTCAAGCAAGAACTTGGATGTTTTTCTTTACCTACTAATGATGTATTTTTAAGAATGATTATATTATGAAGATAATCCTTCAAAATAAAAAAAAACAGTTATTGATAATTTTGAGTGAGAAATTTCCTTTTAACTAAAATTATTGGGAGACAAAAATGCAAAAAGCCGGAGTTGAGTATACACAAATCATCTCAATTTGGTGTAAATGGAGCAGCTCTTATTGCAAGTAGGAATCCGAACTTGGTCTAGTCTCTTACATTTGGTTTTCGCTTACGTTTTGTGCGCATCATTTTTCAATTTTAACCTTGTCCATGTAAAGGGACCCTCGCCCACTCGGTGGGTCAAAAGGCGGACTTTATTTCTTGTGCCCAAGTTGCCAAACACCCACCCCTAACGTACTCTGCATGGACACTGACAGACTGTTGAGAAGAAAAAAGCAACCTCAAACTTGGAAATCACTACATTTCGCACAGAATTTCCCAAAAGCGAAAACACAACGCAAAGTCCCTCCTCTCCTCTCAGGTTTCACTCCTCTTTCGTCTCTTCGACTTCAGTGTTCATTTTCTTGAATCTCAAGCGTTCTCCCAGGTGTGAAATAGCGATCACAGTGCGGGATGATCCCTCTTTTTCTCAATGAGGTACGTTTGTTCTTGATTTAAATTTTCAACGAGACCAACCGTTTGATTAAATTCAAGAAACGAAGACGAATTTGGTTTCAATCCAAGTTCTTGATGTAAATTTTAGATGTTTTAAGGCCAACATTCTTGGTAGTTTTGATTTGTGCCCGTATGCGTCATTGAATCTCAAGCTCGGATCAATGTGGGAGACAATCTCTCGTCTTTCTAATGTACGTTTCAATTCAAGACTTTCTTGATTGAGATTTTCAATGGGTTTGGTTAAATTCAAGTAAAGAAGAGGAAATTGGTGTCAATGGAAGTTCTTGATGCGAATTTAGAAATTCTAAGGGCAAATGAGCATGGTTTAGCATGTGTTAGGTTCACTTTTGCTATTCTTGAGGTTGAGGGGTAATTGTATGCCAATTAGTTTCTTCGGAGTTTTGACTTGTTGTTTGTTCTTAATATCGTTTCTTGGTTTCTGGGTTTTCACTTTGAATTTTGTGGTAAGAATCATTTGTTTCACATCTCAAGTGAATTCATGGGGCGATATTGGCTACTTATTTATTTCACATCTCAAGTGAATTCATGGGGTGATATTGGCTACTTCTACCAATCAATCAACTCCCTGTAAGTTTAAGGACACAGTTTCAAGTATGGTCATTGATGAATTCTTTTGGTGATAATTTTTCAAAATCCTTGTCATAGTTGAGTTTATAACTTAGTGATTTTCCATAACAATGCAGTATTTACTGCTCTCTCTTGTCTGCTTTTTTTCACCCCTATACTTGAAGTGCTTGCATCAGGGCACAGAGTTTACGCACGAAGAGGTACTTCATATAATCCTTTGCCAAGTTTTACGACATGCTTAACTACATAGAGCTAGAAGATTACCATTTCTATGGACAAATTGAATTTTTCCTTGAAATATTACTCTTGTAATGAATAATGACGCAGTCCATGAGAATCTATATCATTTTCTTCATAAGATCAAAGTTTTTGTGTTTTGCCATTTCTGACTTGTAAATGCCACTTTCAACTATTTATGTCGCTGAATAAAATTCATTGTACTCTCGTACTATCAAGGAAAATATATTTTGGTATTGGTGACATGATTTATATAACAATACCAATTTCCACCTTTGAGATTTTCATTTTGAAGCTTGGGTTTAGACCATTAAATCTCAAGATCATTCAAAATCTTGAGGGTCCAAAAGTATTTCCTGGAAATCTGGGTGTGTTACTAACATCCAGGAGCGGTTCATGGGATAAGCACCCAAGATTCAATGATATCTCCACATATCATTACCATGTACATTTTTATGTGGCAGCTCCTTGTAAGTTCATTAAAAAAATGAAAAAAAAAACCCCTTGAAATCCACATCATGACTTATGGAAATTTTTTTTTGTTGTTTTCTGTGGTGTTCTTCAACGTTGTCAATGTCTTGCTCAATTACATTTTTCATTTCCCCATGCATTTGTCAACAGAAAGAAAAACAACCATAAGAAAAGTATTTTTAAGGTAAGTATTTACCACTTCCAAGAAACATTTGGCATATGCCTGCTCTAACCAAAATCTATGGGGGATGATTCCATGCTACAGTTCAGTGGAGTTTAGAACACCCTTGTGGAGCTTAAAACAGAAAAATTGTTTTATCGCATATTGCTATATATATGTGTGTGTGTTTTAAAAATAAAAAAAACATTTCTAAATGTTCCATCTTGTATTATGATCCTGCATATATATTTTAGTGGTATGCCAATTGCAGTTTAGCACTTGAAACAAGACATGAATGGAAATTGGTGCACCTAGTGCTACGAAGTGCTCTAAAATGAATCACCTTATTGCCCTCTGAAATGTAAAGATGTGTCTTTCTAAGTTATCAAAAAAATGTTACCTTTTTGTTAAAATCATGTTTAGACATTGAACATCTTACTCTGTAACTACCTCAAAGCCCCAAATCACAAATTCTTTGTAGAAAAAAAAGATTGTAGATATTTTCTTTTAGTGAACAGTAACATAATACATTCTTAAATGAATTTAATTTCTTTTGACTTGTATGCATTTGTTATACATTTCTGAAGAAGGAAATATGGGCTCACTCAGTACTAAATAAGAAGCTAGTTATGTTTTGTTCCCCTTTTCTCAAGTTTAAATAAAAGTAGGAATGCATTGAAAATTAAATTCATATGTCATAGTTTATTTTTAGGTTTAATTTTTAGTCAGTTTATTAAGGATTCAGCCAGAGTTCTCATTTTGTGAGCTATTCAAGTTAAGATTAGAACGGACTTACCTTCGATTCCCGGTCCTTTCATTATCGTGAGTTGACAACTGGAGAGAATTACCTTCGATTACATTCGGATTACTGATGAATCTTCTTGATGTGTGCTCTGTTTAAATAGGAAGGCGGGAGTTATCCAAGAGACGGAATTTGATGGGGAACACCGTTAACATGCAGTTAAAGTTCATTCTCTTGTTTATCTTAGTATTCACAGCTTTTTGTGGATACTGAAGTAACGACACAGTGAACTGAAAATGAAATTATAGAGCTTTTTACTTTTTTACAAGAATGACATATGATTATAGTATTACCAGTTAAAATGCTACTTAGGAAAAATGTATAGAAAATAAGATGCAAAAGTGCTGCAGGATATATCATATGTACATACATATATATTATTTTTATAGAAGCCGGTCTATGATTAAAATAATAGGAGTTGAACTGTGACTTAGGAGAAACAGTGGGAAAGAGGAAGAAGTTGGAGTTCCACATAGGAAGAAGAGAAGTAAGAGTTGTTTACTGTGAATTTCATTGTGCCAAGTAGAGTAGACATTTCATTGTGCCAAGTAGAGTAGACATTTCTTTACTGGAAAGAGGAAGAAGTTGGAGCTCAACATCTTTTAAGATGTTAATACTTAATAGTAGCTTTCTGAAATTCACCCTATGTGTTTAGCATGCCTCAACATCTTGTAAGACGTTAATTGTAGTTATTATGGAATTGACCCTTTTGCTTGC
This sequence comes from Berberis vulgaris, assembly GCA_963556465.1. NCBI lineage: Eukaryota > Viridiplantae > Streptophyta > Magnoliopsida > Ranunculales > Berberidaceae > Berberis > Berberis vulgaris. Next base: position 65,868,004 of record OY747132.1, read on the forward strand.
TATGCTATTCGGCAGATGTATAATAGACCATTTGTATCAAGGCCCTTTTGTCAATGGATACTGAGGATCGTGAGACTTATTCACATGATTTGTTGCCAATGCTGATGTAATGTTTTTCCAATGCTATGTCACAATTTAAGCAAGTTCAAGGTGTGGCTGTAATTGATAAAAACTCAAGTACTCGCAATGCCTTAAGCCATATTTATGTTTATGACAGGCCTATTCTCGAGCATTTCATTTCCAAAGTGGAATTTTTGACCCTTCAAACATGGTGGACCAAACTTCGAAGCTGAAGCCCGCAAGTTAGAAGGTTCCAGGCTTTTGCATTCAGTCAGGCTGGACCGGTCAAGAAGAATCACTCGTATGACCAAGCAGGGCAGTGCAGTGCAGTTCTTCCTGAGTAAATGATTTTTTTTAATAAGTTGAGGCATAAGATATTTTTACTTTTTAGCTCAGTGATTCATTCAAGGTTAAACGATGCAACCCTGACCGTAAGTGCAAAACTCTTTTGATATATTGAGATTTCGAGGTGCACTAAGCAAGGCCTTGCTGTTTTTGCCAACTACGTATTTTTTACTTGAGCACCAGATACACTGTAGCTGAAAGCTCTTAGTTTTTAAAGTCTAGGCATTTATGTAACTTAACTACATTTGTACTGAGTTCCTTGGAGACGATTGTAATAAATCTATTTAACTGAGTTTATGATCAGGTTTTGAGTTGGTTATTTTCTTAGTTAGTGCCGTTAATTAATAGTGTAATACTCACTGTTTTCTCTTGTAAACTGTTTCTGATCTCTATACTTGAACTAATTAATCAGGTCACAGCTTAAGTGGAGTTGCTCTTCCTGTATCAAATGCTCAACAATCTGTTCATGTGGAGGTAATTTTCACAGTTTTCTTAAACAATGTTAAGGAAGTTTTATTGTTTATATGTCATTGGTCCAAAATTGGCTATGTGGAAGGAAAAGTCAATATGCCAATATATTATGTCATTGTTCCAAATGTCTTCCTCACTTGCTAAAAGGATAGATAAGATGAATCAAAATTTTCTATGGTGTGGGGCCGAGGAGAAGAGAGGATTTCATGCTCTTAACTATGAATTTTTTCTTTTCCTCGATCTGTTCATCCTTAGCTCTCAATGTGCTTAGTTAGATAGTGCTAAAAAGTTGCAGTTTCTTTGAAAGAGGCAAAAAGTTCTAGAAACAAACAAACAAATCTTCTAAATAATTCAATCCGATCAAAGCTTTTGTGGAAGGAATGATACCTATCTCTATTATAATGATTTTCTCAGTTAGATAAAAAAAATTGTAGGGTGACTTTGTAATGTTACTCTGTATCAACTAATAGGGTTACTAATGTAACATGAGTAAATCCCAATCAATTTCTTCAAAATATTTCAGTTCGAATAAGGAATGAGATGAGTGTGTTAACTTCCTGTTGAGAGACTTTAGTTTATATCTTTTCAGTAAACAAAGGGTAAATACTTTTTCAACTTGAAGCCTGAGTCTGTTCCCTTGATTCTCAGAATATTTCCACCCTCGAGGTACCAAGGGTTGAGCGAAATCCTTGGACCACCGTTGGTGTCATGGTCCGACCACCCAAGATATCATGGAGACCTATGTCATTACTATGTACATTTCTAAGTGGTTGCTTCGTGCTTACAGCCATGCAGGTCAATATGCTCCCTGTTGTGTTTTATACCATCTTTCTGTGTCTTCAAGCTTTCGTTCCGTACCATTATTCTTCATTTTAGGTAAATCATTGTTGACAATACTCCAATAGGAATTTACAAAGCAGATTGATAGATAAGAAAAACTAGATTTCTGGAAGTTTTCAAAGCAAAAACAGAATCTAAATTTGCTGAAACTTGTGTTATATTAGTAACTGATCCCTTTGGTTCCTTTAACAAAAAAAACCGATTCTGTTGAAATGTAAGTAACAATGTCTTAACAAGTTATCAGAACAAAGTTATTTTTTCGTTAAAGTATGTGTAAGGCATCTGTCATTGTAATCACCTCAATGCACCAGATGACAAATTTCTTGTGGGTGAGAGGAAAAATGAAGAAAGCATTAGTGCACTATCTGATAGATATAGCTGACAAACTCATTTTTCTAACAAATTAACTACACTTCAAATAAAAATTACAAACAATGTGTTTTTATCTAATTAGCTATGTAAACAACTTGGTCAGGATCAAACTTAGTAAGAGTTGCAACCCAACTTAGATCATTTGTTTGAACTTACCATTGAGTGTTAGTCCTTCCTTCTTGACATCATGCATAATGCATATGAAACATTCTGTGAACACTAAACAAATTAGACTGAAACAGCTATGCAAAAATTCTAGTGATATACATGGTAAAGTAACATGTACAGTCTTCCCTCAAGACCATTATTGTTGATGAACAAAGCTCTTTTGAGTTAGTGGTTTTGGAGATATGGTGTTGAAAAGGAGAGTTTGTGGAGAGAGGTGATTCGATTGAAATATGATCTTACGAGTATCAATTGGGTTCCAAGACATCGAAAAAATGCATATGGCACAAGCCCTTGAAATACAATTTCTAACGACAACAAAATTTTTACAAGAAGTGTAGGTGGCTGTTGGGAGAAGAAACAAGGTAAAATTTTGGTATGATTTTTGGGGGTGAGTCCTTCAAAGAAAAATTCTCAAGACTATTTTCTTTATGTCATAAGAAACATGGACCAGTAGAGGAATTCAGTAGTTATGTTGATTATGCTTTGAGCTGGAATCTTCATCTTCGTAGGGGTTCTCTCTACGAGCGAGTTGGATGAGTTTGTGGATTTGTCTAGGATGTTGGAAAATGTGGTGTTGGGGAATCAAAGAGGATAAATTGGTTTGGAAAAAAGATAGGGACAAGGATTTTACCTAATCATGCTCGGGTTGATTTTCCTTCGAAGGTAATTTGGAGATAAGGAGTTCCGCCAAGATTGGGTGGAGTAACTGATGGATGCCATGGACAAGGAAGACTTAGTCCATGTTCTTTTCTGTCGGGAATGATATTTTCTTTCCTTGAGACCAATTGTTGGAATAACCTTTTTTTCAATTGATGCAGGGCACCGCTGCAGTTGCGATGGTACAATCTTTGTTATTTCCCCATGTCGAACGATGGTAAGCTTCCTTCATGGACACTATGAAGTAGATTCCCTTTAGGTTGTCTTTATTCAAGCAATGAAACAAAAGATGGCACAATTTTCTATTTAAAGAAAGTGAAATATGTAGCTTCATATCAAAGACCAGGTTAAAGTTATTTATGATTAGGCAGCTACATGGTTGACTATTTATTGTACTTGCAGTTTTTTGCAACTAATTCCCTTCTTCATTGATTGGAGAGGTCGGTGGGGAGGATATTGAAATGCGCAGTATGGTACATGTAGGGAAATGATTAATGAATTATCCTTGAGCAACCGTTGAGTTGGTATTACACACTCTCTCCCATTCCCAAATTTTCTCCAATTTTGAAGTCTTGGAACACAGTCTCTCCCATTCCCAATTTTCTCCAATATTTGAAGTCTTGGAACCCACCAATATGTTTAACCAATTGTAACACTTCAATCTAATACCATCTATATTGTCTCTGCTTAATCACCAAGGTGGTGTGAGAGATTTTTAATGAATATACTTGTCTTGGCAGGAATTGAACCCTATCCTTGGCATACATCAACCACAAACACTACCAGTTGAGCCGAAAAGGTGTCGGTGTTAGATAAGTACAAATTTCAAATTCTTCAATTGGAGCTTTAACTGTGTACATCATAGTGATGTTTCAGTACCGATGTACCATTTTTCTGTTTCTAACATCTTTAATTTGAACTCTTTGCATCAGGGAGGGCCCAAAGGTTGTGCAGAGGTACTCTGTTTATATGAAAAGCTCAGGAACCTATGCATGAGAAGGTAATCCAAACTATATTTGTAAAATAAACAAGTTTTGAGAAAAATTTTCATTTTATTAAAGATGTTCATTCTTAGCTCTCAATATACTTAGTTACATTCTGCTTGAAGACTAAGTTTCTTAAAAAGAGTAAAGGTTGAATAATGAGTTTTTTTTAATGAATTATTTGATTCAAATGATGGATGATGGCTTCAATGACAATCTTCATTTCCTCTTCAGTAGATCTATCCTTTTGTGTTTTGAGACTTTGTAAATGCCACTTTTTGTCAACTATTTGGGTTACTAAAGTTGTTTGAATATCAAGTTACTTGTGCGCAATCGAGAAAGGCACGTGTACTCTACCTAGGTAAAAAAAATATATATATATTCTACCTAGGTATCAATTATAGCCTTTTGTCGATAACACTGTATCAGTTCTACCCTTGAGATTTCCAGCTAGAACTTGGGTCAGCACCAAATCTCATGATCATTCCAAACCTCGATGTAGCAAAATATGGCCTCGAGATTTGGGTGAGTTTTGTTAGAGCAGCACTGTGGCATACCTCGAAATCCATATCATGAATTAAAGTATGCCTTCTTCTGTCTTTTGTAGCAATTTTCTTTGTTTTCAACGTTTTGCTACTTGGCATTATTCATTTCATACATGTAAGCTTTCAGTCAAATGGAACTGTTCTTTAGAGGAAAAGGCATTTTAGGTAAGTATTTGCATCCTCCACATAATATTTGTTTCTTAGATCAGGTTGTATCATAAAAATGTGAGTACTCCTATAGAAGCGGACATTGATCCTCATTGTGCTACTTAAGTAACTGATTTTTATGTTTCCTTCTTAAATAAATTGATCATATGTTAGCAGAGATGCATTTTTGTAAGTTATCAAAGTAAAGTAATTGTCTCTGTAAAGTTTGTTTAAACATCTAACATTGTTATTACCTCCAAATGTACTAAATCACAAAAAGAAAAAAACTGCAAATTGTTTCTATGGTGACATATAATGTGATACATTCACAAATGTAGATTCTTTAACATTGCATGTAAATTTAGAGTAAGTATATGATTCAGAAACAAGAAAGCATTACTGGACTAAAATGCTACCTAAGGGTTCATCGACTTGATTCAAGTAAAATTAAAGACATGATCAATATGTTTTGATTTCGTTAATTTAATAAATTAGCTCCGAATAGCTAGCTTATTCAGATTAAATTTAACATACCTTTGATTTTTTGTCCTTTCTTTATAAAAATTGAAATGGACAATGGGTTGATGAATTTAGCCCTGGTGATACACTTGAATCAAAAGATTATCTCATTCCCGGTGTCTGCATAATGCATATGAGAAATAGTCTACATAGTAAACAATTAGACTTAAATTGCCATGCAAAACTTTCTATTCACCTCCACGATGAAATAAAAATGTAGTCTTCCCTCTAGACCACTTGAAATCTGGGGGAGTGTATGAATAACAGTTTGAAAAATAAACGATATGGAGCAGCAAATATATACATTTGCCTTCAACCATTCTTTGCTAGTCCAGTGAATATTGCTCTAAGGTAAATCTAAATTGTGTTGTTTTTTTTCTCCTTGAGACACTATTGCAGCTGAAGAAGATTGGGAGGAGTGCAGTCAGGCTGGACCGGTCAAGAAGAATCACTCGTATGACCAAGCAGGGCAGTGCAGTGCAGTTCTTCCGGAGTAAATGATTTTTTTTAATAGGATTAAGATTTCATTTCTTTGATCTACTTCTAGTGCAACTAATCGTTTCAACAAGTTGAGGCATAAGATATTTTTACTTTTTAGCTCAGTGAATTCAGTGATTCATTCAAGGTTAAACGATGCAACCCTGACCGTAAGTGCAAAACTCTTTTGATATATTGAGATTTCGAGGTGCACTAAGCAAGGCCTTGCTGTTTTCGCCAACTACGTATTTTTTACTTGAGCACCAGATACACTGTAGCTGAAAGCTCTTAGTATTTAAAGTCTAGGCATTTATGTAACTTAACTACATTTGTACTGAGTTCCTTGGAGACGATTGTAATAAATCTATTTAACTGAGTTTATGATCAGATTTTGAGTTGGTTATTTTTTTAGTTAGTGTCGTTAATTACTAGTGTAATACTCACTGTTTTCTCTTGTAAACTCTTTCTGATCTCTATACTTGAACTAATCAGGTCACAGCTTAAGTGGAGTTGCTCTTCCTGTATCAAATGCTCAACAATCTGTTCATGTGGAGGTAATTCTCACAGTTTTCTTAAACAATGTTAAGGAAGTTTTATCGTTTATATGTCATTGGTTCAAAATTGGCTATGTGGAAGGCAAAGTCAATATGCCAATATATTATGTCATTGTTCCAAATGTCTTCCTCACTTGCTAAAAGGATAGATAAGATGAATCAAGATTTTCTATGGTGTGGGGGCGAGGAGAAGAGAGGATTTCATGCACTTAACTATGAATTAGTTTGCCTACCAAAAGAGCTAGGAGGTTTTGGTATTCGTCCATTATTGTTGATGAATAAAGCTCTTTTGAGTTAGTGGTTTTGGAGATATGGTGTTGAAAAGGAGAGTTTGTGGAGAGAGGTGATTCGATTGAAATATGATCTTACGGGTATCAATTGGGTTCCAAGACATCAAAAAAATGCATATGGCACAAGCCCTTGAAATACAATTTCTAACTACAACAAAGTTTTTACAAGAAGTGTAGGTGGCTGTTGGGAGAAGAAACAAGGTAAAATTTTGGTATGATTTTTGGGGGTGAGTCCTTCAAAGAAAAATTCTCAAGACTATTTTCTTTATGTCATAAGAAACATGGACCAGTAGAGGAATTCAGTAGTTTTGTTGATTATGCTTTGAGCTGGAATCTTCATCTTCGTAGGGGTTCTCTCTACGAGCGAGTTGGATGAGTTTGTGGATTTGTCTAGGATGTTGGAAAATGTGGTGTTGGGGAATCAAAGAGGATAAATTGGTTTGGAAAAAAGATAGGGACAAAGGTTTTACCTATTCATGCTCGGGTTGATTTTCCTTCGAAGGTAATTTGGAGATAAGGAGTTCCGCCAAGATTGGGTGGAGTAACTGGTGGATGCCATGGACAAGGAAGACTTAGTCCATGTTCTTTTCTGTCGGGAATGATATCTTCTTTCCTTGAGACCAATTGTTGGAACAACCTTTTTTCAATTGATGCAGGGCACCGCTGCAGTTGCGATGGTACAATCTTTGTTATTTCCCCATGTCGAACGATGGTAAGCTTCCTTCATGGACACTATGAAGTAGTACCCTGCAATTGCAGCTTCCATTATCGCTACTTTCTATTCACACTCGCGGTAATGCAGGTATAAGTAAATGTGTCAATGTATACATGTAATTGTTAATATTTTGCATGTACTAATGTTACTATTGATGCTCGCTTTGTTCTGTGTTTAAATAGGAGAGCACAATTGATTTGATGGAATGATTAGTAAATTCTAAGCACACACACAAATACTATTTTACATCACTCTCTCTTCGCTCCCTCCAGTATTTCAAATTCTGGGTCCCACCAATATGTTTAACTAACAGAGTGCATTATTCATAAGGGGATCCTTGAATATAAACTCCCTTATTTAGTTAGTAATAATTACTTAATTGGAATGTTGACCGCTTCATTATGTTTGTTTTAGAATTTCTCATGATAATTTATGTGAGGAAGTGAAGAGCTCCCAAGGGGGTATTTAGTGGGTCTGCATTATCATCAGAGGGAATGGTTGATCACATTTTCATGACCTCGACCGACAAATCACCTAGATAGAAAAATACACCCTACCTATGAATATGCTGGTATTTGTGGCTTAAGCAGGGATTATAATTCTTCCTTGAGAACATAACCTTTTTTGAAAACAAGTGGCCTCTTTTACTTGAATTAATTTCTAATACCATCTAATTGCAGTAGTGTAAGTTGAGGCATACAGTATTTGTAGCTCAGGAAATTCAATGATTTCATTCAAGTTAGACTGTGCCATACTGAGCTAATTTGCTAAATTGTTCTGATATATGGAAAATTTGCTGTGTAGCAAAAAGGGGCTTGCAGTTCTTGCCAACTACTTATTTCTCACATCAGCAACTGGAGCATAATGGTTACTTGCTTGTTACTTCCACCAATCAACTGGCGCTCAGTAGGTCAAACTGTCAAAGTATCCAAAACTCAAAATGTGGTTTATGATTGAGTATACTCTCGTCAAGTTTTTTTTTTTTTTTTGGGTGATAATTTTAAGAAATCTACATATCTGAGGTTAAAGTTGGAGTTTGAGTTGGTTATATTCTTACAAAGATAACTGTTACTCTGTTAGGTTATGCTGGAATGGACCCTATGTACTAGTTATACTATTATTGTTTAATTGACCATTACTGTTGTGGGTAATTCCCCAACCAGTTGCTGAGGATTGTCTAATTCCTTGGCGTGCTTTTCATCAAGTCTTTCATGTATTACAGTATGAGGTTATGTTACAAGAATTTTGCATACCTTCCTGGTTAGTTGAGATGATTGTGCTTTCAGCTGTAGTTTGTAGATAACTTGAACAAGTTTGTGCAGACTCGTGCTTTTGAGATTGAATTGCATAAGGGTTTCATTTCCTAATTTGTTATATTAGTACTTGATGTTTGGTATATGAAACTCACTTTTGGCTCTTAACCATTGTATAATTGGTAATATGTAATACCTGTGTTTAAAAAAAAAAAAAAGGGTTTGGTCAGGGGTGTACTCAGTCAATGTGGTGGGGGCACATAGCCACCCACCCTTTAAGAGACAACACCCTCCCCCCCCTTTTCTTTCTTCTTTCTTTTTCTTTTCCTTCGCAGAGAGCAGCTCCCTGCCGCTGCTGCTCCTCCGCCTGCTTGCTTGCCGTCAGATCAAGCGATTCCTTCGCAAAAATCTCGCCCATTGTCCTTCATTTCTCCCCCCCTTCGTTTCCTCTTCGTTTCTCTTTTGGTTTTTCGCAAAAAAAAAAAAAAAATCAGTTTTCACATTTGGGTTTGGTGTTGGCTTGTTTGATCGGTTTCTGTAGCTTCGATCAGCCATTGGGAGGGGCCTTGGTGACGTCATTTGGAGCCCTTAGACCCCACATGCAAGGGTGGTTTCGGGGTTGGCCGGTTTTTTCAAAAAAATCAGGGTGCATGTTCCTTTTGAGGGTTTTTCGGCTTGAATCTGGACTTTGGGTGCGTGGGTGAGCCGCACATTCGTGACTCCGAGTATTCTTAGACCCGTTTTCGGCCTGTTGTGCGGGTTGTAGGCGATCAGACCAGAGTAGGGAGGGTTTCGGTGCCTTTTCGCCAAACTTTGGGTTTCGGCGGGGTGTTTGCCGAATTTTTATTGCCTGCAAGTTTTTCTTTCTGTCACGCGCCACTTGTAATTTATTTATTTTTTTTCAGTTTTCGGCTAGTTTGCTCACCTTCGAGTCCGCCTTGCAGTTTTAAAAATTTTCGTGGTCCCGCATTCGTGGTTTTGCGTGTTAGGAGCTTCGACCGGTAGGAATTGCGTTCTGAAAACCCATTCCGCCCAGGTGAGTGGAACTATAATATTTATTTTGAGAAATAATTATTTGAAATCCTGAATTTAAGTTTTACATCATACCGTCCAAATTCGAAATTCAGGGTTTTCAGATTTTTCAATGATTGTGTTGGTTATTTGTGAATGAATTATGTATTGAATTTCCTGAAAGCATGATATACTTGAATGAAATCGAATAGTGAAGGAATTTTGGTGTGATTAGGCTTTGGTGTAATGACATGGGACTTGTATGCTTCGTTTTCGAGTTTGCATAGTATGTCATGTTTTACCGTGGATTTCCGAGTCTTGAGCATGTATGATACTCGACTCGAATAAATTTATCGTGGTGAATTGGGTCATGTTGGGACCCTGACATAGTCGTGGTTTTATAAAAATTGCCGAATTGATTATGATTGCACGTCTGTTACCTTTGATTTTGTACAGACTCGTCATTTGTGCATGTAGATGTTAGTATAAGTGTCTTTACCCCGCTATAATGCCTGTTGTGCCGATTCTTAGGAGCTTGTTCGCATCGTGAGTTGGATGGTGCTCGAGATGACTCGCACCAGACATTGTGGATGCTATTGCATGTGGCAAGCTTGCTGAGGTGCGGTGAGCTCCCGCACGCACTTGCCACTATAGAGTGCAGTAGGACGAGTCCCGGAGGACGTGCTATGGAGATTACTCGCTTTCCCTCCCAGGGCGCTTGAGTTTGATTGTGTTAGGTTGGCCGTGTTAGGCCAGTCATTCGGGATGTTTGAGTTTGTATCTTGGCAGATGACACCCCATTAGGATACAAACAAGCCCGAAGTGGTACTGGTGCACGTTGTGGGATGTGTCTGGGTGAGACACATTCGTAGGGTATGCAGATACCTACGATATGAGACACTTATACAGAATTTTACAGGATCTTATGTTTCGACTTGATTGCTATACCTAGGAGACTATGAAGAACTATGAGATTGTCTTTATTTTCATCGCTTGATATTTACCATGTTTGCATCGCAGATAATGATCGGCATATCTCATAAACTTGTAGTTATTGTTGAATCTAATATGTTTGTGTTGTTGCTTGAACCTAGAAATATTATCCTTAGAGACACGGTGTGATTTAGACTTTAGAACTTGTTACTTATCCTTTATTGTCTGGCATGGATTTTCCTTGTATAATATTCTGTTATTTGTATTTAGTTCGCTCGCACCAGTTAGCTTTGTGCTTTGCTGACCCTGCAAGGGGTGTGCTTCTATTGGAGTGCAGGCAGTATTGGCGTTCCTGCTGATCGTGGCGCTTAGGCCCCGTTTTTCGTTGTAGGCGCGTTTTGTGCTGTTTGGTCGTGTCCACCCTGTACGGGTATGTTTTGCTTCATTTGTGTTATCAAGTGTACTATATTGTTATACTAGATGCTTGTATATTGGTTTTGTCGCTATGACTCTGGCGGGGCGAATCAAATATACTTATTTTGTTCAAATTTTTATCGTAGTTTTTATTTCCGTTTCATTATCGTATCAAGATTGTGTTATATTATGATGTTGTGGCCGGTTACGATCCGCCTGTATTACGGGTTAGTTCACGCATCGGCACGCTGCGATTCCCGTGGCGGGTCGGGGCGTGACATAATACCTATGGTAATTGTAGAGCTAACTGTTTTTTGTTTTGCCTAATTCTAGGAGGAAAGTCTCTTTCAAGAAGTTATGGGTTGGTAGGTTCTATAAACATTGAAACCACAAATGTGGAAATTAACTTTTAGATTCCCTTTAGGTTGTCTTTATTCAAGCAATGAAACAAAAGATGGCACAATTTTCTATTTAAAGAAAGTGAAATATGTAGCTTCATATCAAAGACCAGGTTAAAGTTATTTATGATTAGGCAGCTACACGGTTGACTATTTATTGTACTTGCAGTTTTTTGCAACTAATTCCCTTCTTCATTGATTGGAGTGGTCGGTGGGGAGGATATTGAAATGCGCAGTATGGTACATGTAGGGAAATGATTAATGAATTATCCTTGAGCAACCGTTGAGTTGGTATTACACACTCTCTCCCATTCCCAATTTTTCTCCAATATTTGAAGTCTTGGAACACACTCTCTCCCATTCCCAATTTTCTCCAATATTTGAAGTCTTGGAACCCACCAATATGTTTAACCAATTGTAACACTTCAATCTAATACCATCCATATTGTCTCTGCTTAATCACCAAGGTGGTGTGAGATATTTTTAATGAATATACTAGTCTTGGCAGGACTTGAACCCTATCCTTGGCATACATCAACCACAAACACTACCAGTTGAGCCGAAAAGGTGTCGGTGTTAGATAAGTACAAATTTCAAATTCTTCAATTGGAGCTTTAACTGTGTACATCATAGTGATGTTTCAGTACCGATGTACCATTTTTCTGTTTCTAACATCTATAATTTGAACTCTTTGCATCAGGGAGGGCCCAAAGGTTGTGCAGAGGTACTCTGTCTATATGAAAAGCTCAGGAACCTATGCATGAGAAGGTAATCCAAACTATATTTGTAAAATAAACAAGTTTTGAGAAAAATTTTCATTTTATTAAAGATGTTCATTCTTAGCTCTCAATATACTTAGTTACATTCTGCTAGAAGACTAAGTTTCTTAAAAAGAGCAAAGGTTGAATAATGAGTTTTTTTTAATGAATTATTTGATTCAAATGATGGATGATGGCTTCAATGACAATCTTCATTTCCTCTTCAGTAGATCTATCCTTTTGTGTTTTGAGACTTTGTAAATGCCACTTTTTGTCAACTATTTGGGTTACTAAAGTTGTGTGAATATCAAGTTACTTGTGCGCAATCGAGAAAGGCACGTGTACTCTAGCTAGGTAAAAAAAAAAAAAAAAATTCTACCTAGGTATCAATTATAGCCTTTTGTCGATAACACTGTATCAGTTCTACCCTTGAGATTTCCAGCTAGAACTTGGGCCAGCACCAAATCTCATGATCATTCCAAACCTCGATGTAGCAAAATATGGCCTGGAGATCTGGGTGAGTTTGTTAGAGCAGCACTGTGGCATACCTCAAAATCCATATCATGAATTAAAGTATGCCTTCTTGTGTCTTTTGTAGCAATTTTCTTTGTTTTCAACGTTTTGCTACTTGGCATTATTCATTTCATACATGTAAGCTTTCAGTCAAATGGAACTGTTCTTTAGAGGAAAAGGCATTTTAGGTAAGTATTTGCATCCTCCACATAATACTTGTTTCTTAGATCAGGTTGTATCATAAAAATTTGAGTACTCCTATAGAAGCGGACATTGATCCTCATTGTGCTACTTAAGTAACTGATTTTTATGTTTCCTTCTTAAATATGCATGCATTTTGTAAGTTATCAAAGTAAAGTAATTGTCTCTGTTAAGTTTGTTTAAACATCTAACATTGTTATTACCTCCAAATGTACTAAATCACAAAAAGAAAAAAACTGCAAATTGTTTCTATGGTGACATATAATGTAATACATTCGCAAATGTAGATTCTTTAACATTGCATGTAAATTTAGAGTAAGTATATGATTCAGAAACAAGAAAGCATTACTGGACTAAAATGCTACCTAAGGGTTCATCGACTTGATTCAAGTAAAATTAAAGACATGATCAATATGTTTTGATTTCGTTAATTTAATAAATTAGCTCCGAATAGCTAGCTTATTCAGATTAAATTTAACTTACCTTTGATTTTTTGTCCTTTCTTTATAAAAATTGAAGTGGACAATGGATTGATGAATTTAGCCCTGGTGATACACTTGAATCAAAAGATTATCTCATTCCCGGTGTATGCATAATGCATACGAGAAATAGTCTACATAGTAAACAAATTAGACTTAAATTGCCATGCAAAACTTTCTATTCACCTCCACGATGAAATAAAAATGTAGTCTTCCCTCTAGACCACTTGAAATCTGGGGGAGTGTATGAATAACAGTTTGAAAAATAAACGATATGGAGCAGCAAATATATACATTTGCCTTCAACCATTCTTTGCTAGTCCAGTGAATATTGCTCTTCTGTAGTGTAAGGTAAATCTAAATTGTGTTGTTTTTTTTCTCCTTGAGACACTATTGCAGCTGAAGAAGATTGGGAGGAGTAATTTGCTGCTGTAGTGGACAAGGAACACTTACTTCATGTTTGTTTAGTTGGGAGTAATATCTTCCTTCTCTGAGAACAATTGTTGGAAAGACCCCTTTTCAATTGCGATGGTATGGTCTTCATTCTTTCTCCCTTGTCAAATGAAGATAAGCACCCTTCATGGACAGATCGAAGTAGTACCTCCACAGCTGTGGTTTCCATTATAATGCAGGTATAAGCAAATGCGTTGTGTATGTTTTGTGTGTGCTCGGATTACTTTTGGATCCCTTTGATATGTGTTATTATAAATAGGAAGGCGCGAATGATCCTAGAGAGGGAAGTTGATATTCTCAAGGAGCGTGTCACTATTGGATACTCCGTTAACATGCAGTTATAGTTTATGCTCTAGAATATCTTAGTATGTACAGCCTCTAGTGGACATTGTGGTAAAGACAGTAGAGCACTGTAAATAAAATACTAGAGAACTTTTAACTGTTTTTCCAAGAGTGACTTAAGATTATAATATCGCCGGTTAAGATGCTACTTTGGAAAAAAGGGATAAAAACAAAACATGAGAAAGTACTGGAGGATCTTTTATTTTATTCAAGAGTGGTTTATGATTAAAATAATAAGAATTGTACTGTTACTTAGGAGAAGTAGGTGGAATGAGGAAGAAGTTGGAATTCTACATAGGAAGCGGAGAAGCGAATGTTGTTTACTTTGAATTTCATTTTGCCATGCGGAGTAGACTTTACTTTGTTGAATAAGAAGTGAGGACTACAAGGGTTGGCTGTAGATCAACATTTTTTAAGACATTAATCGTAGAATCGTTATGGACTTGACCCTATGAGTTTGCTAAGTTCTTTGGCAGATGTTCAATAGACCATTTGTATCACGGGCCTTTCCCTTGATGGATAATGATGACCTTGGAGTTTCTTCTTGTAAGACGTTAATTGTAGTTGTTATTTTAGACTTACCTTTTATTTTCATTCCTTCCTTCATGAGAGATATTTGGCCCTGGTGAAGAGGTAAGTTTGAATCAAGTGATTATCTTATTCCCTGTACACGCATAATGCATATGAAATTTCCATGCACACTATACAAATTAGACTGAATAGCCATGCAAAGATTCTATTGCTATGCATGATATCAAAAAAAAATGTAGTCTTCCCTGTAGACCATTTTGATTCTAGGGAAGTGTATAAATTCACAGAGGGAAAGAAGCGTTTTGATGAGCATACATGTACAATTGCTTTCAACCATTCTTTTTCTAGTCCAAGGAAGTCTCCCTTGAATATCGGTCTTCCGTAGTATAAGACAATCTTAAATGTGTTGGTTCTCCTCCCTAGGAGTACTTGGTGACTGCCATGGACAAAGAACGCTTACTCCATGTTTGTTTAGTTGGGAAAGATATCTTCCTTCTTTGAGAGCAGTTGTTGGAACAACCTTCTTTCAATTGATGCACACTGATGGTACGTTCTTCATTCTTTCCCCATGTCGAATGAAGATAAGCATCCTTCCTGTACACATTGAAGTAGTACACTAGTAGCTGCAGGCCTGCAGCTCCCATTCTCTCTACTTTTCACTCACACTCACTGTAATGCAGGTATGTGTAAATGTGTTTAGAGTACGTAACTTTGTTGGTATGTATGTTTTGTGTGTGCTTAGATTATTGATGAATCTTCTTAATGTGTTCTCTGTTTAAATAGGAAAGTGCGAGTGATCCAAGAGATGAAATTTGAAAGCTTCAAAGAGCTTATCAATATGGGTACTCCATTAGCATGCAGTTAAAGTCCATTCTCTTGTTTATCTTAGTATTCACACCCTTTGTGGACACTCTAGTTATGACACAGTGAACTGAAAATAAAATTATAGAACTTTTAACTGTTTTTACAAGAGTGACATATGATTATAGTATTACCAGTTAAAATGCTACTTAGAAAAAGGGGTAAAAACAAAAGATGCAAAAGTACTGGAGGATATTTTATTTATCTTTTTAATTCTTTTTTATTCAAGACCAGTTTATGATTAAAATAATAGAAGTTGAACTATTACTTAGGAGAATAATGGAAAAGAGGAATAAGTTAGAATTCCATTTAGGAAGAAGAGAAGTGAGAGTTGTTTACTATGAATTTCATTCTGCCATGTAGAGTAGACATTTTTTACTTTGTAACATCTTTTAAGACGTGAGGATCACTAGGTTTCCTGTAGATCAACATCTTTAATACTTAATAGTAGCTATTCTGGAATTCACCCCATGTGTTTGTTATGCCTCAACACCTTGTGAGACGTTAATTGTTGTTATTATGGATTTGACTCTATTTGTGTGCTATGCTATGTACAATAGACCATTTGTATCACGGCCCTTTTGTCAATGATACGTGGAGATTTCGAGGTGCACTACGCGAGGCCTTGATGTTTTTGCCAACTACTTATTTCTTACTTGAGCACCAGATATACTGTAGCTGAAAGCTCTTAGAATTTAAAGTCTGGGATTTATGTAACTTCACTACATTTGTACTCTCCGTAGAGATGATTGTAAGAAATCTATTTAAGCGAGTTAATGATCATACTTTGAGTTGGTTATTTTCTTAGTTAGTGACGTTAATTAATAGTAATACTTACTGTTTTAGTGTTTTCTCTCGTAAACTCTTTCTGATCTTTATACTTGAACTAATCAGGTCACACAGCTTAAATGGAGTTGCTCTTCCTGTATCAAATGCTCAGGAACCTGTTAATGTGGAGGTAATTCTCACAGTTTTCTGAAACAATGTTAAGGAATTTTTATTGTTTACAACATGTAAATTATGTAAGATTCAAAGACTACAGTTCTTCAAATTTTTTTAGAATTTTTTTGAATGAGGAGTGATGTACTTTGTCATTGTCTTGATTGAACCTTTTATGGTTGTGATATTTTTAAATGCTGATTTTTGTCATCTAGACGCCACTAGCTGAAACGGGTAAGGTGTATCAACTGTCCTTTATTTTCAGCTTGAAGCTTGGGACATGCCATTGTTTCTCTGGACCGTTCTGAATCTTGGCATATCACGAAAGTTTACATTTGTAAATGGTAGCTCCTTGCACGAGGGTAACCCAGAAAACCCATCATGAATAACTGTGCGTTTTTTGTTTTTTTTTTTCCTATAACATTTTTCTGTGGCTCCAAGGTTTTACCTCCTAGTATTATTCTTTATTTGCCACAGGCATTGTTTTCAATTAAACTGAGCAGTCAATTACAAAATATTCGTTTTTAGGTAAAATGGAACTACATGTTCCTCAGGGTGAAAT
Organism: Berberis vulgaris; assembly: GCA_963556465.1. Taxonomy (NCBI): domain Eukaryota; kingdom Viridiplantae; phylum Streptophyta; class Magnoliopsida; order Ranunculales; family Berberidaceae; genus Berberis; species Berberis vulgaris. Next base: position 65,884,795 of record OY747132.1, read on the forward strand.
GATAGAAAAAAAGTTATTATTATTTAAATGATAGAAAATACAGTTAACTTGTTAAAACAAGACATAATGGACATTGGTGCATCTAGTCTATGCAACCAACTTGTCACCATGCTTTTCTGTTAAAATTGTGTCAGACATCAAACACTGTTACCCAGTATACGTTGTAATCACCTAAAGGTACTAGCTGAAAAGTGAAATCCAAACCTTGTGGGAAAAAACTATAAAGCCTTTCCTATGGTAAAAACTAGTGTAATAGTAAGTTACATTCATGTAGGTACTTATGATTTGTATATGTAAATTTGAAGATGTTCACTGTCAAGAAGAAATCACTAATTCCATAAGGCCCAGGTAAGAAGCATAAAAACATGTTTCTCTAACAAATCTCCAACTAACAAAAAAAATAAAAAATCGAGAGTGCGTCTATTTAAGTATATTAAAATTGATAACAATATGTTTTAATAACTGAAATGTATGATGGGTAGTGAATTCAGCCTTTTTGAAGCTGAACTTACCAAACATTTGCGTCATTCCCTGTAAATGCATGATGCATATGAAAAATTCTACTGATAGCTGTGCGAGATATATATGATGTGAAAAGTATGTACATTCTTTCCTCAAGACCATTTGAAATCTAGGAAAGCGTATAACTAATAAAAAAATTGGCATGGCGTAAATAAAAATAATTGCTTCAAAAGATCCCTTCTATCCCATTCAAGTCACCCTTGTATATATCTCTTTGGTAGTAGAACATTGCTCCAATTGTAATTTTCTTCTTCTTGAGTTGAGATGCTATTGCAGAAGAAGATTGGAAGGAGTAATTGGCGGCTGTCATGGACAAGGAACACTTACACCATGTTTGTTTTGTTGGGTATGATATTTTCCTTCTCTGAAAACAATTGATGGAACGACCCTCGTTCAATTTATGCATAGCACAGCTGCAGTTAGGATGGTATGGTCTTCGTTCTTTCCCCATGTCGAATGATGATAGGAATCGTTCTTGGACACATGGAAGTAATACACGTGAAGATGCAGCATCCATTCTCTCTGACACCCACTATAGTGAAGGTATTAGTTGATGTCCATTGGTAAATTTGTTGGTCAGTATGTTTCGCTGGTGGTCAGGTTACTGGTGAAGCTCTCCCTCTTTTAAATAGGAAGGCGCAAATGTTCTTTTGGACTGAAGTAGATATCTCCAAGGAGTGAATCACCATGGAGTAATCAGTTAGTGTACTGGAAAAGTATGCTGCCTTTATTCTCTATGTTTTTGTCTTTCCATGGACATTGGAGTGAAAACAAGGTAAATAACTGAAAATAAAATAATAGACTTCAATTTTTTTTTCTTTTTTCATAGGGTGGTATATATTATAGTATTAGAGATTCAACACGTTACTTGGGGGAACCTGAGGGAAAAACTTAATAAATGGTTGAAGAATCTTTTATTTATTAAAGAGTGGTTGTTGGATAATAAAATATTGCGTACATGTATGATCACGACATGTGGAAAGGGAGAGAAAATGGAATAAGTTGAAATTGTACTTAGGAAGAAGAGAAGGGAGGTTACAATGGAATTCATTATGCAAAGTGAGAACTTTTCTCTTTGTTTTTGTTAATCACGAAGTGATCATCACTACGTTTGTCTTTAGATCGGCATGTTGGAAAGATGTTAGCTGTTGAATTATGTTAGAAAGGACCTTATATTTGTTCTGTTATTTGGTTGCTATAAGATGGATCATTAGTAATAAGTGGGCCTTCTGACTTGGATGATGATGGCAATCTAATTTCTTGAGATCTTCAATCTTTTCATTTAACATTTTTAAAGGTTATGTTAGAAGAAATTGGAGTTCTTCCTAGGCGGTTGGGATAATATGGTGCTTTGGGCTGGTTGATGCTTTAGAGTGGCACTTGCTTATGGAGTACTATTCCCTTCATCGTTAAATACCATGATGTTGCTCTGTATGCAGTCTTACTTGGAAAAAATTATGAAGGACAATAAGTTCTTAAAAGGTAGCAAAAGTAAACAATAAAGGCCTTCGACTCCTTTCTAACTTATATGCTAGAATACATGCTGCACGGGCTTTTAAGAGGTATGCTTATTAAGAGTGGTTTGGTCAGTTGATATATTATACGAGGGTCTGAAATAGTATAAACAACAATGTGGAAGTTAACTTCAGATTCTGCTTTTTGCTTTCCTTCTAAATTGGTGTTCAGGTATTGAAATAAAACACGACACAATTGTTATTAAGTGGAATATAGATTTTTGTCCATACATGGTTAAGCACTTTTTGATTAGGGGCTAATGGGTTGACTTTTGTATTCCATGTATTGGTATTTTTGCAATTAATTCATGGCTACAATGTTGCTTGTGATATTCAAAAATAATATGTTTAATAATTCACAAGCTTCATTCTGATTGAATTCCTTTTGAGATAATTATAAGAAATCCTTATCAAGTGAGACTAATTGGAGTTTATCTTGAACTACATGCATCAGGTCCCAAGGGGTATAAACAGTCCACCTATATCAAATGCCCTGCATCCTATGCATGTGAAGGTAATTCTCACAAAAATTTTAAAATGTTAAATTCAGAAAGAGTTTCTCTCTACGTAATATGTTCTTCCCAAACTTTCAATATGCTTAGTTAAATAGCGCCAAAACATTGTGGCATTATTTATGATAATCTCCCTTGAAAGTTTTTGTAGTGTGGTTGAGCAGAGGCGGATGGTATCACTAGATCACGGAGTCGAACCCAGCCGGCGGCATCTGAGGTGGGAGGGGTTAACGGATTAAAAAAAGAAATTGGGTTACATCTTCTCGGCAAGTAAAGGGGAAATATGCTCCCTATTGTGTTTTGTAACATCTTTCTGTGTCCTCAATTTTTCATTCATTAGACAACAATTACTAGAGTTTTGGAATTTATATTTTTTTGGAAAGCGAGCTGGGTTTTAAGGACCCCAAAACCTTTATACAAATTAAACAAAAGCAAAAAAAACAAACACTCACAAGAAAGAGAATTCTAGTGAGAGTGAACATGGTTACTAGGCCTATAGAAATCTTCAACTAGCATCGGCCAAAGAAGAAACCTCTTGTTTTTTATCCGTCTCCTTTGTTAAGGAGGAAATGATTCAACCTTTGTACTTTTTGTTTGCTTTCTTAGCCCTAGAGGATCTTCGAGGGCAGAGACTAAAATCATTAGTGCAAGATTTTGAAAACAAATCGCTTGCAACCTCTTCACTAGAAGGATCTTGCTCATGTTCCTCGTTACTACTCTGCTCATCTGTTGTGGTGTTCTCTTTGTCCTGAGTCGGTGTGTGTTCACTTGCCTCCACATTAGCACTACGCTCAAGCATTGGGTTGATAAGAATCAATGGTTGTGGACTCGGCGTTATGGCATCACTCTGGTTATCATTTATGTTATGCTCTACCACATTGGCAGCCTCTATACTGGTCACATTCCCTGCTTTTCCTGTGATAGGCCCTGGACTCCCCTTTAACTGGGTGGAGTCTTCGACTTGAATGTATGTCTACCCTTGGCGATCGTCCAACCATCGAAGTTTTGTCTTTCTAGTGGTTGGGTCCTACCCGTAGCTTGCCATACCATATGGCCTGGAGTATTAATTTCTTTGCTCTTTGAACATTGCTGTTTTGTATGGCCAAAAATTGCACAAGAACTACATTTAACAGGAATCCATGCATACTCAACTTCAACTATTTTTTTCTTGTCTCCATTGATAACCACAGGGATGTCTTTGGGTAATTGGTTGTTTACATCCACCTCCACACACACCCTCGCATACGCTAATCTTGTCCTTTCTTCAGTAGCTTTGTCAAGCATGATAGGCACTCCAATAAAACTAGCAATCCTTTGAATACCCTCTGGATTTCATAGGAATAAATGAATTTTCTTCAGTGTAACCCAAATAGGTATCGAGGTAAGCACCTCGGCATCCTCGTCCATAGAAGGTGACCAGGCCCTGAGGATGAACAACCTGTTTGCAATATGCAGAGGTCCCATTTCCAATACCTTACTTCTATCTTCGTCCTTCTTGAATTTGAATACAAAATTCTTATCTCTGTGTATGCTCATATCAAAATCTCGAATTCCCCACGTCCTTATCAGCCACTCTTTGACATAACCATATGCCAAGCACTTGCCCACAAAGCTTCCAATAACCAACCTTTCACATTCTTCTATCCTATTCACAAAGTCAGCAGTTTGCACTTGTACTATTTTCCTTCCTTCAACAGTAGCTGGAGGTTCATACCTAAGTTTTGTAGAGCCCGTATGCTTGCTTTGCTTAAGCTTTGATGCCCAACTCATCCTCGCTGGTGCAACGGCAGAGTTTGTTGCCATTGCTTCTTGAATTTTGCTAGGGCCAGAGGATGTAAAACTTGTTCGCATTGTACATTCATCTGCTTTATGCAGAACCTCTTCATTCCTTTGCGCTGCAGCCTGCTCTTGACTGGCTGACACCCTTGCAGTTAGCATTGCCCAGTTTTTGGGGTTTATCATCATTTCCAGTCCTTCTGCACCTAGTTTATCTCCATTTTTTACAGCCACTTGATATTCACGTGTGAGTAATTGTAGCAATCCCTCGCCATGAATGTTGTACTTCTCCTCAAAAGCCATGAGCACCTCCTGTGCAAACACGTTCGCACTGACGGCGTCTCCACCATTTGTTCTTGTCATTCCATAGACCGGAGATGAAGAATCAGATTACGAGATCCACAACAGATGTTCAGCTGCTCTCAAAAGAACTCGATGCTCTGTGCGAGAGAAAGCCTGTCTCAGATCTGAACGAGAGCCACCGGATCTGTTTGCAAAGAGCAAGAGGAGAAATCAGATCTAGAAGATCAGATCTGTCTTCCCTCTCCCTCGACGAGTCTAGCTGCGACGAGCCCCTCCCTGCTCCCTGCAACGAGCACCTCCTCAGATCTGCGACGAGCCCCTCAGATTTGCGACGAGCCCCTCCCTACTCCCTCAGATCTGCGAAGGGAGATCTGCGACGAGCTGCTCCCTGCACCCTGCGCCCTGCGACAATTTTGGAAGTTATCAAAGCAAGGAAGGAGTCTACGTTTTTGTATCTAGTGGTTCCTAGGCTTATTTCAAAAAATAAACTCTGATTGAAAATAGAAATATCTTCACAAGTTAAATATATTAATTTTTAAAGTTTGTGCAAGGTATCCAACCCAGCTTACTTGGTAATAACCTCAATGCACTATATGACAAAAATCCTTGTTTTTTTTGGGGGGGGGGGGGGGGGAAGAGATAGAAGAACCTTTCAAATACTGACATGTGAGTTAATATGAACTTACACAAATGTGAATTCTAAGTGATTGAATATAAAGGTAGAGTACTACATTTGTCAACAAAAAATGTAAGCGGATGAACTCAATTTCCTGTATAATTATTAGAATAAATTTTTTAATGCAAACTGTTTCAACATTCAATAGTAAGAAAGAATGTGTGTGTGTGTGTTTTCTTTTCTAATTAGTTAAAGGCGGATGGATGATGTACTTCATCGAAATTGTTTTGTTTGTGAGTCTGTGACGTTGTCCATGTCACCTATTCACTGATAGTTGAATTAAGTCTTGTTGGAGTTTCAACTCAACTGGCAACAGAATAGCAAGCGTGGAGTTTATTGACTTGATCAGCCTTGACCAAGTCTTAGAGAATTAGTCGTTTCCCATTTATTTAGTCAGTTTCTTGATCCTTAATTCTAGCTATTAGTTGCTTAATTTCTACAGTTTTTCAAGTCTGTACACACCTATATAAGGTGCTTTGTTTGGGTTAATAAACAACAAAAAACATTCGTTCTTCTCTTCTCACTGTACCCTGTTCTTCTCAGTTTATTCTGTGATTGTTAGTCTTAACAGATCTAATAATCTGTCAAGTGGTATCAGAGCCATAAGTCCTTTATAATCTGTCCAGTTTCAATTGCTCACAGTTGTGACAATGATGAGCGGTTCTATTCAGCCCCAACTTTCGAAGTTTGTCGGGAAGAACTTTGATCATTGGTGTATCCAGATGAGAGCCCTATTTGGCTTTCAGGAGCTTCAGAAGTTATTGAGTCGGGGTATAACGACCCAGCGGATGCAGCAGCAGCTGCAACTCTTTCTCAAGTCCAGGTGGATAGTTTGAGAGAGAGCAGAAAGAAGGACAAGAAGGCGCTATTTTTTCTCTATCAAGCTGTAGACGAGGTTGTTTTCGAAAGAATTTCGAGAGCCTCGACAACTAAAGAGGCCTGGGAGTTATTGCAGAAGTTCTACAAAGGGGATGAGAAGGTGAAAAGTGTAAGGTTGCAAACCTTACGAGGTGAATTCGAAACTTTGTTAATGCTTGAAACTGAGTCTGTTACTATTTATTTTTCTCGGGTTGAATTTGTAGTAAATCAGATGCGTGCTAATGGAGAGAAGTTAGATGATTTGCGTGTTATCGAAAAAATCATGCGATCACTGACACCCAGATTTGACTACGTTGTTGCTGCGATTGAAAAAGGCAAGCCTCTTTCAAGCTTGACTATTGAAGGACTCATGGGTTCACTCTGTGCTCATGAACATAGGATGAATCAAAGAAGCATGGTGGTGGTTGAACAAGCTTTTCAAAGCAAAGTTGATCTGACAGAGAAAGGAAGTACAAGTTTAGGAAGAGTTGGTAGCCGTTACAACACAAGCAAGGGCTAGAAGTTTGGACACCCAACTTCCGACAACCGAAGGTATGATAAATCCACAATTCAATGCTTTCGGTGTCTAAAGTATGGGCATTATAAGTCAGAATGCAAAGTTCAATTACAAAAGAATTCTGAACATGCTAGCTTTGTTGAGATAGAGGAAGCAACAACCTTGTTTTTAGCTTGCAGCCCTTCGGAAGACGAAGAAACTCTCAATACATGGTACTTGGATACTGGATGTAGCAATCACATGTGTGGAAACAAGGAGCTGTTTTCACATCTTGATGAATCTGTTCGTGGAGTCGTGAAATTCGGGAACAAGGCTAAAGTTCCCATTATGGGCAGAGGTATAATTCTTTATTGTCTACAAGATGAGTCTCGTCAGCATATTCGTGACGTCTTTTATGTTCCAAGCTTGCACTGGAATCTGGTGAGTATGGGACAGTTATCTGTCAATGGACTTCGGTTCATTATCGATGAAGGCGAGTGCACTATTGAGAATAAAAAGAAGGAGATTGTTGCTAAGGTGAAAATGACTAAGAGTCGGCTTTTTCCTCTGCCTTTGCAAACTGAGTCTATATGTTCTTTTAGCCCTATTGTTCTGGATGCTAATTGGATATGGCATTTTCGGTTTGGTCATCTGAATTTTAATAGCTTGCGGTTGCTAGCTAAGAAGGAGATGGTAACTGGTCTACCTATTCTGGATACTTTTGATCGGTTATGTGAAGGTTGTATTCTTGGAAAGCAACACAGGGATCCTTTTCTAGCAAGCCATCATCAAAGAGCTTCCCATCCGTTATCTCTAGTGCATTCAAATATTTGCGGTCCAATGGAGACGATCACTCATGGAGGTAACCGATATTTCCTTACCTTCATTGATGACTATAGTAGGAAAACATGGCTCTATTTTTTGAAGCATAAGTCAGAAGCTTTTGATAAGTTAAAAGAATTCAAAGCGTATGCAGAGACCCAAAGTGGTTATTCCTTGAAGGTGTTCCGCACGGATATGGGTGGAGAATATACATCTAATGCCTTCGTCGAGTTTTGCAAAACTCAAGGCATTAAACATCAGTTGACTGCTAGTTACTCTCCTCAGCAAAATGGCGTAGCCGAGCGGAAAAATCGCAGTCTTGTTTAAATGGCCAGGAGCATGTTGCATTACAAGCATTTGCTTAAAATATTTTGGGCTGAAGCAGTTTCGTGTGCTGCTTATATCTTAAACAGATGTCCTACGAAGAGTGTACCGGATATGACTCCGGAAGAAGCATGGACTGGTCATAAACCAAATGTGGAAGCACTTCGTGTCTTTGGGTGTGTCGCATATGCTCATGTACCAGCTGGGAAGCGGAAGAAGTTTGATGCCAAAGGTGACAAATGCATTTTTCTTGGTTACAGTGACCGTACAAAGGCTATAGGCTTTTTAATCCGACGACGGGTTTAGTCATTATTAGCCGCGACATTCAATTCAGTGAAGATGAATCTTGGGGCTGGACGAAACCAGAAAGAGAACTCTTTGGCCTTCCGATAGATGAGCTAGTTGAACATGGAGAGCATCGACATGATGAGCCAGTACAGAATTCTAGTACTACTTCTGGTTCCCCTTCTCAAGTTGTTTCCTCTTCATCTCTCGTTGATGATTCTTCCTCTTCTATGGTGCCACAAGCTGTCCGTACTTCCAGTCGTACTCGTGTTCTTCCAGCCCGTTTGCAAGACTATGTTATAAGCAATACTGCTATGGTTTCTGATGAAGAACTAATTAATTTTGCTTTGTTTGCAGATTATGATCCAGTCCACTTTGCTGAAGCTTCTCAAGATAGTGGTTGGCTGCGAGCAATGGATGAAGAAATTCATGCCATAGAAAAGAATGACACATGGGAGCTGACTTGCCTTCCACCAGGAAAAAAATCCATTGGCGTTAAATGGGTATATAAGACTAAGTACAAGGCTGATGGCACGGTGGACAGGTTGAAGGCTCGGCTGGTTGTGAAAGGGTACAAACAAAAGCCGGGAATTGATTACTACGAAGTGTTTGCTTCGGTTGCTAGGATGGACACCATCCGGATGGTTATTGCTTTAGCAGCTCAAAAGCATTGGAAGATTCATCAGATGGATGTCAAATCCGCTTTCTTGAATGGCGTATTAGAAGCAGAAGTCTTTATTGATCAGCCAGTCGGATGTGTGAAACTAGGCCAGGTACCAACTCTCCCTTGAAGCTTGGGATTCTGCCATTATGTAATCTGGATCGTTCCATAACTGGAGGCATAAAAAAGATGGCATGGGCCAAGCACCCAACATCTGACACCTTGGCATATCATGAATATTTACATTTGTAAGATGCTCCCTCTTGCAGGTTAATCTAGAAAAATATGCTTTTCTTGTCTTCTATAGCATTTTTCTATCTCCAAAGTTTTACCTCCTAGTATCATTCTTCATTTGCCACATGAAAAACAATCATTTAGGAAAAGCTTTGCTTTTAAGTTACGCTAGACTCACATGATGACAAACTCCTACAAAAATTTGTTAAAAACTGTAGAAAAACAATTTTTTTCATCACTTATTCATTAATTTTTTTTTTTTTTTTTGTCGCTATTAAGTTAAAGTATATGTTGCAGTTAAGTGCTTAAAACAATACGGGATGGGCATTGTGTGCTCCTCGTCTATTTTCTCCACTGATTACCATACTTCTCTCTTGTAATCACCTCAATGTGCTATAATAAATATAATAAAGGAATACAACTGTAAGACCTTTCCTATTGTAAAAACTAATGAAATAAATAAGTAACATAAATGCATCTATTGAAATAATTAAAAGTAATGTTAATGTGTTTTCATATAGTTATTTACTAATTTCGCTGTTGAACCTCGCTAGCTTGTTCAGGATCAAAGTGAGTCTGAGTTGTGATTCATCAACTGAAAACGAATTCAGCCTTTGTGAAGCCTTACTTCTGAACCAAACATTTATGTCATTCCCTATAAATGTATAATACATATGGAAGCGCTAGCTTGTTCAGTATCAAATTGAGTCTGAGTTGTGATTCAGTTGTTTGTGTTTCATCAACTGAAAACGAATTCAGCCTTTGTGAAGCCTTACTTCTGAACCAAACATTTATGTCATTCCCTGTAAATGCATAATGCATATGGAAGATTCTACTGTAGAGTAATGAAATGGCTGTGCAAAAGTTCTATTGATGTACATGAGAAAAATATGTACATTCTTCCCTGTAGACCATGAAGTCTCGGGAAGTGTATAAGTTAAGGTAAAAAATGGTTTGGAGAAACAAAAAAAAATTGCCTCAAACTATCCCTGCTATCGCATTCAAGTCTGCCTTGAATAAACCTCTTCAGTCATAGAACACTGTCCCAATTGTATTGTTTCTCCACCCTGGACAACTGCAGCTGAAGAAGATTGATAGGAGTAATTGGCAGCTGCCATGGACAAGGAACACTTGCTCCATGTTTGTTTTGTAGGGAATGATATCTTCTTCTCTGTGAACAGTTGCTGGAACAACCCTCTTTCGATTGATGCAGGGCACAGCTGCAGTTACGATGGTATGGTCTTCGTTCTTTTCCCATGTCTAATGATGATAGGCATCCTCCTTGCACACATTGAAGGAATACGCCAGCTACTGCAGCATCCATTCTCTCTACTTTCCACTCACACTATAGTGAAGGTATTAGATTATTGGTTTATTTGTGAATGAGTGTGTTTTGCTTGTGGTCAGGTTACTAATGAAGCTTTCCTTCTGTTTAAATAGGAAGGCACAAATAGTCTTTGGGACTGAAGTAGATATCTCCAAGGACTGAATCACCATGGGTTAATCCGTTAGTATACTGGCAAAGTCGTCGGTATTTATTCTCTATGTTTTCGTGACCTTCCATGGACATTGGAGTGAAAACAAGGTAAAGAACTTCAAATAAAATAATGGACTTTTTTATTGTTTTTTGTTTTCCTCGAGTGGTTTATATTATAGTATTAGAGATTGAACACGTTACTTGGGTGAAATGAGGGAAACACTTAAGAAAGGTTAGGAGAATCTTTTATTTATTCAAGAGTGCTTGATGATAAAAATATTGCATACAGGTAGGACCAATGCTTTGGGAAAGAGGAGGGAAAGTGGAATAAGTTGAAATTTTACTTGGGAAGAAGAAAGGGGAGGGTTGGTTACTATGGAATTCATTGTGGAAAGTGGAGAATATTTCTCTTCGCTTTTGTTAATCACAAAGTGAAGATCACTTGTAGATCAACATCTTGCGAAGATATCAACTTTTGTATTATGTTAGAAAAGGCCTTATGTACCTGTTATGAAATTTAGTTGTTATAAGATGGAGCACCAGTACTAAGTGGGCCTTTCTGAATTGGATGGTGGTCAACCATTCCATTCAACATCGTTTAAGGTTATTTTAGAGGAAATTGGAAGAACTTCCTAGGTGGTTGGGGTAATATAGTGCTTTGGGTTGATTTATTCTTTGGAGTGGCAAATGCATGTGGAGTACCTACCCCTACATCTTAAATTCCACCATTTTTGCTCTGTACATATCTCACTCTGAAAAAGGAAAAAAAAATCTAAAAATGAGGGCCCATATGGAACTTGTAAAGTATGACGGCCATACCCCCAGTCCCACATGCTTTTAAAAGGAAAACTTCTAAAGAAGAGGTTTGGTCAGTTGATATCTCATTTGAGGTTCTAAAAAGTTGAACTAACAATGTGGATTAAATAATATTGCTTCATATCAAGTACATGTATAATACTGCAGCCTGGGGGGCGAAATTATCCTTTTGCCCCTCCTTTGTTGTTGTTATATTTAAAGAGTAGTTAAAAAGGCAGGCGCAAAAGTGTAAAAATGCCACCCAGGCTGCAAACCCAGGCAGCAGACCCAGGCTCCCTAGAAGCACTCCTCCATAAATTATTGGATTTATAACTAATTCTGCCTTTCCCTAGGTTGGACAGTTCGACAGAGTGGGATATCGATATGTGTAGTATAATGTATTTTATTTGTAGTCAGGGTGTTCAAAGGTTTCATTCAATCTAAACCATACCACACTAAACTCTACAAGCAAAACTCTCTCTCTTGAGATTGAATTCGTTTGAATAGAATTTTAAGAAGTCCTTATTATGTGCGATTCTGACTCTTGATTGGTTATTTCTTAGTTAGTAATGCAAAGAAAAAAAATGTGCAATTTGTGCAATTTACTGTTCTCTTTCTCACTTTTGCAGTTGAACTACTTGCATCACGCTATACAGAGGTACTATACCTATATCAAATACCCTGCCACCTATGCATGTGAAGGTGACTTCCACAATATTTTTAAACCAAATGTTAAATGCCAAGAGATTTTTCTCTTCATAAATATGTTCAGGAGTTGGGTGTGATCCTTAGACTACCGCTGGTAGCATGGGCCAACCTCCCAAGATCTCATGAAGACCTATATTATCATGTACATTTTTAATTGGCAGCACGGTGCTTGTAGTCGCCCAGAACACGGTGAATTAAAATATGCACTCTGCTCTATTTTATAGTATTTTTCTGTGTCGTCAAGGTAATGCACATGGAACATTGTATGAATACTAAATAAATTAGATTGAAACAGCTTTGCAAAAATTCTATTGATATACATGGTAAAATAACATCGACAGTCTCCCCCCTAAACCATTTTGAATCAGGGGGAGTGTATCAGGCATGGAGAAGCAAATATGTAAGTTGCTTTCAACCATTATTTTGCTACTCCAATGCATTTCACTTTTCGTTAATACAAGACAATCTAAATTCTGTTGTTTCACCTCCCTGAGACACTACTGCAGGCGAAGAAGATTGGGAGGAGTAATTGGTTGCTGTACAAGGAGCACCTGCTCCATGTTTGCTTAGTTGGGAATGATATCCTCCTTCTCTGAGAAAAATTGTTTGGATGACCCTTTTTCAATTGATGAAGGGCACAACTCGAGTTGCGATGGTATGGTCTTCAATCTTTCCCCAAGTCGAATGAAGTCTTCCATGCTACCTGAATGCATTGAATTAGTACCCCAGCAGCTGCAACTTCCATGGTACTTCTCACTCACACTCACTATATTGTAGGTATACGCTTGTACATGTTACTATGTTTGTTGGTATATATGTTCTGTGTGTGTTTTGATTCCTTATGAATCCCCTTTGATGTACGCTTTATTTAAACAGAAAGGCGTGAGTGATCCTAGAGAAGGAAGTAGATATCCTCAAGGAGCATATCACTATGGGGTACTCCGTTAAGATGAACTTAAAGTTCATTCCCTTGATTTTATTCACAGCCTCTCGTGGACATTATAGTAAAGAACAACAGAGAACTGAAGCAAAATTAATAGAGAACTTTTTAACTGTTTTTCCAAGAGTGACTTAAGATTATAGTATTACCAGTTCAGATACTACTTAGGAAAAGTGATAAAAACAAAACATGAGAAAGTATTGGAGGATCTTTTAGCATATTCAAGAGTGGTTTTTTTTTTTTATTAAAATAATAAGGGTTGTATTGTCACTTGGGAGAGACAGAGAGAAAGTTGGAATTCTACATAGGAAGAAGAGAAGTGAGAGTTGTTAACTATAGATTTCATTGTGCCATGCGGAATCAAATTTTCTTTACTTTGAATAACAAGTGAGGATCACTTGGGTTTACCATAAGTCTACAATTTTTAAAACGTTAATTGGAGGTTTATGGAATTGACTGTATGTGTATGTCATGCTTTAACTTCTTTTAAGATGTTATTGGTAGCAATTATGGAATTGACCCTATGTGTTGCTATTCTCTATGGCAGATACACAATAGACCATTTGTACCATGGGCCTTTTGTTGATGTGTACTGAGGACCTTGGGGTTTCATCATGTGGTTCCTGCCAATGCTTATGTAACATTTTTCAAGTCTATAAAGCAATTAAACTTTTTCCAAGTGTGGATGTATTTGGTAAAAACTCCAACATTCACAGCAACTTCAGACAGATTTATGATTTGGACAGGTCAATTCTTGACGCTTTTCTTTCAGTGGTATTTTATCTCATGGCCTTTAGGATATATGTCTCAAACTTGGCTTGGTAGTTAAATATGCAAAATGTGAAATTTTTTTTTGAATCTCGTTTTGATTTAAGAAAATACACAATATTAAAAAAGGTCAGTTGGATATGCAAGTAGTATGTAAATATTTTATGGTCAAAGTGCAATTCTTGACTGGTCGAGCATGGTGCTCCAAACTTGTAGTGCTTAAACCTTCGAGCCAGAAGATATCAAGCTTTTGCATTTGGTCAAGCTGAACTGATGAAGAAGCACCCGAAGGAGCAAGCATGGGATTGCATTTCATAGCCAAGTAAAAAATCTTTTTCATCAGCAATGTATGTTTAAGATAAGAAATTTTTAGGCTACAGAATTCAATGATGCCATTGAAGCTAAAAAATACCACTAAACTCTAGATGCAAAACTCTTTATTTCTTGATAATTTAGGTGTACTTACCTGGGCCTTGTTTTTCTGACCACTTAATTTCTCACTCAAACAGAATGACCGATAGTAGTTAGTTCTACCAATTGATTGCTGCAATGTAGGTTCTAATATTCGAAGATAATAACTTCATTAGTTCATAACTTCAATCTGATTGAATTTATTCGAGGATCACTATAAGAACTCATTATCAAGTGAGATGGTGGTTGGAGTTTTAAATGTTCACCTCTTACTTCTTAGTTAGTGATGTAAAGAAAAAATGTTCATCTACCATTTTATCTTATATATTGTTCTTTTTTCTTGCATTTCCAATTGAACTATTTGCATCAGGTTCTAAAGGTGCTCCACCTATATCCATGGCAACAACCTATGCATGTGAAGGTAATGCCAAACAATTTATGCACGTGAAGGTAATTTTCCCAATATTTTGAAATAAAATGTTAAATTCCGAGAGATATTTTTCTCTTCATAGATTATGTTCATCCTTAGCTCTGAGCATGCTTAAAATAGCGCCAAAAAATTGGAGTTTCTTTGAAAGTGGCGAAAATTTCTATTGATTCTTCAAAATATATGGATGGGAATAAGGAATGATGTATTGTGTGATAATATGGATGTGAAGCTTCAGGCTGTTCCATTGATTCTAAGGATCTCCAATCTTGAGGTAGACAAAGTATTGCTTCAAGAGTTGGGTACGATCCTTGGACTAAGTTTGTGGTTGGCGAAAATTTCTATGGACAAATGAATATCTTCAAAATATATGGGTGGGAATAAGGAATGATGTATTGCATTTTCCTTCTATGAGCACAATTGTTTGGACACCCTTTTTCAATTGATGCAGGGCACAGCTGCAGTTGCAATGGTAGGGTCTTCGTTCTTTCCCCATGTCGAATGAAGTTAAGCATCCCTCCTGAACGCATTGAAGAAGTAACCCAGTAGCTGCAGCTTCCATGCTCTCAACTTGTCACCTCGACTCACTATAATGGAGGTATAAGAAAATGCGTTTGTGTATTTTATGTCTGTTGGTATGGATGTTTTGTGTGTGCTGAGATTTCTGGCAAAGACCCTTTGATGTGTGGTCTGTTCCAATAGCAAGGTGCAATTGTTCCTAGTGACAGATGTTGATATCTTCAAGGAGCGTGTCACCATGGGGTACTCCATTAACATGCAGGTAAAATTCATTCTCTTCATTATTTTGGATTCACAGCCTCCTGTGGACGACTGAAAATAAAATAATATGGAATTTTTAACTGTTTTTCCAAGAGGTGACATGATTACAGTATCCAGTTGAAATGCTACTTAGGAAACAGGGATAAAAAGAAAACGTGAAAAAGTACTCATGGATATTTAATTTCATTCAAGAGTGGTGTATGATCAAAATAATAGAAATTGTACTGTTATGAACTAGGGAGAAATAAAGGGAAAGAGGAAGAAGTTGGAATTGTGCATAGAAAGAAGAGAAGCGGGAGTTGTTTACTATGGATTTCATTGTGCTATGGTGAGTATCCTTTTTCTTACTTTGAATTAGAAGTGAGGATCACTAGGGTTTCCTGTAGCTATTCTGGAATTGACCCTATGTGTTTGTTATGCTTCAACATCTTTTAAGGTGGTCAGTTGATTCATTTAACTTATTTTTAAGTTGTTAGGTATCTGGAGCATAACTCATTAGATTTTCTCTACAAACAATCTTACTCTGAAAATCTGTATGAAGTGCCTGAAGTTTTGTAAATTTTATAGTATGACCTCCACTCCCCCATCCCCACCAGCCGCACATGCTTTTAAGAGGTGGGTCGGATGATATCTTATACTAGGCTCTGAATAAGTTGAAACAACAATGTGAAAATTAACGTCAGATCCTACTTTTGACATCCTACTAAACTTGTGTCCAGGTATTGAAACAAAGTATGGCACAGCTATTTGTGAAACAAAGTTAAAAAAATTATTAGCTTTATATCAAGGACATGGTTGAGCTTCCTGATCAGGAAGCGAAAGGTTTGACAGTTGCATTCCTTAATTTTTTTTTTCTTTTTGTTTTTCAACTAACTCTTCCCCATTGGTTGGGCAGTTTCTTGGAGAGAAGTATTGATTATGTGCAGTATGGTGTACATTATTTGTAGATCGAGTTAAAGAGCATACCAGAATAAACTCTATATGGAAAATCCTGTCTCTGGAGATTGAATTCATCTGAAGTAATTATAAGAAGTCAATATTAAGTGAGATTGTATGTGTACTGGTTACTTCTTTTAGTGATGTAAATATTTTTCTTTTCAATTTGCTGTTTATCTTTCTCACTTTTATAGTTGAACTAGTTTGCATCAGGTCCCAAACGGTTAACAGAGGTACAATACATATATCAAATGCCCTGCAACCAATGCATGTGAAAGTGACTTTCACAATATTTAAAGAGAAAATGTTAAATGCTGGGAATTTTTTCTTTTCCTTGATCTGTTCATCCTTAGCTCTCAATGTGCTTAGTTAGATAGTGCTGAAAAGTTGCAGTTTCTTTGAAAGAGGCAAAAAGTTCTAGGAACAAACAAACAAATCTTCTAAATAATTCAATCCGATCAAAGCTTTTGTGTAAGGAATTATACCTATCTCTATTATAATGATTTTCTCAGTTAGATAAAAAAATTTGTAGGGTGACTTTGTAATGTTACTCTGTATCAACTAATTGGGTTACTAATGTAGCATGAATAAATCCCAATCAATTTCTTCAAAATATTTCAGTTCGAATAAGGAATGAGATGAGTGTGTTAACTTCCAGTTGAGAGACTTTAGTTTATATCTTTTCAGTAAACAAAGGGTAAATACTTTTTCAACTTGAAGCCTGAGTCTGTTCCCTTGATTCTCAGAATATTTCCACCCTCGAGGTACCAAGGGTTGAGCGAAATCCTTGGACCACCGTTGGTGTCATGGTCCGACCACCCAAGATATCGTGGAGACCTATGTCATTACTATGTACATTTCTAAGTGGTTGATTCGTGCTTACAGCCATGCAGGTCAATATGCTCCCTGTTGTGTTTTATAACATCTTTGTGTGTCTTCAAGCTTTCATTCCATACCATTATTCTTCATTTTAGGTAAAACATTGTTGACAATACTCCTCTAGGAATTTACAAAGCAGATTGATAGATAAGAAAAACTAGATTTCTGGAAGTTTTCAAAGCAAAAACGGAATCTAAATTTGCTGAAACTTGTGTTATATTAGTAACTGATCCCTATGCTTACTTTAAAAAAAAACTGACTCTGTTGAAATGTAAGTAACAATGTCTTAACAAGTTATCAGAACAAAGTTATTTTTTCGTTAAAGTATGTGTAAGGCGTCTGACATTGTAATCACCTCAATGCACCAGATGAAAAATTTCTTGTGGGTGAGAAAAAAATGAAGAAAGCATTAGTGCACTATCTGATAGATATAGCTGACAAACTCATTTTTCTAACAAATTAACTACACTTCAAATAAAAGTTACAAACAATGTGTTTTTATCTAATTAGCTATGTAGACAACTTGGTCAGGATCAAACTTAGTAAGAGTTGCAACCCAACTTAGATCATTTGATTGAACTTACCATTGAGTGTTAGTCCTTCCTTCTTGACATCATGCGTAATGCATATGAAACATTCTGTGAACACTAAACAAATTAGACTGAAACAGATCTGCAAAAATTCTAGTGATATACATGGTAAAGTAACATGTACAGTCTTCCCTCGAGACCATTTTGAATGGTGGGGTGGGGGGGGGACAGGAATGTATCAATTAACAGAGAAAAAATGGTATGGAGAAGCAAATATGTACTATTGCTTCTAGCAAAATACCTTCAACGTATATTGCTTTTCGGTAGTACAAGACAATCTAAATTGTGTTGTTTCTCCTCCTTCAGACACTATTGCAGGTAAAGAAGATTGGGAGGAGTAACTGGTTGCTGCAGTGGACAAGGAACAGTTACTCCATGTTTGCTTAGTCGGGAATGATATCTTCCTTCTCTGAGAACAATTATTTGGACAACCCTTTTTCAATTGATGAAGGGCACAGCTGCAGTTGCGATGGTAAGGTCTTCGTTCTTTCCCCAGGTCAAATGAAGATATGCATCCTTCCTGAACGCATTGAAGTAGTTCCCACCAGCTGCAGCTTCCATTCTTTCTACTTTTCAACTACACTTACTATAATGCAGGTATAAGCAAATGCATGTGTATGTTACTGTTTTTTGCTATATATGTTCTGTGTGTGTTAGGAGTTCTTATGAATCCCTTCTGATGTGTGTTCCACTTACATAGGAAGGTGTGAGTGCAGAAGTAGATATCCTCAAGGAGGGTGTCACTTTGGGGTACTCCGTTAACATGAAGTTAAAGTTCATTATCTTGTTTTATTCAAAGCCTCCTCTCGTGGACATTATGCTAAAAAAAATGATAGAGAACTTCTTTACTGTTTTTCCAAGAGTGACTTAAGATTATAGTATTACCATTTCAGATACTACTTAGGAAAAAGGGATACAAACAAAACATAAGAAAGTAGCGGAGGATCTTTTTATTTTATTCAAGAGTGGTTTTTGATTAAATATAACAGGGATTGTACTGTCACTTAGGAGAGAAGGAAAGAGGAAGAAGTTGCAAATCTGCATGGGAACAAGAGAAGCGAGAGTTGTTAACTATAGATTTCGTTGTGCCATGTGGAGTCAACTTTTCTCTACTTTGAATAAGAAGTGAGGATTACTAGGGTTGCCTATAGATCAACTATTTTTTAATATGTTAACTGGAGGTTATATGGAATTGGCTCTATGTTTATGCCATGCTTTAACTTTTAAAAGTTAAAAGTTAACACATTTATCTTAGCTATTAAGGAATTGGCCCTATGCGTTTGCTTTGCTCTTTGGCAGGTGTACAATAGACCATTTGTATCATGGGCCTTTTGTCGATGTATACTAAGGGCCTTGGGGTTTCATCATGTGATTGTTGCAATTAATGTTTTTCAAGGCTATAAAGCAATTAAACTTCTTCCAAGTGTGGCTGTATTTGGTAAAAACTCCAACCACTCACAGCAACTTCATACAGATTTATGCCGTGTACTTGTAAATTCTTGATGGTTTTGGTACCAACTATGGAATTTTACCTCATGGTCCTCAGGGCACATGTTCAATCTTGGCTGTGTAGTTATAATCTACTGAACTTAAATTATATTGAATCTCATTAGATTTAAATCATACATAAAATTTAAAAAGTCAGTCGAATATGCAATTATTATATAAAAACGACTACATCAGAAATATGTATGAAAGCTATTTTATGCTCAATGTGCAATTCTCAACTGGTCGAGCATGGTGCTCCAAACTTTGATTGCTGAAGCCTTCAAGATGAACCAATGAAGCACTCGAAAGAGCAAGCATGGGATTGCAGTTCTTGACCAAGTGAAGAATCACCAAGTAACCACAACAACGTAAGTTGAAGATAAGATATATTTAGGTGTACTTACCAGGGCCTTGTCTTTCTGACTACTTAATTTCTCACTCAAACAGAATGGGAGATAGGAGTTAGTTTTACCAATTGACTACTGCAATGTGGGTATGATATTCAACAATAATAAGTTTGTTTCATAAACTTCATTCTGATTGAATTCGTTCGAGGATAATTATAAGAACTCATTATCAATTGAGATGATGATTGGAGTTTTAAATTTTCACTTCTTAGTTAGTGATGTAAAGAAAAAAATGTGCATCTTTTCGTTTTATTTTATATACATTTTTTCTTTCTTACATTTCTAGTTGAACTAATTTCATCAGGTTTTAAAGGAGCTCCACCTATATCATTGCCCAACAACTTATGCATGTGAAGGGATTGCCCACGAAACTATCAATGTGAAGGTAATCTCACTCTGTATCTATATAAAATGTTGAATTCTGGGAGAGTTTTTCTCTTCATAGGTGATGTTCGTCCTGAGCACTTTGTATAGCGTTTCGTTTGAATAAAGTGATCGTTTTATTTCCTGTAGATATGCATAATGCAAATGAAAAATTTTATGCTCACTAAACGAATTAGACTTTAATAGCCATGAAAACATTCTATTGATATACATGATGAGAGAAAAATAATAATATGTATACTCTTCCCTCTAGACCCCTTGAAATCTGAGGATGCGTATGAACGAATCGGGAAAAAGAAAAAAAAATTATGGACTAACAACTATAAAATGTACAATTGCCTTCAACCATTCTTTGCTAGTCCAATGAAGTTTCCCTTGAGTATCGTTCTTCGGTAGTATAAGCCAATCTTAATTGTGTTGTTTCTCCTCTTGGAGACACTATTGCAGTTGAAGAAGGTTGGGAGGAGTAATTGGTGGCTGTCATGGACAAGGCACATTTCCTCTATGTTTGCTTAGTTGGGAATGATAATTTCCTTCTCTGAGAATAGTTTGAACATCCCTTTTTCGATTGATGCAGGGCACAATTGCAGTTACGATGGTACGGTCTTCATTATTTCCCCATGTCAAATGAATATGAGCATCCTTCATGAATACATTGAAGTATTACCCCAGCCACTGCAACTTCCATTCTTTCTTGTTTTCACTCGAACACACTATAATGCAGGTATTAGCAAATGCGTTTCTGTTTGTTGTTATGTATGTTCAAGGAAGGTGTGAGTGATCGTAGAGAGGGAAGTTGTATGTATCTTCAAGGACCGTGTCCCCATGGAGTACTCCATTAACATGCATTTAAAGTTCATTATCTTGATTTTTTTAGGATTCACAGCCTCCCATGGACATTGCAGATAACTAAAAATAAAATAATATAAAACTTTTTAACTCTTTTTTTCCAAGAGTGACATATATTTATAGTATCCAGTTAAAATGGTACTTGGGAGAAAGGGATAAGCACAAAACATGAGAGAGTACTGCAGGATCTTTTATTTCGTTCGAGAGTGGTTTATGATTAAAATAGTAGGAGTTGTACTACAACTACTTAGGAGAAATAGAGGGAAACAAGAAGAAGTTGGAATTCTACATAGGAAGAAGAGAAATGAGAGTTGTTTCCTATGGATTTCATTGTGCCATGCAGAGTATATATTCGAAGTGCGGATCACTAGGGTTTCCTGTAGATCAACATCTCTTATGACGTTAGTTGTAGTCATTCTAGAATAAACCCTATGTGTCTTTTTTTTTTCAAAGCAAGCCGGGGTTGGTAGGGCCCCACCCTATATATGTGTCTGTTATGCTTCAAGTAAGATGGTATTTATTTGGCTGTTGTATTATGTTAGAAATGACCTTATGTACTTTTTATAGTATTTGCTTGCTATGAGACGGACCACTAGTACTAAATGGGGCCTTGTTAATTGGATGTGAAAATTAATTTCAAATTCTACTTTTGACATCCTACTAAATTTGGGCCCAGTATTGAAACAAAGTAAAACACAAGCGTTAGTGAGACAAAGTTGAAAAATATTAACTTTGTATCAAGTACATGGTTGAGCTCTCTGATAAGGAAGCCAAAGGGTTGACTACTGCAATCCATAAATTGTTATTATTTCAACTAATTTCCTCCCATTGGTTGGACATGTCCATGGAGACTAAAGTTAAACCTCTATAAATTAATAGCCTTGGGACCAAGATAAATCTATTAATTTAGCAAATATTAAATAATCGATAAATGAATGTTATTATTAATAACTTTTAATTAATCAAGGTATTCTTTATTTTCTTAAATACTGTACATTGCGTTTACTTTCACGTTTTACGAACTAACAATTCTATGTATTTGTTTAAGTAAAATTCATGAATCTACTTATTTTTTCAACAAAGTTGATTGTTCAATGTACTATATTATTCAATTTTATGAACATTTAACCAAGCAAAAAGTCTTAATTAAACAAAAGTCATTTTAATACAACACATCATCCATACAACAATGACCTAATTGATAAATTATTAATTTGTATATTAGTGGGACCTATATAAATGTAGCGAATTATAAATCTAGCACGTTATCCCCAATTCAATACCGGCCAAAAATATTATTTAATTGAGATTATTAAGTTATTAAATTATTGAGGTTCTATATGATCAATATGGCGTATGTTATTTGTAGATCGTGGAGTTCAAGAACATACCAGAATAAACTCTTATGCAAAGCTCTTTCTCTTGAAATTGAATTCAGCTAAAGATAATTATAAATAGTCAGCAATAAGGGAGATTGTATTTGTATCTGTTACTTCTTTTAGTGATGTAAGTATTTTTTATTTTTTTTTGCAATTTTCTATTTCTTATCCTCAGTTTTATAGTTGAATTATTGCATCAGGTCCCAAACGGTTCATAAAGGTACTCTATATCAAATGCCCTGCAACCATTGCATGTGAAAGTAATTTTCACAATATTTAAATAAAAATTGTTAAATGCTAAGAGTTATTTATTTATTTATTTTTATTTCCTTGCATAGATATGTTCATCATTGGCTCTCAATGTGCTTATTTAAATAGCTTAAAGTTGCAGTTTATTTGAAATTGGCAAATATTTTTAGGAACACACAAACAAAACTTCTGCATATTTGAATTCGAAAACACTAGGAAACCAGGTCCTTGCAACTATGTTTTGTAACCAGGGTGACGTGGCGTGATCTTGAAAGAATGATGAAATCCTCAAAGTGTTTATGTGTATCTTGAGGTTGTAAAAAACCTCCTTTGATGATGCCAGATCAAAGCTTTTTTGTAAGGAATGAAACATTATGTATCTATTGTAATCTCTATGATTTACTCAATTAGATTTTCTAGTAGAATGGGGAGGGGGGTTGAAACATTGATAACATTTCAATGCCGATCTGTAATGTAATGCAAATGGACATGATTGTTAAAAAGAAAGCATTAGTACACTAGGTGTTTGATACATATAAGCTGATAAACTTGGTTTCCTAACAAATTAAGTATCCTTCGAATAAAAATTAATATGCACCTGTTTCGGCATTTAAAATTTACAATGTGTTTTTATCTTATTTGCTTCTAATTTTAAACACCTTGGTCATGATAGAACTGAGTCAGAGTTGCAACCCAACTTAGATCATTAGATTGAACTTACATTTGAGTTTTAGTCCTTCCTTCATGACGATAATGACGACGAGTTGATGATTTCAGCCCTGGTGTGGTGGTTTGTTTGAATCAACTGAGGGTGTGTTTGGTTGCATGAAATCCTATGTCATGGGAATCCATGAAGGGACCCCTATATTTTAGGCTAATTTGAGGTATAACTCTAAATGCACTATTTGATTTTGTTATCAATGGTGGGAATGGAAATCTTATGAACATGAGAATCACATGCCTTGGGGAACCAAGGAGTGGGATTCCCATGTTCATGGGACTTTCATTCCCACCATTAATCACAAAATCAAATGGTGGATGTGGAGTGATATATCAATTTAGCCTAAAATGTAGGGGTCCCCTCATGGATTCCCATGGCATAGGATTCCATGCAACCAAACACACTCTGATTGTGTCAATCCTTGCACTTGCGTAATGCACATGACACATTCTATGCACACTAGGAGAATTCGACTAAATCAGCCTGCAAAGATTCTATTGATATACATGATGGAAAATATTTTTGTACAGTTTTCCCTATTGACCATTTTGAATCTGGGGAAGTGTATATGTTAACAGAGAAAAATAATGGTATGGTGGAGCAAATATCTACAAAGGCTTTCACTCATCTTTGCTAGTCCAATGAAGTCTCCAATAAATATCACTGTTCAGTCGTATAAGAGTCTCTATTTTTTTTGTTTCCCCTCCTCCAGATACTATCTGTGGTGTAGAAGATTGGGAGGAGTAATTGGTCGCTGCAATGGACAAGGAGCACTTACTCCTTGTTTGATTAGTTGGGAATGATATCCTCCTTCTCTAAGTACGATTGTTTGAACAGCCCTGTTTCAATTGATGCAGGGCACAGCTGCAATTGCAATGATATGGTCTTTGTTCTTTCCCCTTGTCTAAGAAAGATAAGCATCCCTCCTGTACACGTTGAAGTAGTACCCCTGCAGCTGCAGCTTCCATGTTCTGTACTTTTCACTGACACTGACTATAATGCTGGTATAAGTAAATGTGTTTTGTGTATTTTACTATGTTCTGATGTATGTTTTATGTATGCTCGGATCACTTAAGAAGCCCCTGATGTGTACTCTATTTGAATAGGAATACGCCAGAGATCCTAAACACGGAAGTTGGTGTCTTCAAGGAGTCTGTCACTATGAGGTACTCCGTTAACGCAGTTAAAGTTCATTCTTTTGATTGTCTTAGTATTTCACAGAATTATAGCCTGTCGTGGTAATTGTGATAATGATTGCAAAGAACTGAAAATAAATAATAGATGACTTTTAACTGATATTCCAAGAATGACTTAAGATTATAGTATTACCAGTTGTTTGCCACATAGGAGAAAGGGAGAAAAAAACACATAAGGTTGTATGGAAGGATCTTTTATTTTATTCAAGAGTTGGTTATAATTAAAATAATGTGAATTGCACTTTTACTTAGGAGAAATAGAGGGAAAGAGGAAGAAGTTGGAATTCTACATAGGGAGAAGAGAAGCGAGAGTAGTTTACTATGGATTTCCTTGTTCCTTTACTTGGTTGAATGACGAGTATGGATCACTAGGGTTGCCTTCATAATAATGACGTTCGGTGTCAGTATTTAAGTTTGGGTATTGACATGCAATGAATACACTTGTACCGAGTTCGTTTGATGATTGAAATTTATTATGAATTATATTGAGTACATTTGTACTAAGTTCCTTTGGTGATTATTGTAAGAAATCCATTAACTGAGTTTATGATCTGAGTTTGGACCATTTGTATGACGGGACTTTAGTCGATGGATTTTGAGGATGCTGAGATTTCTTCATTTGGTTGCTGCCAATGCTTATGCAACGTTTTTCCAATGTTATATTACATGCAATTTAATAACTTCTAGGTGTGGCTGTATTTGGTACAAAGTCCAACTTCTCACAGTGGCTTCAGATTTAAAATTTAGACGTAATTCTTCACGGTTTCAATTCCAAATTGCAGTTCTCAAACCGTGGAGAATGGTTCACCAAACTTCAATAGCTGATGCCTGCAAGTTAGAAAATTTGAAGCTTTTGCATTCGGTCATGCTGGACTGCTCAGAAGAAGCACCGGAGGGTCCAGGCAGGGATTACAGTTCTTTGCAGAGTAAATCATCTTTATCATTAAGAGGATCATGCAAGATTTCAATTATTTGAACTACTTTGTATTACAAACGAATGGAAGAAATCTAACAAATGAATGTTTGTAGCTCAGTGATTTCAATGATTTCATTCAAGCTAATATTTGTGAGACTAAATTAAATGCAAATTCTCCTGATTTACAGAGACTTTGCGGCATACTAAGCGTGGCCTAGTTGTCCCAACTACTTATTCCTCACTTCAGTACCAGATATTTTATTTTAAAGCATCAAATAATTTGAAGTCTGGGTATTAAATTACACTGACTACACTTGTACCGAGTTCCTTTGGTGATTACTGTAAGAGATCTATTACGTTTATGATCAGAGTGACTTACATTGATTATACTTGTACCAAGTTCCTTTGGTGCTTATTGTAAAGAAATTTATTACCAGTTTTTATGAGCAATATGAGTTAGTTATTTATTATTAATGACATTCCATGATATTGTAGTATCTACTGTTTTGTATTCTACATATCTCTGACCTGTATACTTGGACTAATCAGCGTTCCAGGCTTTTGCCAAGGCTCTCTGCCTCTATCAAATGCTCAGCAACCTGTTCGTGAGGAGGTAATTCTTACAATATCGTGAATGTTAAAGTTTTGTGTGAAAATTATCCTTATTCGGAAAATGCTCATCCTTATCTCACGACATATATATTACATTATGTTCAATGACTACAATTTCTTTCAACAAACAATTTTTTTTGAACGACTTCGTTCGAATGGATGATGTACTTCATCATTTTCTTCATCGAAATTGTTTTGTTTGTGACATTGTCCATGTCACCTATTCACTAATAGTTGAATTGAGTCTACCAACTCTCCCATGAAGCTTGGGATTGTGCCATTATGTAATCTGGATCCTTCCATAACTGGAGGCATAAAAAAGATGGCATGGGCCAAGCACCCAACATCTGACACCTTGGCATATCATGAATTTTTACATTTGTAAGCTGCTCCCTCTTGCAGGTTAATCTAGAAAAATATGCTTTTCTTGTCTTCTATATCATTTTTCTATCTCCAAAGTTTCATCTCCTAGTATCATTTTTCATTTGCCACATGAATTGTTTTCTTTTAAGAAAACAGTCATTTAGGAATGCTTTGCTTTTAAGTTACGCTGGACTCACATGATGACAAACTCCTACAGAATTTTGTTAAAAACTGTAGAAAAACAATTTTTTTCATCACTTATTCATTAAAATTCTTTTTTTTTGTCGCTTATTAATTTAAAGTATGTGTTGCAGTTAAGTTCTTAAAACAAGATGGGATGGGCATTTTGTGCTCCTAGTCTATTTTCTCCACTGATTACCATACTTCTCTCTTGTAATCACCTCAATGTACTATAATAAATATAATAAAGGAATACAGCTGTAAGACCTTTCCTACTGTAAAAACTAATGAAAAAAATAAGTAACGTAAATGCATCTATTGAAATAATTAACAGTAATGCCAATGTGTTTTCATATAGTTATTTACTAATTTCGCTGCTGAACCTCGCTAGCTTGTTTAGGATCAAAGTCAGTCTGAGTTGTGATTCAGTTTGTGATTCATCAACTGAAAATGAATTCAGCCTTACTTCTGAACCAAACATTTATGTCATTCCCTGTAAATGCATAATGCATATGGAAGATTCTATTGTAGAGTAATGAAATGGCTGTGCAAAAGTTCTATTGATGTACATGAGCAATATATGTACATTCTTCCCTGTAGACGATTTGAAGTCTCGGGAAGTGTATAAGTTAAGGTAAAAAATGGTTTGGAGAACAAAAAAAAATTGCTTCAAACTATCCCTGCTATTGCATTCAAGTCTGCCTTGAATAAACCTCTTCAGTCATAGAACACTGTCCCAATTGTACTGTTTTGCACCCTGAGCAACTGCAGCTGAAGAAGATTGATAGGAGTAATTGGCAGCTGCCATGGACAAGGAACACTTACTCCATGTTTGTTTTGTAGGGAATGATATCTTCCTTCTCTGTGAACAGTTGCTGGAACAACCCTCTTTCGATTGATGCAGGGCACAGCTGCAGTTACGATGGTATGGTCTTCGTTCTTTTCCCATGTCGAATGTTGATAGGCATCCTCCTTGCACACATTGAAGGAATACGCCAGCTACTGCAACATCCATTCTCTCTAGTTTCCACTCACACTATAGTGAAGGTATTAGGGAATGTTTATTTGTTTATTTGTGAATGAGTGTGTTTTGCTCGTGGTCAGGTTACTAATGAAGCTTTCCTTTTGTTTAAATAGGAAGGCACTAGTCTTTCGGAATGAAGTAGATATCTCCAAGGACTGAATCACCATGGGTTAATCCGTTAGTAAACTGGCAAAGTCTCCGGTCTTTATTCTCTATGTTTTCGTGACCTTCCATGGACATTGGAGTGAAACCAAGGTAAAGAACTTCAAATAAAATAATAGATTTTTTAATTGTTTTCTGTTTTCCTAGAGTTGTTTATATTATAGTATTTGAGATTGAACACGTTACTTGGGGGTAATGAAGGAAACAGTTAAGAAAGGTTAGGAGATTCTTTTATTTATTCAAGAGTGCTTGTTTATTTATGATTATTCACGAGTGCTTGATGATTAAAATATTGCATACAGGTAGGACCAATGCTTTGGGAAAGGGGAGGGAAAGTGGAATAAGTTGAAATTTTACTTAGGTAGAAGAAAGGGGAGGGTTGGTTACTATGTAATTCCTTGTGGAAAGTGGAGAACATTTCTCTTCGCTTTTGTTAATCACCAAGTAAAGATTACTTGTAGATCAACATCTTGCAAAGATATCAGCCTTTGTATTATGTTAGAAAGGGCCTTATGTGCTTGTTATGAAATTTAGTTGTTATAAGATGGAGCACCGGTACTAAGTGAGACTTTCTTAATTGGATGGTGGTCAACCATTCCATTGAACATCGTTTAAGGTTATTTTAGGAAGCTACAGGGTTGACTATTGCAATCCATAAATTGTTATTATTTCAACTAATTTTCCCCCATTGGTTGGACAGTTCTATGGAGACTAGAATTAAACCTCTATAAATTATAGCTTTAGGACCAAGGTAAATCTATTAATTTAGCTAATATTAAATAATCGATTAATTAATAAGTTATCAAGATATTCTTTATTTCTTAAATATTGTACATTGTGTTTAGTTTCTCGTTTTATGAATTGACAATTCTATGTATGTATTTACAAGTAAAATTCATGAATCTACTTATTTTTCCAACAAGTAGATTGTTCAATGTACTATATTATTCCATTTTATTAACATTTAACCAAGTATAAACTCTATTTAAATAAACAAAAGCCATTGTAGCACAACACATCTTCCATACAACAATCACTTAATTTATATATTATCATTTTGTATATTAGTGGGACCTATATAATATTTTTTTTTTTATAATGTATTATTTATAAATTTAACGAATTATTAATCTAGCACGTTATCCCCAATCTGTACCGGCCAAAAATATTATTAAACTGAGGTTATTAAGTTATTAGGTATTACATTATCGAGGTTCTATATGATCAGGCAGTTTATTCTTGCAATTCAAGAGCATGCTAGAATAAACTCTTGTACAAAGCTCTTTTTCTTGAGATTGAATTCAGCTAGAGATAATTATAAGAAGTCGGCAATAAGGTAGATTGTAATTGTACCAGTTACTTCTTTTAGTGATGTAAGTAATTTTTTTTGCACTTTTCTATTTCTTATCCTCAGTTTTATAGTTGAATTATTGCATCAAG
Source organism: Berberis vulgaris (assembly GCA_963556465.1). Lineage (NCBI taxonomy): Eukaryota > Viridiplantae > Streptophyta > Magnoliopsida > Ranunculales > Berberidaceae > Berberis > Berberis vulgaris. Next base: position 65,913,859 of record OY747132.1, read on the forward strand.
TCCCAAACTATTCGCAAAGGTACTCTATATCAAATGCCTTGCAACCATTGCATGTGAAGGTAACTTTCACAATATTAAAAAAAATGTTAAATGCTAAGAGTTATTTATTTATTTATTTATTTTTATTTCCTTTTATAGATGTGTTCATTCTTAGCTCTCAATGTGCTTATTTAAATAGCTAAAATTTGCAGTTTCTTTGAAATAGGCAAATATTTCTAAGAACACACAAATTTCTAAATATTTGAATTAGATCAAAGCTTCTTTTTTTTTTTTTTTTGTAAAGAATGAAACATTCTATCTCTATAATTTTCTTGTGAATTTTTTTTTTTTTTTGGGGGGGGGGGGGGGGGGGAGGGTGGGGGTGATGAAACATTGATAACATCTCAATATCGATCTGTACTGTAATGCAAATGTACACGATTGTTAAAAAGAAAGCATTAATACACTAGGTGTTTGATATAACATATAAGCTGATAAACTTGGTTTCCTAACAAATTAAGTACCCTTTGAAAAATAATTAATATGCACCTGTTTGGCATTTAAAAATGTTGAATCTTAGGGTTAGATACACAAAAGAATGAGAGGAAAAAAGTGTTTTGTCTCTATGAGAGACCTCTTATTTATAATAAAAATTTAGTGTTTACAAATACACCCCAAACTACAACATGATACCGCATACATAACAATATAATAACTTAACTCCTAACACTCCCCTTCAAGCTGGAGCATAGATGTCAAACATGCCCAGCTTGGAACTTAAATCTCGGAATGTGGAAGAGGCCAATGGTTTGGTAAGAATGTCGACCAATTAGTCGCCAGAACGAACATGAGGAGTAGCAATTTGTTTACTCATAACCAAGTCTCAAATAAAGTGACAATCAACTTCAATATGCTTTGTTCGCTCATCAAAAACAAGATTATTGGCAATAAAAATGGCAGCTTGGTTGTCACAATACATCTGCATTGGAGCTGGAACAATAATACCCATATCAGAAAGTAAGTAACGAACTCATATCATCTCGGAAGTGGTATGTGCCATGGTGCGATATTTAGCTTCAGCACTAGAGAGAGCAACCACATTTTGCTTCTTACTGCGCGGCTGCGCCAAGTAACAAGATTTGTACCCACAAAGGTACAATACCCAGAAGTAGACCGCCTATCAGTGCGACTGTCTGCCCAGTCAGCATCACTAAATCTAGAAATAGTTAAGGTAGTAGGATGGTACGAAAGTCCTATACCAGGATCCTTCTTCAAATAGTGAAGGATACAACATATAGCATGAAAGTAAGGCTTCCTAGGAGCATGCATAAAGCGACTAACAACACCCACTGCATATGTTATATCTGATCGAGTAACGGTAAGATATATCAACTTACCAACTAGACGACGATAGCGCCCAACATCCTCAAATGACTCCCTTTGTTCATCATCAAGTTTAACATTAGGGTCCATGGGTGTGTCAACAGGTCGAGAACCTAAGAGACCCGTCTCTGACAAAAGATCCAAAACATACTTTCGCTGGGAGAGAGTAACACCTTGGTGAGAACGAGCAACCTCAATTCCAAGGAAATAACGAAGGTGGCCAAGATCTTTGGTATGAAAGGTTCGTGATAAATAATCTTTCAAGGCGGTAATCCCAGTAGAGTCGTCACCAGAAATAATAATATCATCAGACCAATAAAGTTTAGGAACATGCATATTAATAGGGAGAGTACGAGCAACATCCAACAAATAGCGATGTTTGCGCTCGGCAACACCATTTTGTTGAGAATTATGAACACAACTAGTTTGATGAATAATACCACAGGCATCACAAAAAGAACTCATGATGTTTTGAGCATACTCCAAAGCATTATCAGATCGAAGAATTTTGATGCTCTTCTCAAATAGGACAAGGATTTCATTATAGAATTTATGAATAATGTGAGGCAATTCTGAACGATTTTTCATTAAAAATAACCAAGTCATTCAAGAATAATCATCAACAAAAATAACAAAATACAAATATCCATTCAAGCTAGGAGTTCTTGATGGACCCCAAATATATGTGTGAACCAAAACAAAGGACTTAGACTGACTCACTGAATGACTAGAATAAGAACTTCGATGATGTTTCCCTAACTAACATGCCTCACAACTCCAAAGTTGAAACTGGACTCAAATTGGTAAGAGCTGTGTGCAACTTTTTTTATTGACGGATGTCCTAAACGATAATGCCACTAAAGACGAGAAATTGTAGCATTCAAGGCGGGAGAAACAAAACTAGAAGGTTTACCAGGGTCTAGATAATAAAGGTCATCTTGCTCATATCCCGAACCAATCATCTTCTTCGTCTTCAAGTCCTGAAAAACACAAGAAATAGGAGAAACTGTTATCGAGCATGGTAAAGATTTAGTTAATTGACTAACATACATCAGGTTAAAAGGAAAATTGGGGACATATTGGCTGGATGACAAGGAAATAGACTTTGTAGGCTGAATATCATCTTTACCAGTGACAAGCTTAAAGGATCTATCGGCTAACACAACACTATGTTTAATAAGAGACATGTTAGAAAAGATAGATGAGATACCAGACATGTGAGTGCTAGCGCCAGAATTAATGACCCAGGTAGAGGGAGACCTGGCCACACATGCAACATTACCTGAGTTGGCCAGTGTAGCAGTGAAAGATGATGTAGGATTCACTGTCTTCAGAGCCTGTAGTATTTCTTGCAATTGAGCGATAATATTTGAAGAAACCGAAGTAATAGACTCGGATGAAGCGGAGTTAGGAATAGGCTGAGAAAATGTATCCTTCGAAACTTGATGTGCCATTGTCGATTTCCCCATTTCTGCCAACAAAACTGTCCAATATGATTGGTGCGACCACAATACTCACAAGGCTTGTTACTACGACCTCCTCGAGGTTCACCAAACCGAACACCACGAGATCCACCATAATTATTTTTAAGTCCACCATCACTGCCACTAGACACAAGTGTTGAGGATTCTATAGATATATGAGCATTTTGACCAAGAGAATACCTCATCAATTGAGAGTAAGCATTAGCGGTGGTAGGTAGTTTTTCACTTGCTAAGATCTGATCCTTATAGCCACGAAGAGCAGGATCCAAACCAGATAATAAGGAAGCTACCATAAACTCCTCCCATTGCTTTTGTAGGGTTTTCAAATCTGTAGTGAAGGGTCGATATTGCAAGAGTTGTTCCCACATCCCCTTTAGAGAACTATAATACTCGGGAAGGGACGGGACTGTACATTTTGCTTCATGCTGAAAATCTGCTCATATAATTCATTTACTCGAGAAACATTATTCGTATTGGAGAATGAATCAACAAAAGAATCCCAAATGTTCTTGGAAGAGGTACAAAAAGCAACTATTTTGGCAACTTGTGCCTCCATACTATGCCACAACCAACCCATGACTATTGAGTCTTCACACATCTAATCCTCATATCCCTTATCCTCAGGTGTGGGTGGATTTCCAGTCAAATATTTTAACTTTTTCATGCCTCTTAGATGAACTTCCACTCAATGTTTCCATTCCAAGTAATTTGTATCATTTAATTTTGCAGCAGTAATTGAGCGAGGAATTTCATCATACATCTTGGGTTCAACCATAGTTATGATAAGTCAATCAACAAACAAGTGTGTGGGTATCAACCATTGACATAAGAGAATAACAATCAATACCAACCTGGAAGATTTTCAATGAAAAAAGCACTAACCAATTCATTCAAGCATTGCTAAGAATGAGATCATATCAAGTCTGTCCATGGTGATACATGAACAAGAAGGGACTTTGTTTTTTATCAATACATAAAACTAGAGAAGAGAACAAGAGGGACAAACAATCAACAACTTGTGCAACTTGTGTTGCTCACTGCTGTTGATTTAATGGTTAAAGGTACAACAGGTGGAGGGCTAATGGCAGGGGAGGGAGGAGAGGAAGAGATATGGTGGGGAAGGAGAGGGAAGGGGAAGGAGATGGATCTAAACCTTAAGGCTCTGATACCATGTTGAATCTTAGGGCTAGATACAGAGGAGAATCAGAGGAAAAAAGTGTTTTGTCTCTATGAGAGACCTCTTAGTTATAATAAAGATTTAGGGTTTATAAATACACCCGAAACTACTACATGATACCTCATACATAACAATATAATAACTTAACTCCTAACAAAAAGTTATAGACAATGTGTTTTTATCTGATTTGCTCATAATTTTAAACACCTTGGTCATGGTAGAACTGAGTCAGAGTTGCAACTCAACTTAGATCATTAGATTGAACTTACATTTGAGTTTTAGTTCTTCCTTCATGATGATAATGACGATGAGTTGATGATTTCAGCCCTGGTGAGGTGGTTTGTTTGAATCAAGTGATTGTGTGATTCCTTGCACTTGTGTAATGCACATATTCTATGCACACTAAGTGAATTCGACTGAATCAGCTTGCAAAGATTCTATTGATATACATGATGGAAAATATTTTGTACAGTTTTCCCTATTGACCATTTTGCATCCAGGGAAGTGTACATGTTAACAGAGAAAAATAATGGTATGGTGGAGCAAATATCTACAAATGCTTTCACTCATGTTTGCTAGTCCAATGAAGTCTTCGTTAAATATCGTTGTTCAGTAGTATAAGACTATCTAATTATTTTGTTTCTCCTCCTTCAGATACTATCTGTGGTGTAGAAGATTGGAGGAGTTAATTGGTCGCTGCAAGGGACAAGGAGCACTTACTCCATGTTTGTTTAGTTGGGAATGATATCCTTCTTCTCTGAGAACGATTGTTTGAACAACCCTGTTTCACTTGATGCAGGGCACAGCTGCAGTTGTGATGGTAGGGTTTTGTTCTTTCCCCACATTGAAGTAGTACCCCTGCAGCTGCAGCCGCAGCTTCCATGATCTCTACTTTTCACTCACACTGACTATAATGCAGGTATAAGTAAATGTTTTTTGCGTATGTTACTATGCTCTGATGTATGTTTTATGTATGCTCAGATCACTTAAGAAGCCCCTGATGTGTGCTCTATTTTAATAGGAATACGCGAGAGATCCTAAACACGGAAGTTGATTTCTTCAAGGAGTCTGCCACTATGAGGTACTCCGTTAGCACAGTTAAAGTTCATTCTTGATGGTCTTCGTATGCACAGAATTGTAGCCTATTGTTGTAATTGTGGTAACGACAGCAAAGAACTGAAAATAAATAAATAGATAACTTTTAACTGATTTTCCAAGAATGATTCAAGATTATAGTATTACCAGTTGTTTTGCCACATAGGAGAAAGGGAGAGGAAAAAACACATAAGGTTGTATGGAAGGATCTTTTATTTTATTCAAGAGTTGGTTATAATTAAAATAATGTGAATTACTTTTACTTAGGAGAAACTGAGGGAAAGAGGTAGAAGTTGGAATTCTACATGGGAAGAAGAGAAGCGAGAGTTGTTTACTATGGATTTCCTTGTTCCTTTTTTTGGTTGAATAACAAGTGAGGATCACTAGCTAGGGTTGCTTGTTCTTTCCAACTGCTTATATCTCACTTCAGATCGAGATATTTATACCAATTCCCATACTCTATCTCAAACCATCCAAAATTTTAAGTTTGGGTATTGACATACAATGAATACACATTGTACCGAGTTTGTTTGATGATTGAAATTTATTAACTGAGGTTATGATCAGAATGAATTATACTGAGTGCACTTATGCTAAGTTCCTTTTGTGGTTATGATCCTAGTTTGAGTTGGTTACTTCATAATAATGACGTTCAGTGTCAGTGTATTATTTACTGTTATCCATTTATAGACTATTCTTAACCTGTATACTTGAACTAATTGGGATTCAGCTTATACGGAGGTGCTCTGCCTATATCAAAGGCTCAACAACTTTTTCACTAGTAGGTAGTTTTTACAATATTTCGAGATAAATGTTTAGTTCACATATAAATTGCATAAGGTAGAAAGTCTACAGTTTCTTTGAACGAACGATTATTCTGGAAGTTTTTGTTTAAATGAGTGATGTACATATAAGTTTCTTCATGGAACTTCTTGTGTTTGAAAATATACATACCATTTATTGTCACCTATTCACTACTAATTGAATCAAATAAGCCTACCAACACTCCCTTGATATTTGCATATGAAGCTTAGGATTGTGGCATTGTGTATCTGGATCATTCCTATCTGGAGGCATAAAAAATATGACATGGGCCAAGCACCCAGACCTTGGTATCATAAACATGTACATTTGTAAGGCGACTGCTTGCTTGTAGGGTGCTAAAGAAAAATGTGCCTTTCGTTGTCCTCTATCTCATTTTTCCGTGTCTCCTAGTATTGTTCTTCATTTGCCACATGCATTGTTTTCTTTAAAAAAAAGACGTTTACGAAAATCTTTGTTTTTAGGTCACATTGTACGGACACGATGACAGATTCCTAGAATATTGTTTGAAAAATGATAGAAGATAAAAAAAATTAAAAAAAATTAAATTTGTGACTAATTCATAAAATATATTTATTTAATTGCTTATTCAGTTTAAATGTATTTCTATGTTCCCAACTGATTAAAATGCTTCCCTCTTGAATCACCTGAATGTACTGGAAAAAAATTCCTTTTGGAAATCAAACTGTAAAACCTCTCATATTGTAAAAAGTATTTTAATAAATAGTTACAGAAATGTAATTCTTATGCCTTGTATGTAAATTTAGAAAAACTTGTTTTTCTAACAAATAGCCCCAATTTCAAAAACAAAACAAAAGAAAATTGAATGTGTCTGTTCAAATAATTAAATACCAATACCAATATGTTTTCATATAATTATCTACTAATTTAGCTGCTGAACATAGGTAGCTTGTTCCGGAGAAAGTATTCAGCTTCTGATTGATCTACTAAGATCAGATTGGACTGGCCTTCGATTTTTGCTTCTATCTTTGTGACAATGGGTCAGTGAATTTACCTTAATGTCAATCCCTGTAAGTCTTAATGTATATGGAAGATTCTACCTTACAGTAGAGGAATTTGAATGAAATGGCTCTATAAAAAATCCAAATGATGTACATTCTGAGAAGTATATATACATTCTTCCTTCTAAATCATTTACAATCTAGGGAAGAGTATAAGTTAAGGTAAAAAATGGTGTGGAGAAAATAAAATCTAATGCTTGAATCTATCCCTGCTATGGCATTCAAGTCTCCCTTTATTAAATCTCTTCGGTCGTAGAACATTGTCTCAATTGTATTGTATCTCCTCCTTGAGGCACTAATGTGGCTGAAGAAGATTGATAGGAGTGATTAGTGGATGCCATGGACAAGGAACACTTACTCCATGTTTGTTTTGTTGGGAAAGATATCTTCCTTCTCTGAGAGTAGTTGTTGGAACAATCCTCTTTCAATTGATGCAGGGCACAACCGCAGTTACGATGGTATGGTCTTCGTTCTTTTCCCATGTCGAATGATGATAAACATCCTCCCTGGACACATTGAAGTAATACGCCAGCAACTGCAGCATCCATTCTCTCTACACGCACTATAATGCAGGTGCAAGTGATGTTGTACTTAGGCTTGTTATGTATATGCTTGGATTACTATTGAACCACTCTTCTTGTGCTCTGTTTATATAGGAATGAGCGAATAATCCTAGATATTGAATTAGACTAGCAAGAGGAGGGTACCACCATGGGGTACTCCGTGAAGGTACAATCAAAGTCCATTCTCTTGATTCTCTCAATATTGTCCGTGGACACTGTAGATTGCAAAGAACCGAAAATGAAACATTGAGAAGTTTTTAAATATTTTTAAAGAGGGTTTATTATTATAGTACTAAAGCTCTCAATATATTCTTTGGACACTGAAGTAGACTGCAGAGAACTGAAATTATAATAGTGAAGAGTTTTCAACTGTTTCCAAGAACTATTTATGATTATAGTATTAGATTTTACAATGTTAGTTGTGGAATGGGGAGGATAAGAAAATATAACTGAGTAATGGAGAATCTTTTATTTTGTTTGAGGGCAGTTTGTAATTATACTGCTACTTTGGAAAAGGGGTGAATAAAGGAATAAGTTGAAAGTCTACTTTGGAAAAATGGAAGAGAGAGTTAGTTACTATGAAATCATTCTGCATTGTAGAGTACATGTTTCTTTTTGTATTGTTTATCACAATGTTAAGATGACTAAGTCTTACTGTTGATCAGGGTCTTTACAAGATTTATGCTTTGGACAGTTAAATTTGTATACTTTTCTTTCTAAATGTGGTATTTTACCTCATGGTCCTTCGGACACATTTCAAACTTGGCCTGATAACTGAATGTGATAAATATGTTGAATCTTGTCTTGATTTAAAAGATGCCCAATTTAAAAAAAAAATTAGTCGGATATGCAATTGGTTTATAAAAACGTTTTTGTCCGAAACATATATGAAAGTTATTTTAAGCTCGAAGTGACCAGGGCCTTGTCTTTCTGACTACCCAGTTTTGCACTCAAACAAAATGAGAGATAGCAGGTCGTTCTACCATTTGATTTCTGCAATGTAGGTTATGATATTCGAAAACAGTAGGTATCTTGATCCATAAACTTCATTCTGATTAAATTAATTTGAGGATAATTATAAGAATCATTAACTAAGACTGTAATTGGATGGTATTTCGGTTCGAATATGGAATGAGACGAGTGTGTTAACTTCCAGCTGAGAGACTTTGATTTATATCATTTCGGTAAACAAAGGGTAAATATTTTTTCAACTTGAAGATTGGGTCTGTTCCCTTGATTCTCAGAATATTTCCACCCTCGAGGTACCAAGAGTTGAGTTAAATCCTTGGACCACCATTGCTGTCAAGGTCCAACCACCCAAGATATCGTGGAGACCTATGTCATTACTATGCATAACATCCTATGTAAGTGGTCACTTCGTGCTTGCAAGCTTGCAGGTCAATATGCTCCCTGTTGTGCTTTATAACATCTTTCGGTGTCTTCAAGTTTTCGTTCCATAGCATTATTCTTCATTTTAGGTAAAACATTGTTGACAATACTCCTCTACGAATTTACAAAGCAGGTTGATAGATAAGTGAAAACTAGATTTCTGGAAGTTTTCAAAGCCAAAACGAAATCTACATTTGCTGAAACTTGTGTTACGTCAGTAACTGATCCCTATGCTTCCGTAAACATTGACTTTGTTTGAATTGTAAGTAACAATATAGTTTTTCATCTCGGGGGGAATATGCCGGACATCTTACAAGTTATCAGAACAAAGTTATTTTTTCATTAAAGTTTTTGTAAGGCATCTAAAATTGTAATCAAATGCATTAGATGACAAATTTCTTGTGGGCGAGAGGAAAAAAGAAGAAAGCATTAGTGCAATATTGGTAGATAGAGCTGACAAACTCGTTTTTCTAACAAATTAACTACACTTCAAGTAAAAGTTACAAACAATGTGTTTTTATCTAATTCGCTATGTAGACAACTTGGTCAGGAGCGAAGTCAGTTAGAGTTGCAACCCAACTTAGATCATTTGATTGAACTTTGAGTGTTACTCCTTCCTTCTGGACATCATGCGTAATGCATATGAAACATTCTGTGAACACTAAATGAATTAGATTGAAACAGCTCTGCAAAAACTTTAGTGATATACATGGTAAAATAACATGTATGGTCTTTCCCTCTAGACCATTATGATTCCCGGCACAGGGGGGAGGGGTAGTGTGTCATTAACAGAAAAAAATGGTATGGAGAAGCAAATATGTACAATTGCTTTTAACCATTCTTTTGCTACTCCAACGTATGTTGCTTTTCGGTAATACAAGACAATCTAAATTGTGTTATTTCTCTTCCTTGAGGCACTATTGCAGATGAAGAAGATTGGGAGGAGTAATTGGTTGCTGCAGTGGACAAAGAACAGTTACTCCATGTTTGCTTAGTTGGGAATGATCTCTTCCTTATGTGAGAACAATTGTTTCGACAACCCTTTTTCAATTGATGAAGGGCACAGCTACAGTTGCGATGGTACGGTCTTCGTTCTTTCCCCATAACGAATGAGGATAAGCATCCTTCCTGAACGCATTGAAGTAGTATCCCTCCAGCTGCAGCTTCCATTCTCTCTACTTTTCAATTACACTAACTATAATGCTTTTTCCTATATATGTTTTGTGTGTTAGGAGTTCTTATGAATCCACTTTGATAGGTGCTCTACTTAAATAGGAAGGCGTGAGTGCTCCTAGAGGCGGAAGTAGATATCCTCAAGGAGTGCGTCACTTTGGGGTAATCTGTTAACATGAAGTTAAAGTTTATTCTCTTGATTTTATTCAAAGCCTCTTGTGGACATTATGCTAAAGACAGCAGAGTACTGAAACAAAAATAATAGAGAACTTCGTAAGTGTTTTCTCCAAGAGTGACTTAAGATAATTGTATTACCAGTTCAGATACTACTTAGGAAAAGGGATGCAAACAAAACAAGAGAAAGTAGCGGAGGATCTTTTATTTTATTCAAGTATGATTTTTTATTAAAATAACAGGGGATGTACTGTCACTTAGGAGAGAGGGAAAGAGGAAGAAGTTGCAATTCTACATAGGAAGAAGAGAAGCAAGAGTTGTTAACTATAGATTTCGTTGTGCCATGCGGAGTCGACTTTTCTCTGCTTTGAATAAGAAGTGAGGATTACTAGGGTTGCCTGTAGATCAACTATTTTTTAATACATTAATTGGAGGTTTTATGGAATTGGCTCTGTGTGTCATGCTTTAACTTTTTTTAAACATTTATTTTAGCTATTAAGGAATTGACCCTATGTGTTTGCTATGCTCTTTGCCAGATATACAATAGACCATTGTATAATGGACCTTTTGTTGATGTATAGTGAGTACCTAGAGGTTTCATCATGTGATTGCTGCCAATACCTTTGTAGTACTTTTCAAGGCTATAAAGCAATTAAACTTCTTCCAACTGTGGCGGTATTTGGTAAAAACTCTAACCACTGTAGTTATAATCTATTGAATTTAAATTATATTGAAAATCTCGTTTTGATTTAAATAATACACAAATTTTAAAAAGTCAGTAGGATATGCAATTATTATATAAAAACGACTGCGTCATAAACATGTATGAAAGCTATTTTATGCTCAATGTGCAATTCTCAACTGGTCGAGCATGGTGCTCCAAACTTTGACTGCTGAAGCCTTCAAGAGAACCAATAAAGTACTCAAAGGAGCAACCATGGGATTGCAGTTCTTGACCAAGTCAAGAGTCATTTTCACCGAGTAACCACAACAACGTAAGTAGAAGAAAGGATATCTTTAGGTGTACTTACCAGGGCCTTGTCTTTCTGACTACTTAATTTCTCACTCAAACAAAATGGGAGATATTAGTTAGTTCTACCAATTGACTGCTGCAATGCGTGTATGATATTCAACAATAATAAGTTTGTTTCATAAACTTCATTCTGATTGAATTCGTTCGAGGATAAATATAAGAACTCATTATAATTGGGTAAAGGCTTTATAGCCACTTTTTAGTCAGGTTTTAAGTTTTTTACATTTCTATCCCTTTTATAGATAACGTTTGTGATTGTATTTTAAAGAGAATGGGTAAAGGTGTAAAAATGCTCTAGCCTGGCCAAAAAATGGCTTTAAAGTCTGGCTGCCTAGACAAACTTTTTTGTGATATTAGTTATATATTCTAGTTATTATGCTTGTTTGCTCTTTGCTAAGGTTATCAATAGTGACCTTATTTTGGCTTAAAATTGTATTTTTTATAGTTGAATTTTTTTTTATTAGTTACTAGCTTCGGTAAAAAAAAAAAAATTGGCTTTACCATTGATAACTACTATTATCAACTAATAAGTATTTTCCATTTCGCCCCCCCTCGACTAAAATCCTGGGTCCGCCCCTGCTTCTTAGTTAGTGATGTAAAGAAAAAAAATGTGCATCTTATAGTTTTATTTTATACACTGTTTCTCTTTCTTACATTTCTAGTTGAACTAATTTCATCAGGTTTTAAAGGTGTTCCACCTATATCATTGCCCAACAACTTATGCATGTGAAGGGATTGCCCAACAGCCTATCCATGTGAAGGTAACCTCACTAAATTAATTTAGAGATTATTAAATAATAAAAAATTTAATAATTTATTATTAATAACTTATTAATTTATCAAGGTATTCCTTATTTTCTTAATCCTGTATATAGTGTTTAGTTTCTCGATTTATGAACTAACAATTCTATGTATTTGTTTAACAAGTAAAATTCATGAATCTAATTATTTTTCCAAAAAGTGATTGTCAATGTACCATACTATTCCATTTTGTAAACATTTAACCAAGCAAAAACTCTATTTAAATAAACAAAAGCCATTGTAACACCACACATCATTAGCTTAATTGATAAATTATTAATTTGTATATTACGTGGAACCTATATAAATTTTTTTAAATGTATTATTTATAAATTTAGCAATTATTAATCTAGCACGTCATCTGCAAGTTGGGATCGACCAAAAATATTATTTAATCAATGTGTTAAATTATCGAGGTTCTATATGATCAATATGGTGTACGTTATTTGTAGATCAGGGTGTTCAAGAGCATACCAAAATTAACTCTTGTGCAAAACTCTTTCTCTTGAGATTTAATTCAACTAGAGATAATTATCAGAAGTCGGCATTAAGTGAGATTGTAATTGTACCAGTAACTTCTTTTAGTGATGTAAATAATTTGTTTTGCAGTTTCTATTTCTTATCCTCGGTTTATAGATGAGTTACTTGCATCAGGTCCCAAACGGTTCACAAGGTACTCTATATCCAATGCTCTGCAACCATTGCATGTGAAGGTAACTTTCAACATTTAAAAAAAAAAATTGTTAAATGCTAAGAGTTATTTATTTATTTTTATTTCCTTTCAAAGATATGTTCATTCTTAGCTATGAATTTGCTTATTTAAATTGCGCTGAAAGTTGCAGCTTCTTTGAAATAAGCAAATATTTCTAGGAACACACAACAAACTTCCAAATATTTGAATTAGATCAAAGCTTTTGTGTAAGGAATGAAACATTCTATCTCTATTGTAATCTCTATGATTCTCTCAATTAGATCAAATATTTGTAGCGTGACTTTGTAATGCCACACTGTGTCAACTAATGTACTAAATGCACTATATGACAAATTTCTCGTGTAATGGGGGAGGGGAATGAAACAGCGATCTGTAATGCAAATGTACTGTTAAAAAGAAAGCAGTAGTGCACTAGGTGTTTTATATAACATATAAACTGATAAACTTGGTTTCCTAACAAATTAAGTACCCTTTGAATAAAAATTTATATGCACCTGTTTCGACATTTAAAAGTTACAGACAATGTGTTTTTATCTGATTTGCTCCTAATTGTAGACACCTTGGTCATGATAGAACTGAGTCAGAGTTGCAACTCAACTTAGATAATGACGATGAGTTGATAATTTTAGCCCTGGTGAAGTGGTTTGTTTGAATCAAGTGATTGTGTCATTCCTTGCACTTGCGTAATGCACATAACACATTCCATCCCTTTAGTTTTATTATCTTTATAATAATTTTCGTAGTTATTTTCATAGTTTAATTTAGAAAATCCAATCCCCCATTATTTAATTAATTAGGTTGTTAGTTGTCTTTTAGTTATTATTAGTGTTAATTGACAAGCCCTCTAATCCCCGGTCTAGAACGATCCCTACTTATTCTATACTACAATCACAAAGCAGGGTATTAAGTTGTGTGCTACTAAAATAGCCCATCAGAGAGATCCTAAAAAGGAAGTTGATATCTTCAAGGAGTCTGTCACTATAGGGTACTCCGTTAACGCAGTTAAAGTTCATTCTTTTGATTGTCTTAGTATTCACAAAATTATAGCCTGTCATGGTAATTGTGGTAACGACAGCAAAGAACTGAAAATAAATATAACTGATTTTCCAAGAGTGACTTAAGATTATAGTATTACCAGTTATTTTGCCACATAGGAGAAAGGGAGAAAAAAAAAAACACATCAGATTGTATGGAAGGATCTTTTATTCTATTCAAGTATTGGTTATAATTAGAATAATGTGAATTGCGCTGTTACTTAGGAGAAATAGAGGGAAACAGGAAGAAGTTGGAATGCTACATAGGAAGAAGAGAAGCTAGAGTTGTTTACTATGGATTTCCTTGTTCCTTTACTTGGTTGAATAACAAGTGAGGATCACTTGGGTTGCCTGTTCTTGACGACTACTTATATCTCACTTCAGACGCACAACTACTTGTATCTCACTTCAGACGCACATATTTATACCAATTCCCGTACTCTAGCTCAAACCATCCAAAATTTTAAGTTTGGGTATTGACATACAATGAATATAATTGTACCGAGTTCGTTTGATGATTGAAATTTATGTTATGATCAGAATGAATTATATTGACTACACTTATACTAAGTTCATTTGATGATCATTGTAAGAAATCTATTAAACTGAGTTTATGATATGAGTTTGAGTTGGGTACTTCATAATAATGGCTATTAGTGTCAGTGTATTATTTACTGTTATTCATTTATAGACTATTCTTAACCTGTATACTTGAACTAATCAGGATTCAGAGCTTATGCAGAGGTGATCTGCTTATATCAAAGGCTCAACAACTTTTGCACTAGTAGGTAGTTCTTCCAATATTTGGAGATAAAATGTTAAGTTCATAGAGAACCTGTTTTTTTCAAGAAAGGTGTTCATCCTTACATCATGACATATAAATTGCATAGAAAGACTACAATTTCTTTGAACAAACGATTATTCTGAAAGTTTTTGTTTAAATGAGTGATGTACATTATAATTTTCTTAATGGAATTTCTTGTGTTTGACAATATACATACCATTTATTGTCACCTATTCACTACTGGTTGAATCGAATAAGCCTACCAACACTCCCGTTAGATTTGCTTATGAAGCTTAGGATTGTGGCATTGTGTATGTGGATCATTCATATCTGGAGGCATAAAAAATATGGCATGGGCCAAGCACCAATTATCTGAGACCTTGGTATCATGAAATTGTTCATTTGTAAGGTTGTTGCTTGCTTGTAGGTTGCTAAAGAAAAATGTGCCTTTTGTTGTCCTCTATATCATTTTTCTGTGTATCCAAGGTTTTGTCTCCTAGTATTATTCTTCATTGCCACATGCATTGTTTTCTTAAAAAAAAATTCAAAAATCTTTGTGTTTAGGTCACATTGCACTGACATGATGACAGATTCCTAGAATATTATTAAAAGAAGTGATAGAAGATAAAAACAAATTTTAACTAATTCATTAAACATATTTATTCAATTGCTTATTCATTTAAATGTATGTTGTTGTTAAGTGCTTAAAACAAGAGAGAGCATAGATGTCAATTCCATCCATGTGTACAATATGCAAACTTTTCTCCTCCTCTGCTCCATCACCACAAAAATTGATACTCTTGCTCGTAACTTCTGGTGGAATGGAGTCGGGGAAGGCAGAGCTAAACACATGTGTACTTGACCTCTCATCTCTCAGACCCCTTCTCTCAAAGGCCTCAATATACCTACGGCTAGAAACAAAAATCTAGCTCTAATGGCAAAAAGCGTGTAGCAAATCATCTCCTCTCCTATTTCAAATCGAGCGTGACAACTCAAGGCTCTTTATTTCAACAACAAAGGCATTTCTCAGATAACTAAAGCCCCCAATACTGCTTCCTTTTCAGGGAAATATTACAGCCATTAACAGGATTAAGAATCATGTCATTTGGCAGATATCTGGAAATATTGTTGGGTTAGGCCTAATTTGATTCTCAAAGACTATCTCCTCAATCAAACAAATCCAAATCTGCCTGACTCGATCTTGGACCTCTGGACTAATCACAATGACCATGGTGTTTGTTGGAACGTTGATCTAGTAGGCAGTCTGTTTCTGGGCCCGGTTGCCAAAGATATCCTGGATATTAACATTAGAGCTTCGGATTCCCCGGACTCCCTCATCTGGATATCAAATAAAAATGGCATTTTGATTGTAAAAAGCGCGACCAACACCTTCTCCAATGAAGGTCTGGCCAGCTCTTCGTCTAACCTCAAAGCTAGTACCTTTAATAGAAATTTGTTCAAAGAACTGTGGAGAATCAAAGCACCCCTCTCGGCGCTGTTCCTCGCTTGGAAAATAGCTAGAAACATTTTTTCGACTAGATCTAATCTAGTCAGACTCCACACCCCTATTGAGGACTCCTGACCTTTTTGTGAGGAACACCCAGAGAAGGTTACTCACCTGTTTTTCTAGTGTCCTATTATTCATCGTCTTTAGCAAATTTTGCCAATCCCAATAGACTGGCTGGCTCAGGATTTCCAATCTCCATCCATTCATACCTTCTTTAACTTTATGTGAAAATCGGCTAAAGCCCACGCCATCGAAAATGATCAATTACTATCCTAATTTGTTCTCTTCCTTAAGACTGTCTGGTGGACCCGTAACAACTGCATTTTCAAAAATATCAAGTTCTGCCCTGATAAGTTTTTCCGTGATTTCCATAAAACTTGGTATTCCTAGAACAAACAATGGTTTTCTATCAATACCCCTTTCCCAGGCTGCATAATCCCTTTCCATAGTGTTATCGACTTGGCAATCACAGAACCCCAAAACCATTCCTCAGCTTAACAATTTTGGCCCCTCCCACCAGAGAGGTTTTTCTCCGTACTTTCTTGATCTAGGAACAACTGTCCTTTGCTATAACCCACCACTTGAACTCCACACCCAACCACCCACTCCCCTTTCCTGATCCTCTTCACCCAGATATGATCATTGTTTCTTATGATGATAATTTTTTTCCTAACATACAACAAATTGCTTTGGGAGTTTTTACAGTCAACTTAGGTGGCGGAGTTTTGGCACGAGTTGCTAGTCCGATTGTTGGGAAGATCCTAGATAGTACAATGGTGGAATGTGCTGCAGCAGAAGCAACATTAATTCTAATTCAAGCAAAGCAATGGAAGATAGGCTTGCTTTTGGGAGACTCTGGCACTCAACACTATTTTGAAACAGGATCCGCAGCAGTCCTTTTTTGCCACACGCTGGGTGTGGCGCCTTATCATCAGTAATATTAGACGTATGCTTTCCCTTCAAACTTTATGGTATTGTAATTCTGTTAACTGAGATCTTAACTCGGATGCACATAACTTAGCTACTTCAGTGGGAAGACAGGTTTGTAACACTTTTCAGTAATGCAAATTAATAGTCTTTTAACAAAAAATAAAATAAATAAAAAAGAGAGCATAGATGTTGGTGCACCTACTCCATGTTCCCAACTGATTACCATGCTTCCCTCTTGAATCACCTCAATGTACTGGAAAAAAAATTCCTTTTGGAAACCAAACTGTAAAACCTGTCCTATTGTAAAAATTATTGTAATAAATAATTACAGAAATGTAAATTCTTATGACTCGTATGTAAATTTAGAAAAACCTGTTTATCTAACAAATAGCCCCAATTTCAAAAACAAAACAAAAAAAAAATTGAATGCGTCTGTTCAATTAATTAAATACC
Source organism: Berberis vulgaris (assembly GCA_963556465.1). Taxonomy (NCBI): domain Eukaryota; kingdom Viridiplantae; phylum Streptophyta; class Magnoliopsida; order Ranunculales; family Berberidaceae; genus Berberis; species Berberis vulgaris. The sequence continues at coordinate 65,931,374 of OY747132.1, forward strand.
AATACCAATATGTTTTCATATAATTATCTACTAATTTAGCTGCTGGACATAGGAAGCTTGTTCATAAACATAGTATTCAGCTTGGAATGGCCTTCGATTTTCACTTCTTTTTGACAATGGGTCAGTGAATTTGTGAAGCGGTACTTCCAAACCAAACATTTACGTTAATCCCAGTAAGCTTCTGTATATGGAAGATTCTACCATACAGTAGAGGAATTTGAATGAAATGGCTCTATAAAAAACTCCAAATGATGTACATTCTGGGAAATATATATACACATTCTTCCTTGTAAATCATTTAGAATCAAGGGAAGAGTATAAGTTAAGGTAAAAAATGGTATGGAGAAAATAAAAGCTAATGCTTGAATCTATCCCTGCTATGGCATTCAAGTCTCCCTTGAGTAAATCTATTTGGTCGTAGAACACTGTATCAATTGTATTGTTTCTCCTCCTTGAGGCACTAATGTGGCTGAAGAAGATTGATAGGAGTAATTAGTGGATACCATGGACAAGGAACACTTACTCCATGTTTGTTTTGTTGGGAAAAATATCTTCTTTCTCAGAGAGCAGTTGTTGGAACAATCCTCTTTCAATTGATGCAGGGCAGAACTGCAGTTACGATGGTATGGTCTTCGTTCTTTTCCCATGAGGAATGATGATAAACATCCTCCCTGGACACATTGAAGTAATACGCCAGCAACTGCAGCATCCATTCTCTCTACACGCACTATAATGCAGGTGCAAGTGATATTTGTACTTAGGCTTGTTATGTGTATGATGAGATTACTATTGAACCACTCTTCTTGTGCTCTGGTTAAATAGGAAGGAGCGAATGATCCTAGATACTGGCGAGAGGATGTACCACCATGGGGTACTCCGCGAAGGTACAATCGAAGTCCATTCTCTTGGTTCTCTCAAATATTGTTTGTGGACACTGAAGTAGATTGCAAATAACTGAAAATGAAAGAATGTGGAGTTTTTAATTATTTTTAAAGAGGTTTTATTATTATAGTACTAATGCTCTCAATATATTCTTTGGACACTGAAGTAGACTGCAGAAAAATGAAACTGTTTCCAAGCACTATTTATGATTATAGTATTAGAAGTTAAAATGTTAGTTGCCAATGGCATGACAGCTCAACGGTTAGAGCTTGGCGGATGGTACCACTAGGTCATGGGTTCAAACCCAGCTTGCGGCATCTTTAGTGGGTTCTGGGATCCTATAAAAACCCTGCTTGCCTTTCAAAAAAAAAAAAAAGTTAAAATGTTAGTTGGGGAATGGGGAGGATGAGAAAATATAACTAAGTAATGGAGAATCTTTTATTTTGTTTGAGGGTGGTTTGTAATTATACTGCTACTTTGGAAAAGGGGTGAATAAAGGAATAAGTTTAAAGTCTACTTTGGAAGAATGGAAGGGAGAGGTAGTTACTAAGAAATTCATTCTGCAATGTAGAGTACCTGTTTATTTTTCTATTATTAATCACAGTGTTAAGATCACTAAGTTTTACTGTAGATCAGTGTCTTGATATTTGTAGGTGTACTGACCAGGGCTTTGTCTTTCTAACTACCTACTTTTGCATTCAAACTGAATAAGAGATAGCAGGTAGTTCTACCATTTGATTTCTGCAATGTAGGTTATGATATTCGAAAACAATAAGTATGCTATGTAGTAAATGCGGATAACAGACCCTTCGCGGTCCAAGACTGATTTAAGCTTAAGCGAATTAATCAGGGATTAATTGGATTTAATCGGTCTACTTTTCAAAGTATACATTTTTATACCCTCACTAATGTAAATTATAAGAAATAACATATCTTGACAATAAAAATTAATAAGACAAGTATTATAGAGCAACAAAAGTCATCTTATAGAACAATCTATGAAATCATGTCCAAAACATCCACATTATAGAGCAACAACCACCACCACCCAACCGGACAACAACCACCACCCAACAAAACAATCCTGATTTCTCACCAATTTCTCACTGATTTTTTTGGTGACTCACTGATTAATCGGTGACTAACTGATTTCTCACCGATTAAATGTGACCGCTAAATACCTAATTCAGATCAGTCTACCCCCGATTTACACTAAATCATCGATTAATCGCCGCATAAATAACCCAGTAAGTATGTTGATCCATAAACTTCATTATGACGGAATACATTCGAGGATAATTATAAAAAATCATTAACTAAGATGGTAATTGGAGTTTAACCGGTCTCTTCATTGTTAGTGACATAAGGAAAATGTGCCTCTTACCGGTGTATCTTATACACTGTTTCTCTTTTTCACATTTCCAGTTGAACTACTTGCGTCAGCTTCTAAACGTATGCAAAGTTACTCCACCTATATTAATGCACAACAACTAATGCTTGTGAAGGTAATTTTCACAATACTATACCTAAATGTTGAATTCCGAGAGTGTTTTTCTCTTCATAGGTTATGTTTCCTTAACTCTCAATCTGCTTCAAATGGCGCTAAAAAATTGCAGTTTTTTTGTGGAAGATGTGAAAGTTTGTATGTACAAAGGAATTTCTTCAAAAAAGGAATGATGTGTTTTACGTAATCTCTCTATTGTTCTTCATTACATCAAAACTTTTGCAACATTTTTGTGCACTATCAGTAAAAAGGGCTTGTCTTCATTGATTCTCAGGATCTTTCCAATCTAGAGGTAGCCAAAGTATTGCCTCAAGAGTTGCGTGATCTCACAGAGACCTTCCATCTACATTTGTATATGGCAGCTTCATGCATGCGGCCTTGCGTGTCACTCAAGATAACAAATTAAAATGAAACAACTACCAGTTATCTTTTATTGCATTATTATTCATTTTTCACAATTTGTTTTTCAATTAAATGGAATATTTAAGAAGAAAAAGAGTTTTTAGGTAAAATCTTGTTGACATCCTCCTAAAGGACTATAAATGACAGATGGATAGATAAATAGATAGTAGATATCTGGAAGTTTTTAAAGCAAGAAATGAGTTTACATTGCCGCATCTAGTGCTACGCAAGCAATTGATTCCTATGCTTCCAACAAAAAACAAATTCTGATTGAAATGTAATTAGCAATGTTTTCGCAAGTTATCAAAACAAAGTAATTGTTTAGTTAAAGTTTGTGTAAGGCATTAAAATTTTGACCTAGTTTACATTGCAATCACTTGAATGCACTAAATGATAAACATCCTTGTAGGAGTGTGAGGGGAAAAAATACCTTAAAAACATTTTGGTAGTGACATATAATTAAAAACAAGCTTAGATCATTACATTGGACTTACCTTTGATTTCAGTTCCTCCATGACGGCAATGACGATTAGTTGATGAATTTGGCCCCAGTGAAGCAGTAGGTTTGAAACAAGTGATTGTCTCATTGCCTATACATGCATAATGCATATGAAAACATCTATGCACACTAAACGAATTAGACCGTAATACCCATGAAAAGATTCTACTGATATACATGATGAAAAAAACTTGTAAAAGTTTTCCCTCTGGACCATTTGAATCCAAGGAATAAATAAATTAACAAAGAAAAAAAGAAAAGAAAAAATGGTTTGGAGAAGCAAAGTTTTGATCATTCTTTGCTAGTCCATTGGGTTCTCCGTGGATATCTCTCTTTAGTAGTACAAGGCAATCCTAATTGTATTATTTCTCCTCCTTGAGACACTATCACAGATGAAGAAGATTGGGAAGAATAATTGGTAGCTTCAATGGGCAAGGAACACTTATTCCTGGGTTGTTTAGTTGGGACTGATATCTTCCTTCTATGAGAACAATTGTTTGAACAACCCTTTTTCAATTGATGCAGGGCACAGTTGCAGTTACGATGGTACGGTCTTCGTTCCTTCCCCATGTAGAATGAAGATAAGCATCCCGCTTGAACACATTGAAGTAGTAAGACAACAGCTGCAGTTTCCATTCTCTCTACCTTTCAACTACACACTATAATGCAGGTAATAAGCAAATGTTTTTGCGTATGTTGGTATGTATGCTTTGTATGTGTTGAGATTTCTTATGAACCTCCCTTGATGTGTGCTCTGTTTTAATAGGATGGTGCGAGCGATCCTAGAGAGGAGGGTGATATCTTCAAAGAGCGTGTCACCATGGGGTACTCCGTTAACATGCAGTTAAAGTTCATTCTCTTCATTATTTAGGATTCACAGCCTCCCGTGGACACTGCAGAGAACTGAAAATAAAATAGCTGTTTTTTCGAGCTTGACATATCATTATAGTATCCTGTTAAAATACTGCTTAGCAAAAACAAAACATGAAAAAGTACTGGAAGATCTTTTATTTTATTCAATTATTTCATTTAACATCTTTTTAAATAGGAGGGCGTGTGTGATCCGAGATACTGAATAGATAACTGCGAGGAGCGTAACCACCATGGGGTACTCTGTTAAGGTACAACCAAAGTCTATTCTCTTGATTCTCTCAATAAATTTGTGGACACTGAAGTAGAGTGCAGAGAAGTGAAATTAAAAAAATGAAGAGTTTCGAACTGTTTCCAAGAGTTATTTATGACTACAGTATTAGATGTTAAAATGTTGCTTGGGAAACAGGGAGGAAGAGAAAACATAGCGAGTAATGGAGAATCTTTTATTTAGTTTGAGGGTGGTTTGTAAGTATACTGCTACTTTAGAAAATGGGTGAATAAAGGAATTAGTGGAAGACTACTTGGGAAGAATAGAAGGGAAACGTAGTTACTGCTAAATTCATTCTGCAAGCGGAGTACATGTTTCTTTTTGTATTGTTAATGACAAAGTCAAGATCACTAAGTTTTCCTGTAGATCAGCATGTTTAGAAGATTTTGAAGCATTATGCAGGAATAAGGATTATGTGCTTTTCATACTATTGGTCGATTTTTTTTATAGAGAGAAAAATACTTAGGTGTACCATTCCAAACATCGCTGGACACTTTTCAACTCTTAAGAAATTTATAAACTGTCATCCCCATGGAGGTCGTAGATTATGCTTTTGATGTCTTACGAAGATATGCGTTCAGTTATAGAAACAACAAATGACGATTGTTAGCTAGAAAAAGTTGAGTAAATTAAGCAGCTAATTGTAATTATTTGCTGAAAACATTGTCCTTTTCATGTAACAAAAGGGGGCTTTACTTGAAAAATTTTCTATTACTAACAATTGGGGCGCTGTAAATTGATAATTATGCCTCACGTTCTCAACAATTTCATTCAAGTGAAACTGTGGACACATGAAACTATTTTTTTTTTTTGAGATTTGAAAGAGTTCTATGCACGGCCTCATGGTTCTTTCTGATAACTATTTCTGTCGCTTAAAGAGCTGGAGAGATAGTGGTTGGCTCTCAGTATCCAAAATTATAGTTTCTGAGGTGATAGACTCCAAAATTATAGTTTCTGAGGTGATAGTCTCCATCACTGAATCCTACTAGAGATAATTATAATAAGTCCTTATTAATTAAGACCATAATTGGAATTATAACGTAGTACTTCATAGTTAGTGATGTTCAGAAATACCGAAATTCTTCCTGGCTTGGGAAAACCAGCGAGGTTGCTGCCTGGGGGGGCGAAAATACACTTTTGTCCCCCCTCTTTAACAACCTTTTTGGAAAAGGTGTTTAAAAAGGGGGGGGGGACCCAGGCCAGGAAGAATTACTCTCAGAAATAATGTACAATTTACTGTTTTACCTATCTATATGTGAACTAATTTAATCAGGTCCCAGAATCTATAGAGAGGTGCTCTGCCTATATCAATAGTCAGCAACCTGTGCAAGTAGAGGTAATTCTCAAATTGCTATAAGTTAAATTCAAAGATTGGATTTTTCTTATTCCTAGATCTTTAGCTCTCTATATGCTTAGTTATAGCTCTAGAAAAGTCAAAATTTTCATTTAAAATTTTATATTTGAATAAGGAACAATGTATTCAGTGATAATCTATATCCTTATTTTTTTTATTTTTTTTCCATGAGATGAAAACCTTCTGTGATGCAACTATCAGACAATTAATTGAATCTTAGGATTGTTCCAAATCTTCTGTTAGCCGAAAACATTGAGTCGGAATCTGGGTGAGTGTCATTAGACCATCATTGCTGGCATGGGCCAATTACCCCAAAAAAATCGTATGGAGACATATATTATTACCACACACATTATAAGTTGGAATCCGCATAATGAATTAAAATATGGTATTTGCCATTAGCACTTCTCAATAGAAAGGAACAGATGGTACAGAAGAAGTGAATTTCAGTTAAGTATTTGCCTCTTCCACAAAACAATTTGTTGACAACACCTCTACAGAATATAGACATCAAATTGATAGATAATCAAAACTAGATTTGTTTAAGTTACCAAAGGAAGATGGGAGTCGACATAGGTACACCTAGTGCCGTGGCAGCTGATCACTATGCTTCCCTCTAATCAAGCATCTTGGCAAGTTATCTACCACATCAGACATTGTTCAGCTTACATTGTAAACACCTCAGCACTAAATGACAAAAATCCTTGTTGGGAGAAAGAAAAAAAAAGGCTTTGTTTATGATAGTGACATGCAATGTAACACAAAAGTGAATTATTCTCACTTGAATGTAAATTTGGGAGTATACCTTTATCAACAAGAAGGCATTGGTATAGTAAATGCTAGATATGCAGCTAACCAACTAGGTTCCCTAACAAATCCATTCCAATTAAATGGAAGCTTGAATGCAATTGTTTCAGTAATAAATAATTGGAGCCCATATTTTTTATTTAATTATAAAAAAAAAAAAATTAGCTCCTAAAGGTAGACAACATGGTCAAGATCAAACTCAGTCAGAAATACAACTCAACTTGCAGTTTATTCAACTGAGATCCAATCAGATTGGACTTACCTTCGGTTTCCAATCCTTTCATCATGATGGCTGGGATGATGAGTTGATGAGTTTATCTGGTACATTTGAATCAAATGATTGTCTCATTCCTTGTACATGCATAATGCATATGGAATATTCTATAAAGTAAAGGAATTAGACTTGAATTGGCCATGCAAAGATTTATTGATTTATGACAGGAGAAAAAATGTGCAGTCTTCCCTCTAGAACATTTTTGTTCTAAGGAAGCGTATATTTTAACATAATAAGAAGGGAATGGAGGAGCGAATTTATACAATTGCTTTTCAGACATCTATGCTAATCAAGCCTCCTTGAATATCTCTCTTCGATAATAGAACAGATACCTAATTGTGTTGTTTCTCCTCCTTGAGAAGCTAGTACAGCAGCTGCAGAAGATTGGGAGGAGTTGATAGCTGTCATGGACAAGGAACATTTGCTCCATGTTTGTTTGGTTGGGTATGATATTTCATTTCTCTGAGAACAAATGTTGGAGCAACCCTTTTTCAACTGATGCAGGGCACAGCTGCAATTACGATGGTATGGTCTTCTATCTTTTCCCATGTCAAATGATGATAAGCATCCTTGATGAACACATTGAAGTATTACTCCAGAAGCTGTAGCTTCCATTCTTTCTACTTCTCACTTACACACTATAATGCAGGTACAAGTGAATGTGATTTATGAAAAATATATATAGCTGTTTTCTGTGTGCTCGGATTACTATTGAAGTGCTCTTCATGTGCTTTCTTAAATAAGAAGTTGCAAATGATTCTAGATACTGTGTTAGATATTTGCGAGGAGCATAGCACCATGGGGTACTCCGTTAAGGTAAAGCCAGAGTTCATTCTCTTGATTCTCTCAATAATATTGTTCGTAGACACTGAAGTATACTGCACAGAACTGAAATTAAAGAAATGAAGAATCTTTAACTGTTTCTTCCCAGAGTTGTTTATGATTATAATAATAGAGTTTCAAGTATTGTTTGGGGAACGGTGAGGGAGAGAAAACCTAAGTAAATTAGAATCTTTTATTTTATTCAAGACTAGTTTAAGATTAAAATAATAGAGACAGGAATGCTACTTTGGAAAAACGGTGAAAGATAAGAATAAGTTGAAATTCTACTTAGAAAGAAGAGAAGGGAGAGTTGTTTACCATGGAATTCTTTGTGCAACGTAGAGAACACTTTTCTTTATGCTTTGGTAATCACAAAGTGAGGGTCACTAAGTTTGCCTACTGATCAACATAAGCATCTTATGTTAATTGTACCAATAGTGAGGAGGAGATTTGTACTTGCTGCGCTACTTGGCAGATTTCTGCATGGAGATACAAATACTTGATATTTACCATTTCAATCCTCAGTAGACACTTTCAACTCTTAATAAATATAAAAAGTGTAGTCCTTCTGGAAGTTATCGATTATTCTTTTATGTTTAACATAGTACAGCGTTAAGCTATTGAAACGACAATGTTGGCTAGAAAAAGTTAAACATACTGCTTACAGTTAATGTATTGGAACGTTTTTATTTCGTTACCAGATGTTTTGCCAACTAATACTGCTACGTCCATTGTTTGGACAGTCGAAATATAGGGAGGTGGATATGTGCAGTATGGCCTAAATTGACTGGTCATGATTAGAAAAGTACAGAATTCTTGGATGGTTGAGAAAATGTACTAGGAGAGCGTAAATGAGAATAACATGATAGAAGATGAATGTATCATATACTGAGGAAAAGAAAGAAAGGATTGGTTGTTATGGAATTCCTTGCATGATGTCAAAAGCAGGTTTGCAAATATTTTCCCATCAAAGCAGGTTTAGTAAATTCTGGATATCAAGTATTTTTAATGCCAAAAGAAACTTAGATTCTATTTTTCATGTTCTACTAAATGTGTCTCCACGCTGGGACAATTGGCATAGAGAAGGTTAAATATATTGGTTCATCTGAAATACATGATTAAATTTTTTATGATTATGAACTAACAGGATTGGCTATTTTATTTGTTTGTGGTTATGTTTGCAACTAGTTATGCCCTTCAGTGATCGACATTTTGATAGAATTAAAAGATAACTAAGCAAGAATTGAAATAAATCTATGGTAAACCCTAATTAGAAACAAATAAGAGAATTATTTCTTCATTCAATCAACCAAAGAACAATGAACAATGCTTTGCCTTATTTATATTATCCCTAACTTCTTTGCAAGCTAATTAAGCTAACCCGAATTGGTTATTAATGCCCTAGCTACTATTTTGGGCTTTACTTAATAGACCTAATTGCAATTAATATGACTAAACTAACCCATAATATTACTCGCTTTACATCAACCTCCCCGCATTGAAGAAACTTATCCACAAGCTTCAAGGGTGCAAACTGTGTCTTCTTTCACTAAGGAGATAAGTCCGCCTTCACCATCAACTAGGGGTACCTGCTCCATGCATTCTTGTTCATCAATTTCGTCAATAGATAACACTTTCCTTTCGAACAATTACTTTGAACATGGCTAAATTGACCACATCCAAAGCACTTAAGAGGTCCATCATTAGTAGTTTGCGGTGGGTAGGAAGTGGACATGCATGGTAGATTCGCTAAATATTTCTTTTCGGAGCCGTTCTGTACTGCAACTTTGTTTCTACTCGTTTAGCCATGTTCTCAGTAGCCAAAAGTGTATCAAATTCCTCCAATGTTAAAACAAACCCGACCCTTGCATCCAAACCATGGTAGAAACATAAGGCGGTTAGCCATTCTAGTTCCTGTGGCTTGGTGTGCATATACAAAATGTGAAATTCCATAGTGTAGTCAGTAATTGTGCGTCCATTTTGTGGAACTTCCATCAAATGCTTAAAGAGATCTCGCTCATAATCTATAGGGACAAAAGCAGAACGCATCATCTCGTGCTTGTCATCCCAAGTGTTTATAGGAGGTAAGTGCATAATTGTTTGATATGCACATTCCTCCTGCCACCAAAGATTGTCAATGCCTTTCAACTTGGTAGCCACCAATTGCACCGCTTTCGGTCCATGCATGTTCGTAAAGTCAAGAATACGATGAATCTCTGGACCAATCCATAAAATTGTACCAAGCTCCACTTCATCATAAGAAGGTACCTATAGATTCAAATCTTGTATCATCCCGACAATCCATCACTGCTATCACCCTAGCCAATTGATCATTATCACCAAAATTACCTCTATCGAATTTCTAATCTCAAGTTAGGGGACCGAATAGGAGGTTTACTACCCCCTCCAAATCCTCTACCACGACCTAGAGGATGTCGAAATTGTCATTTATCCTGCACAAGTGGCCAAGGCGGATTGGGATCTCTCCGTTGTTTTTCCACCCATTGTTTGTGGAAATTCATTCAGATCTGTAATAGATAACTATGGAGATAATCTGAATCTCGCGGGGGCCTCATTATAGGACTCAATTTGGTTGATGTAGGGGCGAGGGGTGTTAGGTTGCTAAGGGTAAACAGGTTAAGTTGGAAGTTGTATTGTGGAAGGAAGGTAGGAATCAATCAGCTATCCGATGTGGGATCGAAAACTGCATGTCCAAGGGTTTGGTAGGGATTGTTCGGGTTGGTGACAGTGTAGGGATTCAAAGAAAGAGCGAGCCTAGGGCGGGGTATATAAAGGGGGTTGTTGTGGTTGGGGGCCTCTCAAGATGGTGGGGAAGGCTGTTAGAGGGCGGGATGACTGAGGGGTCGAGGGGGTTGTGCGGATGGTGGTGGTGGTTTGAGGCGGTGGGGAATATGACGGATTGCCGGAGGGCGTAGTGGGGAATATGACGGATTGCCGGAGGGCGTAGAAAAGACCACTGGGGAGGGGACGATCGGCTGGGCTAATTGACCTACCAGGTGGTGTGTCGTCACTGGTGGTCTTGGAGGCATGGTGGCTAGCGGTGGTGTCGTGTAGTCCATGGGGGCTGCCGAGTACCCCTTGTGGGTACTCGTTGGCTGAGAGGAGTCTCGCAATCTTCAGGTCGATCTTCTTCATTTCTCTCCACTGCCTTCTCTTTCGACTTCTCAATCTCTGCCTGGTTCCATGCAACCCTGCTAGTTTGTTATTGTAATCCTCCTCTCTCTTGAGTCTCTCTTCTTCTCTGCGGAGTCTCTCTTGTTCCATGTTTGCATCCAAGAGACTTCTCGATATCATCCATCCTTCGATGGCTTCAACCTCTTTCGTTCTCTTACTGTCATCTTCTACGCTTTCTCTTCTACGTATCTCTCTGTTTTTGTTTGCGTCATACAAAATGAGCACTTTGGCAACTTAACCAAGCTAACCCTAATAGGCTAATAATTCCCTAACTAATATTATGGGGTTTTACTTAATAGGCTTTATTACACCCGCTTACACCATATTTCGACATTGAGGAATATGAAATTTGTTGTTTGGTGTAAATATATTGCACATCATTCATTAATTCTCAAGACTTCCTTGATCCTTGTGCAATTGTTCACACATTTAAATGTGTAGACCCTTCGCCTTCTATAGTGGATGTCCTTTAACATATATGGATGGAATAGATCACATATCCATGATCTCAACTGGAAAGCCACATAAAAGTATATCCCACCTCTGAAACTGCAAAGATTTCCACGTCTACAAACAGGAAATTGCAGTTCTTTGCTGAAATCATAGCCTATTTCATAATAAGAGGTTGGTGCTTTTACTTGCACTAATTTCTAATACAACTAATCATTGTTACTATAAGTTGAGGTATATTATTTTTGTGCCTCAGTGGTTCAAAATTTTCATTCAAGCGACACTGTGACACGCCAAACTTTACAAGCAAATTAAAACTTTTTATTTTTCTTGAGATTTTAAGGAGTGCTATGCAGGGCCTTGTAGCGGTTGGTGACTAGCTCAGGGTTGGCTCATCAAATCTGAGTCTTCTTCTTCATTATGGTGAACACTATCCAGCAAATTCAACTGATCAGTAATCGGCTGAGATTCACATTCACTGATATGCCTCTGTAAGTGCAGATATCAGCTATCGTCAGCAACTGTGATTTTTGTGAAGCTACAGACTCACCCCAAATTTGTTATCACAAGTGGTGCAGATGGATGAAACTCATGTTTGAGAGGTGTTGAGAAAGCACAGAGGTCATAGCTGGCATCAGTAACTGGTTCAGAAATAATGTCCAATTTATTGTTTTGATTTTATTTACTATTATTTTTCTCATTTATTCCTGAACTACTTGAATCAGGTTACTATATGGAGGTGCCTATAATACTCAGCAACCTCTCCTCCTTGTAGAGGTAATTTTCTCAGCACCATACATAAAATATTAAGTATGTACTAGATTAAAATTTTCCTTTCTTATTGACCTGTTAATTGTTCATCTCTCTTCGTGCTTAACTGAACCGCTCTGGAAAGTTGCAGTTTTTTTTAAATTGGCAAAGTTTTCTTTGGACAAATGAGTTTCTTTTAAATATGTCAGTTTGAATAAGGAATGATGTATTCAATGACCATTTTTATCTTTTTATTCATTAGATTAGTTGAAAAGTTTTTAATGGGATTATTTGTAAGTATTTGCCTCTGCATTGATAGATAATAAGAATACATTGGTGGAACTTGAAAGAAAGAATTAACATTGGTGCGCCGAGTGCTACATAAACAACTGCTATGCTTTGAAACATGATGCATCCTCTTTGTAAAATACCTATAATTAGAAAATCAATGGGTAGTTTAAAAAACCAATATATAAGTAGAAGAAGTAATAATTAGGAAATTAGGGGTAGTTTCAAAAATCAATAAATAATTAGAATAAATGATAAGTAGAAGAAGAAAAAAACTCGAAATTTACGAAATAATTTCGAATATTTATGAAAAAATTCCGAAATGTTTTGAAAAAATGTAAATTTGAGTAGCTGATTTTTGTATTTTTTCGTAAAAACCTCGAAATTTTTCGAAAAAAAAACCTCGAAAAATGTAAATTCTTATTTCGCCCTTTTTCTTTTAGTAATTTCAAAAAAACGAAAATTTCGTATAATTTCACGAAATCACAATCCTTGGTTTCTACAAACTAATCATGCACTGTAAGTTGATTTATATGACACTTTGTAGCTCAGGAGGTTCAACAATTTCATACAAGTTAAACTGTGACACGAATTTTTTTCATGTCAAACTCTTTATTTCTTGAGATTTTGAGTACTAAGCAGGGCCTTGTATTTCTTTGTGACAGTTACTTCTTTCTCTTTTAAACAGCTGGTGAGATAATAGTCAGTTCTACCAATGGATTGCTGCGTTGTAGTTCATAAACTTCGTTCTGATTGAATTCTCTTGGAGTTGTAACTGGACAATTCATGGTTAGCGATGTTCAGAAATCATGGCTAATTCAGTCTTATTTACTGTTTCTTGAATCCATACTTGGACTACTTGCATTAGGTCCCAGAGGCTATACAGAGGGGCTCTACGTGTACCAAATACTCAACTACCTATGCATATGAAGGTAATTCTCACAATTTTCCCAAGTACAATGTTCTAGATTGAATTTGCTTTTCATAGAGCATTCATCCTTAGCTTCAAATAGGTATAGGAAACTGCAGTTTCTTTGAAGAAGGCAAAATTTTCTTTGAACAAATGAATATATTTTAAATACTTAAAACTCGAACACGGGATGATCTATTCATGAACATTTCTATCATTTTCTTTGATAAATGAACCTTTAGTGAATGCCACTGTCAGGTAACTTATTGAATCTCGGGATAGTTCCAAACCTTGAGGATGCTAAAAATATTGTTGAGATTTGGGTGAGTTCCTTGGACGAGAACGGGTGGCATGGGCCAACAACAACCTATATCATTACCATGTAAGTTAGTAAGGGGCAACTCCTTGCATGCAGGCAACTCCTTTCATGAATTCAAATATGCTATTCATTGGCAGTATTCTTATTTTTTTGCCAAGGGATCTTTTTCATTAGATAGGGATATTTAGCTAATTATTTCCAATTTCCACATAAGAGATTCTTGACAATACTCCTACAGATATAAAATAGACTGATAAACAATCGAAAATAGATTTGGGGAAGTTACCTAAGCAAGAAAAAAAAAAACATATTTGCACATAGTGCCATGGCAGCTGATCACTATGCTTCCCTCTAACTAAGCATCTTTGCTATCAAAGCAAAGTAATTGCTTCGTTAAGATTTGTGTTTTACATCTGACATTGTCGACCCAGCTTACAATGTAATTGCCTCAATTCATTTGATGACAAATATGATTAAAAAGAGTAAGACCTTCCCCATGGTGATAAATAATGTTATATAAACTTACATGAATGTAGACCATTTTGACTTTGATGGAAGGTATATATTTGACCACAAAAATTGCATTATTGCACAAAGTGCTAGATATGCAGCTAGCAGATCAACTCAATATTGCACAAAGTACACAACTAAGTTGAAAATGTACTTAGGAAATAAGGAGAAGGATGGTTGTTTCTATAAATTCATTGTACAATGGCGAGAATACTTCCCTTAGAAAGACCAACCTGGTTTTGGTTCACTCGTTCTTGGCGCTGGGGTTTTTTGGTTAATCACAACGTGAAGATTAACACCTTCTAAAGATTTTCCTTTAGCATTATGCAGGAGTGGGGCCTATGTACTTGCTAAGAAATTTCGATGGTATAGGATAGATTATCCGTATAATTTGAAGTGGTTTTATGTCATTTTAAGTGAGCAAACTTTTGGTTCAGAGACACTTTCAACTCTTAAGAAATGTATAAACTGGAATCATAATGGAAACAGCAAATGGCTCGATTGTTAGTTCCAAAAAGTTAATTATAGCTTTACATCACATACTGCAGGTCATGTATATGCAGTGCTCAATACAGAAAATGTTTGAAATGGGAATTGAGTAGTCCTATTCCAATTGTTTTCTGAGCTTCTGAGACGAACACTGCTAAAGGCATTTTTATTGTGCAAAGATCCACTGAAAACTTTGTTTAACCTTCAAGAAATAAAAATAAAATAAAACAAGTGGGTGCTTTTACTTGAACTAATTTCTAATACCAACTAATTGCAGCAACATAAGTTGAGGATCTGTAGCCCACGGAGTTCACAATTTCAATTCAATTCATTTGGAAATAATTAAAAAGAAGATCTCATTAACTGAGACTGTAACTAGAGTTTTTACTAGTTAGCTCTTAGTTAGTTATGCTCATAATGTGCAATTTACTATTTTCTTCTTAGTTATTGGTTTCTCTTATTTACATGTCCTTTACATCTGTAGTTGAAATACTTGCATCTGTTAGAATATGTAGGCTTACACTCAACATAGTCAAGTCCAAGTCTAAGATTGATTCACATCTACAAGAATGAAAGTACAAGAATAAGAAAGTCATAATATCTACAGAATTGGAAAGTCACAAATAGGAAAGGCAGGATAGTCAAAATAGGAAAGTCAAAATTATAATATTTTGTATAGGACACAAGGTTATGTATAAGTTAGCTTATATAAGCTTGTATTCAGGTAGGGAATAAAAAAACAACAATAATACAATTATTTTCTTTACATGGTATCAGACCAAACTTTCTTTGGTGACCTAAAACTCCGGGGACTCAAGCTTTTCCCCGCCTCCGACGACTACACACTTTGACTGTAGACGCAAGAGGCGGGGAAGGGAAATCGCACTATGTAATAGAGTTCACGCACCATTGCAAGTCATCGCCTTGCTTATTTCTCCCTAACATATTCGACATCGCACCTTCTGCTGACTCACACAACAAACAAATTTTTCGAACACGATTTAGCCAACAAAATCTTCAAACAACAGAAAATTCACGCAGCCAAATCCTCCACCTTGATGCTGACCAGCAAGCGCAAGAAGAGATCACAAGCTTCCAAAAAAAAAAAAAATCACGAACAAGAGATTGCAACCAATACAACTAACAAAATCTTCCGCAGCAACTAACAATCTTGTTAGACCTCTATCTTGCCGCACAACCACCGGACATACCATGTTCGTCCGCCACTCACTATCCTTTCGTCGCCGTTTCTCTTTCCCCTCGTCCTCTCTCTCTCTCCTTGTCACATGTTCGATCGTACATTAGGGAAGAAACGAAGAAGAAACAACAAGGAAGAAGAAGAAGAAAAGGAGGGAAGAAAAAGAAATTCAAATATCTTTCTCTTCGCTACTCACACCCACCATCTTTGGGCAATACCAGCACCAATGTTGAGCAATCTAGCACTAATGCTGAGCAATACCAAAAATTTGTGTTGACTCGAATTGAACAATACCTTCGAGTCAACACCAAAATCTGTGTTGACTCGAATTGAGCAATATCAAAATTTGTGTTGACTCGAATTGAGCAATTTTCATCATACCAGAATTATCCGAATTGGATAGTCATGCTGACCACTCGACTCGAACCATTAGTCGTTCACTTGACAGTCATGATTTTTTCATACAAGAATCATCCAGAATTTTATCTAGAATTTCATCCAGAAATTTTATCCAGCATTCGACTTCAGAGTTTCCTCCAAGTTGGTCTTCACCAAATAGCCAAACTACATGTAGGCTTGTGGGGGAGTGTTAGAATATGTAGGCTTGCACTCAAAATAGCCAAACTAAAGTCCAAGATTGATTAATTTACATCTACAAGAAGGAAAGTACAAGAATAGGAAAGTCATAATATCTATAGAATTGGAAAGTCACAAATAGGAAAGTCAAGATTAGGGCTGAACAAAAAACCGATCAAATCGATTAAACCGACTGAACCGAACCGACCGAATATATATAATAAATAATATATATTTTATATATAAATAATACAATATGTTTAAAATAGTCGGTCGGTTCGGTTTTATTTCGGTTTCGGTTCGATTTTAGTTGGTTCGGTTACGGTTTGTATAAATTAGAATCGGTTTGGTTTCGGATCGGTTTTGTTAATGGTCGGTTCGATTTCGGATTGAAAATTTTAAAACTGACCTAAGTCGGTTCGGATCACGGTTTAGGTGAAAAACCAAACCGTCGGTTCGATTTTCAGCCCTAGTCAGGATAGTCAAAATAGGACACAATTAGAATATTTTATATAAGAATTTTAAGTTTCCCGTTTCCACAAGGTCAAGTAGAAGTTAACTTATATAAGCTTGTAATTCAGGTAAGGAATAAAAAAAAACAATAATACAATTCTCAAATTATTTTCTTTACAGAATTTGGTGTAGGATACATCTTCGATGAAACCGGCTGCCAAGAGCTTGTCTATCTCAGCTTCAATGATTGTTACTCTTTCTGGAGCAAAATTCTGCCTCTTCTGCACAATAGGCCTAAAGGTCGGGTCTACATGCAGTTTATGGCAGATCACAGTTGTATCAATTCTGGGCATGTCTGAGGCTGACCAAGCGAACCCATCTTTGTTGCTTTGAAGGAAAGTAGTGAGTTTTGCTTTCTCATCTGCGCTGAGGCGAGTGCCAATTTTCGCCTTTCTTTCAATCAGATCAGGATCAAGAATCACAAATTTTTCATCTTCTTCTGGTCTCCATCATTCATTAACTTAGGTTCGAATTGAACTTTTCCTTATTGATCCTAGTGTTGTAATTGCTATTGGGAGGTAGAAAACTTTTTCCCTTTCACTTCGGTTGAAGTGACGGGAATAAATTCCTTTTGTTTCATTTCCTTCAAGACTCGGGCTGGATACCTCCTTGCAAGGCTTGATCACTCTTTATTTCTCCAACTCCACCCCTCGGGATTGGATATCTGATTTTTTGGAGTAGACAAGACGTAACGACATCAATTTTAGTTATCCATGGTCTCCCCAAAAGACCCTGTAGGGAGAGGCCTTATCTATTATCATAAAGGTCTACGAGTAGATGACTGGTGGTGAGTAGACGTCTAGAATCATTGTGCCGATTGTTACTGATGTAGCCCCATTGAAGGCAGTCAAGACTTTTGTCTTTTTGGTGATAAGTGATTCTAAATTCATTTGTTTGACAGTCGAAAGTTGACGTATATTGGCTACACTTCCTTCATCTACATGAAATCTATCAATTATTGCAAGGGCGATCTGAATGATGATGACGAGTGCGTCTTCATGTGGTAGATCAAGGCCCTGCAGGTCACTTTTAGTGTAGCTAATCATCTGATTTTCGGTTGAGGAACTAGTTGTCGGGCCATCGACTGAGGCGATTAGCACTTGAGCAACCACGCTTATTTTCATTATTTGTGAAACCAAAGAGTTCAGATTCAACAAAAATTGCATTGATTCTTATGACTTTCTTTGGGGGTTCCTTGGTTGCATCTGTTTTCTCAATTTGCTCAATGGTTTTTTTAGTTACATACTCTGTGCAATACCGTGCTTTGACTAACTCCTCAAGGTGGTCCTTTCATACTCGACATTCTTTTGTCAAATGACCAGTGGCACCATGGAATGCACAATATTTATTCAGATCTCCTTTTTGCCGGATCTCCCTTCATGGGTGGCGGTCTCTTCAGCCAAAGTTGGTTCTTTATTTTGTGGAGAATTTGATTGATTGGAACTGAAAACTCTGTGTATGTTCTACTGGAGAGCGTGTTTTACGCTTGTCACCTCTGTTTTTTACTTTCATTTTGATCTGCATTCTTTTGTGTAGGTTGGCTATCCATCTTGAGCACATCAGATACCTTAGCACTATTTTTTTCATCATCCCATAATGTATAGCGTTTTGTCCTGGCGAAGATTTCTACAAGAGTTTTGTCTGATTTCATTGTCAGCTCGCCATACAACGGGTGATCTGTGGGCAAACCCTTCCTGAAAGCTAAGGACGCATTTTGATCATCACACCCAACTATGCTCGTTTTTTCTACCTTGAATATTTTAATGAAGTCTCGAAGCTATTCATTTGACTTCTTCATGTTGAAGAGGTGGTCAACATGTTTTTGACGATTCGGTAGGATGAATGTTCTTTTGTGAAGACAAGGGAGAGATCTCCAAAGTTGTTGATTGATCGGGGAATCAAAGTGTGAAACCAATCTTGGGCTACTCCTTGTAAAGTCATAACAAATATTTTGCACATAAGCGGGTCATCATTTTTGTGCAGAATCATGACGCTTCAGAAATGCTTCTGGTATCTCTCAAGATCAAAATCTCTGTTGAAAGGGGTAAAGGTTGGTGTGATAAACCTTGCTAGTGGAGGAGTCCCTACGATGTTATCTTTAAAAGGTAAATTGTTCACCAAGGCTAACTCTCTGCTCAGAGTATCATCTGGATTTCCCATAACTTGTAAATTCATCCCTGCTCCTTGACCATTCGTGCCACATCATTTGCTCCCAAGGGTCTGGGTGTATCCTGCTGATTGGCTGTATGGTGGTTTTGGTTCTGATTATCTGCTGTAGATGACTTTTCATATTCCGAATTTGATTGTGACTTACCTATATGTGAGTGAGGAAGAGTCTTAATAGGATTTGCCTGAAAGCTCCTATTGATTTGACGAGCCTCTGAATGTGGTATGCGAGACAAATTAGTGTAGTGATCTAGATCTGGTCCTCTGTGTTGTTCGCATCCATCGGGATTTTGTCTTTTGTGCCAACCACTTATATCGGGTGTAGTCTACGATCCTAGCCTTGAGTGCACAATTGCTTGGGAGCCCAACCTTGAGAAGACTCATGTTTGAGGCCCAAGCCTAGAGTGCACATTTACTCGTGACCCTAATCTCGAATGAATGCTTCCAAAGGGATTATTTCCCTTTGATGAATGACTACTTCCACTCCCATGTGCATGATATGCTGGTAGATGACAATGTGTCATTTGCCTTGGTTGTTCGCTCACCAATCGCTCTACCACCTGGGTTTGTTCTTCCAATATTTTAGTTAGATTGGCGATCTGACCTGCAAGATTTTCTTGTTGTATCATCTTCATTTGGCTTGGTTGTTGGGCATATTGTTGCAATTGATGGTCAGGAGGCGGTGGCAGACCTACTACATGTGGTTGTCCGACCGATAACGGCTGAACCCGTGGTGACGATGACGGCCTAGTACGAGCAGAGGACCTTGTAACATTATTTTTGCTAGTTTGTTTTCGAATTCCCACCATTGTATTGAAAAGAACTTTGAAAATAAAAGTGTTTGTGAAAAGAAATTTAAAGTGAATGAATAAAAGTTTTTTTATGAATGGAAGAGAGCATGCAATGAGTTTGATTTAAGCTCTCATTGAAAACACCAATTTGTGGATACAAAATTCCACTAGATCTCGTGCTGATCACACGGAGCAATCTGCATAAGATAAAAATCAATTCTTGACACCGGTGTGGCACCTGCCACGGGGACTACGATGTCAAACTAAGAACAATGTCTTTAGAAAAATGTTTATATCTATATATTTGAAGAGATAGTTGTAAATCAGAAAAGTGTTACCTCCAAAAGGCTTTGTGTTTGGCTATTTTATAGAGGCTGAAAGAGTCAATTGTTGGCTGATGAGTGAGACACGTGGCAAATGAATAAGACTCGTGGCAAATGAGTGAGTCGTTTGCTTACAAGCGGTTGCAACTTCCTTTGGGTAGTTGTAGTTTTCGTGATTGGTTATAACCTTCCGTTAGTGGTTGTAACTTCCTGTTTGGAGACACCTCTCCTGCAAGCCCATGTGCTCAGCTGAGCATGGTGGTTGGCGCCGAACATTACTCCCCTGCTGAGAAAATAGTGTTCTACTGAGTTTGTATTGGGCACAGGCTCGGGCCTTCTATAATTGTAGCTTTCGTGGATAATTTTCTGTCTTCTTGGGAAAGACCCAAATCTTTGGGATTCTTTATCCAGTTGGGCTAAAGGTTATTTTTAGCTCCCACATGTGCCAATATAATTTGGTTAAAAACTCTGATCTTATAGGGTTTTACCCCTCTTTGAGTTTAAATTGGGGGCAGTGATGACTTAGGTCATTTTCTGCTGATAAGAGCATATTTATACGATTTTACTACCCTATTTATTTATATTTTATTAATTAGTTATCGTTATTTTTGTAGTAATTAGTAATTTTGTGTCTTTGTAGGTTGCTAATAGCAAAATTCCAAAAAGAAGCTAGAATATGTAAATTGGTTTGAATTAGGAAGAATTTGTGACACAAGGAAGTGTATACAAATCAAAAAATCTAGAGAACATACAAAAAAAAACAATATCAAGCCTCCATATATCGCCCATTTCTAGTCTCCATTGCCTACACACTACACATCATTGGCTTCATCAGACCTTTCATCTCTCGCAGCAACCATCGCCTATTCTCGCCACACTGTAATAGCGACACACCCAACAATAACCACCTAGCACCATAATCATCTTCCCTTCACAGCCGCATACACCTTTTCACCCAATCTCCCTTTCGTCATCCATCTCCCTCACACCCATCGCCTACACACGATCGCGTTGAGCGACGGCCCTTCCATTCGGCATCGTCCCACCGAGTGTGCATCCTTAGACCTCCCACTAGCCATCGACACACAACCCCTGACATCTCGTCGTCCACTTCCCCTTGTTCCCCCTCTCTCGCAACACCCAGACACAGACCAAGCACGCAACAGTCTTTCTTTCTGGGGCGCACGACAACAACCCACTTCTTCAGTCACAGTCGATCACCCTTCACAGTTGATTACAGCGCTCGCCTCACACACGCTCCAAGTCGATTGAAGCAGCAAGAGCGGATCAAGTCTTTCACTTGTCTCTCGCCTCACACACGCTCCAATTAGAATATTTTGTATAAGAATTTTAAGTTTCCCGTTTCCACAAGGTCAGGTAGAAGTTAACTTATATAAACTTGTAATTTATGTAAGGAATAAAAAACAACAATAATACAATTCTCAAATTATTTTCTTTACATCATCAGGCTCCAAGACCATACAGATGTGCTCCATCATATGCATTTGGAGGTAATTATTTCTCTCTCTTTCTTTTTTAATTTTAGTGAAGCCCACCCCTATATTACCAAAACTAGGAACTATATAAGGGGACGGCTAGGCCAATCCCCTGAACCAAACACAAAATAGATAATGTCAATATAGAAAAGAAAGAGGGGGAAGGAAGGCAGCGATGCTCTTTGGAGCTGCCAAAGCAGCCAGTTTAGTAGCAACTGTGGTGTATTCCCATCGAATGTGATGCACTTCATACTGCTCCAAAGAACCTAGTAACTGAGATACTATCATCATCATCCGTTCAGCTCTCCACGGGACAATAACAATGACAAAGCTAGAGGGGCAATTGCCCCTACAAGACTTTTGATTTTGTAACTGATTATAGGCACATCAACTAATTCCACTTAATTTTGTAAGAAATGTACTTTGATTGCGACTTCCACTTAATGTCACCCCTTTGACATCTTGATTTTGATAATTGTCCCCCATCAAACATCTTGTTTTCAGTATCTTCCCCAACATGGAGGGCATTTGTTTTTTTTAACCACTTAGAAGCTAACTTCTAACTCTGAACGAGCTTCTAAATGAACTGTTTGTTTTGCTTCTGAATGGGTTGCTAAATGGAAACTGTTTGAGAATTTTGCCCCACCGAGCTGAATAAAATTATGACATAAATATTGTGTTTAAAATCATACCCAATAATTATTCAAATCCTAGATAATGTTACAATACCTTTCATTACAATAACATCGAAATATGAAGAAAAACTTGAAAATACAGAGAAAGAAAACAAAGATAAACAAAATAAGTTTCTTACCGTTGAAGAGTCTTTGTGAAGGAATGTAGAATGACAATGCTTGGTGAAGAAAATGAAGACGTGTCGTCAAAATTTAGCCCTATTTTTTTTTAAGAAGAGGGCAGCAATTTTCATTACAAAATTATTTTAAGGTTACTATTGAAATAACTTTTTAGTCGGCACTCAGTGCTAAGTAATCAGCACTCCTTGTTGCTTACTCGAATCAGAAGTTCAACTTCTGATGAGAACTAAAAACAATCACTCTAAACAAGGTGTCTCACTTCTTATTAAGACTGCTGGCTCTATTCAGAATAAAAAACAAACACCCTCGTTGTTTTCCTCCTTATGATTTTTGCTAGTATCCCCCCTCATAAAGTAGTCAATTATTAAAATCATGATAAAATATCTTAGCTAATTACTCATTTTTATAGTACTATTCAGCCATCTTCAATTGTTGATATGTACCTTTTATTGAACAGAAATTCTAAATGTCGAGGAAGTGGGCGAGGAAACCATCGAGGAAAGGGAGGTGGCGGGGGGTGAACCATTCACCCCTTTCGGGATGTGTGCCCACTTTTTTGGCGCACGCATCCCGAGGGGGGTGAATGGTTCACCCCCTGCCACCTCCCTTTCCTCGTTGGTTTCCTCGCTGGTTTCCTCGTCACGTAGAATCACTCTTTATTGAATGACACAAACATATTAACTCTTCCTTGAGACTTTTAAGCTTGAAGCTTGGGACAACACCATTCAATCTTAAGGTCATTTTAAAAATTGAGGTTGCTAAAAGCCTGAAAGTATTACTGCAAGACCACTGCTGCTGAAATCAGCCAACCACTTGCTTGCAGGTCACCTTTAAACATTTTAAATTAAAATTTTCTTTCCGTTCTCTTATAGTTATATAACAGTTTCCTGTGTCTTCAAGGTTAGTTTGCTAGCAGCACTATACGAAAGATGAGTTTTTTGAGTTCCAATTGTCAGAGAACTCAACACCTTCCTTTCTATCACTTTCCATTTTCAATCCAACCTTTTCTTTCTCACCCTTTATCAAACTTACTTTAAATCCCTCATTCATACCCTCTTTACTTTAAGTCCATTGATGAGTTTGTTATGACGGCCTAGTACGAGCAGAGGACCTTGTAACATTATTTTTGCTAGTTCGTTTTCGAATTCCCACCATTGTATTGAAAAGAACTTTGAAAATAAAAGTGTTTGTGAAAAGAAATTTAAAGTGAATGAATAAATTTTTTTTTATGAATGGAAGAGAGCATGCAATGAGTTTGATTTAAGCTCTCATTGAAAACACCAATTTGTGGATACAAAATTCCACTAGATCTCGTGCTGATCACACGGAGCAATCTGCATAAGATAAAAATCAATTCTTGACACCGGTGTGGCACCTGCCACGGGGACTACGATGTCAAACTAAGAACAATGTCTTTAGAAAAATGTTTATATCTATATATTTGAAGAGATAGTTGTAAATCAGAAAAGTGTTACCTCCAAAAGGCTTTGTGTTTGGCTATTTTATAGAGGCTGAAAGAGTCAATTGTTGGCTGATGAGTGAGACACGTGGCAAATGAATAAGACTCGTGGCAAATGAGTGAGTCGTTTGCTTACAAGCGGTTGCAACTTCCTTTGGGTAGTTGTAGTTTTCGTGATTGGTTATAACCTTCCGTTAGTGGTTGTAACTTCCTGTTTGGAGACACCTCTCCTGCAAGCCCATGTGCTCAGCTGAGCATGGTGGTTGGCGTCGAACATTACTCCCCTGCTGAGAAAATAGTGTTCTACTGAGTTTGTATTGGGCACAGGCTTGGGCCTTCTATAATTGTAGCTTTCGTGGATAATTTTCTGTCTTCTTGGGAAAGACCCAAATCTTTGGGATTCTTTATCCAGTTGGGCTAAAGGTTATTTTTAGCTCCCACATGTGCCAATATAATTTGGTTAAAAACTCTGATCTTATAGGGTTTTACCCCTCTTTGAGTTTAAATTGGGGGCAGTGATGACTTAGGTCATTTTCTGCTGATAAGAGCATATTTATACGATTTTACTACCCTATTTATTTATATTTTATTAATTAGTTATCGTTATTTTTGTAGTAATTAGTAATTTTGTGTCTTTGTAGGTTGCTAATAGCAAAATTCCAAAAAGAAGCTAGAATATGCAAATTGGTTTGAATTAGGAAGAATTTGTGACACAAGGAAGTGTATACAAATCAAAAAATCTAGAGAACATACAAAAAAAAACAATATCAAGCCTCCATATATCGCCCATTTTTAGTCTCCATTGCCTACACACTACACATCATTGGCTTCATCAGACCTTTCATCTCTCGCAGCAACCATCGCCTATTCTCGCCACACTGTAATAGCGACACACCCAACAATAACCACCTAGCACCATAATCATCTTCCCTTCACAGCCGCATACACCTTTTCGCCCAATCTCCCTTTCGTCATCCATCTCCCTCACACCCATCGCCTACACACGATCGCGTTGAGCGACGGCCCTTCCATTCGGCATCGTCCCACCGAGTGTGCATCCTTAGACCTCCCACTAGCCATCGACACACAACCCCTGACATCTCGTCGTCCACTTCCCCTTGTTCCCCCTCTCTCGCAACACCCAGACACAGACCAAGCACGCAACAGTCTTTCTTTCTGGGGCGCACGACAACAACCCACTTCTTCAGTCACAGTCGATCACCCTTCACAGTTGATTACAGCTCTCGCCTCACACACGCTCCAAGTCGATTGAAGCAGCAAGAGCGGATCAAGTCTTTCACTTGTCTCTCGCCTCACACACGCTCCAATTAGAATATTTTGTATAAACTTTCACTTATATAAACTTGTAATTTATGTAAGGAATAAAAAACAACAATAATACAATTCTCAAATTATTTTCTTTACATCATCAGGCTCCAAGACCATACAGATGTGCTCCATCATATGCATTTGGAGGTAATTATTTCTCTCTCTTTCTTTTTTAATTTTAGTGAAGCCCACCCCTATATTACCAAAACTAGGAACTATATAAGGGGACGGCTAGGCCAATCCCCTGAACCAAACACAAAATAGATAATGTCAATATAGAAAAGAAAGAGGGGGAAGGAAGGCAGCGATGCTCTTTGGAGCTGCCAAAGCAGCCAGTTTAGTAGCAACTGTGGTGTATTCCCATCGAATGTGATGCACTTCATACTGCTCCAAAGAACCTAGTAACTGAGATACTATCATCATCATCCGTTCAGCTCTCCACGGGACAATAACAATGACAAAGCTAGAGGGGCAATTGCCCCTACAAGACTTTTGATTTTGTAACTGATTATAGGCACATCAACTAATTCCACTTAATTTTGTAAGAAATGTACTTTGATTGCGACTTCCACTTAATGTCACCCCTTTGACATCTTGATTTTGATAATTGTCCCCCATCAAACATCTTGTTTTCAGTATCTTCCCCAACATGGAGGGCATTTGTTTTTTTTAACTACTTAGAAGCTAACTTCTAACTCTGAACAAGCTTCTAAATGAACTGTTTGTTTTGCTTCTGAATGGGTTGCTAAATGGAAACTGTTTGAAAATTTTGCCCCACCGAGCTGAATAAAATTATGACATAAATATTGTGTTTAAAATCATACCCAATAATTATTCAAATCCTAGATAATGTTACAATACCTTTCATTACAATAACATCGAAATATGAAGAAAAACTTGAAAATACAGAGAAAGAAAACAAAGATAAACAAGATAAGTTTCTTACCGTTGAAGAGTCTTTGTGAAGGAATGTAGAATGACAATGCTTGGTGAAGAAAATGAAGACGTGTCGTCAAAATTTAGCCCTTTTTATTTTTAAGAAGAGGGCAGCAATTTTCATTACAAAATTATTTTAAGGTTACTATTGAAATAACTTTTTAGTCGGCACTCAGTGCTAAGTGATCAGCACTCTTTGTTGCTTACTCGAATCAGAAGTTCAACTTCTGATGAGAACTAAAAACAATCACTCTAAACAAGGTGTCTCACTTCTTATTAAGACTGCTGGCTCTATTCAGAATAAAAAACAAACACCCTCGTTGTTTTCCTCCTTATGATTTTTGCTAGTATCCCCCCTCATAAAGTAGTCAATTATTAAAATCATGATAAAATATCTTAGCTAATTACTCATTTTTATAGTACTATTCAGCCATCTTCAATTGTTGATATGTACCTTTTATTGAATGACACAAACATATTAACTCTTCCTTGAGACTTTTAAGCTTGAAGCTTGGCACAACACCATTCAATCTTAAGGTCATTTAAAAAATTGATGTAGCTAAAAGCCTGAAAGTATTACTGCAAGCAGGAATTCTAAATGTCGAGGAAACGGGCGAGGAAATGGGCGAGGGAAGTGACGTGGCGGGGTGGAGACCGTTCACCCCGCTCGGGATGTGCGCACCAAAAATGATGACATGCATCCCGAGCAGGGTGGACGGTCCCCACCCCACCACGTCGCTTCCCTCGCCCATTTCCTCACCCGTTTCCTCGCTGTGTAGAAGTCCTCTACTGCAAGACCACTGCTGCTGAAATCAGCCAACCACTTGCTTGCAGGTCACCTTTAAACATTTTAAATTAAAATTTTCTTTCCGTTCTCTTATAGTTATATAACAGTTTCCTGTGTCTTCAAGGTTAGTTTGCTAGCAGCACTATACGAAAGATGAGTTTTTTGAGTTCCAATTGTCAGAACTCAACACCTTCCTTTCTATCACTTTCCATTTTCAATCCAACCTTTTCTTTCTCGCCCTTTATCAAACTTACTTTAAATCCCTCATTCATACCCTCTTTTCTTTTACGGTGCAAACCCTCTGATTATTGTTTTGTTGTTATACTGTTGTTACTCTTGTTTGTTTTTTTGCAGGTCTCCGGCGTTATGCGTTTTTTCCCTTCTAATAGCCACACATCCCTCATCACCTTCATCCACCATGAACATCTTTTCAAATCATGTATCCCACACCAACAACACCCTTCTTCCCAATCTAAATTACAAACCACCTCTCAACACCCACAACAATTCTATACCATCTACTCATTCATCTATGGTATGTGTTCACACATTTTTCAAGAACAACTTTGTTACTTCTTCTTACTAATGGATTCATCCGGTCTACGTACGACCACACTCCCAAACCCAAATCCAATCAGATCTTTACTGCCCCCTCCTGCCCCAGCCAATCCCTACGGCTCTACCCCTCTTACACTATCCATCATCCACACATCTCTCTTACCAACATCGACCTCATATTTCCAATCCTACACACATCTAGCAATTTCACCCATGAAACTCCACACATGGGCCAATCTTTGATCTGTAACAAGGTGATACCACAGGTCTTGATAATTTGCAAGTTCTGCTCCAGCGCTACTCACTCCTGTCATGGACTGCCTTCCAGCCATGAAACAAAGGGATTCCTATCCCCTATCAAAGAAAGATGCAACAAACTCAACAGTTTCAAGTTGTGATTAGAATCTAAAGTTCAAGATCATTGCCATGAAGAAAGGGATGAAATTCAGTTGTTACCGTCCTGACCGTGGAGGCGATCAGATCTTCTCCTCTCGAGTGTTTAGGGGGCGGACGGATTCTGATTCCATGCTCTCAAGCACCATGACGGCCACACTATCGAGCGCTTTATCGTCTGAATCGGTTAATATTGTTGGTCAGATATACAGGGACTCGCCACAATCGAAAACGTCACCGTCTTCCTACTCTCCGATGGTAGATCAGATCGGTGTCAACTCTTTAATTCGAGCAGCAACTCAACCACTTCGTTTAATGCGAGTAAAGTCAACTTCCACCCAGCTGTTAACGGTCGTGAAAAAGGACATTAAGAAGACTACTTCCACCACTTTGTCTAAGGCTATGACAGTCGTTAAGAAGTCTAAGGTTGTGCTGACGGTTGTTAAGAAGTTTATGGCTGTGATGTCCGTTAAGATGGCACTTAAGCAGTCTACGGCTGTTCGACCAACCTTCCTATTAGTTTTAATGGCAGCTCTGTTACAGTCAAGTTTAACGGAATCAGGCTACGTTGTGTTGACAGAATATTCAAAGGAAGGTCGCACCGTTATTACTAACGGTAAGCATAGTAGTTGGATGTCATTCTTAACAGTTGGGTTCACAACCCTTTCCACTCAGATCTATTACTTCAGTACTCCAAAGGTGATGATGCATACACCAACTACTACTTCAATCCTCACTGATACAGACTGTCTTCAATTTTAGTATTCCCGCTCTTCGAAGTTTCAACACCCAAATGCTCATTCTAGTAACAACGTATGCATAGCACAACCCTGGCATATGTTTCAGCAGGAGTTCCAATCAACATTGAGTTCTTATGGGAAAAATGTTTTACAGGAAAAACATGCCCACTGACAGACAACTTCGGGATTTACACTATGATGAACCCTGGAAGAAGGATCAGACAGATAATATTGTTTTGGGGTGCGTCGAGTTCAAAATCTTTGGGGGAATGCAATGCTATTGAAAAGGCTATGCTGACACTAGCGACCACCGTAGAAGGGTTGTCCAAGCCAACATGATACTATCATGGAACGCAAGGGGCATAGGGTCTCCCTGCGTGATCCGAAATATATAGACCTTTTCCCATCAGTCCAATCCAGATATATTGTTATTGTCAGAAACCAAAGCATCCTCTGATCATATAGACCGCATACGCTAGAGACTCGGATTCAAACATGGAGTCTCAGTTTTTAGCGACTGATCAATCAGGTGACATTGCATTGTTCTGGAAAGAAGGTATTTTCCTTATCATCATTCTGTCCTGTAAATATTACTTTAATTGTATTATTCATGATTACTTTGCAATTTCTCATTGGTCTACAATTTTCATGTATGGATAGACCAATCCATCTCTTAGGGCTCCTTTTTGGGATAATATGTCTACACTCTACAATAGCCAAAATCTTCCTGGTATTATTATTGGGGACCTTAATTCCATTTTCAATCCGAGGGGAAAAATGAGGGGTAACCGACCTACTATCTCTTACCTTAGCCACCTTCATACTTTCATACATAAACCATAACCTTCTTGATTTTCTTCTCAGTGGTTCCCAATTTACTTGGAATAATAAACGTAAAGACATGAATGAGATTAAGGCAAAGTTGGATCGCATCTTAGTGACTATTGAATGGGTGAATTTGTTTTCTTCAGCCACGACCCATACTACTCATACCTCCACCTCAGATCATCGTGTTCTTTCACTGCAGTTAGTTTCCAATATTTCTAATGGTCTGAAACCTTTAAAAAAATTTCAAATATGGACTACAGATCTCCAGTGTCGAAAATTGGTTGATTCGTCCTGGGCTCCAAGGCGTCACCCCAACCTTGACCAAAACTTCCATATCAAAACCAAGAAACTGAGCTATTGTCTATCTCGATGGAACCGTAATGAGTTCAAAAATATTCAACTGTGTATTCAAGAGACACAGAAGGCCCTGGATGATCTCCAAAATGAACATCCCTCCTCACAAAATGCCTTGGCTATCGCCTCTCTAGAAGACCATCTCTTGGAACTTTTGATTAGAGAAGATTTTTTCTGAAAGAACAAGTCTGATCTTTCCTTGCTGAGGGAGGGAGATGAGAATACAAATTTCTATCATCTTTCTACACTGTTGTGCTGGAAACAAAACCCCATTCTCCGCCTGAAAGATGAGTCTAATGTCTGGCAATCGAGCCATAACAATGTTGGTAAGGTTCTCACTAATTACTTTGAAAACATTTTTTATCCTCGGGTCCTTCTACCAATCCTAAAATCCTTTATCTGTTTCCCCGATCATTTCTAGGGATGACAATGATTCTCTTATCTCCATACCCACCGACTTTGAAAGTCAAAATATTCTTATGGGCACTCACAAAGCGCCAGGTCCTGATGCTTTCATGCCTACTTCTTTTAGTATTATTGGGATATTGTTAAGTTGGATGTTTGTGAGGTAGTTAAACATTTTTTCACTACCTGACATATGGACCCCAAGCTCAATGAAACATTTATTGCTCTTACCCTAAGGTCGAAAGCCCAGTCACTTCGGACAATTTTGGCCTATAGGCCTTTGTAATGTTATCTATAAGGTGATTTCCAAAATCATGGCAAACCGCATGAAACCTGTTTTAGATAACATCATCTCCCCGAACCAAGGGGCCTTCCTTCCAGAGTGGTCTATTGCGGATAATGTCAGCCTTGCTCATGAGACTTTCTTTCAAATGAAGCACTTTTGAAAAAAAAAAAAAAGTTGGATGACCATTAAGATTGATATGGCAAAGGCCTATGATAGAGTGGAGTGATCTTTCTTGATTCAAATTCTTCGACAGTTGGGGTTAATTGAATGATGGATTCAACTTATTAAGCAATACATCTCTACCACTTCCCTTCAGGTCATTCTTAACGGTACACCCCTTTCTTCCATTAAGCCTTCTAGGGGCATTCGGCAAGGGGATCCCCTGTCACCATATCTTTTCATTTTGGTTGTTGAAGTTTTGTCTCGTATTCTTGCCCGAGCAGAAGTTGAAGGGCTCATCAAAGGCATCAAAATCAAATGTCATCTACTTTATGCAGACGATTTCATACTTTTTTGCCGAGCATCCCTTGCTGAAATCCACTCGGTTAAAGATATTCTTCAACAATACTGTCTAGCACAGGTCAATGGGTTAATTTTGACAAATCCTCGGTGTACTACAACTCTAATGTTCACGCGAGGCAAGCAAAAATGATTAATAGAATCCTGGGAGTTCTACAACCCTAAGGACAAGTATCTTGGTTCGCCTCTGCTCATGTCAAACAAAAAGGCCAATAATTTCCAATACCTTATTGATAAAATCAATGTCAAATTCTCAATCTGAAAATCCAAAGTGCTTTCTCAAGCGAGCAGAACAGTTATGATCAAAGTTGTTCTTAACTGGATTTCGATTTACAACATGCAAACTTTCCAGCTCCCCAACTAGATCACTACCAAAATTGATGTTCTCGCTTGCAATTTCAGGTGGAATGAGACAACATATAGCAAAGCTAAGCACATGTGTACCTAGGATCACATCACTAAGCCTGGCCACCTGGGCCGCCTTAATATTCCCTCAACGAGGAATAAAAACCTAGCCTTAATGGCAAAGGGTATGTGGCATGCCATCTCTTCTCCTCATAGCACTCGTGTTATTCAACTTAAAGCGTTATATTTTAACACTAAAAGCCTCTTCCAAATCTCCAAATCCCCTCCTTGGCTTCTTTTGATTCGAGATGTAATCTCACTGCGTTGGCCAAAATGAAACGCTATATCAAATGGGAAATGTTATTCGAAGACAATATCGATCATTGGAGAGATTATTGGGTCAAGCAAGGATTTCTTCTGACCGATTGTGTTCTCAATCCCCGACCCCAAATGAGCCCAACAAAATTTCAGATTTGTGGACCATTCCCGTAGGTCAACACCCTCAATGGAATGATGGCCTAATCAATTCCCTTTTCCCAGCCCATATGGCTAGTGACATTCAGGATGTTCTGATCAGACGCTCGAACTGTCCTGACCTTCTGACTTGGCTCCTGGATTAAAAAAAAGGTATTTTCACTGTCAAGAACGCAACCAATAGTTCACTTTAGAGCAATGTGAATGCTCCACCTCACTCCCTCCCTCTCCCAGCACTAATACTAAGATGCTAAGAGATTTGTGGAGGATCAAGGCACGTCCTTCTGCCCTCTTTTTACTCTGGAAGCTCATTCAAAATATTCTTCCTACCATGACCAATTTGTCCCAACTTCACATTTCGTTGGAGGACTATTGTATTTTCTATCATAGCTTTGTTCGGTCATGCACCAACTCTGGCTTGTCTCGGCCATCCCAATCGACTAGCTTCATGTTAACTTTGGGGTACTTAATATTTTCCTCTTCTAAAAGTTCATGTGGGACACTGTGAACACACACTCAGAGCTAAAGGAGGAAATGTTCTATCAGTTTATAGCTTTCATACAGACCATATGGCAGACACAAAAAACTGTATTTTCCACAGCCAATTTCAACGCTTAGAAGTTTCGGTCGTCTTTTCATAGTACATAGTCTGCTTGGAAACACCACCGATTTTCAACAAATTCCGATCACACGAATCATTGGGGTGCCCTATCCACTGTAGATGCCAAAGATCCAGTTTCCATTCATCATATCCTTGAAACAACATTCGTCGATTCTCGGCCAAATTTTGTTTCCTCCTCAACATCTTCTTTTGGACCCCATACTGAGATAGCCACTACCCGGATAACAATGACACATGCTCAAATTCATTTTGTAAGATTTCACAGACTAAACCTTAGATCCTCACAGCTCATACCTATTCCTCATTCCCTGTAAGTGGACATGATAGTGGTTACATATGATACAAGTTTTTTGCCCCTTCTCAATGGGGAGAGGTCAGAGTTTTTGCAGTCAACATGCATGGAAAGGTACTTACGCGGGTTATTTCATCGATCACAGGGAAGGTGATGAACGGTACCATGGCGAAGTGCCATGCAGCTGAGGCAATTCTTTTTCTAGTCCAAGCTTAGCATTGGCGAATAGGTTTTTTGCTGGGAAACTCGGGGACGTTTCACTCTATATTGCACGATGACCGGCAGCAACCTAGGTCACACACCCGAACACTCATCGGATACTTCCATCGAACACTCCATGCTTATATCATCAATTTTTTTTCACATATATTTCAAAAGTTTCAATTATGGGTTAATTTAAAATAATAATATCCCATCGATACTCCCATCAATTTTTTTTCACATATATTTCAAAAGTTTCAATTATTTTCACATTCATCGGATACTCCCATCGAACACTCCACACTCCCTCGCGCCCAAATAATAATAATAATAATAAAATAAATAACTAATTAAAGATTAGTCTTTAAAATATATCGTATTGCAGATGCCCCTTGGACTAGCGGTCGACATCCATTGATTGTTATTGCCCTCACGTATATGGTTTTGGTGACGAAAATACTCTTAAGGCCATTGCACGTGGATTGCATGCGGGACTGCAATTGATGTGAAAGGATTTAAATCCAAACCATCCACCATAAAGGTAGTCCACGGAGATGGCTTGGATTGAAATTTAGCACCAATCCACTCGATCACAATTACCATATAGAAAGTTGGAGGTGAAACTTCCCCCATTTTGCATCTCATTCTCTTTGTTCTCCTTTTGTCTTCACTATGTCTTCTGTGTGCTAAATATACCATTTCCCCCCATTGTACCAAACTAGCCACTGAATTCCTAAATAGAGTTGGAGGAAAAACTCAGTTTTCCATCTTTCTTTTCTCTCTATTGTTTGTGCGATCTGTTAGTTGAAAAAGAAATACCAGTTGGGTTGATTGTTTGAACCCTAGATCTGAGCACAAATGAAGAAGAAACGATCAACTTCTCCGATGGACATTAGCAATGATAGTAGCATTGCTTCAAGTATACATTGGGAGGATTACACTCCGTTTAGTGATTGCAGTAGTGAATGAGTGACTTCAGTGACTATTCAAGTGATGTGTACTCGATCTAAGGCACAATTTCACTCCTTATGACTCTAGCGAGTTTATGGAAGACATTAAACCAGATGTTCACTCTCCTAGAGCTCCTCCTGTCATATGGCGTGAAATATTATAAGCTTTCCCTTTCTTGTTTCGGGTTTGTTTCTACATGTCAATTTTGGGGTTTAGTATTTTTGATGATTTTGTTGATACATGAGTATCTAGGGTTCCATTATTACATTATTACATTCATTGTGTGTAAATGCATACTACTGTTACTTTACACTAATGTGTGTAAATGCACACTATTTAGGCTATGCATTACACACTATTGCTACATTCCTTGTGTATAACAACAAATTTATTAGTGATTAAATTATATAATTGCATAGTTTTACGTCATGCTTATATAGTAACTACTTGATTAAAGGAATACAACGGTAATATTTAATGTATATATCATGTTTATCATACTTATATTCTTCACCAACAATAATGTGTGTAGGGTTATATCATGTTTGAGATAATACAACAGTAGTGTGTAATGCATGTAGTTTGTTTGCATGTGTTCCTATTGTTTAACACAATGTTTTATTGCAGTAATGGTACATGAGGAGATGAACATTCAATTTGAAACATAAAGATATACTTTGGTGGGCAGTCGGGTATAATAGCTACAATCCCTGGTTGGTGGAAGGTTGATGACTACCATCATGGGTCATCTGTATTGTTTGAAGGGGTAGATAATAATTACTTGAGTTGGGACATTTTGAACAATATGATCCTTGAAAAGTTACCAGACCCATACAATGAATAATTTTTTTTGAATGAGGGATAAGGATGGGTATACAAAATGATTAAGATGTCTTGTACTTTTGGAAGAGGGTGAGATTGATGATGGGGACAATATCCATGTATTTGTCAAGATTAAAGTGGTTTTTGAAATGGATGCCAACAATGTAACTGGGACAAACATAACAGACCCTGAGCCCATTCAGACGCCATCAATTGTGGATGTTGTACATGACCCTATTTCACAGCTCACACAACCAACTGATGAGATGTCTAGGCAGAAAAAGAATTACGGGAGATAGATGGGGCAAGGTGAGGAGAAGAAAAGAGATATGAAGAAAGAAGATGCCAAAATTAACAAAAAAAAAAGAAAATGTATGATGATTTGATTGAGGACGAGTTATATGATGTCTTGGCATAGTTTGATGAAGGTTAGTTGGACAGAATGCCCAAGGTGCTCAATCAAAGTTTGCCAAATGCCACCACCACCTAACTATGCATCCTTTGATTATGAGAGTTTTTAGGTAGTTCATCTTTCACTTCTTGTCAATAATAATTCGTTGCATGATCTCATGTTGATTTGATTTGGTTGTTTCTTGGATTGCTTTCATAATTTAGAACTAAACTCTAGAACTTGTACTAATTTTGTTAAAAGCATTATATTGAATTATACGACATGCTTAGCATGATAAAGACACCTAATTTCTACCATTGCCAAATAAGCTTGTGTCAATAATCAATTTCTTTAAGGTTAACCCTCGTTGAGCCTATTATCAAGACTTTTTTATTTGTTGCCCACATCTTCCGTACCTAACATAATCAGAAGAATCAATCATAATTTGTAGACACTTTATTGTGATTCAAGGTGTGTTACAAAAAAAGTGTGGGGGAAGGCCCTAAGGTAGACAGAAAGTTGCCAAAGAAGAAAGGTTTTGCAAAAAAAAAAAAGTTAGAAAATATCTTTCGTTCTTATTATATAGTATGTGAGCAATTTGTTTCCCTTTTACATCAATCTTCTTACATATAACTAGAATATGAATAGTGATTTAACCTGACAATTTGAGATTCACTTGTTGCTTGGAATGATTTAACTGTGGGTTTTCATATCATTGTTATGAATGTAAATTAGTTTTCGAATGAGGTGGCATTTATCTGGTGGTTGTAAAGAATCTTAACATGTCATGATCCATTAGAAATTTTTGACAAATGTTGGAAAGTTTAGGTTGAGTTGCTCGAGGACTAGCAAAACCTAAGTGTGGGGGAATTTGATAAAAACATAATTATGCAATTTTACTACCCTATTTATATATTATTTCTTAGCTATTTATCGTTAATTTTTGTAGTAATTACTATTTTTGTGTTTTTGTAGGTTCATAGCAGAATTTCAAAAAGAAGCTGGAAGATGCAAACTAGTTTGAACTAGGAAGAATTGGTGGCTCAAGGAATTGTATACGACTAGTAAACCTAGAGAGAATATATATATAAGGAACAATACCTGGCTCTTTGGAGATGACCCCTTTCTCAGCCTCCATAGCCAGCCACATCACACGGACAACCATCACCTCACACAATAGCCTTTCGCGCATAGCCTTTCACGATCATGTCCTTTCACAACCACCGTACAATCCCTTTCTCAACCGCCACATACAACCCAATCAACCCTCTCCGTGCTTGATCTTTTTTTCTCACAGCCCAATCGTCTCCACAGCTAAAAACACCACACAACACTGTCGCCATAAACACATAATTTGTCGTTGTTCGTACACACAAGGTCTATCGCTTTCCTCTCACACATTAGTTTTGAGTCCCGCCCGATCCCATCTCGTGCCCACCCCTACAAACACCCCTTAAAGTTTTAGAGAATCTTTTATTTGGTCAAGGGTTCTTTAGTGACTAAAATAGTAGATTTTGGATTGCTACTTTTGGACAAGGGTGAAAAGATAAATTAAATTGAAATTTGATAGGTTCAGCAAAAGCTTACAAACCAAAATATCGAAACTTGTATTTGTCAAAGTTTCACAAATTCAAATAATTCTCAAAATTCAACATAATTGTCTATTACATTGGCCAATAGCCTTAATTTATAATTGACTAAAGCTTGTTAAGCAAGAAACTACTTTCCTAAACAAAATAGAAACTCTAACTCCTAAATAAATTGAATCCATAATTAGTCTACCAATTGTAGTTTAGTTGGTCGGACATCCACTCTCCTTGTGAGAGGTCGCGGGTTCGAGACTCACCAGTTAGAATTTTGTGAGTTTTCGTTTGATTATTAGGAGCACATGTGCTCCATTGTTGATAAGCTTTTGAGTATTGAATCTAACTGCTTAGATGGACTGAATCGGAGCAAAGCGAAAACAAGTCTTCAAGCTTCCTCGATCCTTGAGCAACTCTCCAGTTGGTAGTTACACACACTCATCTCTCTCCAATATTTCAAGTGTTGGGACCAAACAGTGTGTTTAACCAACACTTAAATGTGTTGTGCTTCAATGTAATCCACGACTATAAATGGTATGGAGGAGCAAATCTGTCCAATTGTTTTCAACCATTCGCCCTTGAGTATCACTGTTTACCAATAGAACAAAATCCTAATTCTGCTTGTGATGTTTTTCCGTACTCCATATTTGTTTGGTTGGGAAAGATATATTCCTTCTCTGTGAACAATTGTTTGAAATACCCTTTTTCAACTGATGCACGACACAACTGCAGTAATTCTTAATTTCTCCATATCAAATGATGATAATCATCCTTCATCAACACATTGAAGTAGTGCGCCAGCAACTGCAGCCCACATTTTATCTATGCTATGCACATAATGGAATTGTGTATTAGGTATGAAATTTTGTGTGTAGTCAGATTACTATTCAAGTGTTGCTATATGAGAAAACATTACTTTTAAGTGAGCCATGCATTCCCCAATCAAGTTATGGGGATCTCTGATTTCTTGGCGTGGGTGTTTTTTTTTTTTTTTTTTGGATCCCCGAACCTTATATTAAAAAAAAATGATGATAAAGGCCACTATCGCCAAACCCTAGCAGAGCCGCCTCTAAAACTTGATTGGCGTGGGTGTTGTCAACCCTTTCAACTAATATTCTTATCATGAGGTTGTGTTACAAGCAATTTGGAGGACTTCCAGTAAAGATAATAATTGTGATTTGTGCCGTATTTTAATATGACTTGAACGAGGTTGGGCAGATAATAAACGTGACTTAAATTAGTGCATAAAGTATTAAATATCAATTACAAATTAAGTCCAA
Organism: Berberis vulgaris; assembly: GCA_963556465.1. NCBI lineage: Eukaryota > Viridiplantae > Streptophyta > Magnoliopsida > Ranunculales > Berberidaceae > Berberis > Berberis vulgaris. The sequence continues at coordinate 65,969,403 of OY747132.1, forward strand.
TTTAAAGAAAGTTTGATTGCAACAGTTTCAGTAATTAAAAATCAAAATTGAAATGTTTTAAGTTATTTAAGTTCGGTTTAGATTGTACTTACCCCGATTTTATGTCTTCTCTTCATGGCCACAACTTCATGAAGCAAACAAGTCTGAATCAAATAATTGCCTTATTCTTTGTAAGTAATGCATATGCAACATTCTATGTGCATTAAACAAATCAGGCTGAAATTTTGGCATGCAAAGATTCAATTGATATACACGACGACAATGAAAATGTAGTCTCCCCTATTGACCTTCGCGTGTAAATTTACAAAAACAAATAAAAAAATGGTTTAGAGGAGCAAATATGTATCGGTGATGGTCCAATCAAGTCTCTCTTGAATAGCGCTAGCTCTTCGGTAGTGGAACACAATCCTTATTGTGTTATTTCTCCTCCTTGAGATGGTATTGCAGCTAAATAAGATCGGCAGAATAATGTGGTTGAGAATGAAATCTTTGTTTTCTGATAACAATTGTTGGAACATCCCTTTTTCAACTGATGATGCAGGTTCGATGGTAGGGTCTTTGTTGTTTTCCCATGTCGAATGATGATAAGCATCCTTCACGGACACATTGAAGTAATACACCAGCAACTGCAGCTTCCATTCTTTGTAGCTCCTTCTCGCTCACACTCACCAGAATGCAGGCGTATGTGTATATGTTTATGAATATTTAGTAGTTATGTATGTTTTCTGTGAGCTCAGATTACTGTTGAAGTGCTCTTGCTGCATTATATTTAAATAGGAGCGTATCAGCATGGGAAATCCACCAAGGTATGGACAAAATCACTTGATTCTCAAGTACTTTCCATGGACATTCTAGTTGGCTACAAAGAACCGAAAATAAAATAAATCAAAATTATTAAGTATTTCGCCAAGAGTGTTTTGCAATTATAATATAATAGGTCACCCCAAAGTAAACTAGTATTGCACTTTGCCCCCGGGACTAATAGTCAACGTGTGTTGACCGTCTGTTTTCAAAATGTCAATATTTAGATGACCAAAATATCCTTTAAGAATCTAAGAGTGAGATTGAATGGTTTTATCTCAAAGAGTTAATCTCGAAGAAAATCAAATGGTCCAATTAAAACGATAAGAAAAATCTAACAATTATAAAAAAAAAAATCATCTTCTTCCCCAACCCACTCATCTCCCCTTCCTCCTCACTCCTCTCTCCTGATTGAATTCCACCCACCTTCATCCTTCTCTCTACCTCCATGTTTCACCCCCTCCATCTTCTCTCTCATTGTTTCAGCACCCCCTCACATCTCTCCCTCCGAATCACCACATACATCCAAAAAATGTTCTTCCCCGCCACTCACCCTTCTTCCCTATTTCCGTCCACTTCAACACCACCACCCCCCCCCCCCCCCCCATCCCACCTCTCTCTCCCTCTCCCTCCTCATCTGTTTCAGAACCCCTGCAAAAATAAATCGCAAAACACGTCGAGATACCAACTTGCATCTCGAGGCAACCATCTTCTCCAAATATCTTGTCCCCACCGATCTCTGGAAACTAAACCCTTATTCTCCAAACCCCAACCGTCTTTTTTTTTCTCCAAACTACCTCTTCTTCCTTTGAAACCACCACCACCAACCCCCCATTATTTCTTCTATAAATTAATTGCCTGTCACTGCCCCCGCACTCCCTTTCTATGCAAATCAATAGCCTCTCTACTACTCTACCCCATCTCCTCCACCTTTCTAAAATTCAACCCTCACCCCAGCTACAGACGGCGAAGCATAGGGAAGTTACGAATTTGACTCTAGAGGCAATGAAGTGGCGGATGGTCCAAACACTGAAAGTGAATGACGCGAATGAGCCTTCCGAGTTTTTTGCATTGTTTTCTGTCTTTTGTTATATCAAATTTTCTCCCCGTTGCTGGTGGTTCCTTTACGTATCTTCAAATCAAATTGGGTGATTTCATTACATTGGTAGCTGTTGGGAACATATTGTTGGAAGTTGGAGTCGGTGCTACTGGATTTGTTGCAGTCATGTTGTGGAAAAAGTAAGCAAAGATGATAATTGGGGGAGTAGTTTCAATGGTGATGACTGAATGATAATGGGAAGGAGATGTTGGTGGTGTTGTTCACTGCGAGAGGAATAAGGTAGATGAGAGGTTTGGGGATGAATGAGGTTGAATGATAGTGTCAAAGGTGTGATGGCTCAATGGTTGAGTAGTGGTGGATGATATCACTAGGTCACAAGGTCGAACCTATCTAGCAGCATCTGGGGTGGAAGGGGTTAAGGGATAAAAAAAAGAGTTGAATGATAGTGGTGGTGGTGAGTCCACGGGGAAGGCTTCTAGCCGTGGCGATTCGCAGGGAGGAAGGGGGAAGATGGTGGTGTTGGAGAATTCAATCTTTAGAGAGAAATGAGGAGGAAGGGGGATGAGTAGGTTGGACAAGAATATGCGTTTCTTAATAAATGTTAGATTTTTTTCGAGATACGCTTATATATTTAATTGGACCATTTGGTCTTCTTCGAGATAAACTCTTTGAAATACAAAACATTTAATCTCAGCCTTAAATTCTTAAAGGGTATTTGGGTCATCTAAATATTGATATTTTGAAAACAGATGGTCAACGCACGTTGACTTCTAATCCTAGGGGCAAAGTGCAATACTTATTTTCTTGTGAGGTTATCTTGTATTAGCTATTTATTATGGAGGGCAAACTGCAAATAATCTTTTTTTTTCTTTTTTCCACTGATTCCATCTCACCACGTCAGTATGGCTCATAATTTCTCTTATTCTTACTCACCTCTCCATCCATCAGACCTTTTACTTCATCCTCATCAAACTTTCAAATATTTTCACAGTAATCTATCCAAGAAACCTCTCACAGGAAACACTTTTTAGACACCGTGACTAAACAACAAAGACGAATAAGAGAACTTATGATCCAATTGAATCTATGTGGAAGAAAATATGCGTGTAAGTCTAGAAATGAACTTATTTGCTTGAGACTTTTGCCAAGTGACGCCAGACAGAATAGCGATTATTCTGCAGGCTAGTTTCAACAAACAATTCACAGGGAAAGACACAAGAGATTCGCCCAAAACATAGAGAAACACCTATGATGTTCAATTAAAATTATTCAAACCAAAAGTATCTCTAAAGTCAACCCACAATCCGGGCTTTATAGTTAAAATTCGCCATTATCAAAATTTTACCAAAAATAGAAAAATCCCAATAATCATTCCAAATTGAAATACGTAATAAAAAAAGTAATCCGCAAAAAATCTGGCCCAAATCGGGTTCAGAATCACTTTCTAAACGATAAAAGAAATATTACCATAAAAGGAAAAAAATTACTAAAATTGTGGATTCGAAAGGGGAAACAATGGATTTTGGCCTAAAAAAGATGTGCACCGAGCATATCTCGGTGGTCATGACGTGCGCATCGAAAAGAGAAACAAAAGAGAAAAGTTTTGAAGGTGGAAAATTTCTCCACTGTGTGTTCCTAGTTCGTTAAACTTGCTACGAGGATACTCTTCATCAATGACGACTTCATGTATGCATTGATTAAAGTTTTCTTCCTTGATTATTAACATGAGGTCTTGGTTTAGGATCTGTTAGATTCCTACAAAAATCACTTGATTCTCAAGTATTATCCTTGGACATTCTAGTAAGCTACAAATAATTGAAAATAAAATAAAATAAAATTTATTAAGTGTTTCACCAAGAATGTTTTTCGATTATAATATAATAGGTCAAAAATGTTGCTTGGGTAACAAGGAGGGAGAGACTAATAATCAAGTATTGATGAATCTTTGTTTTATATCTAACAGTTATTAAAAATGTCAATGTTTAGATGACCGAAATATCTTTTATGAATCTAAGGTTGAGATTGAATGTTTTGTATCTGAAAGAGTTAATCTCGAAGAAGATCAAATGGTCCAATTAAAATGATAAAGAAAATCTAACAGTTATTAAAAAAATAAAAATTAAAAAAAACCTCATCTTCTTCTCTAAACCACTCATCTCTTTTTCCTCCTCATTCCCCTCTTCTGATTGAATTCCCCACCACTTTTGTGTCTCAGCCCCCTGTCTCCATCTTCTCTCTCATTGTTTCAGCACCCCCTTCACTTCCCCCATTCCCATTCATATGATGAGTATTGTCCGATTTTTACGTAAGTATTTTCCTTTTCGATAAAGTTTGAATATTTCTATCAATATCAAATGCAACAAACTTTTCACGTGGATGTAATTCCATACAATACATTTCAATAAAATGTTAAATTCAGAGCGAAAGACTTTCTTTTTGATAAATCTCAATTACTCCCTTTTGATATGGCAACGACTACTCCACACCACCTAAAGTATTGTCTCACACCACCATGTATTTTTTTTCCTACTAACTCACACCACCCAAAAAAATTGTTTTTGAAAACAAATAGTAACATTAAAATAGGGTAACTTTCGACCAATTTAAATCTTCAGTTGAGACCGATTCTCAAACTCATCCAAATACAACAATTGTAGTAATCTGAGTTATCTAATAAACATAACTTGAATCACTTGAAAATGTTTTGAAATGAGCAAGTTATGGTCATTTTACTAAAGTTGCGCAAATCTGTCTCGCAATGAAAATTGGGTAGTGTTTCTGACTTTCGGTCAACTTATGTGCTCGATTGAGACTGATTCTCAACCTCATCAACATAAAAATTGTAGTACTTTGATTTATCTAATAAACACATTTTGAATCACTTGAAAATGTTTTGAAATGAGCAAGTTATGGTCATTTTACTAAAGCCGAGCAAATATGTCTCGCAATGAAAACGAGTAGTGTCCCCGACTTTCGACCAACTTATATGCTTGATCGAGACCAATTCTCATATTGGTCAAAACACAAAAATTGTAGTACGTATCTAGTAAACACAATTTGAATCACTTGAAAATGTTAGAGAAAGTTATAGCTATTTTACTAAAGTCACGCAAATCTATCCGTAAAAAAATCTGTTTTCACCCATTCGCATTGGGCAATTCGAGGCTTAAGCAAAACTTCGCCCAGACCAGTGCAAATTTTATCCCAATCCTCGCATTGGTCTGGGCAAATTTTCGCCCAATCCTCGCATTGCTTAATGCGAATGGGTAAAAACAAATTCTTTTTTTACAGATTTGCATGACTTTAGTAAAATGACCTTAACTTTCTCATTTCAAAACATTTTTTCAAGTGATTCAAATTGTATTTATTAGATAACTTAGAGTACTACAACTTTCGTGTTTTGATGAGGTTGAGAATCGGTCTCGAACGAGCATATAAGTTGGCCGAAAGTCAGGGACACTACCATGTTTTCATTGTGAGACATATTTGCCCGACTTTAGTAAAATAATCATAATTTTCTCATTTCAAGTGATTCACATTGTGTTTATTAGATAACTTAGACTAGTACAATTTTTTTTTGATGAGCTTGAGAATCAGTCTCGATCGAGCATATAAGTTGAACCAAAGTCAGGGATAATACCCTATTTTCTGAGACAAAAATGGTAAGAGAGATGGCGGGGTGGTGGTGGTGCTTGATGGAGAAAAGATAGAGAAAGTTGGCGGTGGCGGGAGGGAGAGAAGTGGTGGTGGCAAGGTGGCAGTGATGATGGCAGGGTGATGGCGGCGTCTGATGGAGAAAAGAGGGGGGGGGGGGGTGGAAGAAAAAAAAATGAAGAGAGGGGAGGAGAGAGAAAATTTTAAATTTTGAGTTTTATTGGTGGTGTGAGATAAAAAAAAGTTGATTTGGTGGTGTGGGACAGTACTTTAGGTGATGTGGAGTAGTCGTTGCCTTTTGATATTGACCACTTGTCGAATGAAAAGTCTATTAACTCTCCTATGAGATTTTCAACTTAAGGGTCGGGCATGTATCATTTAAACTCATGATCATTCCAAATGTTGAGGGTGACCAAAGTATTTCCATTGGAGCACCGCTGGTGGCATGGGCCAACCACCCATGATCTCATGGAGACCTATCATGTGCATTTTAAGTGGCATTTCCTTGTTTGTAGGTCACCAAAAATCTGTATTCATGGTTTCGCTTGCCGGGATTTTTTTTCGTTTGGCACAAATGTTGTTTGGATTTGTAGGTAAGTATTTGCCTCTTCTAAGTAACACTTTCTTAACAAGGTTATACTTCTATAGAATGTGAAAACCAGAAAAACGAAATTTGTGGAGTTATTTAAGTAAGATAGGAATCAACCTAGTGCTATTTAAGTAGTTGATCACTATGCTTCCGTCTAAAAATAAAGTCTGGTTGAAATGTAAATTACAATTCATCTTTAAGTTATGAGAGCAAAGTAGTTGATTTGATTATTGCACTTAGCTCAATTTTTAGCAATTTCTTAATGAAGACAATGAAAATGAATTGATGAATTATGCCTTGACGAAGTGGTATATTTGTTTGAATCAAATGAATGCCTCATTCTTTGTACACGAATAATGCATATTGAATATTCTGTGGACAGTAAACAAATTAGACTGAAATTTCCATGCAAAGGATTTAATTAGTATACATTATAAATAGAAAATGTCAGTCTTCCCTCTAGACCATTTGAAGATCCATGGAAGCGTATAAATTTATAAAAAAAATAAAAAAATAAATGGTGAATTTACTATTGGTTTCAACCATCTCTGCTAGTCCAATCAAGTCTCTCTTGAGTAGCGCTCTTCAGTAGTATCAGAAAATCCTATTTATGCTCTTTGTAGTCGTGGAGAAGCTAATGTCGCCGAAGAAGATTGGGAGGAATAATTGGTGCCTACCATGGACAAGGAACACTCACTCCATGTTTGTTTGGTTGGGAATGATATCTTCCTTATCTGAGAACAATTGTTAGAACCCATTTTCAACTGATGCATGGCACAACTGAAGTTGTGATGGTAAGGTATTTGCTCTTTCCCCATGTCGAATGATGATAAGCATGCTTCATGAATACATTGAAATAGCATGCTTGCGACTACAACTTCCATTGAAGTGATTGTGCTTATGTATGTTTTCTGTGTGCAAGTGTTAGTGAAGGTGCTTATTTGTATTTTTTGTGTACTAAAGATTACTATTGAAGTGCTCTTGGTGTGCTCTTGTTTAAATAGGAAGATACAAATGATCCTAGTGTGTGAAGTATGACGATGATGGGAAACCTACTAATGTATGGACAAAATCTCTTGATTCTTAAGTACGTTTTGTGGACATTGGAATTGACTGTAAAGAACTGAAAATAGAGTAATGAAGAAGTTTCAATTGTTTCTACAAGCGTTTTTTGTGACTATAATATAAGAGATTAAATGTTGCCTAGGGAAGAGGGAGGAAGAGAAAGTGAACAAGTATTTGAGAATCTTTGATTTTATTGAAAATTGTTTTATGAGTAAAATAATAAAGGTTGGACTGCGACTTTGGAGAAGAGAGAGAGGTGGAGGAATAAGTTGAAATTCTACTTAGAATGAAGAGAATGGAGAGTGGTTACTTTGTGTTCATCGTGCAACACAAACATTTTTATGTTTTCTTAATCAAAATATGAAGATCACTAGGTTTGGCTCTAGATCAACATCTTTATAAGATGTTGAGTTAGTCTCGAATGCACCCTATGCTAGGTGTTATATTATTATTGAGCCTTGCTAGGGAGTGAGGCCCAGAGAGTGAGGCCCACGCAAGGCCGGCCCACCACCATCCATCATCCAAGAGATGCTGAAAATGCATCCATCTCTAGGATGATGGATGGTGGTGGGCCGGCCTTGCGCAGGCCTCGCTCTCTAGAATCAGGGATTATTATTCAGTTGCTATACCGTACACCATTACATAAAGTTAAAAAAAATAATAAGAAGAATATATTAATAAATAAAACGCACACGGTATTGTATAATGCTAAAGAAAATTTTAGAGCTATGCTCTTTTTTGTTTTCCTAACTCTTAACTCTAGGAGGTAAATGTAATAATCTCCCTCACTCATGTACATATAGAGTAGGGATGGCAACGGGGCGGATTGGGGCGGATTTGAGCAAATCCATCCCCGATCCGTCAGGATTAACGGATCCCCAAATCCGCCCCGCCAATCCGTTTACAATTTTAATTAAAAATCGTAACCGCCCCGTGCGGATACGGTTTGCAGTTCTGTTACGGTTTGCTAACACTTGGAGTTGCTAGTTATCCATCTAACTACAGTTAATTATACTTCATTTATTTGATCAGTACCACAAAATTATAACAAAAAATTACACAGAATCCATACAAAAATTACAAAAAACCATACAACAATTATAACAAAAATTACAAAAAACCATACAAAAAATTACAAAAATAAAAAATAAAAAAATTCGATCCACAGAATCTAGATCTGATCTCTGAGATCTGAGATTTCAGATCTCTGAGATCTGAGATTTCAGAAATCTTGCAGTAGCAGCTAGGGAAAGGCGGGGAAGGGAGGCGAGAGGGATGGGTGTCGAGTGAGAGCTTCGAGAGAAGAAGGGACCCTTCGGCCTCCGCCTCCGCCGTGAGAGAGAAGTAGGGGAGAATGTTCGACCTCTTCGCTGTGAGAAGGAGAGTAGGTGACTTGAGAGTATTTTTGTGAGATGAGAGTTAAAAGAATAAATGATAGGTTTATCCTTTTATATAGTCTAAAGGTAATTTTGTAATTACACTAATTAAACGGATATTCGTGGGGCGGATATGGCTAAATCCGTATCCGCCCCGATTAATAAACGGATACAGATTTGGAAATCCGTATCCGCCCCAAAATCTAGAAACCCTTTACTAAATCCGCCCCACTGCCATCCCTAATATAGAGGTAGGAGGGTTTGGAGTCAAACAAACCAATTAAATCTGTCGTGGGATACCATATGTTACAATCACAGCTAGTTGAGCTGGAAGGCTTAGGTGTTAAAAGAGTACAAATCTGCACTTAAAATTTTTTCACTATGATGACTCATAAGTGTGGCACAAAACCTGGCGCAACCACACCTCCCCAATCTTTCTTTCTACCCACCACATGCTAGAGACCTTTTGTAATACCCGCCTAATTAAATAAATATAAAAAACAATTTCTTTTGTAAACCCTAATGTTGATGGGTTGTTACTCAATTGTATTTGGGCTTGGTTGTGGGCTTTTAATAAACTAATAAGTAGGGTTTTTATTTTGTGAAAGAGGGTGGGTGCACTCGAAAGTTCAGTGGGGCGAATAGCCACCCACCATATAAAAGAAACCAAACCCTTTTTCCTTCTTCCTTTTCTTTTCTCCTTCCTTCTTCTTTTCTCCTTCCTTCTCCTTTTCCCCCTTCCTGTTTTGTTTCTTCACCAAAGGAACAGACCACACGAGAGAGAGAGAGAGAGAGGGAGGAGCAGGCAACGAGAGAGAGGTCTGGCGAGAGAGAGAGAGGGAGAGCATTGGTGGAGATCGTGGAGATAGAAGAATCAATGAAGGTGCATCTGTTGGATACTTCATTATCTATGGGTTGTCATTTTCAACAAGAAGGCTATGGATGCTAGAGGTGTCATGATAGGTATCTTCCATTCTGCATTTTGGTGGCATGTCTTTTGACCCCATGTATTTAAATAGCAAGTCAATGTTTTAAGGCTTGAAGGTTATTTTTCTCCTTTCCCCTAAATAGTAATATTGATTCTTACTTGGAAAAAAAAGAAGGGATAAAGTAGCTCGCACTAAAGAGGAAATAAAGAGAAGACTACCAAGTATTGTCAATTTCATCTTATGTTTGCTGATGCATCTAACTAGAAGAAATAAAGAGAAGACTACCATATTGTCATATGGATTGTTGTGACTTTCCAAATTGAAAATGCTGTCTATCAAAGACTGAGTTATCCATGTTTATATGCTTTTATGAAATTGGTTTGAGATGATAAACAGTTTCCATCCATTGAACATCATGTTCCTTTGACAATGACACATTTGCTCACAAACTGGGGCATTTACGTTGAGATCCATTGGAGAGCTCTTCTCATGTTTATTCTCCGAGTATTATGGCTTGTGTACAAGACTTTGAACAATAACGATGGGGAGAAAATCAATTGTGAAAAGGAAAGCTTTTCCAGTGACTGTTGGAGGATCTAAGCATTGGATTGAGGTCAAGGAAAGTCCTAATTTAAGAAGAAATCTGAGAGGAAAGAAGATGGAAGTGTTGTTAGACCTAACAAGAAGGACGAGTTGAAGAAGAAGAGGGGAAGAAAAGGGAGGGTTCTGTTTGGTTGTGGCTGCGAAATCTTTTACGGTTTGCGATCTCTCCGGTGAGTTCTCTTTTACCTCTTTCAATTTGTTTTTTTTTTTGTGATGGTTTTGATAGTTATGTGTTGTGTGTTTAATCTACTTTGATTAAACCCCCATTTTCTTTCTTCCTGATTTTGCCCTTAATTTGGTAGATTAAATTGATGGGGTTTGATTACCTTGATTAATTGATTTGAATGAATGAATGGATGCCCATTGTAGTTCACATTGATTTTAGGCAATTGTCAAGGCATTTGGGGTTTTCCAGGTTATCATCATCATTAGAAAAACATGTGCTTGAGTAGGGTTTGTGTAAGACTAAGGAACCCCGAGTGTTATCATAAAGAAAATTTGGGCAAATTGTATCTCATAGGTTAGATCAGATGTTACCACATTTAGGTAGTAGGTGTATGTGCATTTTTGGATTTGTCAAATCCCATCGGGTTGAAATTGAAATTTATCATATGTGTCCATATGGTTTATTAAAGTTGGTTGTCAAAGTGTTGTGCCACTATCAAAAATATTTTCTCGTTAATTGTCAAAGGTTATAGATACATTGCTCCTTTGTTTGATGAAATTCCTTAATGAAATAGAAGATGGATTTGGGGAAGTTTTACAAGAATGAAATGAGTCAATTTTGCTTAGTTCCTAATGTATCTCATTGTCATATACCCTTTTGATCATGACCTGGAAGATATTATCTTTGGAGAATTTCTTTGGACCTATTTACATAACTGGCGAGATTGATCCCAATTGCATAACATAAAATAGAAGAAAATTTTCTAGTAATAGATATTGACTGGAATTTAACTGAGCACTTGTTTTAGTTTGAGTATTTGTATTGTTATGCGAATTGGTGTGCATATTGTTTTTCATATGATGCAAAGAGATGAGATGTGTGAATTGACAATGTGTCAAATATTACTTGTTCCCCGAAAGAACGGTGGATACTGTGGTTGATTTACTTATGGTTGACAAAGTGTCACCATAAAAGAGTTTTGAGTTTTAGTTTTTTTTTTTATGCTCTTTTCCACAACTCTGAGAAAAAAAATGTGAAAAGAAAAGAAATTTTTGTATACAGACTTGCTTGTATACGAGTGATATTATTATTGGATATGCAGACTTGCTTGCATATCGGTGTACTTGTCAGTGATCGACCTTCGGGTGAGATGACATGTTCCTCTAGGTGGCACCCCACTTGCAACATGTACGCTCCGAGTGGTTTCGATGGCAAGGGGGGCACACTTGGGTGATGTGTGTTCGATGCACCGTTCCATGTGTGTTCGGTTGTACGTGTAGATTTAGGAAGAGTATTTGCCATGGATCGAACTTCGGGTGAGATGACATGTTCCTCGAGGTGGCACCCCACTTGGAACATGTACGCTCCGAGTGGTTTCGAAGGTAAGGGAGACACACTTGGGTGAGGTGTGTTCGGCATAGGAGGAGAGTGCGATTGTGGAAAAGAAGCGAGATTTATTTTTGTGTATGTGCATGATTACCTTAAAGGAAGAAACTAAATGCTCATTCAACCATTGAATGAGAACTACATGTCTTCCTAAAGGTAGAAAAATGTGTTTTGTTAATATTTCAATAATAATCTAATATATTTATGAAATGTATTGTTGTTGCATTTATGAGGATTGATAACTCATAAATTTTATTTATTAGTAATAAATAATGCATATTTATTTATTAGGATGATAACACCTTTGCCTCATGGAGGAACTACCTGATGTATGGTTGTTATTGTTTATTGTTTATTTTGATATTGTCATGTACGGATTTATTGATTTTGGGATGAAGATTTCTCACACCAGCTTTATTGCTGACCCAAGTGAGCTTTTGCTTCTTGGGTACATTCCTTTTGGAATGTAGCCGAGTAGTCTTTCAGGTTTAGAGATTTTGAGCTGCATTACTGGAGTTCCGCTAGTGAGCTAGCAACGTCAGAGTCTCACCGGGTTAGATTTTTATTTGTTTAAGATGTTTAGTTGTTGCTGCTATTTGTTTATGTTATTATTGAATTTTCACGTCCCGAGTTTGGGGGAAACGGATAATCCTACGTGGATTTTAGGATTTCGTTTCCTTCGAAAATCGGGGCGTGACACCTTTCCAGGACCCACCCTCCTTTTCCCTTGGAGAGTTAAAGGTGTCATAATCCCCACTCTCCTCATGACGGAGTGAAGCTATCTATCTATGGCTCTGATACCGATTGTAGTAGCTGCTCTTTTACCAAAGATATTCTCCCAACTTAACCCCACCCTCGCAGAGGTTCCGGGTTCTTTTCCCTCAAAACAACAGTTAACCAATAAATTGGTCCAAGCGGGTGAATCCGGCCCCTTGGCTTGTCATCCAACTATCACGCTCTCTGCAACCGGAAATTGAAGAGGCCTTGGTGTTAGAGGAGTGCAAGTCCACAATTAATAATCTTCACTCGCATGATTTCCTTAAAATGTGTGGGATCAACTTCACTGAAACTATAACCTCCTATTTGGCTGGGTGCATTTCCCATCACACCACATTTCTCCGCCTCTGAGAGTTAGGTTACAAGAAGTTGGGTCTATTGGCTATCAAAACATTCAAACCACAAATGTGGAAACTAACTTCTGATTCTTCCACCTGTGCAGGTATCCACCCATTAAAAGCAAAGTAGTCGATTCATTAAAATTTGTGTTCAGGCATCTAACACTGTCAATCGGCTTGCATAGTAACCACTTCAGTGCACTAAATGATAAAAATCCTTATGAAAAGCAAAAGAAAACAAACCTGAGTGTTACTTATTTTGACTTGTAATATATATATATATATATATGAAAACTTAAATGATTTTATGTTAAAGGGGTCAAAGGAGCTCTGAGGCGATTTAGAGGGACACTTTGGGTATAAGATTTTAATCTCTGATATTTAATCTGAGCCATTGAGCATAGTGGCGGCTCGGGATTAACCTAGTTTTCCCAGCCGCTCTTGGCCGGCGTTGCTAGGTCGCCAAGGCTTTTGCACCGCCTATAGGCGCTGCACTCCGACACACTGACACGACACAGCCGTCACCACGCCGACACGACACAGCCGTCACCACGCCGACACGATACAATCGCCTCCCGACAAATCGCTGCCGTTACAGCCGTGATTGTTTGTGTTGCTGCTGTTTGTGTGGTGGGCTGATCCTGTTGGCTGCGCGAAGGATCTGTCAAGGTATGAGAGTTTTGTGCTGATTTTCTTGACGCTGAAAACAGAATAACAAATCGTCCTCTGGATGTGATATCGACTAAGCCCTCTTTCGCACAGATTTTGGGTAAAATTTTGGTGGACGAAGTTGCGGAGACTCAGGTAGAAGGAACTCGTTTTCGTAAAGAGGGAGCACCGGCAATTGGACTTACGACAACAGATGAAGTAAGGGGAGAGGAGTTCATGGAAAAACATGTGATCATTTTAAAATTCTCTAGTTACCGACCAACTTTGGAAGATATCCGAGATTCGATTCACAGGACTTGGGGAATTCTAGGAGATTTTTCGCTTGGTTTACTAAATCAACGGCATGTGTTAGTCTGCCTTCAATCTGAGGTGGAAGAAAAGAAAGTCTTGTCGCGAGATTCCTTTCTGATTCATGGAGTTCGGTTCAAAGCTTTCCGTTGGCATGATGGCTTCAGTTTGAAGGAGGACCCGATCTCGGTGCCATTGTGGGTTGAGCTGCCTAACTTACCTTTGCATTTATTCCATCCCCCTATTTTAAAAGCAATTGTGAATTCTTTTGGTGGATTTCTGCGGATGGATGATCATACTAGATGCCTATCGCGCCCAGGCTTTGCCCGTGTTTGCGTGGAGATGACTTTGGTGGAAACATTACCAACTAGAGTTTGGATTGACAGGGCTAATAATAGAGGTTTCTGGCAGAAGATCGAATATCCAGGCTTCAAATACTGTGATTTTTGTTCCTTGATAGGGCATCAGGAGGAGTTTTGTCGAAAAAAGCTAGGTCTTAAGGGCGGGGGGAGGTTTTCTGATCTAGGTAAAGCAGAGAATGCGGTTAAGCTTAAGGCCGGAACCAATACTGTCAAGCAACAATATGTACCAGTAACCAAAAAAGAGAAACTGCCCATCCCAGATGTGGGTACGAGTGGTGTTAAAACTGACAAGGGTGCGGAGATTACCGAGGAAGCTGGGGATAAGAGCCTCGTGGCCATTGATCCGGTAAAGGTGATGTTGTCAAACAAATTTGAGTCACTTACAGAGAATATCGATGATGATGCGAATGCTCAAGCGGATAAGCAGCTAGTGGGTAAGCCAATGGCTCATGCCAATGCCGAGGTTGTGCCAGAATCAACGGAGGATTGCCTCCTGGAGGCGGGGTATACAATTTCAGAGATTGAGAAAGTTATTGGACACAAAGCACCGTCGTTACTACAAGAGGATGCGGTCGATTAAGGGGACAACATAAATACCAACAGTCCTAAGGCTATTGATGCGGTAGCGTCGCGTGGTGCGTCAAGCGATACAAATGGAGAAGTTAAGGATGGACTTGCTGTTTCAACAGTGGAGCGACGAACCCTGCCAGACCCTGACTCGCCCAAGCCAGTCTGCACCGAAACAAGGGTCGTGATTTCTCCTCAGCCAGCTCCCTGCATCAACACAGGGGACATTGTCTCGTCCCAGTCAGCGCCCTGCATCCACGCAGGGGACGTTGCTTCGGCCCCGACTGCACCCTTCATCAAAACAGAGGACGTTGTCTCGCCCCAGACAGTGCCCTGCATCCAAACAGGGGACATTGTCTCGACCCAGACAGCGCCCTGCCCCAAAACAGGGGGCGTGGTCTCGCCCCAGCCAGTGCCTGTTTCGCTCGCCTCTGCAGAATTCTCTCCGGTACTAGCCGAGGTTGTTGTTCCTCGCTCTATTCCTGCACCACGCAGACCAAGATGTCTGTTTCGACACAGGTTTCAGGGGCTGGTAATGTGCAGCTGTTAGCACAGGAACAGTTGACGGATGTCCCTATTACGCTTGATGATGCTCTCAAGTTGGTGAAGGAGGGACGTGATTTGCGGAAAAAGAAAAAGAAAATGAATATCAATACTCTTGATAGCGCCACTGAAGATATTGATGAGGCAGATTCGGATTCGGCGATAGAGCCGGAATCACAAGCTATCAAGGATTTAGCGTTGGGGGCGCAGTCTGATGCGGATCTAAAGAAAAAAGTCAAATTGGCGCCTTCGGGCAATCGTCGTAAGACTAAGAAGGGTATATCTTCCTCCCGAGTTTAAGATGATGGAAAATTTTATGTTTTGGAATGCTTGTGGAGTTGGTAAAAAGGCCATGAGAAGGAGGTTAAAAAAATGGTTGTTGAACATAAAGTCAGAATTCTTATGATTGCGGAACCTATGATTGATGCTAGCAGACACATGGAGATTGGTACCAAACTCAACCTTGGAGGATTTGCCTCTAATGACATAGTTGGAGGCAAGATTTGGATTCTGTGGGATACCTCTCTTGTTCTTTCGGTGGTGGATATGTCGGATCAGATCATTCATAGCCAGGTAACGGACTTTGCTTCAAACATTTTTTTAATTTCTTTTGTTTATGCTAGATGCTCTGTGGATGAAAGAAGGGATCTCTGGTTCAATATGGTCAATTTTGCTGCTAATAATGATATTCCATGGATGGTCGACGGCGATTTTAATGCATATTTACATTCGGGCGAAAGTCGGGGGGGGCTACGCCGTCTCTGGCAAGCATGACACAATTTTCGGATTGTATTGAAAACAGTGGCTTAATTGATTGTGGGTTTTCGGGTCCTCGACTCACCTGGTGTAATAATAGGTGAGGCAGTGAGCGTATTTGGGCCAGACTTGATAGGATCTTTGTTAATTCGGTCTGGTTGACAGTTTTGGCTACTCCTAAAGTGGAACATCTTAGCAGAATATTTTCAGATCATTCTCCGTTACTGGCATCCATGCCAACTCAATCTAGAATCGGTTTTGCACCTTTTCGGTTCCTAAACATGTGGACGACTCATTCTGGTTTTCTTGATCTCGTTAAGGATATGTGGTTGACAGACATGGGTACCATGAGACCCATTGATAGAGTGGATGTCAAACTTAAAATGACCCGCCGAGCTCTTATACAGTGGAACAGGACGGTCTTTGGATACGTGTTTAGCAGACTCCGAGCTTTAATGGTCTAAATGTTGAAGCAAACTGGGATGTTGATGCTTGTTGCAATTTACATCGTTGTTAGGCAGAGTACATATTAGCTCTCAAACAGGAGGAGCTCTACTGGATTCAAAAATCAGGTGAAAAAGAGTTTAAGGAGGGGGATGTCTGCACCAAATACTTTTTTGCTTCCACCAAGTCCAAACAAAAGAGTCGAGTCATCAACCAGATAACTTTACCGTGTGGTAGGATTATTTCGGAACCTGGTGAGATTCTTGACAAAGCCAATGAGTTTTTTGCTAATCTGCTGTCTTCTCAAGGAACTTGCACGGTGGATACGGATTTGTTAAATTGTCTTCCGAAGCTGGTGAGTCCCGGTCATTGTGATACTTTGGTCCGAAGACCTTCTTTGGAGGAAGTGAGAAATGTTGTTTTTGACATTCTCAAAAATAGTGCGCCAGGACCAGATGGTTTTACTGCTGATTTCTTTCAGTCTTGTTGGGAGGTTTTGAGTATGGATATTTGGGAGGAAACTATACAATTTTTTGAAGGGGAGGTGATGCCGGCTTCTTTTTCGGCTAATTTCATGGCTTTGATTCTTAAAATTGAGAATCCAGGTTCTTTTTCTGAATTTCGCCTAATCAGTTTGTGTAATGTGATTTATAAGATTTCCAGTAAAATCCTTTGCAATAGACTGGTAGATCTCTTGCCAGTGCTAATTTCTCCGGAGCAGGGGACTTTTGTTAAAGGCAGGTTCATTGGTGAAAATATTGGCCTGGCGCAGGAATTGACTAGGGACATTAACAGGAAGGTTTTTGGAGGCAATGTGGTGATGAAAATTGATATGGAGAAAGCGTACGATAGAATGGAATGGAATTTTTTATTTGCGGTGCTTAAAAAATTTGGCTTTACTGGTAGATTTTGCCATCTCATCTCCAACTGTATCGCGTCCTGTGGCTTTTCAGTTTTTCTTCGGGGAGTCTACAAAGGTTTTTTCAGATCCACTAGGGGTTTAAGGCAAGGCGACCCTCTTTCTCCGTTTCTATTTATTATTGCGTCTGAAGTGTTGAGTAGGGGATTGACAGAGGCCTTCGCTAAAGGAAAAATTGGGTATTATTATACACCCAGGGCCTGCAGTCCTATTTCACACCTTCTTTATGCAGATGATACCCTCATTTTTTTAAATGGAAGAAAGTCCTCAATTAGGGGATGCATGGATTTTCTGAAACATTACTGTAAGACTTCGGGGCAAAAAATAAATGAGGGCAAAAGTTCTTTTATTTTGGACAACAAGGCAGCCGCGGAAAGAATTGTGGTGTTAAAAAGTTGCACAGGTTTCCAGTTTAAAGATGCTCCTTTGAAATATTTGGGCGGGCCAGTGTTCCAAGGGAGAGTTAAAATTTCATATTTTGAAGATCTGATTGCTAAAATTCAATCTCCTATTCAGGGATGGAAGGCAAAATTGTTATCTCCGGGAGGCAGATTAATCTTGATTAAACATGTCCTTAGCTCGATCCTAGTTTATATTCTTAGTACCTTGTGTGTACCTAGGACAGTTTTATCACGAATTAATAGTTTGTTGGCGGACTTCTTTTGGGGGGATTGTGAAGGCAGACTGAAGAAAAAATGAGTGTCTTGGGATAATATATGTTTCCCTCAGGAGGAACAAGGTTTGGGAGTTAGAGACTAGACGGTTGTGCTGAAGGCTTTCCGAGTCAAGGCTTTTTGGAGACTAATTAATTCGGACTCTTTATGGGCTACTTTTATGAGGAACAAATACTGGTTGCATGGAGTTGCGTTGCATAGTCAACTTGTAAAAGGTGGGGCTTCACCTTTTTTCAAGGATATCATGCTTGGCAAGTCTTTTATCTTGAGTAATTCCCTTTGGCGTATTGGCAGGGGAAATATCAAATTTTTTTTAGGAAAATTGGAACACGGTTGTTTCTTTCAGGAGGTTGGCGGCATTGGTTAGCCAAGGTTTTTGGCCCTCAGTTAGCGAGGTGATTTTAACAAATTTTGAATTGGTCTATCCAGATCTCAGAAGCCTGGCGCGAAGTCTTTTTGCAGATAGATTACGTGGTGAGGAATATGGTGAGGACAAGTGTGTATGGGTACCAAACCCGAATGATATTTTTTCCCTTCAGTCGGCCTATGAAATGTTACGGAGATATGGGCACGTTAATGAACTAAGTAAGACGATTTGGCACGACATTCTTCCTTCCAGAATATCAATTTTTGTTTGGAAGTTACTCCGTAGAGGGGTGCCAGTGGATGAGGAATTGTACAGATGCGGCTTGAGTCTAGCCTCTAGATGTCGCTGGTACAGCTCACCAAAGAGCGAATCTTTGAATCATCTCTTTCTGGACGGGGAATTGGCGATGCAGGTGTGGCGCCACTTTGAACGGATATTTGATGTGCACATAAGGAACCAGCAGAAATCTCCACGGTTCTCGTAATTTGGTTCAAGAGAGTCAAACGGAATTCGCAAACAGGTGTGTTATTCCTTCTTACTCCTATGTTTATTTTATGTGAAATTTGGAAACAAAGGTGCAAGTGTGTATATGAAAATGCTTCCCCAAATCCTGCTTTTGTGATTTTGAACGTTAGGCGTAATCTGCACTTGGCAAACAATTTTATAAATCCAAAACAAGTTAGCTGTAGCAAGGCACCATTAAGGGCTTTGGGGTTACAGGTGCTCCCAGTTAGAAGGAAGTTAGTCAGAGTTGTTTTTTGGCACCCCCCTCCGTCATATTTTGTTGCTCTTAATGTAGATGGCTCCTCCCGTAAAAACAAGGCATCTGGCGGTGAGATCATTAGAGACTCTAGGGGTCACTGTGTGGTGGGCAAACAATTATTTTTCGGTGCAGACTCCAATAATAAAGTGAAAATTTTGGCTCTAGCTGAGGGCCTCCGCCTTTGTCTCTCATTGGGTTTCAACAAGGTGATAGTTCAATCGGACTCGGAACTGGTTTGTGGATGGTTTAAGGACACTTTGAAAATTCCTTGGCACTTGGAGAATATTTTGAAGGAAATTCAGTTGTTGGCAGCAACAATGACGTTAGATTGCCTACATATCTATAGAGAGGCCAACGCGGTGGCGGATGCGCTAGCGGACCGAGCACAACGAGACTATAGGACTATTTCTTTCGATGCGAATGAACTTCCTAGGAGAGTGGCAGGATTGTTGGTGCTGGACCAATGGCATATGACGTACATCCGCCACGGGAAAAGTGTAGAGGCAGCCTCATTTAACGGCACTGGCTGAGTCTGCGGGGCAAAGCGAGTATGGAACAGCGGCGCGATGCAGGTGCAAAGGCAGTCTCGCTGGAGGCTGGACTATTTTGCGCGCAAGACTCGTGCTGTCTGGGACCGGGTGCTATCTGCAGGAGCATTCTTTGTGCTCCCTATTTTTCTGTAAAATAGGGGATGCTAGGCAGAGCCAGACACTGCAATGGGCCGGGTTTTGCTGGCGGATCGGCTGCGAGGCAAGTGCAGCCAGACGCGTCCTTGCTGTCTAAGTACGGCAGGGGGTGGTGGGGTGCTTGGTGTGGGGATGCGAGTGCTGGTTGGTGCTGCAGGAGCGAGGTTGCGGATTGGGCAGGGAGGTGCAGTGTTGCTAACTCATTCACAGCGTTGCTTGATCTGTTTTTTAATTCTGGTTCTTATTCAATAGTGTTTTGTGTTTGGTTTGCTTTAAGTGTTTGTTAGTGGAATTTTAGTCTTCAAGTCTTGTTAGCCAGCGGGGTTGCGGTCTTTTAGATTGGACAAGGTCCTTAATTTTGTTTGGTTTTTATACGAGTAAAGTCGTAATGTACCCCCGTCTTGATTGTAAATCAATTTCTTTTTGATAAGTAATAAAGGTCTGGCATCCCATAGCTGCCCCTCCCCACTGGAGGTTTAATTAAAAAAAATATATATATATATATATTTACAGTATAAATTTGACATCGAGAATGCAATAGTGTGTAAAGTACTAGAAATCAATAACAAATTAGGTTCAATTAAAGTGAAAGTTTGAATACAGTAATTTAAAATCACAACTAAAATGTTTTGAGTAAAGTAAATTGGACTTAAAAACTTATTTTCATTATTTTTTCATGACAATGTTTGAGTCAAATGATTTCCTCATTATCTGTCATGCAACATTATATGCGCACTAAACAACTTAGAGACTGAGATTGTCATGTAAAGATTCAATTAGTATATATTATCAAAAAGAAAACGTACAGTCTTCCTTCTCGACCATTTGGAATCTAAGGAAGCGTACAAGTTTACAGAATCAAATAAAAAATGGTATGGAAGAGCAAATATGTACTATGGGTTTCAACCATCTCCACTTGTCCAATCAAGTCTCTCTTGAATAGCTCTCTTCGGTAGTTGAACACACTCCTAATTGTGTTATTTCTCCTCCTTGAGATGGTATTGTAGCTGAATAAGACCAGGCAGGATAATTTGGTTGAGAATGAAATCTTCATTTTTCTGATAACAATTGTTGGAACAACCCTTTTTCAACTGATGCAGGATCGATGGTAGGGTCTTCATTCTTTCCCCGTGTCGAATGATGATAAGCATCCTTCACAGACACATTGCAATAGTACATCAGCAACTTCAGCTTCCATTCTATGTAGCTCGTTCTCGCTCACACTCACCAGAATGCAGGTGTACGTGTATGTGTTTATGAATATTTTGTAGGTATGTTTGTATGTTTCCTGTGAGCTAGTGCTCTTGTTGTATTTTGTTTAAATAGGAGCGTATTAGAATGGGAAATCCTCTGAGGTATGGACAAAATTGATAGAAAAAGTCCCTTAAGGTAGATCTACATAGTTTATTTCATTATACATTGTAAACTGTCGAACTATAGGTGAGTGGTGTTTGATTAACCCGATTAGTTATGATCACTAAGAAACAAGCTTAGGGTCATAAACACGGTCCTAATTACTATGTCTTGACACGTGTTACTAAATTAAAAATGGAGGTTATTTATGTGTAGATACCAATTTAAGTCCCGCTATAATTGATGATGGGCTAATAATATAATTAAGGTTCTATATATACGGTTGAGGTCCCCACTCCAAACCTAATTCTCTATCTCCTACTTTTCCCATCTGGTTTGAGAAACACAAAAGAAAAGTTCTGAAAGTGGAAGATCTCTCCATTGCGTGTTGCTAGTTCACAAGGCTTGCTACGATGATACTCTTCATCAATGACGACTTCATGTACACATTGATTAAAGTTTTCTTCCTTGATTATTGACATGAGGTATTGGTTCAAAATTTGTTAGATTCCTACAAGTGGTATCAGAGCCTCCTTGTCAGAATCATTAAAGAAAACATATGGTTTATTGTTTTCTTATTTCTTAATTAATTAATCAATTCTTACATGGGTTTTAACCCAAACCTCAGAAATCTACTTCGCCGAATCCAATTCTCCAGGCAACTGGATTATGGTTTAGTCGTTTAATAATCGACCACATACAGATCTTTTTGGTGGTCGGTGGTAGTTAGAACGATATTGGAAAATTTGTATATTTTTTATTTCAGATTTAATCTTCATTAAAAAAAAAATCTCTTTGTCATGATGAAAAGGCAAAAGAACTTTGTTTGCAAGGTTTTTTTTTAATCTTTGCTTACAGAGAGAAATCTTTTTCCCTTCGTTTGATAAGTGCTTGCAAGGTACACTATTGCCATGAAACCACCCTTGACATTTCTTCGAAACCCCTTATCGATTCGATCGATTTTTTTTTATCCACAACCTTCGATCAATGGATTCGAGTTGAGAAAAGTTGATATTCTTTATTGATTTGAGGATGAAAGTGTGTAGGCCTGTGTTGTTTCTTGTGTTTCTTTCGATTAATTTAGATAGAAGGATCAGTGCTAGTTTGGTTGGTTGATTGATTCCTTAAGGCTGATCTACATAGTTCATATTATTATACCTTGCAGACTGTCGAACTATAGGTGAGTGGTGTTTGATTAACCCGATTAGTTGTGATCATTAAGAAACAAGACTAGGGTCATAAACACGATTATAATTACATGTTGTATGTCTTGACATGTATTATTAAACTGAGTATGGAGGTTATTTATGTGTAGATACCAATTTAAGTTTCATTATAATTCTATTTTTGATGCATGATGGGCTAATAATAGAATTAGCGTTCTATATATACGATTGAGGTCCCCACTCCAAACCTAATTCTCTATCTCCTGCTTTTCACATCTGGTTTGAGAAACAAAAGAGAAAAGTTTTGAAGGTGGAAGATTTCTCCACTGTGTGTTCCTAGTTCGTGAAACTTGCTACGAGGATACTCTTCGTCAATGACGACTTCATGTATGCATTGATTAAAGTTTTCTTCTTTGATTATTAACATGAGGTCTTGGTTTAGGATCTGTTAGATTCCTACAAAAATCACTTGATTCTCAAGTATTATCCTTGGACATTCTAGTAAGCTACAAATAACAGAAAATAAAATAAAATAAAATTTATTAAGTGTTTCACCAAGAATGTTTTTCGATTATAATATAATAGGTCAAAAATGTTGCTTGGGTAACTAGGAGGGAGAGACTAATAATCAAGTATTGATGAATCTTTGTTTTATATCTAACAGTTATTAAAAATGTCAATGTTTAGATGACCAAAATATCTTTTATGAATCTAAGGTTGAGATTGAATGTTTTGTATCTGAAAGAGTTAATCTCGAAGAAGATCAAATGGTCCAATTAAAATGACAAAGAAAATCTAACAGTTATTAAAAAAATAAAAATTAGGAAAAAAACCTCTTCTTCTCTAAACCACTCATCTCTTTTTCCTCCTCATTCCCCTCTTCTGATTGAATTCGCCACCACCTCCGTGTCTCAGCCCCCGTCTCCATCTTCTCTCTCATTGTTTCAGCACCCCTTCACTTCCCTCATTCCCATTCATATGATGAGGATTGTCCGATTTTTATGTAAGTATTTGCCTTTTCGAGAAAGTTTGAATATTTTTATCAATATTAAATGCAACAAACTTTTCACGTGGATGTAATTCTATACAATACATTTCAATAAAATGTTAAATTCAGAGCGAAAGTCTTTCTTTTTGATAAATCTCAATTATTCCCTTTTGATATGGCAATGACTACTCCACACCACCTAAAGTATTGTCTCACACCACCATGTATTGTTTTTCCTACTAACTCACACCCCAAAAAAAAACTGTTTTTGAAAAAAAAAAATAGTAACATAAAAATAGGGTAACTTTCGGCCAATTTAAATCTTCAGTTGAAACGATTCTCAAGCTCATCAAAATACAAACATTGTAGTACTCTGAGTTATCTAATAAACATAACTTGAATCACTTGAAAATGTTTTGAAATGAGCAAGTTATGGTCATTTTACTAAAGTTGCGCAAATTTGTCTCGCAATGAAAATTGGGTAGTGTTTCTGACTTTCGGTCAACTTATGTGCTTGATTGAGGCTGATTATCAACCTCATCAACATAAAAATTGTAGTACTATGATTTATCTAATAAACACAATTTGAATCACTTGAAAATGTTTTGAAATGAGCAAGTTATTGTCATTTTACTAAAGTCGAGCAAATTTGTCTCGCAATGAAAACGGGTAGTGTCCCCGACTTTCGATCAACTTATATGCTTGATCGAGACCAATTCTCAAACTGATCAAAACACAAAAATTGTAGTACGTATCTAGTAAACACAATTTGAATCACTTGAAAATGTTAGAGAAAGTTATAGCTATTTTACTAAAGTCACGCAAATCTATCCGTAAAAAAATCTGTTTTCACCCATTCGCATTGGGCAATGCGAGGATTAAGCGAAACTTCGCCCAGACCAGTGCAAATTTTATCCCAATCCTAGAATTGGTCACGGACACATTGCAGTAGTACGTGTATTTGTTTATGAATATTTTGTAGGTATGTTTGTATGTTTCCTGTGAGCTCAGATTACCGTTGAAGTGCTCTTGTTGTATTTTGTTTAAATACGAGCGTATTAGAATGGGAAATCCTCTTAGGTATGGACAAAATTGGTAGAAAATTCCCTTAAGGTGGATCTACAAAGTTTATATCATTATACATTGTAAACTGTCGAATTATAGGTGAGTGGTGTTTGATTAACCCGATTAGTTATGATCACTAAGAAACAAGCTTAGGGTCATAAACACAGTCCTAATTACATGTTGTATGTCTTGACATGTGTTACTAAATTAAATATAGAGGTTATTTATGTGTACATACCAATTTAAGTCTCACTATAATTGATGATGGGCTAATAATATAATTAAGGTTCTATATATACGGTTGAGGTCCCCACTCCAAACCTAATTCTCTATCTCCTACTTTTCCCATCTGGTTTGAGAAACACAAAAGAAAAGTTCTGAAAGTGGAAGATCTCTCCATTGCGTGTTGCTAGTTCACGAGGCTTGCTACGATGATACTCTTCATAAATGGCGACTTCATGTACGCATTGATTAAAGTTTTCTTCATTGATTATTGATATGAGGTATTGGTTCAAATTTTTTTAGATTTCTACAAGTGGTATCAGAGCCTCCTTGTCAGAATCATTAAAGAAAACATATGGTTTATTGTTTTCTTATTTCTTGATTAATTAATCAATTCTTACCTGGGTTTTAACCCAAACATCAGAAATCTATTTCGCCGAATCTAGTTATCTGTGCAACTGGATAATGGTTTAGTCGTTTAATAATCGACCACATACGGGTCATTTTGGTGGTCGGTGGTAGTTAGAACGATATTGGAAAATTTGTATATTTTTTATTCCAGATTTAATCTTCATTAAAAAAAAATCTTTATGATGAAAAGGCACAAGAACTTTTTTTGCAAGGGTTTTTTTTTTTAATCTTTGTTTACATAGAGAAATTTTTTTCCCTTCGTTTGATAAGTGATTGCAAGGTACACTATTGCCACGAAACCTCCTTCGACAATTCTTCGAAAGCCCTTATTGATTGGATCGATTTCTTTTTATTCACAACCTTCGATCAATGGATTCGAGTTGAGAAAAGTTGTTATTCTTTATTGATTTGGGGATGAATGTGTGTAAACCAGTGTTGTTTCTTGTGTTTCTTTCGATTAATTTAGATAGAAGGATCAGTGCTAGCTTGGTTGGTTGATTGATTCCTTAAGGTGGATCTACATAGTTCATATTATTATACATTGCAGACTGTCGAACTATAGGTGAGTGATGTTTGATTAACCCGATTAGTTGTTATCATTAAGAAACAAGACTAGGGTCATAAACACGATTATAATTACATGTTGTATGTCTTGACATGTATTATTAAACTGAGTATGGAGGTTATTTATGCGTACATACCAATTTAAGTTCCATTATAATTCTATTATTGATGATGGGCTAATAATAGAATTAGCGTTCTATATATACGATTGAGGGCCCCACTCCAAACCTAATTCTCTATCTCCTACTTTTCAGATCTGGTTTAAGAAACAAAAGAGAAAAGTTTTGAAGGTGGAAGATTTCTCCACTGTGTGTTCCTAATTCGTGAAGCTTGCTACGAGGATACTTTTCATCAATGACGACTTCATGTATGCATTGATTAAAATTTTCTTCCTTGATTATTAACATGAGGTCTTGGTTTAGGATCTGTTAGATTCCTACAAAAATCACTTGATTCTCAAGTATTATCCTTGGACATTCTAGTAAGCTACAAATAACTGAAAATAAAATAAAATAAAATTTATTAAGTGTTTCACTAAGAATGTTTTTCGATTATAATATAATAGGTCAAAAATGTTGCTTGGGTAACAAGGAGGGAGAGACTAATAATCAAGTATTGATGAATCTTTGTTTTATATCTAACAGTTATTAAAAATGTCAATGTTTAGATGACCGAAATATCTTTTATGAATCTAAGGTTGAGATTGAATGTTTTGTATCTGAAAGAGTTAATCTCGAAGAAGATCAAATGGTCCAATTAAAATGATAAAGAAAATCTAACAGTTATTAAAAAAATAAAAAAAACCTCATCTTCTTCTCTAAACCACTCATCTCCTTTTCCTCCTCATTCCTCTCTTCTAATTAAATTCCCCACCACCTCCATGTCTTAGCCCCTTGTCTCCATCTTCTCTCTCATTGTTTCAGCACCCCTCACTTCCCTCCCTCCAAATCACCACAGCCAGATATTTTTCCTCCCCGCCACCACCGCCATTCTCCCTTCCTCTTTATCTTCGTCCACCTCAACAGCACCGCCACCAATCCCACCTCCCTCTCCTCTTATCGGTTGCAAAACCCCTGCAAATATAAATCGTAAAAGACCTTGAGATACCAACTTGCATCTCGATGCAACCATCTTTTCCAAATACCTTGCCCCCACCGATCTCTGCAGCTGAACCCTTCTTCTCCAAACCCCTACCATTTTTTTTCTTTTTTTCTTCTTCTCCAAACTACCTATTCTCCCTTTGAAACCACCACCCCCCCCCCCATTGTCTTCTCTATAAATTTATTGCCTATCATCGCCTTCGCACACTCTTTTTCTGCAAATCATTAGCCCCAATACTGCCACCCCATCTCATTCTCATCTCTAAAATTCAACCATCACCCCAGCTACAGATGGCGAAGCATAGGTGATTTATGAATTCGACTCACGAGGCAATCTGTCATTTGTTACACCAAATTTGCTCTTCGTTGCTGGTGATTCCTTTACGTATCTTCAAATCAAATTGGGTAATTTCATTGCATTGGTAGTTGTTGAGAACATATTGTTGGAAGTTTGAGTTGGTAGTTGCTGGGAACATATTGTTGGAAGTTTGAGTTGGTGCTACTGGATTTGTTGCACTCATGTTGCGCAGAAAGCAAACAAAGACGATAATTGTGGGAGTAGTCATGACGGAATGATAGTAGGAAGGAGATGTTGGTGGTGTTGTTCACTGTCAAAAGAATAAGGTAGATGAGAGGTTTGGGGAATAATGAAGTTGAATGATAGCAGTGGTGGTGGTGAGTCGCATGGGAAGGGTTCCGGTAGTAGTGATTCGCAGGGAGGAAAATAGAGGAGGGTGGGGGAAGATGGAGTTGTTGGAGAATTCAATAAGTAGAAAGCAATGAAGAGGAAAGGGGGTGAGTAGGTTGGAGAAGAAGAGTTTTTTAATAACTGTTAGATTTTTCTCGAGATACGCTTATCATTTTAATTGGACCATTTGGTCTTCTTCGAGATAATCTCTTCGAAATACAAAACATTCGATCTCAGCTTTAAATTCTTAAAGGATATTTTGGTCATCTAAATATTGATATTTTGAAAACAGACGGCCAATGCATGTTGACTACTAGTCCTGGGGGGCAAAGTGCAATACTGTTTTTTCTGGAGGTGATATTGTATTAGCTATTTATATGGAGGGCAAACTCCACATAACCCTTTTTTTTTTTTTTTTTTTTTCCACTATCTGATTACATCTCACCAAGTCAGTATGGCTTATAATTTCTCCGATTCTTACTCGCATCTCCATCCATCAGTCCTTTTACTTCATCCTCGTCAAACTTTTTAAATCCTTTCACAGTAATTTGTCCAAGAAACCCTCTCACAGGAAACACCTTTTAGGCACCGCTACTAAACAAAGGAGAAGAATAAGAGATCTTATGATCCAATTGAATCTATGTGGAAGAAAATTTGTGTGTAAGTCTTGAAATGAATTGAATTGCTTGGGACTTTTGCCAAGTTTGTGTTCTGAAATCACAGTCATGTATACATGAATGACTACAGTATAGGCCTTTAAAAAAAAAATCGAAATATGAAGTAGGAATTGAAATAAAACTATTTATAGATCCTAGATAAACGCTAAGAGAATAAACCCTAATTCATAAGCAAATAAGAAACACATTTTTTTTCTACAATCAACCAAAGAACAATTAACAAAGCTTGCCTTATTTGTAATATCCCTAACTTCAGTGAAGAATAGAGAAAACCTAAGTGCATCTCAGGGAGGGACAAAGGGAGAATGAGGTCTCCGCTGTTGGACGACTGCGCAGGGGACGTGAAGCTCAGGAGTGTTTCACCTCATATCTGAAAAAAAACCTACCATCACGCCACAACCTCAACCAATCAGCAAACACCTCCATCACTTCATATTCCACGACCTCCACCTTCACCTCCATCACCACCACCACTAGATCTCACCTCCAACTCCACCGTCACCTCCATCATCACCTCAGAAGACCACCTTCCACCACAGGATCTTGCCACGACCTCGACCCACCACCATCTCAGATTTGAAATCCAACTCACCGATGTTATTTCTCCTACTCACTCTATTGGTCTTCTCCACAAAAGTAGAAGCGGTTGTTGTGATGCATCATGGATCCACTTTTTTGTGAACAAGGTCAAATCTGTTAGGAACCCAGCTCCAATAGGTTACCATGTTAGTAACAAGTCCTATTTTAGTAAGAAGTCATGTTTAGGTAAGTCAGTAGGCGAGAGTCCTAATTTAGTTGTACTAGGTAAGTCAGTAGGTGAGTCCTAATTTAGTTGAACTTCGATATTAAGATGAGTCTGGTTAGGAATCTAGGATGTAGAATTCTCTATAAAGCCTATCAATTGTAATCAGAAGTTTCATCAATCAAATAACTTTTCTAAACTTGGTGGCTGATCTCCAATCAACGGATCAATAGGTGGTTCGATCTCCAATCAAAAGATCGATTATCTTAGCTTCCGGTATCGGATCCTATCATATGGTATCAGAGCATCCTCGATTCTGACCAAATTTTTTTCTTGTTATTTCGTTCTTCACCCTCATCAACACCCTCTCACAGTTCTTCATTCAAAAAAAAAAAAAAAAAAAAAAACCTCGCAATTCAGAGCATCCAGTTTCTTCCACCCAAACCTACACCCTACACCATGACTGTCAAAGAACTCGAAGAACAGGTTGCTGCCATTAACGCCCAATTGGGAACAATGGCTTCACATGTCCACACCCTCCTCCAAGATCGCCAAACTCAATCACAGACCATTGCCCAGATATTGCAAACTCTTCAATCTCTTCAATCCACTGGGTCCTCACAATCAGCACCTACTCACCGCAACAATCCGCTAGGCGGCAATTTACAAGGTCGACCCCTTCGCATTGACTTCCCTCGGTTTGATGGCGGTGATCCCGAAGGTTGGCTTTTCCAAGCCGAACAATTTTTTGAGCTTAACCAGGTTGCGGTAAATCAGAAAGTCACCTTGGCTGCGATCCACTTGAAAGGCGACGCCGTCGCTTGGTACCGATGGATTAGACAATCCATCGGCGATCTTTCTTGGGAACAATTTTCCAAGGCCATCTGTTTCAGGTTCGGTTCCCGCAAACACATTGATCCATGCAGCTCTCTTTCGAAATTGACTCAAACAGGGACGGTTCGTGAGTATATTACGGCCTTTGAGAATCTCCTCAACTTGGTTCCTGGATTGCTCGAAGCTCATCAAGTCAGTATGTTCCTTTCAGGTTTACGTGCCGATATTCAGTCGGGTGTGCGTTTGCTTAAACCTGCGAGCTTGACCCAAGCTTTTGATTTAGCGTTATGCCAAGAGGACGCTATCATTGCGACTACGGCTTATCACTGTCAGAAACCGCAATTACTTTTCCTGGACGCCGCCCTGGATGGGGATTCTCCGAAAGACAACGTCGTTATTTTGGATGAGTTTGGTTAGGAAACTAGGTCGTTAGTAGGCGAAAAAAAATCTGTTTTCACCCATTCGCATTGGGCAATGCGAGGATTAAGCAAAACTTCGCCCAGACCAGTGCAAATTTTATCCCAATCCTCGAATTGGTCACGGACACATTGCAGTAGTACGTGTATTTGTTTATGAATATTTTGTAGGTATGTTTGTATGTTTCCTGTGAGCTCAGATTACCGTTGAAGTGCTCTTGTTGTATTTTGTTTAAATACGAGCGTATTAGAATGGGAAATCCTCTTAGGTATGGACAAAATTGGTAGAAAATTCCCTTAAGGTGGATCTACAAAGTTTATATCATTATACATTGTAAACTGTCGAATTATAGGTGAGTGGTGTTTGATTAACCCGATTAGTTATGATCACTAAGAAACAAGCTTAGGGTCATAAACACAGTCCTAATTACATGTTGTATGTCTTGACATGTGTTACTAAATTAAATATAGAGGTTATTTATGTGTACATACCAATTTAAGTCTCACTATAATTGATGATGGGCTAATAATATAATTAAGGTTCTATATATACGGTTGAGGTCCCCACTCCAAACCTAATTCTCTATCTCCTACTTTTCCCATCTGGTTTGAGAAACACAAAAGAAAAGTTCTGAAAGTGGAAGATCTCTCCATTGCGTGTTGCTAGTTCACGAGGCTTGCTACGATGATACTCTTCATAAATGGCGACTTCATGTACGCATTGATTAAAGTTTTCTTCATTGATTATTGATATGAGGTATTGGTTCAAATTTTTTTAGATTTCTACAAGTGGTATCAGAGCCTCCTTGTCAGAATCATTAAAGAAAACATATGGTTTATTGTTTTCTTATTTCTTGATTAATTAATCAATTCTTACCTGGGTTTTAACCCAAACATCAGAAATCTATTTCGCCGAATCTAGTTATCTGTGCAACTGGATAATGGTTTAGTCGTTTAATAATCGACCACATACGGGTCATTTTGGTGGTCGGTGGTAGTTAGAACGATATTGGAAAATTTGTATATTTTTTATTCCAGATTTAATCTTCATTAAAAAAAAATCTTTATGATGAAAAGGCACAAGAACTTTTTTTGCAAGGGTTTTTTTTTTTAATCTTTGTTTACATAGAGAAATTTTTTTCCCTTCGTTTGATAAGTGATTGCAAGGTACACTATTGCCACGAAACCTCCTTCGACAATTCTTCGAAAGCCCTTATTGATTGGATCGATTTCTTTTTATTCACAACCTTCGATCAATGGATTCGAGTTGAGAAAAGTTGTTATTCTTTATTGATTTGGGGATGAATGTGTGTAAACCAGTGTTGTTTCTTGTGTTTCTTTCGATTAATTTAGATAGAAGGATCAGTGCTAGCTTGGTTGGTTGATTGATTCCTTAAGGTGGATCTACATAGTTCATATTATTATACATTGCAGACTGTCGAACTATAGGTGAGTGGTGTTTGATTAACCCGATTAGTTGTTATCATTAAGAAACAAGACTAGGGTCATAAACACGATTATAATTACATGTTGTATGTCTTGACATGTATTATTAAACTGAGTATGGAGGTTATTTATGCGTACATACCAATTTAAGTTCCATTATAATTCTATTATTGATGATGGGCTAATAATAGAATTAGCGTTCTATATATACGATTGAGGGCCCCACTCTAAACCTAATTCTCTATCTCCTACTTTTCAGATCTGGTTTAAGAAACAAAAGAGAAAAGTTTTGAAGGTGGAAGATTTCTCCACTGTGTGTTCCTAATTCGTGAAGCTTGCTACGAGGATACTTTTCATCAATGACGACTTCATGTATGCATTGATTAAAATTTTCTTCCTTGATTATTAACATGAGGTCTTGGTTTAGGATCTGTTAGATTCCTACAAAAATCACTTGATTCTCAAGTATTATCCTTGGACATTCTAGTAAGCTACAAATAACTGAAAATAAAATAAAATAAAATTTATTAAGTGTTTCACTAAGAATGTTTTTCGATTATAATATAATAGGTCAAAAATGTTGCTTGGGTAACAAGGAGGGAGAGACTAATAATCAAGTATTGATGAATCTTTGTTTTATATCTAACAGTTATTAAAAATGTCAATGTTTAGATGACCGAAATATCTTTTATGAATCTAAGGTTGAGATTGAATGTTTTGTATCTGAAAGAGTTAATCTCGAAGAAGATCAAATGGTCCAATTAAAATGATAAAGAAAATCTAACAGTTATTAAAAAAATAAAAATAAAAAAAACCTCATCTTCTTCTCTAAACCACTCATCTCCTTTTCCTCCTCATTCCTCTCTTCTAATTAAATTCCCCACCACCTCCATGTCTTAGCCCCTTGTCTCCATCTTCTCTCTCATTGTTTCAGCACCCCTCACTTCCCTCCCTCCAAATCACCACAGCCAGATATTTTTCCTCCCCGCCACCACCGCCATTCTCCCTTCCTCTTTATCTTCGTCCACCTCAACAGCACCGCCACCAATCCCACCTCCCTCTCCTCTTATCGGTTGCAAAACCCCTGCAAATATAAATCGTAAAAGACCTTGAGATACCAACTTGCATCTCGATGCAACCATCTTTTCCAAATACCTTGCCCCCACCGATCTCTGCAGCTGAACCCTTCTTCTCCAAACCCCTACCATTTTTTTTCTTTTTTTCTTCTTCTCCAAACTACCTATTCTCCCTTTGAAACCACCACCCCCCCCCCCCATTGTCTTCTCTATAAATTTATTGCCTATCATCGCCTTCGCACACTCTTTTTCTGCAAATCATTAGCCCCAATACTGCCACCCCATCTCATTCTCATCTCTAAAATTCAACCATCACCCCAGCTACAGATGGCGAAGCATAGGTGATTTATGAATTCGACTCACGAGGCAATCTGTCATTTGTTACACCAAATTTGCTCTTCGTTGCTGGTGATTCCTTTACGTATCTTCAAATCAAATTGGGTAATTTCATTGCATTGGTAGTTGTTGAGAACATATTGTTGGAAGTTTGAGTTGGTAGTTGCTGGGAACATATTGTTGGAAGTTTGAGTTGGTGCTACTGGATTTGTTGCACTCATGTTGCGCAGAAAGCAAACAAAGACTATAATTGTGGGAGTAGTCATGACGGAATGATAGTAGGAAGGAGATGTTGGTGGTGTTGTTCACTGTCAAAAGAATAAGGTAGATGAGAGGTTTGGGGAATAATGAAGTTGAATGATAGCAGTGGTGGTGGTGAGTCGCATGGGAAGGGTTCCGGTAGTAGTGATTCGCAGGGAGGAAAATAGAGGAGGGTGGGGGAAGATGGAGTTGTTGGAGAATTCAATAAGTAGAAAGCAATGAAGAGGAAAGGGGGTGAGTAGGTTGGAGAAGAAGAGTTTTTTAATAACTGTTAGATTTTTCTCGAGATACGCTTATCATTTTAATTGGACCATTTGGTCTTCTTCGAGATAATCTCTTCGAAATACAAAACATTCGATCTCAGCTTTAAATTCTTAAAGGATATTTTGGTCATCTAAATATTGATATTTTGAAAACAGACGGCCAATGCATGTTGACTACTAGTCCTGGGGGGCAAAGTGCAATACTGTTTTTTCTGGAGGTGATATTGTATTAGCTATTTATATGGAGGGCAAACTCCACATAACCCTTTTTTTTTTTTTTTTTTTCCACTATCTGATTACATCTCACCAAGTCAGTATGGCTTATAATTTCTCCGATTCTTACTCGCATCTCCATCCATCAGTCCTTTTACTTCATCCTCGTCAAACTTTTTAAATCCTTTCACAGTAATTTGTCCAAGAAACCCTCTCACAGGAAACACCTTTTAGGCACCGCTACTAAACAAAGGAGAAGAATAAGAGATCTTATGATCCAATTGAATCTATGTGGAAGAAAATTTGTGTGTAAGTCTTGAAATGAATTGAATTGCTTGGGACTTTTGCCAAGTTTGTGTTCTGAAATCACAGTCATGTATACATGAATGACTACAGTATAGGCCTTTAAAAAAAAAATCGAAATATGAAGTAGGAATTGAAATAAAACTATTTATAGATCCTAGATAAACGCTAAGAGAATAAACCCTAATTCATAAGCAAATAAGAAACACATTTTTTTTCTACAATCAACCAAAGAACAATTAACAAAGCTTGCCTTATTTGTAATATCCCTAACTTCAGTGAAGAATAGAGAAAACCTAAGTGCATCTCAGGGAGGGACAAAGGGAGAATGAGGTCTCCGCTGTTGGACGACTGCGCAGGGGACGTGAAGCTCAGGAGTGTTTCACCTCATATCTGAAAAAAAACCTACCATCACGCCACAACCTCAACCAATCAGCAAACACCTCCATCACTTCATATTCCACGACCTCCACCTTCACCTCCATCACCACCACCACTAGATCTCACCTCCAACTCCACCGTCACCTCCATCATCACCTCAGAAGACCACCTTCCACCACAGGATCTTGCCACGACCTCGACCCACCACCATCTCAGATTTGAAATCCAACTCACCGATGTTATTTCTCCTACTCACTCTATTGGTCTTCTCCACAAAAGTAGAAGCGGTTGTTGTGATGCATCATGGATCCACTTTTTTGTGAACAAGGTCAAATCTGTTAGGAACCCAGCTCCAATAGGTTACCATGTTAGTAACAAGTCCTATTTTAGTAAGAAGTCATGTTTAGGTAAGTCAGTAGGCGAGAGTCCTAATTTAGTTGTACTAGGTAAGTCAGTAGGTGAGTCCTAATTTAGTTGAACTTCGATATTAAGATGAGTCTGGTTAGGAATCTAGGATGTAGAATTCTCTATAAAGCCTATCAATTGTAATCAGAAGTTTCATCAATCAAATAACTTTTCTAAACTTGGTGGCTGATCTCCAATCAACGGATCAATAGGTGGTTCGATCTCCAATCAAAAGATCGATTATCTTAGCTTCCGGTATCGGATCCTATCATATGGTATCAGAGCATCCTCGATTCTGACCAAATTTTTTTCTTGTTATTTCGTTCTTCACCCTCATCAACACCCTCTCACAGTTCTTCATTCAAAAAAAAAAAAAAAAAAAAAAACCTCGCAATTCAGAGCATCCAGTTTCTTCCACCCAAACCTACACCCTACACCATGACTGTCAAAGAACTCGAAGAACAGGTTGCTGCCATTAACGCCCAATTGGGAACAATGGCTTCACATGTCCACACCCTCCTCCAAGATCGCCAAACTCAATCACAGACCATTGCCCAGATATTGCAAACTCTTCAATCTCTTTAATCCACTGGGTCCTCACAATCAGCACCTACTCACCGCAACAATCCGCTAGGCGGCAATTTACAAGGTCGACCCCTTCGCATTGACTTCCCTCGGTTTGATGGCGGTGATCCCGAAGGTTGGCTTTTCCAAGCCGAACAATTTTTTGAGCTTAACCAGGTTGCAGTAAATCAGAAAGTCACCTTGGCTGCGATCCACTTGAAAGGCGACGCCGTCGCTTGGTACCGATGGATTAGACAATCCATCGGCGATCTTTCTTGGGAACAATTTTCCAAGGCCATCTGTTCCAGGTTCGGTTCCCGCAAACACATTGATCCATGCAGCTCTCTTTCGAAATTGACTCAAACAGGGACGGTTCGTGAGTATATTACGGCCTTTGAGAATCTCCTCAACTTGGTTCCTGGATTGCTCGAAGCTCATCAAGTCAGTATGTTCCTTTCAGGTTTACGTGCCGATATTCAGTCGGGTGTGCGTTTGCTTAAACCTGCGAGCTTGACCCAAGCTTTTGATTTAGCGTTATGCCAAGAGGACGCTATCATTGCGACTACGGCTTATCACTGTCAGAAACCGCAATTACTTTTCCTGGACGCCGCCCTGGACGGGGATTCTCCGAAAGACAACGTCGTTATTTTGGATGAGTTTGGTTAGGAAACTAGGTCGTTACTATGGAAAAGGCTAGAGGAAATTATTTTTTTTCTTCTCTACCCCGCAAGAACTTTGATCCGACTAAGTGTTCTGGAAGTGTCATCGAAAGTTATCGTTGGTGACGAAACCCCTAATCCAGAGCTCCCTACTTCTACAACAACTATTGGTGAATCCGCAGCGCCAAAACCTTGGAAAACTTTGTTTTCTCAAGCATAGAGCTCGAGCAGCACCGTGAAGATGGAATTATTTCCTCCAAATTTCAATGCTAGTGTAGGGGTACTGCCTGGTGAAGCTGCAAAAAAATGTATAGAATACTGGAGCTCATACCTTGTTGGGTTCTTTTTAGATAAGAAGTCACCATTCTCATTAGTGAGAGATTCAGTATTGAAAAAATGGGGAGTTAAACGAAATATTGAGATAACAATAGATGGAGAACAATTTTACTTCAAGTTATCAAATGAAAATGATATACAAGAAGCCTTAGAAAAGGGAATGCATATGTGAATGGGGGGAGACTTAATAATTAGACCATGGGGAAAAGATGTAGAGACGAAGAAGGAAAAATTTAACAAAATCCCCATTTGGATCAAGTTCCACAAAGATGTGTGAAATACTTCCATAATCTTCGAAGTTTTGTATTAGAAGAAGAAGAAGGGTTTGAAGTGTTGTGTGAATACCCTTGGAAACCACAAAGATGTGTAAAATGCTTCCAATTCGAACATAAGAAACATGTGTGGTATTGAGCAACAACCAACAATTCAAATCGGCAAGCCAAGGTGGTATAATAATAACCATAAGAATTTGGACGTTGTACAAATAAAAGACAGATGGAAGAAGCCTACAGAAGATGAATCATGTGGGAATGTGTTCAAGAAAGAGGAAAAGCTTAATATGATCAAGTTAATCAAACTAGCTGGCTAAATGGTTGCAATTTAAAAAAACACTGAAAAAGTCAACAACAGATTTGAAAACTTGAACAACATTATTGAGGTTGATGAGCAAGAAAGCCCAATAATTCACCATCCTAGCGAGAGGACAAAGGGCATTGAAGGAAATAAAAAAAAGACTTAGGTAGCATTGGGAATGATAACAGAAGTATGAGAATGAGGTAGGTCAAATAAACAGTAACAAAGTGAGAGAATCTGGAACAAGTTCAGATGCAGGGACAAATGTTGAAATAGGGAAGGATACGCTATAACACTAAGTCAGACACTTTGGGTGTTGATTACTCTAACAATGATGTCGATAAGGCGATCGAGGAGCATGTGACTGAGGTTGCAGGAAATGAACAGATTGTTCAAAACGGTTAGGAACACATTACTGAAGTGGGACGAGAGATGATTGCTGAAAGACAGGGGGAAGAACAAACAAAGTCTCCAACAACCCCCAATGGTTTCCACATTTTCATCCATAAATGAATAGAAATCCCTCTTCGACAGTATAAATGGAAGTCCACAATCACTCTCTAAGGTTAAAAATCTTTTCAAAATGATAGAAGAATATGTCAATGGGAATGAAGTTAGCAATGCTATGAAGGAAGCAATAAAAAGATTGGGCATGGATATGATGAAAGAAGAACTCACCGAAATAAAAGCCCTATTGGAAAATGAAGCAACTATAGTGGGTCAAAGCAAAGTAAATGATTCATTAAATTTTGTGTTCATCCAACATTGTCAATCAGCTTGCACTGTAACCACTTTAGTGTACTAAATGATTAAAAACCTTATGAAAAAAAAAATGAAAAAACATTATTTGATATCGAGAATGCATTAGTGTAAAGTACTAAAAATCAATAACAAATGAAGTTCAATTAAAGTGAAAGTTTGAATACAACTGTTTCAGTAATTAAAAATCAGAACTGACATGTTTTGAGTAAAGTAGATTGGACTTAACTTATTTTCTTTCTTTTTTCATGACAATGTTTGAGTCAAATGATTTCCTCATTGTCTGTACATAAATAAGGCACATGCAACAGTCAAATAATTTCCTCACTCTGTCATGCAACATTCTATGCGCACAGAGCAACTTAGATTGATGAGATTGTTATGCTAAGATTCAATTAGTATATACTATCAAAAGGAAAATGTACAGTCTTCCCTCTCGGCCTTTTGGACTCTAAGGAAAATGTACATAATCAAATAAAAAATGGTATGGAAGAGCAAATATGTACTATGGGTTTCAACCATCTCCGCTTGTCAAATCAAGTCTCTTCTGAATAGCTCTCTTTGATAGTAGAACACAATCCTAATTGTGTTATTTCTCCTCCTTCAAATGATATTGCAGTTGAAGAAGATTGGAAGGGGTAATTGGTGGAAGCCATGGACATGGAACACTTGCTCCATATTTGTTTAGTAGGGAATGTTATCTTCCTTCTCTGAGAACAATTATCGGAACAACCCCTTTTCAACTGATGCAGGGCACAGCTGCAGTTGCGATGGTATGGTCTCCGTTCCTTTCCCATGTCAAATGAAGATAAACATCCTTCATGGACACATTGAAGTAGTTTTCCAGCAACTGCAGCTTCCATTCTATATATATATACTAATTCAAACTCACTAGATCGCAGGTGCAAGTGAATGTATTTTTGTTGTAAGGAGTGTATGTTTTGTTTGTGCTCAGTTACTATTGATGTCCTCTGTTTAAATAGGAAGGTATCAATGATCTTGGTTTCTGAATTAGATATCTCCGAGGAATGTATAACCATATGTAATCCATTAAGTTACAGCCAAAATCACTTTATTCTTAAGTACTTTCCGTGGACATTGGAGTAGACCGCTAAGCACTGAAAGAAATTAAAGATCATTTTTTAAATGTAAACAGGGGTTTTTAACTATTATAGTATTAGAGGTTAAGTGTTGCTTGGGGAACAGGGAGGGAGGCAGAGAATGCATACCTAAGTATGGGAGAATCTTTTATTTAGTCAAGAGTTCTTTGTTTAAAGTGAGAAGTTGGACTGCTATGTTTGGAAAAGGTTAAAAAGTGGGAATAAGTTGAAAGACAACTTAGAAAAAAGAGATGGGAGAGTTTGTAACTATGTAGAGAGGCTAGTCCTTGAGGTTCACCATTTTGAATATCTCGAGTCTTTCAACTTTTAAGAAATGTAGTTGTAGGTTATGCTATTAATATCTCACCATGTATGCATCCAGCTAATGACGAACCGCATAATTATTATCATGGTTTTGCTTTTATTTATTTGCAAGCTAAACTCCTAGTATTTCATTTACCAATAACTATTGTATTATGCTTCATCGGAATCATGGCTACAACCTCCCCAGTTTAGTTAATTGGAACGTTGATCCTTTTGCCTTCAGTATGCATTTGTTTCAGAAATCACCATGATGATATATGTGAGGACATCTCTAAATTTTCAGGTGTACTAAGCAGGAAACTGAGTTTCTTCACTAAGAACATTGCTTTGTTCATGAAAACAAGTGGCTTTTTTTTACTGAATTAATTTCTAACACCAACTATTTCTGTTACTCTAAGTTGAGGTATATGATATTTGTTCCTTGGGTTTTCAACAATTTCATTCAAGCTAAACTGTGACACGTGAAACTTTACTTGCAGAACTCTTTATTTGTATGAGGACTACTATACAGGGCTCATAGTTCCTTCCCGCAACTATTTATATCTCTTGTAAACCGCTGATGAGATAATTGTCAGTCCTACCAATTAATTACTTCATTCAGAATGATATTTTTTTGGAGATAATTTTGACGAGTCCTTGTTACCTGGGACTATGACAGAGTTTTAACCGGGAAAATTCATAATTAATGGTATTCAGAAGTGTGACATGAGTTGGTCGATTGGACTGTGATGTGAAGCAAGAGCCTGGGCGAGCTAAGCACCCAGGCCACCCTTCTCACCTTGCCTCGCCTAGCGCCGAGGATAACATAGCTAGTGCTACATAAGAAACTGATATGCTTTAAGTTGAAATGTAATTAACAATGCATCTTGTTAAGAAATCTAGCATTGTCAGCTCCAGCATACATTGTAATCATCTCAATGCACTAAATGACAGAATTCATTGTCAAAATATGTTAAAGAATAAAAGTCTACCTTTGTTACAGAATAGGAAAGTGTTACAAAATATGATATGTTAGAAAAGTCATAATAGAATAGAAGTCTTAGGTTTCCTATCTCAACAAGATTAGGTCAGAGTTAGCTTTATAAGTTTGTATTCAGTCAATGAATAAAACACAACACAATAATATTTCAATACAATTCTTTACATGGTATCATAGCAACTTTATCTGGAATACAATTCTTTACATGGTATCATAGCAACTTTATCTGGAACTAAGCCCTAGCTGCATAATGACAGAATCAAACCCTTCTCCTACCAACAAACTCCTTTCCTCCCCTTATTCCCAGCCAACACAATTGGTGTGAGCCAACACAATCAACAACAACAACAACATCATCATCGTCACCGATCCGTTCATCATCAACGATTGGTAAAATCACCAATCAAAAATTGGTAAAATCATCAAAACCTCCACGTTCCCTGCAACAAGGATCAGTCCATCATCCTTGGTATCATCGTCATCACCTATCATCATCTCCGATCAGATCAACCATCATCATCACTGATCAGATCAACCGATCATCATCACCGATCAGATCAACCATCATCGACAGTCCTCCAAACGCACGCCGCCCGCGTCTCTCTCGTCTTGAGTTGGCCATCATCGTCTGTTCATCCTCCTCAAAACACTCTTCATCCGAAGTTCATCCTCGAAATTTATCCGAAGAAATAATTCATCATAATCAAAATAAATCTCCATCATCCATCAGCCATCATCCTGATCAACAAAGATCTCCCTCATCTACAGAGATCTCCATTAACACCCAACTTCGACAGAGATCTCCCTCATCAACAGAAATCCCGAAGAAAGAACTCATTGAACCACCATCGAACCTGTTCGAACCATCATCCCGTTCTCTCGCTTTCTAAATCGACGAGAAAGAAGAGAAAACAAGGAGGGAGCGAGACCTTTGAGATCGAAAGAGGGATGAAAAGTTTTCTTTAGCAAATACAAGAAGAAGGAGAAGACTGAAGAAGACCCTACTCTCAAGCTCCTCTCCCCATCAACTGAAGAAAAAATAAGGAGAAGCTACCCACAGCTATTAGCACCTCAAGATTTAGTCAGTTTACCAACTGATTACAAAAAAAAAAAAATAAACAGCCACCATGGCTGACAATACAAGCAGTGGTTTCAACACCACCACATCACCATACAACAAGTCCAAGGCTCACAATATTGGTAATGACCTTTCTATTACAAAGTTAACAGGTAAAATACTCTCTCTCAAATTTCATGGCTTTCGTTCATCTTGGATCCTTGATAGCGGCGCCACTGGTCATATAGTTCATAACCCTCATTTACTCACATTTTTCAAACCCGCCCACAATCGAACCGTTGAGCTTCCTGATGGTACACTTGCTATTGTTACACACATTGGCACCATGACTTTATCTTCTGCTTTTACCTTGCATGATGTTCTTTGTGTTCCCTCTTTTAATCTCATTTTAATTTCCATTAGCAAACTCACAAAACATTCTCTTTTTGTCACCATTTTTCTCAACAATTCTTGTCTGATACAGGACCTTCGTTCGGGGAAGATGATTGGGACAGCAACTGAGCTTGATGGTTTGTACTACCTGGACGACACCACCACCACAACTTCCACCACTTGTCACATCACTCAAGACAACAACCCCGTGTTATGGCACAACCACCTAGGTCACCTTTCGGACAAAACTCTCTATCTTCTTCATGTCTCTTTTCATGATGCTAGGACTTGTGTTTCCAATAAATGTGTTATTTTTCATTTGGCCAAACAAACTAAGAATAAATTTCCTTCATCCCATATTTCGAGTACTATTCCTTTTTCCTTATTACATATTGACATTTGGGGAGGATATCACGTTCCTTCCCTTTCTGGAGTGTGTTATTTTTTCACTATTGTTGATGATTATACATGATGTACTTGGATTTATCTCATGAAACACAAGTTTGACACACGCACACTCTTAATTTCATTCATTAATTATGTTGAAAACTAATTTTCTTCCAAAATTCAAACCATTCGTAGTGATAATGGACTAGAATTTTTTCTCACTGATTTTTATGCTTCAAAAGGCATTACCCATCAAACTTCCTGTGTCTCTACGCCCCAACAAAATGGGGTGGTTGAACACAAACATAGATATCTTTTGAATGTCGCTCATGCTCTTTTGTTTCAAGCACATTTCCCTAAACATTTTTGGGGAGAAGCAATTCTCACCGCTGCCAATAGCCTTAATTTATAATTGACTAAAGCTTGCTAAGCAAGAAACTACTTTCCTAAACAAAATAGAAACTCTATCTCCTACTTGAATTGAATCCATAATTAGTCCACCAATTGTAGTTCAGTTGGTCAGACATCCATTCTCCTTGTGAGAGGTCGCGGGTTCGAGACTCACCAGTTAGAATTTTGTGAGTTTCGTTTGATTATTAAGAGCACATGTGCTCCATTGTTGATAAGCTTTCGAGTATTGAATGTAACTGCTTAGATGGACATCGGAGCAAAGCGAGAAGGAGGCGACGAGAATATTTAGTGGCACTATTATTGTAACCTTTGGGCCTGGTTTGGTTAGCCCTATAGGGTCAATCATGTAGCTTTCGGGCATGGATTAATAAATAAATAAATAAAAATGGTCAATAACCCAATTTAAAAAAACCATAATTATAGTTTCGCTCGTACTCCTAGTTGGGCGCTAACATGAGCTGACCCAATTAAATAATAAATTAAATTAATAAAAAATACTTATATTACATCATTCTCCCCTACTTCGAAAAGCTAGTATTTGAGTTTTGAGGATGATATTGCTGCCAAAAATAATATCTCACATGAATCATATTCACACAAGATGTCCATTGCAAAATTTGAATATGTTTGCACAAACCTCTTTTTGAATCGAGCCTCAAAACTATGCCAAATTGGTTTGTAAATCCGACTCTACAGTGGCACAGACGGGTTGTTGAGGTGTAAATAACCCCTCGGTGTTGAAATTCTAGTGAATGTTGCAGGTGATGAGATGATGATGGGCGGTGCGGTTAGATTCAAGTAACACATTTTCTTTCTCTATATTGATTTCTTGTGCTTCTTGTTTTCTTTTTCTTCGGCTTTGGGTAATTGGGGATTTAGGGTTCCCAATTTTGTTTTTCAGGTTTTGAACAAAATTAGTAGGCCGGTGATTTGAAATTGCAATTCCAGACTTGAAGAATTGGAAAAATTAGGGTTATCATCATATTGTGATAACCACCTCGTTTTTGTGATCTTCTTCGATTTTAATATTTTTATTTCTCGTGAAAATCAACAAAAAATATGTGATGTGTTCAGCCTCACAACGCTACAACTTGCGCGCAACGGTATACCTTTCGTACACATCGAACACGGGTGGTTTCTTTCAATCGACAATGACTTTTTGAGGCATCTTTCTCCAAGATTTTACTGCTCTCAGCTGAAACCAAAACATTAAACTTGTATTTGTCAAAATTTTATAAATTCAAATAATTCTCAAATTTTGACACAACTGTCTATTGCATTGGCCAATTGCCTTAATTTATAATTGACCTTAAGCAAGCGACTAGTTTCCTAAAAAAAATAGAAACCCTAACTCCTACTTGAAATCGTACTTCTAGTTGAACCTTAACGAACTAACCCAATTAAATAATAAATAAAATTAAAACATACTCATATTGCATAAAATTTCTACTTAGAAAGAAGAGATTTGGTTACTATATGTAGTTCATTGCGCAATAAGAACACTTGTATTTATATTTCCTTAGACCGAAAATGAAGATAAGACGGAAAACGATGATCTGATATTCTAAACATGTTAACTATTGGGTTGGGCTGGAATGCACCCTATGCACTTATATTATTATTTGGCTGTTATATGATAGATTGTTACTTTTAAGTAGGCCATTCCCATTCATATGATGAGGATTGTCCGATTTTTAAGTAAGTATTTGCCTTTTCGATAAAGTTTGAATATTTCTTTCAATATCAAATGCAACAAACTTTTCACGGGGATGTAATTCTATACAATACATTTCAATAAAATGTTAAATTCAGAGCGAAAGTCTTTCTTTTTGATAAATCTCAATTATTCCCTTTTGATATGGCAATGACTACTCTACACCACCTAAAGTATTGTCTCACACCACCATGAATTTTTTTTCCTACTAACTCACACCACCAAAAAAAACTGTTTTTGAAAAAAAAAATAGTAACATAAAAATAGGGTAACTTTCGACCAATAAAATCTTCAGTTGAGACCGATTCTCAAACTCATCAAAATACAAAAATTATAGTACTCTGAGTTATCTAATAAACATAACTTGAATCACTTGAAAATGTTTTGAAATGAGCAAGTTATGGCCATTTTACTAAAGTTGCGCAAATCTGTCTCGCAATGAAAATTGGGTAGTGTTTCTGACTTTCGGTCAACTTATGTGCTCGATTGAGACTGATTCTCAACCTCATCAACATAAAAATTGTAGTACTATGATTTATCTAATAAACACAATTTGAATTACTTGAAAATGTTTTGAAATAAGCAAGTTATGGTAATTTTACTAAAGTCGAGCAAATATGTTTCGCAATGAAAACAGGTAGCGTCCCCGACTTTCGACCAACGTATATGCTAGATCGAGACCAATTCTCAAACTGATCAAAACACAAAAATTGTAGTACGTATCTAGTAAACACAATTTGA
This sequence comes from Berberis vulgaris, assembly GCA_963556465.1. Classification (NCBI taxonomy): domain Eukaryota; kingdom Viridiplantae; phylum Streptophyta; class Magnoliopsida; order Ranunculales; family Berberidaceae; genus Berberis; species Berberis vulgaris. Next base: position 66,014,092 of record OY747132.1, read on the forward strand.
ATCACTTGAAAATGTTAGAGAAAATTATAGCTATTTTACTACAGTCACGCAAATCTATCCGAAAAAAAAAAATCAGTTTTCACCCATTCGCATTGGGCAATGCAAGGATTAAGAAAAACTTCTCCCAGACCAATGCAAAATTTATCCCAATCCTCGCATTGGTCCGGGCAAAATTTTTCCCAATCCTTGCATTGCTTAATGCGAATGGGTAAAAATAAAATTTATTTTTGACAGATTTGCATGACTTTAGTAAAATGGCCTTAACTTTCTCATTTCAAAACATTTTTTTTCAAGTGATTCAAATTGTATTTATTAGATAACTTTGAGTACTACAACTTCCGTGTTTTGATGAGGTTGAGAATCGGTCTTGATCGAGCATATATGTTGGCCGAAAGTCAGGGACACTACCCTGTTTTCATTATGAGACAGATTTGCGCGACTTTAGTAAAATGATCATAATTTGCTCATTTCAAAATAATTTCAAGTGATTCACATTGTGTTTATTAGATAACTTAGAGTACTACAATTTTTGTTTTTTATGAGCTTGAGAATTAGTCTCGATCGAGCATATAAGTTGAAACAAAGTCAAGGATAATACCCTATTTTCAGAGACAAAAATGGTAAGAGAGGTGGCGGGGTGGTGGTGGTGATGATGGCAGGGTGATGGCGGCGTCTGATGGAGAAGAGAGGGGGGGAGAAGGGAAGAAAAGAAGATGAAGAGAGGGGAGGAGAGAGAAAATTTTAATTTTTGAGCTTTATTGGTGGTGTGAGATAAAAAAAAAAGTTGATTTGGTGGTGTGGGACAGTACTTTAGGTGATGTGGAGCAGTCGTTGCCTTTTGATATTAACCACTTGTCGAATGAAAAGTCTATTAACTCTCCTCTGAGATTTTCAACTTAAGGTTCGGCCATGTATCATTTAAACTCATGATCATTCCAAATGTTGAGGGTGACCAAATTAATGCCATTGGAGCACCGCTGGTGGCATGGGCCAACCACCCATGATCTCATGGAGACCTATCATGTGCATTTTTAAGTGGCATTTCCTTGTTTGCAGGTCACCAAAAATCTGTATTCATGGTTTCACTTGCCGGGATTATTTTTCGTTTGGCACAAATGTTGTTTGGATTTGTAGGCAAGTATTTGCCTCTTCTAAGTAACACTTTCTTAACAAGGTTATACTTCTATAGAATGTGAAAACAGAAAAACAAAATTTGTGGAGTTATTTAAGTAAGATAGGAATCAACCTAGTGCTATTTAAGTAGTTGATCACTATGCTTCCGTCAAAAAATAAAGTCCGGTTGAAATGTAAATTACAATTCATCTTTAAGTTATGAGAGCAAAGTAGTTGATTTGATTATTGCGCTTACCTCAATTTTTAGTAATTTCTTAATGAAGACAATGACAATGAATTGATGAATTTTGCCTTGACGAAGTGGTATATTTGTTTGAATAAAATGAATGCCTCATTCTTTGTACACGAATAATGCATATGCAATATTCTATGGACAATAAACCAATTAGACTGAAATATCCATGCAAAGGATTCAATTAGTATACATTATAAAAAGAAAATGCCAGTCTTCCCTCTAGACCATTTGAAGATCCATGGAAGCATATAAATTTATAAAATAAATAAATAAATAAATAAATGGTGAATTTACTATTGGTTTCAACCATCTCTGCTAGTCCAATCAAGTATCTCTTGAATAGCGCTCTTCAGTAGTATCATAAAATCCTAATTATGCTCTTTGTCGTCGTGGAGAAGCTAATTGTCACGCCCCGATTTTCGAAGGAAACGAAAATCCCAAAATCCACTTAGGATTATCCGTTTTCCCCAAAACTCGGGACGTGAGAATTCAATAATAACAGAAACAAATAGCAGCATCAACTAAACAACTAAAACAAATAAAAAGTCTAACCCGGAGAAGACTGGCATGGCTAGCTCACTAGCGGAACTCCAGTAACGCAGCTCAACATCTCTAAACCTGAAAGACTACTCGGCTACATTCCAAAAGGAATGTACCCAAGAAGCAAAAGCTCACTCGGGTCAGCAATAAAGCCGGTGTGAGAAATCTTCATCCCAAAAATCAATAAATCCGCACATGATAACATTAAAATAAACCAAACAATTAATAACCACACCATCAGGTAGTTCCTCAATGAGGCAATGGTGTTATCATCCTAATAAGTAAATATGCATTCTTTATTACTAATAAATAAAATTTATGACTTATCAATCCTCATAAATGCAACAACAATACAATTCATAATCATATTAGACTATTATTGAAATATTAAACAAACACATTTTTCTACCTTTAGGAAGACGTGTAGTTCTCATTCAATGGTTGAATGAGCATTTAGTTTCTTCCTTAGAGGTAATCATGCACATACACAAAAATAAATCTCGCTACTTTTCCACAATCGCACTCTCCTCCTGTGCCGAACACACCTCACCCAAGTGTGCCTCCCTTGCCTTCGAAACCACTCGGAGCGTACATGTTCCAAGTGGGGTGCCACCTCGAGGAACATGTCATCACACCCGAAGTCCGATCCATGGCAAGTATTCTTCCTAAATCTACACGTACAACCGAACACACATGGAACGGTGCACCGATATGCAAGCAAGTCTGCATACCCATAATATCACATGTATACAAGCAAGTCTGTATACAAAAATTTCACATTCTTTTTTTTTTTTTTCTCAGAGTTGTGGAAAAGAGCATAAAAATAAATAAATCCTCAAAACTCTTTTATGGTGACACTTTGTCAACCATAAATAAATCAACCACAGTATCCACCATTCTTTTGGGGAAAAGTAATATTTGACACATTGTCAATTCACACATCTCATCTCTTTGCATCATACGAAAAACAATATGCACACCAATTCGCATAACAATACAAATAATCAAACTAAAACAAGTACTCAGTTAAATTTTAGCCAATATCTAATATTTATTTAATAAATATAAATTGGCTGGAATGCGAAGGCAACCCATAAAACTTCTCAGTATTAAAAGAAAATACAATCAAAGTGAAATAAAAGATGTATGTGATTCATTCATGTAATGAAAAGATCTACTTATATCAAATTATGTACATTAGTTATTCATGCATATATAATATACTAGTTTATAGTATAACACAGAACCATGTAATGAGCAGCAAAAATTCAACATATATAATCACCAGTCCACAAAAGCTTACTAAAAAAAAAAAAAAAAAAAAAAAAAAGTTGTTCTAAACTTGTCTTGAGTTGGATTTCAACCCAACTAGTGGTTTAAACCAATAAACTTAAGCTCAATCCCCTGATCCAATCTAAATGATGAAGGGGTTCATCATGTATACCTTAACAGATGTATCTAGACCCAAAAATGACTAGCTCATGATTTAATCCTACTCAACAACTTTGCCAAGAAAGTCATATCTCCATATGGCATACAACATCGGTACACATGTAAACAATCCGAAATATATTTACTGTGAGCTCCCAAAAGAAATGAAACTTCTCAACTTTATTGCTAATGCAACAAAAAGTACACCAGCAGTAAAACTTGCCAACTAACATTTGCAGTCAAACAAACAACACACATTATATTGGCAAATTTGTAAGAACAAATCACTTTGGTATTTTTGAAACACATATTATCAAAATTTGTGAGTCCATTCATTTCGGTGGCGCATTTCATCAAACATGTATGGGATAAAAACAAAACATGAAGGAAAAGAAACCTCAAACAAGCATCATAAATAAACAAAAACAGATACACGAGGTCATCATCACTCCACATTCTCAATTCATACAAAAATCTAAAAGGGAAAATGAAGAAAACTCACATACAAAAAGGAATGGAGAAAACTCACCTTTAGTATGTACACTGATAGACTGCTGACCATGTTTAACCTCAAAGCTTCCCTTCCAAGCAATTAACATCACATCACATCCCTCTACAATTACCACGGTTATATATATGTACCACTGTATTTTGTGTTGACACAAAAATTTGCAAGAATAATCAACAGTATGGTGTTTGTGTCTTTTGCTTATGTAGCATGTCAAGTTTTCACAAGTACAACTCCATATCTCATAGATTTTTAACATGTGATTGTCATTAAAAAGTTGTGAATGGGGTTTAATATTTTATTTTATTTTATTTATTTATTTATTTATTATTATTATTATTATTTTTTTCGTATACCCATACTTATAATCCCTTTTGAAAACTATCTACAATCATTAACTGTTGACATGATGTTAATCAATAGCTTAATAAATGTTGACCATCAATAACTTAATAACTTAATCACTGTTGTTCATTAATAACTATTGACATGACAAGTTAACTTAATATCTATTGACACCATGTCAATCACATGTTTGACAATCAATCAACAACTGCAAAATTTCACAAGGCATTTAAAGCAAAATGCAATTTGAGCAAATCGACGCTGTGATTGCAAATCAAGAAAAGTAAACTGACACTGCGATTTAATAAGGAAAAGTGAAAGCTGCGATTTTTTTTTTTTAATTTTTTTTTTATTTGCGAATCAGGAAAAGTGAAATGACACTGTAAATAAAAAAATAAAATCTGACTCTGCGATTTAATAACGAAAAGAAGAAACTGACATTGTAAATATAAATCAGATACAGAAAACAAAAAAATGTAGCCCATACACAGAAAATAGAAAGCTGAAAACATGGAAGAGAACCCCTCTCCCATCCTTTCTCTCTTTTCGACGTTACCTCATATACAATAAGCCTAATCAATTATAATACAAAAACTTAACAATGATAGAGTTGTACTCACTGATTTTTGCAAGAATCCAAAGTTCCTCTTTCCAAGCTCCTCCCACTTTCAACGTAGGATTTTTTTTTTTTTTTTCTTTTTCTTTTGTGTGTGTGTGCAAAGAGAAGAAAAATAAACTAGGGTAGTGTCTTTAAAGGAAAATTTAGGGTTTTGTTTCTTTTATATGGTGGGTGGCTATTCGCCCCCACCGAACTTCCGAATGCGCCCACCCTATTTCACAAAATAAAAAAATCCTACTTATTAGTTTAATAAAAGCCCACAACCAAGTCCAAATACAATTGGGTAACAACCCATCAACATTAGGGTTTACAAAAGAAATTTTATATATTTATTTAATTAGGCGGGTATTACAATATATACAACTCAAAAGAATCTCGTCCCGAGATTCGGTAGAGGAAGGTAAGTAGGAAATTAATTCTTAAATAAACAACTACACATCACATTGACAAATAAATAGCTCATATGTATGCCTATAACTTAATGAAGACAATCACACAAAAATATAAATATTTTTCAGTAAGTAGAAAAATTACGGGGTGCTACAATATATACAACTCAAAAGAATCTCGTCCCGAGATTCGGTAGAGGAAAGAAAGTTAAGCGAAATTTCAAAAAATGCAACTTGTCAAACGAAAGAAGATTTTAAAATAAAAATTTTCAATTGAATTTTAGTTGCATAAATTTTTATTGTCATTGAAAAAGTAGTGGTGTTACAATATATACAACTCAAAAGAATCTCGTCCCGAGATTCGCGAAAGGGTTAACTAAAGATTCAAGATAACAAACCGCTACAAGAAAACGACACTGAATAATGCCATCCACTATTGACATTAAAATAAGTTAGTCACAGAAATCTCATCTCGAGATTCACGAAGAAAAAGAAACAATACTAAAAGTTCAAGGTTCACCCTTGTCACTTTATCTCTAGACCGTCACACTACTACTCTCCCATATCCACATTCCGAGGATCACCTAGACTCTACCCCAGCCTAGGCTAACCAAATGCTCTGATACCAAAATGTCACGCCCCGATTTTCGAAGGAAACGAAAATCCCAAAATCCACTTAGGATTATCTGTTTTCCCCAAAACTCGGGACGTGAGAATTCAATAATAACAGAAACAAATAGCAGCATCAACTAAACAACTAAAACAAATAAAAAGTCTAACCCGGAGAAGACTGGCATGGCTAGCTCACTAGCGGAACTCCAGTAACGCAGCTCAACATCTCTAAACCTGAAAGACTACTCGGCTACATTCCAAAAGGAATGTACCCAAGAAGCAAAAGCTCACTCGGGTCAGCAATAAAGCCGGTGTGAGAAATCTTCATCCCAAAAATCAATAAATCCGCACATGATAACATTAAAATAAACCAAACAATTAATAACCACACCATCAGGTAGTTCCTCAATGAGGCAATGGTGTTATCATCCTAATAAGTAAATATGCATTCTTTATTACTAATAAATAAAATTTATGACTTATCAATCCTCATAAATGCAACAACAATACAATTCATAATCATATTAGACTATTATTGAAATATTAAACAAACACATTTTTCTACCTTTAGGAAGACGTGTAGTTCTCATTCAATGGTTGAATGAGCATTTAGTTTCTTCCTTAGAGGTAATCATGCACATACACAAAAATAAATCTCGCTACTTTTCCACAATCGCACTCTCTTCCTGTGCCGAACACACCTCACCCAAGTGTGCCTCCCTTGCCTTCGAAACCACTCGGAGCGTACATGTTCCAAGTGGGGTGCCACCTCGAGGAACATGTCATCACACCCGAAGTCCGATCCATGGCAAGTATTCTTCCTAAATCTACACGTACAACCGAACACACATGGAACGGTGCACCGATATGCAAGCAAGTCTGCATACCCATAATATCACATGTATACAAGCAAGTCTGTATACAAAAATTTCACATTCTTTTTTTTTTTTTTTTTTTTTTCTCGGAGTTGTGGAAAAGAGCATAAAAATAATTAAATCCTCAAAACTCTTTTATGGTGAAACTTTGTCAACCATAAATAAATCAACCACAGTATCCACCATTCTGTTGGGAAACAAATAATATTTTCATAAATAAATTTTCTATACCCAACAGGGAAAGTAAGTAAAACTCAGTTGAAGAACAACTACACACAACATATACTTGGACACAAGTCAACACCAAGTTATCCCATTCAGTGAAGTTTTTAAGTTCATTAGCATGTCCATTTTCTGCTTTAAGATATACCATCTTTCACACTTGTTTTTAGCTCATGGTAGCATATACTTGTTCTGTTCTTTTCTTTGGTAACCAAATTTGCTCAACGAGTCCATATAATAAAATGAAAAGTAACACATTGACAGACATGCTAAAAGTAATGAATACAAGAAATCACAATAAACCAACCAAGTCATTGATACAATATTCAACTAAAATATATATATATAGGTTGTGGTGCATGTGGGACTAATCTCAAACACATCGAATGAAGAAGGAAGCAGTAAAGAACATAAAATTTGAGATCAATAGATTTACAATTCACCCAAGGTGCCCAAGAGTTAAAACCATTGGACAAATACACGCCTTCAATCTAGTTTTGCTTGACTCGGTTCAATCGAAGTATTTTATTTTTTTTTTCCTCTCAGCTTGAACTGGATCAGTCTAATCAGTTCGGTGCAACCCAGACTGAAATACACCCAAAAATTAACACCAAATATAGGGACCCAAGTACATGGCAATGCTTCACTGAGAAAAAAAAAATTTTGGATAGTGGTGTTTATTGACTTGCTTTTCACATCTGAGTGAGAGGCAAAGGATAATAGATCAAGTGAAATTTTGAATAGAGAATTAGAGGTTAGCACCGTGCTCTACAGGGTTAAATCCAAACTTGTACGAGGTAGCACATAGCTCAAAGGAATTGGAGCTGACGAAATCAGCAGTTCATGCGACTGACGAAATCATGGGACTATGAAGACGGCAGATCATAGTTGTTGAGGATCAAGGGAATCAAAATGTTTTCCTTGAATCCACCAATATTCTGTAACAATGATATTTGAGGATCCGAACAATTATAACAGCCTCTGATTCAAAACCACGAAAAAGAGAAGATCCATGCAAATGGCCTCTAAAAAATAAGGAGCTCCACAACCAAACACACATAACAGAGTCTATGTTTACAACAAGAGAAAATGTATCAGTTAAGGGAAGTTCTCTTTCCAAGTCCTGTGGTTATACAAGTAGTGATGAGTAGTAATCTATCTATACTGGACCTACAAGAGTTAATGCAATATTCCCATTGATGTGATCATAACTTGGTATGGTGTTAGATGCCTCTACAACTGATAATGATGTATATATATATAGTTACACCCCAACAAAAATTATCTCTTCAACTGGGACAATAAAATCTGTACTTTCCAATCATGGGGCAGTAATATCTCAACCTTCTGAATAAGGGTCAGAGACTCTTAAGGATAAGATTATACATCAATGTTTTACCATTTCTAAGAAAAACCAAGGAAATCAGATTAACCTCATACGAAACCAGCGCTACCATGTCAGAGTTATGTACAAGTGGGTACATGCGTGCATTGAACTTCGATTACTATAAACATGACAAGAAAATGGTAATACTCATGCAAACATGAATCAACAAGAAACACTACTAAGGATTTCAATATTTCAGGAACGAACCGCAAACACGACAATTGAATCGATAATCTAAGCAGAAACAAAACGGATGAATGTAAAAAGAAGAAAAAAAAGAAATCTCACTTGATGAAATCACCAACAGATTTCTTGCTTCCATGTTCTTCCCATCTTCATCACTTCGCCACTGTCAGTCGCCATTACCCATCACCGCCATCAAAGAAGAAGAAAACGAGAGGGAGAAAAGAAAAAGAAAAGCTTAAGGAAAAAAAAAAAAAAGTTGTTCTAAACTTGTCTTGAGTTGGATTTCAACCCAACTAGTGGTTTAAACCAATAAACTTAAGCTCAATCCCCTGATCCAATCTAAATGATGAAGGGGTTCATCATGTATACCTTAACAGATGTATCTAGACCCAAAAATGACTAGCTCATGATTTAATCCTACTCAACAACTTTGCCAAGAAAGTCATATCTCCATATGGCATACAACATCGGTACACATGTAAACAATCCGAAATATATTTACTGTGAGCTCCCAAAAGAAATGAAACTTCTCAACTTTATTGCTAATGCAACAAAAAGTACACCAGCAGTAAAACTTGCCAACTAACATTTGCAGTCAAACAAACAACACACATTATATTGGCAAATTTGTAAGAACAAATCACTTTGGTATTTTTGAAACACATATTATCAAAATTTGTGAGTCCATTCATTTCGGTGGCGCATTTCATCAAACATGTATGGGATAAAAACAAAACATGAAGGAAAAGAAACCTCAAACAAGCATCATAAATAAACAAAAACAGATACACGAGGTCATCATCACTCCACATTCTCAATTCATACAAAAATCTAAAAGGGAAAATGAAGAAAACTCACATACAAAAAGGAATGGAGAAAACTCACCTTTAGTATGTACACTGATAGACTGCTGACCATGTTTAACCTCAAAGCTTCCCTTCCAAGCAATTAACATCACATCACATCCCTCTACAATTACCACGGTTATATATATGTACCACTGTATTTTGTGTTGACACAAAAATTTGCAAGAATAATCAACAGTATGGTGTTTGTGTCTTTTGCTTATGTAGCATGTCAAGTTTTCACAAGTACAACTCCATATCTCATAGATTTTTAACATGTGATTGTCATTAAAAAGTTGTGACATACACAAAAATAAATCTCGCTACTTTTCCACAATCGCACTCTCCTCCTGTGCCGAACACACCTCACCCAAGTGTGCCTCCCTTGCCTTCGAAACCACTCGGAGCGTACATGTTCCAAGTGGGGTGCCACCTCGAGGAACATGTCATCACACCCGAAGTCCGATCCATGGCAAGTATTCTTCCTAAATCTACACGTACAACCGAACACACATGGAACGGTGCACCGATATGCAAGCAAGTCTGCATACCCATAATATCACATGTATACAAGCAAGTCTGTATACAAAAATTTCACATTCTTTTTTTTTTCTTTCTCGGAGTTGTGGAAAAGAGCATAAAAATAAATAAATCCTCAAAACTCTTTTATGGTGACACTTTGTCAACCATAAATAAATCAACCACAGTATCCACCATTCTTTTGGGGAAAAGTAATATTTGACACATTGTCAATTCACACATCTCATCTCTTTGCATCATACGAAAAACAATATGCACACCAATTCGCATAACAATACAAATAATCAAACTAAAACAAGTACTCAGTTAAATTTTAGCCAATATCTAATATTTATTTAATAAATATAAATTGGCTGGAATGCGAAGGCAACCCATAAAACTTCTCAGTATTAAAAGAAAATACAATCAAAGTGAAATAAAAGATGTATGTGATTCATTCATGTAATGAAAAGATCTACTTATATCAAATTATGTACATTAGTTATTCATGCATATATAATATACTAGTTTATAGTATAACACAGAACCATGTAATGAGCAGCAAAAATTCAACATATATAATCACCAGTCCACAAAAGCTTACTAAAAAAAAAAAAAAAAAAAAAAAAGTTGTTCTAAACTTGTCTTGAGTTGGATTTCAACCCAACTAGTGGTTTAAACCAATAAACTTAAGCTCAATCCCCTGATCCAATCTAAATGATGAAGGGGTTCATCATGTATACCTTAACAGATGTATCTAGACCCAAAAATGACTAGCTCATGATTTAATCCTACTCAACAACTTTGCCAAGAAAGTCATATCTCCATATGGCATACAACATCGGTACACATGTAAACAATCCGAAATATATTTACTGTGAGCTCCCAAAAGAAATGAAACTTCTCAACTTTATTGCTAATGCAACAAAAAGTACACCAGCAGTAAAACTTGCCAACTAACATTTGCAGTCAAACAAACAACACACATTATATTGGCAAATTTGTAAGAACAAATCACTTTGGTATTTTTGAAACACATATTATCAAAATTTGTGAGTCCATTCATTTCGGTGGCGCATTTCATCAAACATGTATGGGATAAAAACAAAACATGAAGGAAAAGAAACCTCAAACAAGCATCATAAATAAACAAAAACAGATACACGAGGTCATCATCACTCCACATTCTCAATTCATACAAAAATCTAAAAGGGAAAATGAAGAAAACTCACATACAAAAAGGAATGGAGAAAACTCACCTTTAGTATGTACACTGATAGACTGCTGACCATGTTTAACCTCAAAGCTTCCCTTCCAAGCAATTAACATCACATCACATCCCTCTACAATTACCACGGTTATATATATGTACCACTGTATTTTGTGTTGACACATAAATTTGCAAGAATAATCAACAGTATGGTGTTTGTGTCTTTTGCTTATGTAGCATGTCAAGTTTTCACAAGTACAACTCCATATCTCATAGATTTTTAACATGTGATTGTCATTAAAAAGTTGTGAATGGGGTTTAATATTTTATTTTATTTATTTATTTATTTATTTATTTATTATTATTATTATTATTTTTTTCGTATACCCATACTTATAATCCCTTTTGAAAACTATCTACAATCATTAACTGTTGACATGATGTTAATCAATAGCTTAATAAATGTTGACCATCAATAACTTAATAACTTAATCACTGTTGTTCATTAATAACTATTGACATGACAAGTTAACTTAATATCTATTGACACCATGTCAATCACATGTTTGACAATCAATCAACAACTGCAAAATTTCACAAGGCATTTAAAGCAAAATGCAATTTGAGCAAATCGACGCTGTGATTGCAAATCAAGAAAAGTAAACTGACACTGCGATTTAATAAGGAAAAGTGAAAGCTGCGATTTTTTTTTTTTTTTTTTTTTATTTGCGAATCATTAAAAGTGAAATGACACTGTAAATAAAAAAATAAAATCTGACACTGCGATTTAATAACGAAAAGAAGAAACTGACATTGTAAATATAAATCAGATACAGAAAACAAAAAAATGTAGCCCATACACAGAAAATAGAAAACTGAAAACATGGAAGAGAACCCCTCTCCCATCCTTTCTCTCTTTTCGACGTTACCTCATATACAATAAGCCTAATCAATTATAATACAAAAACTTAACAATGATAGAGTTGTACTCACTGATTTTTGCAAGAATCCAAAGTTCCTCTTTCCAAGCTCCTCCCACTTTCAACGTAGGATTTTTTTTTTTTTCTTTTTCTTTTGTGTGTGTGTGCAAAGAGAAGAAAAATAAACTAGGGTAGTGTCTTTAAAGGAAAATTTAGGGTTTTGTTTCTTTTATATGGTGGGTGGCTATTCGCCCCCACCGAACTTCCGAATGCGCCCACCCTATTTCACAAAATAAAAAAATCCTACTTATTAGTTTAATAAAAGCCCACAACCAAGTCCAAATACAATTGGGTAACAACCCATAAACATTAGGGTTTACAAAAGAAATTTTATATATTTATTTAATTAGGCGGGTATTACACTAATGCTGCCGAAGAAGATTGGGAGGAATAATTGGTGCCTACTATGGACAAGGAACACTCACTCCATGTTTGTTTGGTTGGGAATGATATCTTCCTTATCTGAGAACAATTGTTAGAACCCATTTTCAACTGATGCAGGGCACAGCTGAAGTTGTGATGGTAAGGTATTTGCTCTTTCCCCATGTCGAATGATGATAAGCATGCTTCATGAATACATTGAAATAGCATGCTTGTGACTACAACTTCCATTGAAGTGACTGTGCTTATGTATGTTTTCTGTGTGCAAGTGTTAGTGAAGGTACTTATTTGTATTTTTTGTGTACTAAAGATTACTATTGAAGTGCTCTTGGTGTGCTTTGTTTAAATAGGAAGGTACAAATGATATAGTGTGTGAAGTATGACGACGATGGGAAACCTACTAATGTATGGACAAAATTTCTTGATTCTTAAGTACGTTTTGTGGACATTGGAATTGACTGTAAAGAACTGAAAATAGAGTAATGAAGAAGTTTCAATTGTTTCTACAAGCGTGTTTTGCGATTTAATATAAGAGATTAAATGTTGCCTAGGGAAGAGGGAGGAAGTGAAAGTGAACAAGTATTTGAGAATCTTTGATTTTTTTGAAAATTGTTTTATGAGTTAATGGGTTAATTTTGACAAATCCTCGGTGTACTACAACTCCAATGTTCACCCGAGGCAAGCAAAAATGATTAATAGAATCCTGGGAGTTCTACAACCCTAAGGACAAGTATCTTGGTTCGCCTCTGCTCATGTCAAACAAAAAGGCCAATAATTTCCAATACCTTATTGATAAAATCAATGTCAAATTCTCAATCTGAAAATCCAAAGTGCTTTCTCAAGCGAGCAGAACAGTTATGATCAAAGTTGTTCTTAACTGGATTTCGATTTACAACATGCAAACTTTCCAGCTCCCCAACTAGATCACTACCAAAATTGATGTTCTCGCTTGCAAATTTCAGGTGGAATGAGACAACATATAGTAAAGCTAAGCACATGTGTACCTAGGATCACATCACTAAGCCTTGCCACCTGGGCGGCCTTAATATCCCCTCAACGAGGAATAAAAACCTAGCCTTAATGGCAAAGGGTATGTGGCATGCCATCTCTTATCCTCATAGCACTTGTGTTATTCAACTTAAAGCATTATATTTTAACACTAAAAGCCTCTTCCAAATCTCCAAATCCCCAAATCCCCTCCTTGGCTTTTGATTCGAGATGTAATCTCACTACGTTGGCCAAAATGAAACACTATATCAAATGGGAAATGTTATTCGAAGACAATATCGATCATTGGAGAGATTATTGGGTCAAGCAAGGATTTCTTCTGACCGATTGTGTTCTCAATCCCCGACCCCAAATGAGCCCAACAAAATTTCAGATTTGTGGACCATTCCCGTAGGTCAACACCCTCAATGGAATGATGGCCTAATCAATTCCCTTTTCCCAGCCCATATGGCTAGTGACATTCAGGATGTTCTGATCAGACGCTCGAACTGTCCTGACCTTCTGATTTGGCTCCTGGATTAAAAAAAAAAGTATTTTCACTGTCAAGAACGCTACCAAGAGTTCACTTTAGAGCAATGTGAATGCTCCACCTCACTCCCTCCCTCTCCCAACACTAATACTAAGATGCTAAGAGATTTGTGGAGGATCAAGGCACGTCCATCTGCCCTCTTTTTACTCTGGAAGCTCATTCAAAATATTCTTCCTACCATGACCAATTTGTCCCGACTTCACATTTCGTTGGAGGACTATTGTATTTTCTATCATAGCTTTGTTCGGTCATGCACCAACTCTGGCTTGTCTCGGCCATCCCAATCCAATAGCCTTAATTTATAATTGACTAAAGCTTGCTAAGCAAGAAACTACTTTCCTAAACAAAATAGAAACGCTAACTCCTACATAAATTGAATCCATAATTAGCCCACTGATTGTAGTTCAGTTGGTTGGACATTCACTCTCCTTGTGAGAGGTCGCGGGTTCGAGACTCACCAGTTAGAATTTTGTGAGTTTTCGTTTGATTATTAGGAGCACATGTGCTCCATTGTTGATAAGCTTTTGAGTATTGAATCTAACTGCTTAGATGGACTGGATCGGAGCAAAGCGAAAGTAAGTCTTCAAGCTTCCTCGATCCTTGAGCAACTCTCCAGTTGGTAGTTACACACACACTCATCTCTCTCCAATATTTCAAGTGTTGGGACCAAACAGTGTGTTTAACCAACACTTAAATGTGTTGTGCTTCAATGTAATCCACGACTATAAATGGTATGGAGGAGCAAATCTGTCCTATTGTTTTCAACCATTCGCCCTTGAGTATCACTGTTTACCAGTCGAACAAAATCCTAATTATGCTTGTGTTGTTGTTTTTCCGTACTCCATATGTTGGGAAAGATATATTCCTTCTCTGTGAACAATCGTTTGAAATACCCTTTTTCAACTGATGCACGACACAACTGCAGTAATTATTAATTTCTCCATATCAAATGATGATAAGCATTATTCATCAACACATTGAAGTAGTGCGCCAGCAACTGCAGCCCACATTTTATCTATGCTATGCACAAAATGGAATTGTGTATTAGGTATGAAATTTTGTGTGTAGTCAGATTACTATTCAAGTGTTGCTATATGACAATACATTACTTTTAAGTGAGCCATGCATTCCCCAATCAAGTTATGGGGATCTCTGATTTCTTGGCGTGGGTGTTTTTTTTGAAAGCGAGCTGGGATTTTTAGGATCCCCGAACCTTATATTAAAAAAAAAATGATGATAAAAGCCACTATCGCCAAACCCTAGCAGAGCCGCCTCTAAAACTTGATTGGCGTGGGTGTTGTCAACCCACTACAAAAAAAATTGACATCAGCAACGGCTAAAATCCGTTGCAAATTGACCCAAAACGGGAGCTAAAAGGAATCAACGACGGCACCGAAACCGTCGCTATCCCGTAGCTACATTTATTGTCGCTATTTGATTCAGCGACGGCAAAATAGCCGTGGCTAATTAGCCACGGCATAAAACCGTCGCTAAAGTGTAAAATAGCCGTGGCTAACTGATTTTTAAAAAAAAAATTTAATATTTTTTTTATATTAACGACGGCATTTTGCCGTGGCTAATTGATTTTTTTAAAAAACTTTTAACATTATTTTTATATTAGCGACGGCATTGTGCCGTGGCTAAATGGTATTTAAAAAAAATACTTTAATGTTAGCGACGGCATTTTGTCGTGGCTAACTGATTTTTTTTTAAAAAAAATTAATATTTTTTATATTAGCGACGGCATTTTGCCGTGGCTAATTGATTTTTTTAAAAAAAATTTAACATTATTTTTATATTAGCGACGGCATTTGGCCGTGGCTAAATGGTATTTTAAAAAAATACTTTAATGTTAGCGACGGCATTTTGCCGTGGCTAATTGATTTTTTTTTTTTTTAAATTTAACATTATTTTTTTATTTTAGCGACGGCGTTGTGCCGTAGCTAAATGGTTTTTTAAAAAAAAATTACATTATTTTTATATTAGCGACGGCCTTTTGCCGTGGCTAAATGGTTTTTAAAATATATATATATATATATTTTCGATCTATAGAATATCGGAGATCTATAGAATATTTTCGATCTATAGAATATTGCCGTGACTATTGTATTTTCTATCATAGCTTTGTTCGGTCATGCACCAACTCTGGCTTGTCTCGGCCATCCCAATCCAATAGCCTTAATTTATAATTGACTAAAGCTTGCTAAGCAAGAAACTACTTTCCTAAACAAAATAGAAACTCTAACTCCTACATAAATTGAATCCATAATTAGACCACTGATTGTAGTTCAGTTGGTTGGACATTCACTCTCCTTGTGAGAGGTCGCGGGTTCGAGACTCACCAGTTAGAATTTTGTGAGTTTTCGTTTGATTATTAGGAGCACATTTGTTGATAAGCTTTTGAGTATTGAATCTAACTGCTTAGATGGACTGAATCGGAGCAAAGCGAAAGCAAGTCTTCAAGCTTCCTCGATCCTTGAGCAACTCTCCAGTTGGTAGTTACACACACACTCATCTCTCTCCAATATTTCAAGTGTTGGGACCAAACAGTGTGTTTAACCAACACTTAAATGTGTTGTGCTTCAATGTAATCCACGACTATAAATGGTATGGAGGAGCAAATCTGTCCAATTGTTTTCAACCATTCGCCCTTGAGTATCACTGTTTACCAGTAGAACAAAATCCTAATTCTGCTTGTGTTGTTGTTTTTCCGTACTCCATATTTGTTTGGTTGGGAAAGATATATTCCTTCTCTGTGAACAATCGTTTGAAATACCCTTTTTCAAATGATGCACGGCACAACTGCAGTAATTCTTAATTTCTCCATATCAAATGATGATAAGCATCCTTCATCAACACATTGAAGTAGTGCGCCAGCAACTTCATCCTTCATTCTTTTTTCATGACAATGTTTGAGTCAAATGATTTCCTCATTATCTGTCATGCAACATTCTATGCGCACTAAACAACTTAGAGACTGAGCTTGTCATGTAAAGATTCAATTAGTATATATTATCAAAAAGAAAATGTACAGTCTTCCTTCTCGACCATTTGGAATCTAAGGAAGCGTACAAGTTTACAGAATCAAATAAAAAATGGTATGGAAGAGCAAATATGTACTATGGGTTTCAACCATCTCCACTTGTCCAATCAAGTGTCTCCTGAATAGCTCTCTTCGATAGTAGAACACAATCCTAATTGTGTTCTTTCTCCTCCTTCAGATGATATTGCAGCTGAAGAAGATTGGAAGGATAATTGGTGGAAGTCATGGACAAGGAACACTTGCTCCATATTTGTTTAGCAGGGAATGTTATCTTCCTTCTCTGAGAACAGTTATCACAACAACCCCTTTTCAACTGATGCAGGGCACAGCTGCAATTGCGATGGTATGGTCTCCTTTCCTTTCCCATGTCAAATGATGATAAACATCCTTCATGGACACATTGAATTAGTTTGCCAGCAACTGCAGCTTCCATTCTATCTATATACTATAACTCAAACTCACTAGATCGCAGGTGCAAGTGAATGTATTTTTGTTGCAAGGAGTGTGTGTTTTGTGTGTGGTCAGTTACTATTGAAGTGTTCTGCTTAAATAGGAAGGTGTCAGTACTTTCCGTGGACATTGGAGTAGACTGCAAAGCACTGAAATAAAAATAAAGAACATTTTTTAAATGTTTCTCCAAGAGTGGTTTACTATTATTGTATTAGAGGTTAAATGTTGCTTGGGGAACAGGGAGGGAGAGAATGCATACTTAAGTATGGGAAAATCTTTTATTTAGTCAACAGTTCTGTGTTTAAAGTAATTGAGGTTGGACTGCTATGTTTGGAAAAGGTTAAAAAGGAGGAATAAGTTGAAAGACTACTTAGAAAAAAGAGATGGGAGAGTTTGTAACTATGGAAAGAGGTAAGTCCTTGAGGTTTACCATTTTCAATATCTTGAGGCTTCCATCAGTACTTCACTCTCTAGTAGTTGTAGGTTATGCTTTTGACATCTCACCATGTATGCATCCAGCTATTGCAAACCACATAATTATTACCATGGTTCTATTATGCCAATGGTAGCATGGTTGGATGGTTAAAGTTACGGTGGTTTAACTCCCACGTCTTCAACAAAATCATGACGACAACCTCCCCAGTTTAGTTAATTGGAACGTTCATCTATTTGCCTTCAGTATGCATTTGTTTCAGAAATCACCATGATAATATATGTGAGGACATCTCTAAAATTTTCAGGTGTATTAAGCAGGAAACTGAGTTTCTTCACTGAGAACATTGCTTTGTTCATGAAAACAAGTGGCTTTTTTTTTACTGAATTAATTTCTAACACCAACTATTTCTGTTACTCTAAGTTGAGGTATATGAAATTTGTTCCTTGGGTTTTCAACAATTTCATTCAAGCTAAACTGTGACACGTGAAACTTTACTTGCAGAACTCTTTATTTGTATGAGGACTACTATACAGGGCTCATAGTTCCTTCCCGCAACTATTTATATCTCCTGTAAACAGCTGGTGAGAGAATTGTCAGTCCTACCAATTAATTACTTCATTCAGAATGATTTTTTTTTTTTGGAGATAATTTTGACGAGTCCTTGTTACCTGAGACTATAATCAGAGTTTTTAACTTGGAAATTCATAATTAATGGTATTCAGAAGTACAATTTACTGTTTTATCCAAGGTTTTTAAATTTGGAAGTGTGACATGAGTTGGTCGAATGGACTGTGACATGAAGCAAGAGCCTGGGCGAGCTAAGCACCCAGGCCACCCTTCTCACCTCACCTCGCCTAGCGCCTAGGATAACATAGCTAGTGCTACATAAGAAACTGATATGCCTTAAATAAAAATGTAATTAACAATTCATCTTGTTAAGTTATCAAACAAAAGTAATTGTTTCATTAGAATTTGTGCAAGAAATCTAGCATTGTCACCACCAGCATACATTGTAATCATCTCAATACACTAAATGACAAAGTTCATGTCGAAAAATATAAATAAATAAATAAATGAACTTTTCAATAGCGATAAACACAAACCTACACAAATGGAAATTCTTTTGAGTTGAACGAAAGTTTAGAGTACAATTTTAAAAGGCATTGTTGCACTACGTGCTGGATAAGCAGCTGATTAATTCAGTTTCCTAAGAAATCAAATCCAATTTAAACTAAAAATTGAATGCTACCGTTTTAGTAATTGCAATTAGAACTGATATTTTAAATTTAACTACACAGACAAATTAGCTTCTAAAGGTAGAAAACATTGTCAAGTAAAAAAAGTCAGAGACTTGTGGTTTATTCAACTAAGATCAAATTAGATTGGACTTACTTGCCTCAATTTATTTATTTATTTATTTTTGAAAGGCAAGCGTTGCCTCAACGAGTTCAGCTGGTGAAGCACTACGTTTGAATCAAATGATTGAATCATTCCCTGTACGTGAATGACATAAATCAACAATGCTACTAACAGTAAATGAATTGGACTGAAATGGCCATGCAAATATTCTATTGATATATATGACCGAAAAAAAAATGTACATTGTTCCCTCTAGATCACTTGAAACATGGGGAAGTGCTTTTGGTGCCTTCTGTTTAAATAGGAAGGTGCAAATCATCCTAGTGTCTGAATTAGATATCTCCAAGGAGAGTATCACCATGGGAAATCCACTAAGGTATGGCCAAATTTTCTTGATTCTTTCTTTAGTACTTTCCGTGGACATTGGAGTTGACTACAAAGAACTGAAAAATAGAGTAACGAACAAGTTTAAATGTTTCTCCAAGTGTGATTTGTGATTATAATAGACTATAATATAAGAGGTTGAAATGATGCTCGGGACAGAGAGAGAGAGAGAAAACTAACCAAGTATTTGTGAATCTTTGATTTTGTTTTACGACTAAAATAATAGAGATTGGATTTGGAACTTTGGGAGCAATATGTTGAAATTCTAAATAGAATGAAGATGTGGGAAGGTTGGTTTTTTTTTTTTAAATTAACCTCTAGTGGGGAGGGGCAACTATGGAATGCCAGACCTTTATTACTTATAAAAAAAGACTTACAAAGGTTACGGGGGTACATTACGACGTTACCCGTATTAAAACCAAAACCAAAAGTAAAAGCCTATCTTTAAAACATTTGCCCGAAAAGAAAAAACAAAACTTAAAACATCCAAGGACTTGAGCCAAAACAAAAGACCAAACCAGAGTGCGCGCAAGTCTGCCCAAGCAGCCAGCTTACACACGCTGAAAAAACAGCTGATTTGTAGCCTCGTGAACCTGTTTCGCAGCAGCGTGCAGTAACTTCCCTCACATCCACATCTCGACACTGGTCACAGCAACAGCGTCTCCGACGGGCCGCATCATCGCAACAGGCCGTGGCATCGCAGCGACAGGCCGCAGCATCTCAGCACCCAGCAAAACAGGGTACACTCTGTTTTGCAACAGAGTGCCCAGCCAGCCCTGTTCCAGCGCTTACCCAAAATGTTTCTACTCGTCCCCATGAATTCATATCTGTTTCGCAAGTCCCTGGAGGCCAAATGACAAGATCCTGCAAGCCAAAACGAATCAGCCTGACACAAAACGAGCAGCTGGTCGAACACACCCATAGTCCGCAGTCTCGCCCCAGCTGAATTCCCCAACATTGCGCGCAACCAGTGTGTAAATACCACGAATACACGTAAAGGCTGCCTCTACTCATCCCCGTGGCGAATGTACGCCGTTTGTAATCTGTCAAGCAAGATCAAGCCTGCTACTCTCCTAGGAAAATCAGTCTCATTGAAAGAAACAGTCCTATGATCTTGTAATGCTCTATCCGCTAATGAGTCTGCCACCGCATTGGCCTCTCTATAGATATGTTGGCAATCTAACGTCATTGTCGCTGCCAACAACTTGATTTCTTTCAAAATATTCTCCAAATACCACGGGATTTTCAAATTATCCTTAAACCAGCCACAAACAAGTTCCGAATCCATTTGGATAACCACCTTTTTGAAGCCCCAGGCGAGACAGAGGCGGAGGCCCTCAAATAAAGCCAAAACTTCATCTTCTTCTCTAAGCCACTCGTCTCTTTTTCCTCCTCATTCCCCTCTTCTGATTGAATTCCCCACAACCTCCGTGTCTCAGCCCCCCGATCTCCATCTTCTCTCTCATTGTTTTAGCACCGCTTCACTTCCCCCATTACCATTCATATGATGAGGATTGTCCGATTTTTACGTAAGTATTTGCCTTTTCGAGAAAATTTGAATATTTCTATCAATATCAAATGCAACAAACTTTTCACGGGGATGTAATTCTATACAATACATTTCAATAAAATGTTAAATTCAGAGCGAAAGTCTTTCTTTTTGATAAATCTCAATTATTCCCTTTTGATATGGCAATGACTACTCTACACCACCTAAAGTATTGTCTCACACCACCATGTATTTTTTTTCCTACTAACTCACACCACCAAAAAAAAACTGTTTTTGAAAAAAAAAAATAGTAACATAAAAATAGGATAACTTTGGACCAATTAAAATCTTCAGTTGAGACCGATTCTCGAGCTCATCAAAATACAAAAATTATAGTACTCTGAGTTATCTAATAAACATAACTTGAATCACTTCAAAATGTTTTGAAATGAGCAAGTTATGGTCATTTTACTAAAGTTGCGCAAATCTGTCTCGCAGTGAAAATTGGGTAGTGTTTCTGACTTTCAGTCAACTTATGTGCTCGATTGAGACTGATTCTCAACCTCATCAACATAAAAATTGTAGTACTATGATTTATCTAATAAACACAATTTGAATCACTTGAAAATGTTTTGAAATGAGCAAGTTATGGTCATTTTACTAAAGTTGAGCAAATATGTCTCGCAATGAAAACGGGTAGTGTCCCCGACTTTCGACCGACTTATATGCTTGATCGGGACCAATTCTCAAATTGATCAAAACACAAAAATTGTAGTACGTATCTAGTAAACACAATTTGAATCACTTGAAAATGTTAGAGAAAGTTATAGCTATTTTACTAAAGTCACGCAAATCTATCCGTAAAAAAAATATGTTTTCACCCATTGACATTTGGCAATGCGAGGATTAAGCAAAACTTCGCCCAGACTAGTGCAAATTTTATCACAATCCTGGCATTGGTCTGGGCAAATTTTCGCCCAATCCTCGCATTGCTTAATGCGAATGGGTAAAAACAAATTCTTTTTTGACAGATTTGCATGACTTTAGTAAAATGACCTTAACTTTCTCATTTCAAAATATTTTTTCCAGTGATTCAAATTGTATTTATTAGATAACTTAGAGTACTACAACTTTCGTGTTTTGATGAGGTTGAGAATCGGTCTTGATCGAGCATATGAGTTGGCCGAAAGTCAGGAACACTACCATGTTTTCATTGTGAGGCAGATTTGCGCGACTTTAGTAAAATAATCATAGTTTGCTCATTTCAAGATAATTTCAAGTGATTCACATTGTGTTTATTAGATAACTTAGAGTACTACAATTTTTGTTTTTTATGAGCTTGAGAATCAGTCTCGATCGAGCATATGAGTTGAACCAAAGTCAGGGATAGTACCCTATTTTTAGAGACAAAAAGAAAAAGAGGGTATCGGGGTGGTGGTGGTGGTGCTTGATGGAGAAAGGTGGCGGTGGTGGTGATGTTGGCAGGGTGATGGCGGCGTCTGATAGAGAAGAGAGAGGGGGGGGGGGGGGGGGGGGGGGAAGGGAAGAAAAAAAGATGAAGAGAGGGGATGTGGGAGAAAATTTAAAATTTTGAGCTTTATTGGTGGTGTGAGATAAAAAAAAAAAAAATTTGATTTGGTGGTGTGGGACAATACTTTAGGTGATGTGGAGTAGTCGTTGCTTTTTGATATTAACCACTTGTTGAATGAAAAGTCTATTAACTCTTCTCTGAGATTTTCAACTTAAGGGTTGGGCGTGTATCATTTAAACTCATGATCATTCCAAATGTTGAGGGTGACCAAAGTATTTCCATTGGAGCACCGCTGGTGGCATGGGCCAACCACCCATGATCTCATGGAGACCTATCATGTGCATTTTTAAGTGGCATTTCCTTGTTTGCAGGTCACCAAAAATCTGTATTCATGGTTTCACTTGTTGGGATTATTTTTCGTTTGGCACAAATGTCAAATGTTGTTTGGATTTGTAGGTAAGTATTTGCCTCTTCTAAGTAACACTTTCTTAACAAGGTTATACTTCTATAGAATGTGAAAAACAGAAAAACAAAATTTGTGGAGTTGTTTAAGTAAGATAGGAATCAACTTAGTGCTATTTAAGTAGTTGATCACTATGCTTCCGTCTAAAAATAAAGTCTGATTGAAATGTAAATTACAATTCATCTTTAAGTTATGAGAGCAAAGTAGTTGATTTGATTATTGCGCTTACCTCAATTTTTAGTAATTTCTTAATGAAGACAATGACAATGAATTGATGAATTCTGCCTTGACGAAGTGGTATATTTGTTTGAATCAAATGAATGCCTCATTCTTTGTACACGAATAATGCATATGCAATATTCTATGGACAATAAACAAATTAGACTGAAATTTCCATGCAAAGGATTCAATTAGTATACATTATAAAAAGAAAATGTCAGTCTTCCCTCTAGACCATTTGAAGATCCATGGAAACGTATAAATTTATAAAAAAAAATGGTGAATTTACTATTGGTTTCAACCATCTCTGCCAGTCCAATCAAGTCTCTCTTGAGTAGCGCTCTTCAGTAGTATCAAAAAATCCTAATTATGCTCTTTGTCATCGTGGAGAAGCTAATGCCGCCGAAGAAGATTGGGAGGAATAATTGGTGCCTACCATGGACCAGGAACACTCACTCCATGTTTGTTTGGTTGGGAATGATATCTTCCTTATCTGAGAACAATTGTTAGAACCCATTTTCAACTAATGCAGGGCACAACTAAAGTTGTGATGGTAAGGTCTTTGCTCTTTCCCCATGTCGAATGATGATAAGCATACTTCATGAGTACATTGAAATAGCATGCTTGCGACTACAACTTCCATTGAAGTGACTGTGCTTATGTATGTTTTTTGTGTGCAAGTGTTAGTGAAGGTGCTTATTTGTATTTTTTGTGTACTAAAGATTACTATTGAAGTGCTCTTGGTGTGCTTTGTTTAAATAGGAAGGTACAAATGATCCTAGTGTGTGAAGTATGACGACGATGGGAAACCTACTAATGTATGGACAAAATCTCTTGATTCTTAAGTACGTTTTGTGGACATTGGAATTGACTGTAAAGAACTGAAAATAGAGAACTGAAAATAGAGTAATGAAGAAGTTTCAATTGTTTCTACAAGCGTGTTTTGTGACTATAATATAAGAGATTAAATGTTGCCTAGGGAAGAGGGAGGAAGAGAAAGTGAACAAGTATTTGAGGATCTTTGATTTTATTGAAAATTGTTTTATGAGTAAAATAATAAAGGTTGGACTGCGACTTTGGAGAAGAGAGAGAGGTGGAGGAATAAGTTGAAATTCTACTTAGAATGAAGAGAAGGGAGAGTGGTTACTATGGTATTCATTGTGCAACACAAACATTTTTATGTTTTCTTAATCAAAATATGAAGATCACTAGGTTTGGCTCTAGATCAACATCTTTATAAGATGTTGAGTTAGTCTCAAATGCACCCTATGCTAGGTGTTATATTATTATTGATGTATGTCCTCTGGTTTATTTTGGATTTGCTATGATGTATGTCCTATGGTTCTTTTTATCGGGTAAAGTCATCATGTACCCCCGACTGATGTAAAAGATTTTTTCAAGTAATAAAAATCCTAGTATTCTTTAAAAAAAAAAAAAAAAATATATATATATATATATATATATTATTGAGCCTTGCTAGGGAGCGAGGCCCAGAGAGTGAGGCCCGCGCAAGGCCGGCCCACCACCATCCATCATCCTAGACATCTCTAGGATGATGGATGGTGGTGGGCCGGCCTTGCGCGGGCCTCGCTCTCAAGAATCAGGGATTATTATTCAGTTGCTATACCGTACACCATTACATAAAGTTTAAAAAATAATAAGAAGATTAAATAAAACGCACACAACATTGTATAATGCTAAAGAAATTTTTAGTTAAAAACCGTAACCGCCCCGTGCGGATATCCGCCCCGCCCTGCCAATCCGTTTACGGTTTGTAGTTCTGTTACGGTTTGCTAACCCTTGGAGTTGCTAGTTATCCATGTAACTACAGTTAATTGTACTTCATTTATTTGATTAGAACCACAAAATTAATACAAAAAATTACAAAAAACCATACAACAATTATAACAAAAATTACAAAAAATAAAATAAAAAAAAAATTCGATCCACAGAATCTAGATATGATCTATGAGATCTGAGTTCGAGAGAAGAAGGGACCCTTCGGCCTCCGCCGTGAGAGAGAGGAAGGGATCCTTCGGCCGCCGCCTCCGCCGTGAGAGAAAGAAAGGGACCCTTCGGCCTCCGCCTTCGCTGTGAGAGAGAGGAAGGGACGACCCTTCGGGCTTCGGCCTCGGCCTCGGCCTTCGCTGTGAGAGAGAGGAAGGGATGACCCTTCGGGCTTCGGCCTCAGTCTTCGCTGTGAGAGAGAAGAAGGGGAGAATGTTCGGCCTCTTCGCTGTGAGAAGGAGAGTAGGAGACTTGAGAGTATTTTTGTGAAATGAGAGTTAAAAGAATAAATGATAGGTTTATCTTTTATATAGTCTAAGAGTAATTTTGTAATTACACTAATTAAACGGATATCCGTGGGGCGGATATGGCTAAATCAGTATCCGCCCCGATTAATAAACGGATACAGATTGGAAATCCGTATCCGCCCCAAAATTCAGAAACCCTTTACCAAATTCGCCCCAAACTGGGCGAGTGGGGCGGATATCCGTGAAAATCCGCCCCACTACCATCCCTAATATAGAGGTAGGAGGGTTTGGAGTCAAACAAACCAATTAAATTTGACGTGGGATACCATGTGTTACAATCACAGCTAGTTGAGCTGGAAGGCTTAGGTGTTAAAAGAGTACAAATATGTACTTAATTTTTTTTCACTATGATGACTCGTAAGTGTGGCACAAAACCTGGCGCAACCACACCTCCCCAGTCTTTCTTTCTACCCACCACATGCTAGAGACCTTTCCAGAACCCACCCGAGAGTTAAAGGTGTCATAATCCCCACTCTCCTCATGACGGAGTGAAGCTATCTATCTATGGCTCTGATACCGATTGTAGTAGCTGCTCTTTTACCAAAGATATATATTCTCCCAACTTAACCCCACCCTCGCAGAGGTTCCGGGTTCTTTTCCCTCAAAACAACAGTTAACCAATAAATTGGTCCAAACGGGTGAATCCGGCCCCTTGGCTTGTCATCCAACTATCACACTCTCTGCAACCGGAAATTGAAGAGGCCTTGGTGTTAGAGGAGTGCAAGTCCATAATTAATAATCTTTACTCGCATGATTTCCTTAAAATGTGTGGGATCAACTTCACTGAAACTATAACCTCCTATTTGGCTGGGTGCATTTCCCATCACACCACATTTCTCCGCCTCTGAGAGTTAGGTTATAAGAAGTTGGGTCCGTAGGGTATCAAAACATTCAAACCACAAATGTGGAAACTAACTTCAGATTCTTCCACCTGTGCAGGTATCCACCCATTAAAAGCAAAGTAGTCGATTCATTAAAATTTGTGTTCAGGCATCTGACAATGTCAATCGGCTTGCACTGTAACCACTTCAGTGCACTAAATGATAAAAATACTTATGAAAAGCAAAAGAAAACAAACCTGAGTGTTACTTATTTTGACTTGTAATATATATATATATATATATATAATTACAGTATAAATTTGACATCGAGAATGCATTAGTGTGTAAAGTACTAGAAATCAATAACAAATTAGGTTCAATTAAAGTGAAAGTTTGAATACAACTGTTTCAGTAATTTAAAATCACAACTAAAATGTTTTGAGTAAAGTAACTTGGACTTAAAAACTTATTTTCATTATTTTTTCATGACAATGTTTGAGTCAAATGATTTCCTCATTATCTGTCATGCAACATTCTATGCGCGCTAAACAACTTAGAGACTGAGATTGTCATGTAATGATTCAATTAGTATATATTATCAAAAAGAAAATGTACAGACTTCCTTCTCGACCATTTGGAATCTAAGGAAGCGTACAAGTTTACAGAATCAAATAAAAAATGGTATGGAAGAGCAAATATGTACTATGGGTTTCAACCATCTCCACTTGTCCAATCAAGTCTCTCCTGAATAGCTCTCTTCGATAGTAGAACACAATCCTAATTGTGTTCTTTCTCCTCCTTCAGATGATATTGCAGCTGAAGAAGATTGGAAGGATAATTGGTGGAAGTCATGGACAAGGAACACTTGCTCCATATTTGTTTAGCAGGGAATGTTATCTTCCTTCTCTGAGAACAGTTATCACAACAACCCCTTTTCAACTGATGCAGGGCACAGCTGCAGTTGCGATGGTATGGTCTCCTTTCCTTTCCCATGTCAAATGATGATAAACATCCTTCATGGACACATTGAATTAGTTTGCCAGCAACTGCAGCTTCCATTCTATCTATATACTATAACTCAAACTCACTAGATCGCAGGTGCAAGTGAATGTATTTTTGTTGCAAGGAGTGTATGTTTTGTGTGTGGTCAGTTACTATTGAAGTGCTCTTGATGTGCTCTGCTTAAATAGGAAGGTGTCAATGATCCTGGTGTCTGAATTAGATAACTCCGAGGAATGTATAACCATATGTAATACCTTAAGGTACAGCCAAAATCACTTTATTCTCAAGTACTTTCCGTGGACATTGGAGTAGACTGCAAAGCACTGAAATAAAATAAAGAACATTTTTTAAATGTTTCTCTAAGAGTGGTTTACTATTATTGTATTAGAGGTTAAATGTTGCTTGGGGAACAGGGAGGGAGATAATGCATACTTAAGTATGGGAGAATCTTTTATTTAGTCAAGAGTTCTGTGTTTAAAGTAACTGAGGTTGGACTGCTATGTTTGGAAAAGGTTAAAAAGGAGGAATAAGTTGAAAGACTACTTAGAAAAAAGAGATGGGTGTAACCATGGAGAGAGGTAAGTCCTTGAGGTTTACCATTTTGAATATCTTTAGGCTTCCATCAGTACTTCACTCTGTGGTAGTTGTAGGTTATGCTTTTGACATCTCACCATGTGTGCATCCAGCTATTGCGAACCACATAATTATTACCATGGTTATATTATGCCTATGGTAGCGTGGTTGGATGGTTAAGGCTGTGGTGGTTTAACTTTCACGTTTTCAACAGAATCATGACTCCAACCTCCCCAGTTTAGTTAATTGGAACGTTCATCTATTTGCCTTCAGTATGCATTTGTTTCAGAAATCACCATGATAATATATGTGAGGACATCTCTAAAATTTTCAGGTGTATTAAGCAGGAAACTGAGTTTCTTCACTGAGAACATTGCTTTGTTCATGAAAACAAGTGGCTTTTTTTTTACTGAATTAATTTCTAACACCAACTATTTCTGTTACTCT
Source organism: Berberis vulgaris (assembly GCA_963556465.1). Classification (NCBI taxonomy): domain Eukaryota; kingdom Viridiplantae; phylum Streptophyta; class Magnoliopsida; order Ranunculales; family Berberidaceae; genus Berberis; species Berberis vulgaris. The sequence goes on from OY747132.1 coordinate 66,042,579, forward strand.
AAGTTGAGGTATATGAAATTTGTTCCTTGGGTTTTCAACAATTTCATTCAAGCTAAACTGTGACACGTGAAACTTTACTTGCAGAACTCTTTATTTGTATGAGGACTACTATACAGGGCTCATAGTTCCTTCCCGCAACTATTTATATCTCCTGTAAACAGCTGGTGAGAGAATTGTCAGTCCTACCAATTAATTACTTCATTCAGAATGATTTTTTTTTTTTGGAGATAATTTTGACGAGTCCTTGTTACCTGAGACTATAATCAGAGTTTTTAACTTGGAAATTCATAATTAATGGTATTCAGAAGTACAATTTACTGTTTTATCCAAGGTTTTTAAATTTGGAAGTGTGACATGAGTTGGTCGAATGGACTGTGACATGAAGCAAGAGCCTGGGCGAGCTAAGCACCCAGGCCACCCTTCTCACCTCGCCTCGCCTAGCGCCTAGGATAACATAGCTAGTGCTACATAAGAAACTGATATGCTTTAAATAAAAATGTAATTAACAATTCATCTTGTTAAGTTATCAGACTAAAGTAATTGTTTCATTAGAATTTGTGCAAGCTATCAGACTAAAGTTATCAGACTTAAGAAATCTAGCATTGTCACCACCAGCATACATTGTAATCATCTCAATACACTAAATGACAAAATTCATGTCGAAAAATATAAATAAATAAATGAACTTTTCAATAGCGATAAACACAAACCTACACAAATGGAAATTCTTTTTAGTTGAATGAAAGTTTAGAGTACAATTTTACAAGGCATTGTTGCACTACGTGCTGGATAAGCAGCTGATTAATTCAGTTTCCTAAGAAATCAAATCCAATTAAAATTAAAAATTGAATGCTACCGTTTTAGTAATTGCAATTACAACTGATATTTTAAATTTAACTACACAGACAAATTAGCTTCTAAAGGTATGTAGAAATCATTGTCAGGTAAAAAAAGTCGGAGACTTGTGGTTTATTCAACTAAGATCAAATTAGATTGGACTTACTTGCCTCAATTTATTTATTTATTTATTTTTGAAAGGCAAGCGTGCCTCAATTTTCAGTCCTTTCTTCATGGCAACAAAGACAATAAGTTAACGAGTTCAGCTGGTGAAGCACTACGTTTGAATCAAATGATTGAATCATTCCCTGTACGTGAATGACATAAATCAACAATGCTACTAACAGTAAATGAATTGGACTGAAATGGCCATGCAAAGATTCTATTGATATATATGACCGAAAAAAAAATGTACATTGTTCCCTCTAGATCACTTGAAACATGGGGAAGTGCTTTTGGTGCCTTCTGTTTAAATAGGAAGGTGCAAATCATCCTAGTGTCTGAATTAGATATCTCCAAGGAGAGTATCACCATGGGAAATCCACTAAGGTATGGCCAAATTTTCTTGATTCTTTCTTTAGTACTTTCCGTGGACATTGGAGTTGACTACAAAGAACTGAAAAATAGAGTAACGAACAAGTTTAAATGTTTCTCCAAGTGTGATTTGTGATTATAATAGACTATAATATAAGAGGTTGAAATGATGCTCGGGACAGAGACAGAGAGAAAACTAACCAAGTATTTGTGAATCTTTGATTTTGTTTTACGACTAAAATAATAGAGATTGGATTTGGAACTTTGGGAGCAATATGTTGAAATTCTAAATAGAATGAAGATGTGGGAAGGTTGGTTTTTTTTTTTTAAATTAACCTTCAGTGGGGAGGGGCAACTATGGAATGCCAGAACTTTATTACTTATCAAAAAAAGATTTACAAAGGTTACGGGGGTACATTACGACGTTACCCGTATTAAAACCAAAACCAAAAGTAAAAGCCTATCTTTAAAACATTTGCCCGAAAAGAAAAAACAAAACTTAAAACATCCAAGGACTTGAGCCAAAACAAAAGACCAAACCAGAGTGCGCGCAAGTTCTCCCAAGCAGCCAGCTTACACACGCTGAAACAGCACGCTGAAAAAACAGCTGATTCGTAGCCTCGTGAACCTGTTTCGCAGCAGCGTGCAGTAACTTCCCTCGCATCCACATCTCGACACTGGTCACAGCAACAGCGTCTCCGACAGGCCGCATCATCGCAGCAGGCCGTGGCATCGCAGCGACAGGCCGTGGCATCGCAGCGACAGGCCGCAGCATCTCAGCACCCAGCAAAACAGGGTACACTCTGTTTTGCAACAGAGTGCCCAGCCAGCCCTGTTCCAGCGCTTACCCAAAATGTTTCTACTCGTCCCCGTGAATTCATATCTGTTTCGCAAGTCCCTGGAGGCCAAATGACAAGATCCTGCAAGCCAAAACGAATCAGCCTGACACAAAACGAGCAGCTGGTCGAACACACCCACAGTCCGCAGTCTCGCCCCAGCTGAATTCCCCAACATTGCGCGCATCCAGTGTGTAAATACCACGAATACACGTAAAGGCTGCCTCTACTCATCCCCGTGGCGAATGTACGCCGTTTGTAATCTGTCAAGCAAGATCAAGCCTGCTACTCTCCTAGGAAAACCAGTCTCATTGAAAGAAACAGTCCTATGATCTTGTAATGCTCTATCCACTAATGAGTCTGCCACCGCATTGGCCTCTCTATAGATATGTTGGCAATCTAACGTCATTGTCGCTGCCAACAACTTGATTTCTTTCAAAATATTCTCCAAATGCCACGGGATTTTCAAATTATCCTTAAACCAGCCACAAACAAGTTCCGAATCCGTTTGGATAACCACCTTTTTGAAGCCCCAGGCGAGACAGAGGCGGAGGCCCTCAAATAGAGCCAAAATTTCCGCTTTATTGTGAGATCCTGCACCGAAAAATATTTGTTTTCCCACAACACAGAAACCCCGAGAGTCTCTAATAACCACACCGCCGGATGCCTTTTCCTTGCGGGAGGAGCCATCCACATTAAGCGCAACAAAATCTATGGGGCGGGGTGCCAAAAAACAATTCGAACGAACTTCCTTCTAACGGGGAGCCCATCCAACCCCAAAGCCCGTAAGGGGGCCTTATTACTGCTAACTTGCTTGAGGATTATAAAATTATTTGACAATCGCAACTGACGCCTAATGTTCAAAATCGCAAAGGCAGGATTTGGGGGAGCATTTTCATAAACACATTTGCATTTTTGTTTCCAAATTTCCCATAAAATGAACATAGGAGTAAGAAAGAATAACACACCTGTTTGCGAATTGCGTTTAGCTCTCTTGAACCATATTACTAGAACCGTTGAGATTTCTGCTGGTCGCCGTATATGTACTTCAAAAATCCTGTCAAAGTGACTCCACACTTGCATCGCCAATTCACCGTCTAGAAAGAGATGCTTCAAAGATTCTTGCTTTGGCGAGCTACAACAACGGCATCTGGAGGCCAGGCTCAAACCACATCTGTATAATTCACCGTCCACTGGCACTCCTCTACGGAGTAATTTCCAAACAAAGACTGATATTCTGGAAGGAAGAATGTCGTGCCAAAGCGTTTGACTTAATGCATTGACCTTCCCATGTTTCCGTAACAGTTCATATGCCGACTGAAGGGAAAAGAGCCCATTCGGATTTGGAACCCACACACACGTGTCCTTCTCATGGGCCTCACCTCGTAATCTATCTGCAAAAAGGCCACGCGCCAAGTTTCTGAGATCTGGGTGGACCAATTCAAAATTTGTCAAAATCACCTCGCGAACTGAAGGCCAAAAACCTTGGTCAACCAGTGCCGCCGATCTCCTGAAAGATGCCACTATGTTCCAATTTTCCTCAAAGAAACTGATATCCCCAATGCCAATAAGCCAAAGCAAGTTACTCAAAAGAAAAGTTCTCCCAAGCATGATCTCTTTAAAAAAAAGGAGAAGACCCACCTTTCACAGGTTGACTATTCAACCCAACGCCTTGTAGCCAGTATTTGCTCCTCATAAAAGTAGCCCATAAAGAATCTGAAGTAAGTAGTCTTTAAAGAGCCTTGACTCGAAAAGCCTTCATCACAACCATCAAGTCTCTAACTCCCAAACCTTCTTCTGCCTGTGGAAAACAAATTTTATCCCATGACACCCATTTTTTCTTTAGTCGCCCTTCACAATCCCCCCAAAAGAAGTCCGCCAGCAAACTATTGATCCGTGCTAAAATAATAGAGATTGGATTTGGAACTTTGGGAGCAATATGTTGAAATTCTAAATAGAATGAAGATGTGGGAAGGTTGGTTACTATGGTATTCAATGTGCAAAGCGGACACTTGTATTTATGTTTTTAATAAAAAAAATGTAGTATATGACTGAGTTTACCTGTAAATCAACATTTTAGAAAAATGTTAAATGTTGTGTTTTTTTTTTTTTTTTTTTTTTAAATTGGATCCTTGATCCATTTTATTTATTTATTAATCTATGCTCGAACGCTACATGATCCTATAGGATTAACCAAACCAGGCCCAAAGACTACAGTTGGTGGTCGTTAAATGTTGTGTTAATTATTATTTGGTTGCTACATGCTAGAACATTACTTTTACGTGAGCTCCCAATAAGTGATGGGGATCATCTGATTTCTTGGAGGAGCAATTTGGAGGACTTACTAATTAAGATAATAACTATGCTTTACGTTGTATTAGGAGATGATTTGAATGAAGTTGGGCAGATAATAAACGTGATTTAAATTAGTGCATAAAGTACTAAATATCAATTACAAATTAAGTCCAATTTAAAGTAAGTTTGATTGCAACAATTTCAGTAATTAAAAATCAAAACTGACATGGTTTAAGTTATTTAAGTTCAGTTTAGAGTGTACTTACCCTGATTTTTTGTCTTCTCTTCATGGCGACAATAGCCACAACTTCATGAAGCAAACAAGTTTGAATCAAATGATTGCCTCATTCTCTGTGAGTAATGCATATGCACATTAAATGAATTAGACGAAAATTTTGTCATGCAAAGATACAATTAATATACATGATGAAAACGAAAATCCTTTTGGATTAGAGGGAACCGTGTAAATTTACAAAAACAAATAAAAATTTATTCAGATGAGCAAATATGTATCTCTGCCAGTACGTCCAATCAAGTCTCTCTTGAATAGCTCTCTTCGGTAGTTGAACACACTCCTAATTGTGTTATTTCTCCTCCTTGAGATGGTATTGTAGCTGAATAAGATCAGGCAATATAATTTGGTTGAGAATGAAATCTTCATTTTTCTGATAACAATTGTTGGAACAACCCTTTTTCAACTGATGCAGGTTCGATGGTAGGGTCTTCATTCTTTCCCCGTGTCAAATGATGATAAGCATCCTTCACGGACACATTGCAATAGTACATCAGCAACTTCAGCTTTCATTCTATGTAACTCGTTCTCGCTCACACTCACCAGAATGCAGGTGTACGTGTATGTGTTTATGAATATTTTGTAGGTATGTTTGTATGTTTCCTGTGAGCTCAGATTACTGTTGAAGTGCTCTTGTTGTATTTTGTTTAAAGAGGAGCGTGCGTATTAGAATGGGAAATCCTCTGAGGTATGGAAAAAATTGATAGAAAATTCCCTTAAGGTAGATTTACATAGTTTATTTCATTATACATTGTAAACTGTCGAACTATAGGTGAGTGGTGTTTGATTAACCCGATTAGTTATGATCACTAAGAAACAAGCTTAGGGTCATAAACACGGTCCTAATTACATGTTGTATGTCTTGACACGTGTTACTAAATTAAATATGGAGGTTATTTATGTGTAGATACCAATTTAAGTCCCGCTATAATTTATGATGGGCTAATAATATAATTAAGGTTCTATATATACGGTTGAGGTCCCCACTCCAAACCTAATTCTCTATCTCCTACTTTTCCCATCTGGTTTGAGAAACACAAAAGAAAAGTTCTGAAAGTGGAAGATCTCTCCATTGCGTGTTGCTAGTTCACAAGGCTTGCTACGATGATACTCTTCATCAATGACGACTTCATGTACACTTTTATTAAAGTTTTCTTCCTTGATTATTGACATGAGGTATTGATTCAGAATTTGTTAGATTCCTACAAGTGGTATCAGAGCCTCCTTGTCAGAATCATTACAGAAAACATATGGTTTATTGTTTTCTTATTTCTTGATTAATTAATCAATTCTTACATGGGTTTTAACCCAAACCCAGAAATCTACTTCGCCGAATCCAATTCTCCAGGCAACTGGATTATGGTTTAGTCGTTTAATAATCGACCACATACGGATCTTTTTGGTGGTCTGGTAGTTAGAACGATATTGGAAAATTTGTATATTTTTTATTTCAGATTTAATCTTCATTAAAAAAAAATCTCTTTGTCATGATGAAAAGGCAGAAGAACTTTGTTTGCAAGGTTTTTTTTGTTAATCTTTGTTTACAGAGAGAAATCTTTTTCCCTTTGTTTGATAAGTGTTTGCAAGGTACACTATTGCCATGAAACCTCCCTTGACATTTCTTCGAAAGCCCTTATCAATTCAATCGATTTTTTTTTTATCCACAACCTTCGATCAATGGATTCGAGTTGAGAAAAGTTGATATTCTTTATTGATTTGAGGATGAATGTGTGTAGACCAGTGTTGTTTCTTTCGATTAATTTAGATAGAAGGATCAGTGCTAGCTTGGTTGGTTGATTGATTCCTTAAGGCGGATCTACATAGTTCATATTATTATACCTTGCAGACCGTCGAACTATAGGTGAGTGGTGTTTGATTAACTCGATTAGTTGTGATCATTAAGAAACAAGACTAGGGTCATAAACACGATTATAATTACATGTTGTATGTCTTGACATGTATTATTAAACTGAGTATGGAGGTTATTTATGTGTAGATACCAATTTAAGTTTCATTATAATTCTATTATTGATGATGGGCTAATAATAGAATTAGCGTTCTATATATACGATTGAGGTCCCCACTCCAAACCTAATTCTCTATCTCCTGCTTTTCACATCTGGTTTGAGAAACAAAAGAGAAAAGTTTTGAAGGTGGAAGATTTCTCCACTGTGTGTTCCTAGTTCGTGAAACTTGCTACGAGGATACTCTTCATCAATGACGACTTCATGTATGCATTGATTAAAGTTTTCTTCTTTGATTATTAACATGAGGTCTTGGTTTAAGATCTGTTAGATTCCTACAAAAATCACTTGATTCTCAAGTATTATCCTTGGACATTCTAGTAAGCTACAAATAACAGAAAATAAAATAAAATAAAATTTATTAAGTGTTTCACCAAGAATGTTTTTCGATTATAATATAATAGGTCAAAAATGTTGCTTGGGTAACAAGGAGGGAGAGACTAATAATCAAGTATATATTGATGAATCTTTGTTTTATATCTAACAGTTATTAAAAATGTCAATGTTTAGATGACCGAAATATCTTTTATGAATCTAAGGTTGAGATTGAATGTTTTGTATCTGAAAGAGTTAATCTCGAAGAAGATCAAATGATCCAATTAAAATGACAAAGAAAATCTAACAGTTATTAAAAAAAAAAAAATTTAATCTTCTTCTCTAAGCCACTCATCTCTTTTTCCTCCTCATTCCCCTCTTCTGATTGAATTCCCCACCACCTCCGTGTCTCAGCCCCTTGTCTCCATTTTCTCTCTCATTGTTTCAGCATCCCTTCACTTCCCTCATTCCCATTCATATGATGAGGATAGTCCAATTTTTATGTAAGTATTTTCCTTTTCGAGAAAGTTTGAATATTTCTATCAATATCAAATGCAACAAACTTTTCACGTGGATGTAATTCTATACAATACATTTCAATAAAATGTTAAATTCAGAGCGAAAGTCTTTCTTTTTGATAAATCTCAATTATTCCCTTTTGATATCGCAATGACTACTCCACACCACCTAAAGTATTGTCTCACACCACCATGTATTTTTTTTTCCTACTAACTCACACCACCAAAAAAATCTGTTTTTGAAAAAAAACAATAGTAACATAAAAATAGGGTAACTTTCAAACAATTTAAATCTTCAGTTCAGACCGATTCTCAAGCTCATCAAAATACAAAATTTGTAGTACTCTGAGTTATCTAATAAACATAACTTGAATCACTTGAAAATGTTTTGAAATGAGCAAGTTATGGTCATTTTACTAAAGTTGCGCAAATTTGTCTCGCAATGAAAATTGGGTAGTGTGTCTGACTTTCGGTCAACTTATGTGCTTGATTGAGACTGATTCTCAACCTCATCAACATAAAAAATGTAGTACTATGATTTATCTAATAAACACAATTTGAATCACTTGAAAAATGTTTTGAAATGAGCAAGTTATTGTCATTTTACTAAAGTCGAGCAAATATGTCTCGCAATGAAAACGGGTAGTGTCCCCGACTTTCGATCAACTTATATGCTTGATCGAGACCAATTCTCAAACTAATCAAAACACAAAAATTGTAGTACGTATCTAGTAAACACAATTTGAATCACTTGAAAATGTTAGAGAAAGTTATAGCTATTTTACTAAAGTCACGCAAATCTATCCGTAAAAAAAATCTATTTTCACCCATTGTAGTATGTATCTAATAATCAAGTATTGATGAATCTTTGTTTTATATCTAACAGTTATTAAAAATGTCAATGTTTAGATGACCAAAATATCTTTTATGAATCTAAGTTTGAGATTGAATGTTTTGTATCTGAAATAGTTAATCTCGAAGAAGATCAAATGGTCCAATTAAAATGATAAAGAAAATCTAACAGTTATTAAAAAAAAAAAAAAAAAAGCCTTATCTTCTTCTCTAAACCACTCATCTCTTTTTCCTCCTGATTCCCCTCACTACAAAAAAAAGCAGATTTAGCTACGGTAATTAGCGACGGTTTTAAAACACCGTCGCTATTTAAATGATTTGCGACGGTAAAAAACCGTCGCTAACATTTCTACTACGGTTTTCGGTAATTAAATTAACATAACCGTCGCTAAATGTTTTGCTACGGCTCAACTCCGTCGCTAATACGAGCATTAGCGACGGTACTCTCACCGTAGGTAAAGTTTAGAAATTTTTTTTTTAGCTACGGTCTAATCACCGTCACTAACTAGATTTTTTTTAAAAAAAAATTTAACAAACAAATCAGCGACGGCTACATAGCCGTAGCTAATATTTATGTGATTTTTTTGAACATAAAAAGTGAAAACACATAAAATAAAAATAATTTAGAAAAGAGGTTAGCGACGGTTTTAAAACCGTAGCTAATGTGATTTTATAAAATAAAAATAATTTAGAAAAGAGGTTAGCGACGGTGCCCCAACCGTAGCTAAGGTGATTTTATAAAATAAAAAAAATTTAGAAAAGAGGTTAGCGACGGTTTGAAAACTGTAGCTAATGTGATTTTATTAAAAAAAATTTTAGAAAAGAGGTTAGCGACGGTTTCAAAGCCGTAGCTAAGGTGATTTTATAAAATAAAAAAAATTATAAAAAGAGGTTAGCGACGGTGGAAAAGCCGTAGCTAATGTGATTTTATAAAATAAAAAAAATTTAGAAAAGAGGTTAGCGACGGTTTGAAAACCGTAGCTAATGTGATTTTATAAAATAAAAATAATTTAGAAAAGAGGTTAGCGACGGTGCCCCAACCGTAGCTAAGGTGATTTTATAAAATAAAAAAAATTTAGAAAAGAGGTTAGCGACGGTTTGAAAACCGTAGCTAATGTGATTTTATAAAAAAAAATTTTAGAAAAGAGATTAGCGACGGTTTCAAAACCGTAGCTAAGGTGATTTTATAAAATAAAAATAATTTAGAAAAGAGGTTAGCGACGGTTTGAAAACCGTAGCTAATGTGATTTTACAAAATAAAAATAATTTAGAAAAGAGGTTAGCGACGGTGCCCCAACCGTAGCTAAGGTGATTTTATAAAATAAAAAAAATTTAGAAAAGAGGTTAGCGACGGTTTGAAAACCGTAGCTAATGTGATTTTATAAAAAAAAAAAATTAGAAAAGAGGTTAGCGACGGTTTCAAACCCGTAGCTAAGGTGATTTTATAAAATAAAAAAATTTATAAAAAGAGGTTAGCGACGGTGGAAAAGCCGTAGCTAATGTTATTTTATAAAATAAAAATAATTTAGAAAAGAGGTTAGCGACGGTTTGAAAACCGTAGCTAATGTGATTTTATAAAATAAAAATAATTTAGAAAAGAGGGTAGCGACGGTGCCCCAACCGTAGCTAAGGTGATTTTATAAAATAAAAAAAATTTAGAAAAGAGGTTAGCGACGGGTTGAACACCGTAGCTAATGTGATTTTATAAAATAAAAAAATTTATTAAAGAGGTTAGCGACGGGGTGAAAACCGTAGCTAATGTGATTTTATAAAATAAAAAAATTAGAAAAGAGGGTAGCGACGGTGCCCCAACTGTAGCTAATGTGATTTTATAAAATCAAAACAAATATAAAAAGGGGTTAGAGACGGTTTGGACACCGTAGCTAATGTGATTTTATAAACTCCAAAATAATTATAAAAGAAGTAGCGACGGTTTTAGAACTGTAGCTAATGTATTTTTTAAAATCAAAAAAATATAAAAGAGCGTAGCGACGTAATTTTTAAAAAAATATATAACAAACTAATTTGCTACGGTGGACATACTGTCGCTAATATGATTTTAAAAAAAATAATATTATAAGATATAAACGTACCGACGGTTGTAGGGTCGTAGCTAATGTTTATAAAAAAAAAAGTTGTTAGCCACGGTCCAAATACTGTAGCGAATACATATTTTAAAAAAATTTATAAGAAACCAATATAGCGACGACACTAGGGCCGTAGCTAACGTTTGCAATTTTTTTTTTGTTAGCCACGGTCAAAATATCGTAGCTAAATGTGAATTTTTTTGTTAGCCACGGTTCTCTACCATAGCTAATTCTTTATTTTTTTAATTATATAAAAAAATAGATATATATTTATCAACTGGATAAAATCAACAATAACCCATTACCTTCCAGTCCGGTTAGGATAACTAACTTTTACTCAGGCGACCCGGGTTCGAATCTCGCAATTGAAACTTTTAATTTTATATTAAAATTTTTATCTTAGCGACGGCAAAATGTCATGCCTAATGAGTTTTATAGCCACGGTTCTCTACCGTAGCTAATTCTTTTGACCCGTTCCCTCCTTTTGACATGTTGCCTCCCCCGGAAGTCTTATAACAGAAGATGTCTACACAACATATGGAGATGGAAAAGCTTGCAACACATAACCAGCGGCTTGCACCTACTCATGTAGCTTTGAGGCAAGAACTTGCTGGTGCACAACAGGAGTTGCAGGGCCAAGTCGGTACTATGAAGAATGATAAGGAACAACATATGAGGGGCATCATGGATAAGATAGCTAAGATGGAAGTTGATCTGCATGCAGCAGATTCTATTTATACAGAGTTACATCAGGCACATAGTGAAGACAGGAGCTCTTTGCTAAAGTTCAACAACTGACTCAAGATCTCAAGAGGACACACACAGATACTCAGCAGGTCCCTGATTTGTTTTCAGAACTTTAATCTCTTAGACAGGAATATCAGCACTGCAGGTAATGTATCACTGCATTAGCCATTTCATCCTTTGTCACTGCATTAGTGGACTTGACTTTTTTATTATGTGATTTATGAAATGTTCAAAGCACTCTAGCTTTCAGCTTGCAGTGCCACAACAAAGATAAAGCTATACACCTTTATTTTATTTAAACTGTGTCTATGAATGGTATACTCACTGGTGCTAACCATATTGTGTAGAAGCTACATTCATTCAACCTCCCTGTCTACGTGTTTTTATTCCAGAACAAATTTCCATCACAAGCATGGGACTACTCGTCATACCCCACAATTGAGATCAATACATATGCCATGAGAAGTGGATCAGCCATTGATGGAATGATAACCGATTTACCTGGGACTGCTGCAGCTTACAGAAGTAAGTTGTATGATTTCATTTCTCGCTCTCTCTATTCAGTGTGTCAATGGGTGAAATTTTGTTTGCTTGATAAATGGTGTGCATCTTTTATTATATAGGTCTAATCTGTGTCTCTGATTTCTTCGCAGATGTGTATTTGATGGAAAATTCATTTCAAACCAAAATACTCTTCTTAAAATAAGAATATGGAGAGTGAATTAAGAAGTGAAATTCTTTGGCAAGTGCATACATATTGTATAGATAACTAACCATTTGTTATTTAAAGTTCTTATTAGACCCAGGTGGAACTAAAACCACTGAAAGTGGCACCAATTGTAAAATGAGATAAAATAAGATCATATCAGATGAAATCAAAGAAGATCAGATAAAATAAGATCAAAGAAGATCAGATAAAAGAAGATGAGATCAAGGAAGATAAAAACAGATCAGATCAGAGAAGATCTAAATTTATATTTCTTCATTTACGTGTTGATTCAATTGTGTTTTGTTTTATAAGAAATTGGATCTGAATTTTTATTTTCATTGTGTGTTTGAGATCCTTATAGTGTGCTATTTGTTTGTTCATGGTGGGATTGTTCAGGTTGGTAAACATTGGCTAAAATGTGTACTGATGATGGGTGTTATTGTTTCGTATCCCTGGCTTCAAAGCCAATTCACTCAGGCCGAGCTTCGTGGCCTAGAAACCAAGGCAAGTGTTTTTATTGAATTGATTTGTGATTGATATCAATTGTACGTTTATGGATTATGGAAAATGAATAGTGAATTTGGATGGACTTCATGCAGTTTATTTGACCGAGGCGTCAATTGGATGGTAAAACAAACTGAGAGATTTTCCACCTGTTACTTATTTGGGATTGACAAATATAAACACTTTGGTACGTTTTATGCCGTCCATAAGTGTATATTTGAAAAAAAAATATAATGACAGAAAAATTTACTTAGCCACGGTATAATAACCGTAGCTAAGTTTTACAAATCGTAGCCACGGGATTATGCCGTCCCTAATCGAGAAAAAAAAAAAAAAACACAAAATTAAAACTCTCGGCGCGAAACTAAAATTGGTATCCCGCGCCTTGGATTATAATCTTTGTGAAGAGAGAGAGGGTTACTTGCAGAGGACGAAGGGGATAGAGGAAGAATCATCGAGAATCAGAGAGAGGAAGAATCATTGAGGAGAATATCTGTGAGAGGAAGAATCACTGAGAAGAAGAACCTGTGAGAGGAAGATTCATTGAGAAGAACCTGTGAGAGGAAGAATCATTGAGGAAGATTCATTGCAGAGGACGACGCAGAGAGAGGAAGAAGGTTTGGAAGAGCGATTTTGGGAGGACGAAGGTTAGACAAAACGCGTCAGGGTGTTTTGAGAGGAAGAATCTCTGCGAGGAAAACGCGCGAATTTCGCGAGGAAGAAACTGTGAGAGGAAGAAGGTCTGCGAGGAAGAACCATATTTTGAAGTGAAGAACGCTAGATTTTCAGAGGAAGAAGGTCTGAGCGGAAGAACCCGCGCCGCGTCACCTGCTGAGGGGCCTGGAATCCTTCTGCATCGAGGAAGCTCATCTCATTCTTCATCTTCTTCAACTTCAAGGTGGGAGAAATTTGGGGTTTTTGTGCTCTAACAAGGTAAGTACAAATAAAATCAGACTCTTAGGTTTATATTGTTTATATTTTTATATAATAGAATTCACATACTCTTAGGTTTATATTGTTTATATTGTAGAATTCACACTCTTAGTCTAAAGATGGAAGTAGAATCTCTCACTTAGGTTTATATTGTTTTGCAAATTTTAGTGTAAAGATCCAAATATTTTATATTGTTATGAAGTTGATCGGTTATCTCCCAAGTGGATTTTTTTTGGAGTGCCTCCATTTCTTCATTCATTGCTTAAGTCCACTTGGGATGATTTGAGAAACGAACAATAAGTCATAGTCGAGTGAAAGGGAAATTAAGACACGATCGAGGCTTAATGATGATGTGAGAGAAAGGGACCTTTTTCTCAAAATTGGGGATGGGGTTCCATTTGAATTAGTTACATGTGTTTTGTTTAAATGTTTAGTAGAGTGTAACCCAGTGATACTAGATGTCATGTGATCAGTAGCGCAACTATCAATAATCCATTATCTATTACAAGTAAGTGAAGGAATGATGGAGGGATTACCTAAGGTGGCCAAGGCCTTGGAGATAGATGTGCCTGTTGGAGGCTTTGATAGAAGCTCTTAGGATGATGCAGTGGATGCAAATGAAACTCTGCTCAAGTCCATCGTTTTCCCTTAGTGAACCCACCCTTCTGGGTAACCAATAACATCATCACAATCCATAATTGTGTGGTTATCTAAACCACATTTGGAACACCTCAAGGTCAGGTTTAAGTTCCATCCTCAAGATCTCTCAATGGATTTGATCAAAGATATTGTCCAATCCATCTGATTCGGACTAACTGGACAAGATCAATCTCTCTGCATCTAGTTTCAATGTTTGCTGGATTTTGCATGTTGCTTGCTTGGGCTTAATTGATCAAGCTCTTGGAAGATCTCAGTGAGCTCACTCAAGTAATTGGCAACAGGTGTTCCATTATGTGTCATTGTAAATGATCTTCATGTACATCATAAATCTTTGCTTCATCTGAACCATCATAATATGTTTTCTTTGTTGCATCCCAGACTTTCATTATTGTATCATAACGGATGAACCATTCCATCTGATTCGGCTACACTGCATTGAATAACCATCCAACTTTGAAATCTACCGCATGCCATGTGCTGTATGTTGAGTTTGTGACTGGATGTTGGGTGATATACCCTATTAAATGACCATGTTTCGTTTAATTTTAACTTTGGGTTCGTTTCATATATTTGGGTTGATCCTCCATTTGCATGACATTTAGGGATAGAGAATTATACAGAAATTTGAATATTGCATTTGTAAAACCTTACAAGAGCAAGCTTCTAATTTGAATAGCCGTAAAAGATAAAGTATAACATATATACTTGTTTTACTTTATCTTTTTAAAAGAATAAATTTTTGGTTTTCATAAATGTCAGTTAATAAATTCATCCTCATACTATTATCCAGGCTAAGTTAGATTCCAACATGGAAAAAGATTGGATTGAGCATAATCGTCTCAGCACCGAATATGAACTAGGGCTCCACACCTTCCTTAATGATGCTTTTGATTTGTCGTCTTTTCATGGAAAGATAAAATGTCCATGCAAAAGGTGTCGCAACAGGCATTTCCATGTACGTGACACTGTTAGGGAACATCTAATCATTTCTGGGTGGGATAGTCAGTATGCCCAAGGTATATGGGTACACCACGGTGAATTGGAAGTAATGGAAATTGTCTTCATTATCCCTTGAATACGTTTTCACCAATATAAAGAAGTAATTTTCCGTGAAAAGATTTGCACATTTAACCTACAGAAAATATGTGATATTTTATCAGCTCTTTAGATTTATTTTGCCTTTTGATCAGCTCATAATGAAGACAGCTCTTTAGAATTATTTTGCCTTTTGATCAGCTCTCTAGAATTATTTTGCCTTTAGAATTTTTTTGCCTTTTGATCAGCTCTTTAGAATTATTTTGCGTTTTAACCTACAGAAAATATGTGATCAGCTCTTTAGAATACGTCTCTCTATACACAAATTATTTTATCAGCTCATAATTGAACTGGGGTTTTGGCCTCGCACTTTAGAATTATTTTGCATTTTGATCACTCTGTCACATTGACATGGAGGTTTCAAATGCATTGATGTTTTGGGAGAGGTGATCTCTTTCCCATTAAAATCACATCTATCAAATATCTGCCGTGTTAAACCCCATAATGTGGTATTTGAATTAATGATGAAGGACCGTTAATATAAATTGGTATTTTTCCACTTTGCATTTTATGAAATGACACTTGATTTCTTGGGATGTGATTTCTGTATTTCAAAACCTCTATAGGTGTAATAATGACTGTGAGTCTGTCAAAACATGAATGAAATATCATATGGATACAAAAGTGTTTCAAAAATCTTTAAGAAATAGGTGGCATAATGGGTCGGGCCCACAGGGTATAGTCACCAGGAACCTTGTTAATTATCTGTATGTTTATTATGTATAGAGAGACCTTCTAAACTATTATTATGTATGATTATTATGCAAGTCAGTTAGAGTCGCTTTATCATGGCCATGAAGGATGATTCTGGCACACTTATGTGATGAACATAAGGGATTAAAAACTGGAATGTGCTTGGTATGTTGTAGTTATCTAATGCAAATCTAATGTGCTTGGTATGCTTTCTAAACTGGGAATATCTCTGTTTTTGGACTGCAGGGAACTGCAAAACAGGATTGCAATTATGGGGACGAGCAGCAGCACGGTGGGTGCGCACTGGACTGGGCAGTCTGTCGCAAAACAGAGTGTTCTCTGTTTGGATGGGTGCTGCGTTTACTGCGCTCCGAAGCTGCGATGACATGGACTGCTGTGATGCTGTGTTCTGGCTGTGTTCACATGGACTGCTGCTGCATCGATGCTGTTTTATGGCTGCGATGCTGTGTTCTGACTGCTGTCTGCGATTTGATGGACTGCTGCTGCTGCGATGACATGGACTGCTGCGATGCTGTGTTCGACTGCGATGCTAGTGCTGCGGCTTGACTTGCTGCGTGGTTGGGGTTTTTGATATTCTGCGGCTGCGTGGATGCAGTTTTTGATATTCTGTGGCTGCGTGGATGCAGTTATTATGCGGCTGTACGCTGGTTCCCCGTAAGCGCCTTCGGTTCTAGGTCATGATTCTGGGGCTTCTTGTGAGGCCGCGACGCCTCCCAAACCCCCCAGGAAGGTGCCCAAGACTCCACACAAGGTACTAATCTCATTTGCAAGTTTTTTAATTTAATTTGGTTTAAAATACCTGATTTGTTTCATTTGCAATGTACCATCACGGCATCGCAAACCACTTGAAAATGAACAAACTTTGGAGAGTTCGGATGGAAAGAATGGGAATCATAGAAAAGGGAATTAAGAGGAAGATGTAGAACAACATAAGAGAGATATGAAAGCACTGGATTCTTCAATAATATAGTTGATTGTTACAACTTCATATAGTCTCATTTAGCAAAACACACCTAATCAAAACTGAAAACAAAACATCAAAATAAAACTACTATTTCTATTAGAATTGATTTTCTAAATAGAAAACCCCAATTGAAAATTTCTAAGACATGCGTGTGCATTGTCCTACGTCACTTAAAGGACTAGGTTGTCTCAGGTGATGGAGAGTTGAATTTCTGTTTATTAAGCTCAGATTAAAGGTTCTAGTAAATACAAAAGCTAGATATTATGATATACAAAGTTTGAACAACCTAATATAATGATATAAATAGTTTGTTTGGTGAAGGGAAAGAAGATGATATTATGATTTATAGAAATTGTTTGGTGGAGATTTGGGGAAGAAGATGATAGAAGGAGTGTGAGAAAAAAAATGACATTGTTTTAGGAAAAGAGTGGATGATTATTGTTTATTACAAGACAAAGGGGGTACTTTGGAGTTTTTTTTTTTTCCAAACTTCCAAATAAATGGTTCAAAAATTTGAGAATGGTTATTGTAAAATATAGATTTAATTTTAATTTTTTATATACATAAATTCCATTCATTTAAAGTCAATTAACATGACCAAAGCAACCAAATATATGGATTTAGTATATTTGGGGTCAATTGTGGATGCCGGTCTTGGCTGGCCTGGAAATATTTTTATGACTAATTCTTTTATTTGTTTGTTACAAAATATTTTCAATCAGCTGCAGCCGACCAAACTTCACAATATTTATGGCGCTTTTCATATAAAATATGTATTGTGAAGGTACACTAGATAGGCATGTTTATACATAATCTCCCATCTCTTACTACTTTCAATAGTTAATAAAATTTAAAATAAATTAAATAAGCTTTATATTGTGTTCTTTGTTCACACTTGTGCATTCCTTCATTTGATTGCATGAATGGCCTATTTCTCTGTGCGTGTAGTATATGTGTTCGTGCGCTATATGTGTTCGTGTAGTATATGTGTGCGTGTAGTATATGTGTTCCTTACAACCGCTACGGGGGTACGTGACGACTTTACCCGTATAAAACACAAAGAAAAAATTATAACCAAAACTTGTCGTGAAGTCCATTGCATATTTAAAGGACTAGACGAACTCATCCCAAATAACCAGCGCCCAGGAACCTGGACAGCACCCACCTTATCCTCACGAACTCTTAGTCGCAGCGATGTAGAAGCCAAAAACTGACGCTGTAACAGCGCGTACAGCAGAACGCTGACTCTGTCAGCAGCGTATTCTGGCTGCCAAGCTGAAAATTCATCGCACCAAGTGTTGGGGTCCTGCGTTAGATTCCAAATCTGTCTCCCAGCAGACGTAAATCTCTGCCCCGCTACGCCTGAAACGTAGAGCAGAAGCATGCGCAACTCCCTCTACGCAGACCACAATGCTGTCTGTGTGCAGAGTGCGGAATGTGACACGCGTCTGCTCCGCTACGCCGCATTCCCTTATCCGCACGACCTCTGAATCGCAGCAATGTAGACACCGGCGCTGTAACAGCGCGTACCGCAGAATCCTGACTCTGTCAGCATCGAACTCTGGCTGCCAAGCTAGAAAACCATCGCACCCTGTCTTGGGGTCCTGCAAGCGAAGCAAACCTGTTTCCCAGCAGACTTCAATCTCCGCCCTGCTACGCCTGAACCGAACAGCAGAAGCACGCATGGCAGTGCTGTCTAAGCAGACCACAGTGCTGTCTAAGCAGAAGCACGCATCGCAGTGCTGTCTAAGCACTCTGTCTAACCAGACCAGCCACAGTGCTGTCTAAGCACTCTGTCTAAGCTGTCTAAGCACTCTGTCTAAGTGATGCTGTCTAAGCACTCTGTCTAAGCAGACCGGCCACATGTGCTGCAGCGTGCGGACTGTACAGCCAAACCGCAGTCCGGCCAAACCGCAGTCCAGCCAAACCGCAGTCCAGTGTGAGCTTTCACCACCTGGACTGCAATGTTACGCGCGTCTGCATTAATGTTTTCATGACTGTACATGAATGTTTTTATGTTTTCATCATTCAGTTCCAGTGCATGCCCTTTTTTCCATAGTTTTCATGCCTAAGATTATCAAAGCATTATGTACAAATTGCTATATAAAGACATTAGATAGTATAAGCCTGTGTACTTACATATCCAAGTAGGTTATCTTGGCTGTCTGAATAAAAGGTTCCTCTACTCTTCTTCCCACTGATGATTTCCAGAACGCTGAAGCTAATAACATCGAATTTGATGAAGAAGATCCCATGAAACGCACACTCGGGAAACATATAACCACTGCATGCGATTAATGAACAAAACTATTAGATAAATTACAAGGATTTTAATATTTTTATTTCATATGGAACTACAGTGTAAATTTATGTTATTTTTCAAATTTTCAGATTTTAATTACTCCCCAGTTATCCATTTTTCATAAATTTTTAATGACATTTAATGCTCGTTGTTTCTTTAGCATTATGTTTGAGCAGAGTTTTTCCCAAGATTGCCTTGGCACGCCTGATGTATCTTCCAATGGAGAAACTCTATTATCTACCAATACTCCTGTTTGAGCTGGGATTTTCTTATACCACATTCCTAAGTATCAGTTATAGGAATTGGATGATAGGCTGAAGAAGCCAATCTCAAATGTTTCAGTGGGAAGTTAAGATCTGCCCATCATTGATAGATTATGTGGGAGTAAGGGTGTAGGCAGAAATGGATGATATTTGGTCTAGACAGAGAAAACTCAGTAAAAAGTAGAAAAGTAACAAAGAGTTTTCGATTGTGTCAGACGCCCTCAAATGTTTCTTTATGGTTTCATATATATCAAAATCTTCAATTCAGTTCCGTTGAAAATTCGTTCCTAACTTCGAATTGAAGAAAGTATAGAGAGACTAACCACCTGTATATTCCAGCGAAACCGCAGTCCAGTGTGAGGGTGTATTTTAATGGAATGGGGTTGGTCCTGAGATCCTGTGTATGGATCAATATTTTTCTGCTGTAACTCACTGAAGACTTGTTTCAGTTTGGATTTGGATATTTCATTAAAATTATTTCCTTTTTCACCTACGTTTCAACAACTTGTTATTGCTATTGTTGTTTAACTCTCAACCAATGCCTCGTGACTTCATTTATTCCTTCTTATAATCAATCACTCGTGGGGTCACTTCATTTTATGGGGTGCAACTGTGGAGGAGTAAAGTTTGCTTTGTGGGGACTCAAGAGGAATAAGTGTTCTCAACTCCAGCTACATTTATTTTTGTCATAATAAATACTCTCCTCTCCTGTTTTTTGTGATTGTGGGTGTCATGTATGTGTTGTGTTGGTCATTTTCATGTATCTATCAGTGTTGGGGTGTGACTGATTTCACAGTTTCATATGTAAAAGAATGAATTGATCCTAACTTTCTAAAAATTTGATCTTCACAGGGAATATCTAATAGTGAAACTTTGAGTAACCAGTCAAGGAGGAAGAAGGTAATTTTTTTTTTCTTTGTTAGTTTTTTATGAATTGATTGTTGAATTTCCAAAAGGAAAAAGAACCAATAGTGAGAGTGACATTCATTTTGGACCAAAGGGAGATGACCCAAGTTAGTGATTGTTCTTAAAGAGTATAGCAAAATGGTTTTACCTCTATAAAAAAATCTTAAATATTGATGACCTGTTCTGTATTTTTCAAGCAATCTCTGTTATTGTCAGTCTTTTGTAACAGCAACTCAACTTTGTTTGTGGCTTGCAAGATTCTGTTCTTCAAGATATCAACTGTCTGACAGATCAAATTAGTCTGGAATAGCTTGATATCATCAATTCCTGCAAGAAACGTATTCAAACCCAGGTTAGTTCCTAACACAAGAACAGTGGAGTATCAGTATACACATGGTAATTGAATGTTTCAAAGATTGATAGATTTATCAAAATTGTCGAGTTATTAATTCGTTTTGAATAGAAAAAAAAAATAAGGTGCCACATATGCAATAATGTCTACTAATTAATAAATGTGTGAAATACTCCAATGGATTGTAAAATAAATGTGTGAATTACTCCAATAGATAAGATGTACTAAAATATATTTGTGCTACAGATCCCGAGAGGTTTAGATTTGCTAGAGACACATCAAACGGGATAAGGCAGTTGAATTCCTGGAGCAAGTCACCCGTTCTCCTTTGGATTGTAAGAATCAAACCATATTTTATTTTGTTAAATATTATCTCTGATTATGAATTCAACACTATTATGCATTTTCCATTAAATTCTGCAAAGTATAATGATGTATAGTGCCTTGATTTGATTCAATCCCATAAGATAAATGAATTGTGAAGACATAACAAATTTTGCCTACTTAAATATGAATGTGTTCCAAGTATCTGCAAAGTATATGAATGTATAATGCCTTATGATGTATGTGTTCCAAGTATCCAAGTATAATGATGTATATTATTAGACACATCTAGTTTAAATTTGATTCATTTTGGGTAGGGTGACTACAATGTCTGCTTAATTTTATATAGCTTTCATTATTGACGCATCAAGTGTACAACTCACCTAATTTATTATTGAAAAAAGTTGCAATCTGCTCCGAATAGATTGAAAAAGACAGAGTTTGACTTGTGAATCAACAAATTGGAGACCATTCTTAAATTGGATAGTCATGACTGCTTCATGCTTCATGCTTCATGAATAAGTCCAATTATTATAAGCATGAATGAATAATCTAGCTAGCTAACAGCAGGTTGCTTATTGTTTCAGGCATGCTTCTTTAGACAGTTCTTTCGATCTGTCCTCAAGGTCGATTATTTTACTCTGAGACATGACCATGATAATGGTAATTCATATCCTTCGTAAAAGTGAGTTACTTGTACGAATTTTATAGATTTAGTGAGTAAAACATGTTGTTTGTGATTAACAGGCACATTTGGTCCCCCAAAACGCGAATAAATTTGATTTTCAGAAATACATCAATAGATCACTTGAAGAAGATTTCAAAGTTGTAGGAATCAGTCAAGTAATTTGGTTCATAGCAGTGTTGTTCTTGCTCTTCAACACCAATGGTAAGTTGCATAAATGCTTGCTATGGGCCTTTTGTCACTGTCATCATATGGGCCTAATTTTGTTCCTTGTGTATTTTGCAACTAGAGAGCATTTATTACTATCAATGAATTTTGTTCCTTGCAAGACCATTTATTACTATCAAAGAATTTTGTTTACAGCAACTGTGCAATTATTGTATGTAAAAATTTTGTTTTATGTCCCACAGACGATCACAATTTTGTTTTATGTAGTTATCTCACTTTGAGGTTGACAGTATTTGGGATTGTATTTTATTGTGATGGACAATTTATTGAGTATATGAAAATTAATTTTATTTTGTTCAGGTTTAAGATGTTTATAATTTGTCAAATTTTAAATTAATATAATGACAAAAAAAAGTATATGCTAAATTTTAAAATTAATAGAATTTAAAAAAAATATTTTTTTTTTCAATTTTTTTTGTTAGCCACGGTACTCTGGCCGTCGCTAATATAAACAAATTATTATTTAAAACACAATTTAGCCACAGTTACAATGCCGTAGCTAAAATAAACTAATGTTAAAAAAATTAGCTAGCCACGGCCAAATTGCCGTATCTAAATAAAAAAATTTAATTTTTTTTTTGTAAAAATCATTTAGCTACGGCTAAAATACCGTCGCTAAATAAAAAATTTAAATTTTTTTTTGTAAAAATCATTTAGCTACGGCGAAAATACCGTCGCTAAATAAAACAATTTAATTTTTTTTAACAAAAAATCAGTTAGCCACGGCTAATGTGCGTCGCTAAATTAAAAAATTATAATTTTTTTTTGTAAAAATCATTTAGCTACGGCTAAAGTACCGTCGCTAAATATAAAAAATTTTAAATTTTTTTTAAAAATCAGTTAGCCACGGCCAAGATGCCGTCGCTAACATAAATAAATGTTAAATTTTTTTTTTAAAAATTCATTAGCGACGGTAAAATACCGTCGCTAATATAAAAATATTTAATTTTAAAAAAAAAAAATTTCTGTTAGCTACGGGTAATTTTCAATTTAGCGACGGTGTTATGCCGTGGCTAATCAGCTACGGTTAGTCTGCCGTCGCTGAATCAAATAGCGACCATATATGTAGCTACGGGTGAGCGACGGCTTAACAACCGTCGCTGAGTCCTTTTAGCGACGGTTTCGGTTCAATCAGCGACGGTTATTAGCTGTTGCTGATTTCCATATTTTTTGTAGTGCCTCTTCTGATTGAATTCCCCACCACCTCCATGTCTCAGCCCTCTGTCTCCATTTTCTCTCTCATTGTTTCAGCACCCCCTTCACTTCCCTCCCGCCAAATCACCACAGCCAGATATTTTTCCTCCCTGCCACCACCGCCATTCTCCTTTCCTCTTTATCTTCGTCCACCTCAACAGCACCGCCCCCAATCCCACCTCCCTCTCCCCTTATCGGTTTCAAAACCCCCGCAAATATAAATCGCAAAATACCTTGAGATACCAACTTGCATCTCGATGCAACCATCTTCTCCAAATACCTTGCCCCCACCGATCTTTGCAGCTGAACCGTTCTTCTCCAAACCCCTACCATTTTTTTAATTTTTTTCTTGTTCTCCAAACTACCTCTTCTCCCTTTGAAACCACCACCACCAACCCCCCCCCCCCCCCCATTATCTTCTCTACAAATTTATTGCCTGTCATCGCCTCCGCACACTCTTTTTCTGCAAATCATTAGCCCCAATACTGCCACCCCATCTCATTCTCATCTCTAAAATTCAACCCCCAATACTGCCACCTCATCTCATTCTCGTTGCTGGTGGTTCCTTTACGTATCTTCAAATCAAATTGGGTAATTTCATTGCGTTGGTAGCTGCTGGGAACATATTGTTGGAAGTTTGAGTTGGTAGCTGCAGGGAACATATTGTTGGAAGTTTGAGTCGGTGCTACTGGATTTGTTGCACTCATGTTGCCCATAAAGCAAGCAAAGACAATAATTGTGGGAGTAGTCATGACGGAATGATAGTGGGAAGGAGATGTTGGTGGTGTTGTTTACTATCAAAAGAATAAGGTAGATGAGAGGTTTGGGGAATAATGAAGTTGAATGATAGTGGTGGTGGTGAGTCGCAGGGGAAGGGTTCCGGTAGTAGTGATTCGCAGGGAGGAAAATAGGGGAGGGTGGGGGAAGATGGAGTTGTTGGAGTATTCAATAAGTAGAAAGGAATGAGGAGGAAAGAGGGTGAGTAGGTTGGAGAAGAAGAGTTTTTTTAATAACTGTTAGATTTTTCTCGAGATACGCTTATCATTTTAATTGGACCATTTGGTCTTCTTCGAGATAATCACTTCGAAATACAAAACATTCGATCTCAGCTTTAAATTCTTAAATGGTATTTTGGTCATCTAAATATTGATATTTTGAAAACAGACGGTCAATGCATGTTGACTACTAGTCCTGGGGGCAAAGTGCAATATTGTTTTTTCTGGAGGTGATATTGTATTAGCTATTTATATGGAGGGCAAACTCCACATACCCTTTTTTTTTTTTCTTTTTCCACTATCTGATTCCATCTCACCAAGTCAGTATGGCTTATAATTTCTCCGATTCTTACTCGCATCTCCATCCATCAGTCCTTTTACTTCATCCTCATCAAACTTTTCAAATCCTTTCACTGTAATCTATCCAAGAAACCCTCTCACAGGAAGCACCTTTTAGGCACCGCTACTAAACAAAGGAGAAGAATAAGAGATCTTATATCCAATTGAATCTATGTGGAAGAAAATTTGTGTGTAAGTCTTGAAATGAATTGATTTGCTTGAGACTTTCGCCAAGTTTGTGTTCTGAAATCACAGTCATAATGTATACATGAATGACTACAGTATAGGCCTTTCAAAACAAAAATCGAAATATGAAGTAGGAATTGAAATAAAACTATTTATAGATCCTAGATAAACGCTAAGAGAATAAACCCTAATTCATAAGCAAATAAGAAACAAATATTTTTTTTCTTCAATCAACCAAAGAAGTGAAAGAACAATTAACAATGCTTGCCTTATTTGTAATATCCCTAACTTCAGTGAAGAATAGATAAAACCTAAGTGCATCTAGGGAGGGACAAAGGGAGATTGAGGTCTCCGCTGCTGGACGACTGCGCAGGGGACATGAAGCTCAGGAGTGCTCCACCTCAAATCTGAAAAAAAAAAAAAAAAAAAAAAACCCTACCATCACGCCACAACCTCAACCAATCAGCAAACACTTCCACCACTTCATATTCCATGACCTCCACCTTCACCTCCATCACCACCACCACTAGATCTCACCTCCAACTCCACCGTCACCTCCATCACCACCTCAAAAGACCACCTTCCACCACAGGATCTTGCCACAACGTCGACCCACCACCATCTCAGATTTGAAATCCAACTCACCGATGTTATTTCTCCTACTGACTCGATTGTCTTCTCCACAAAAGTAGAAGCGGTTGTTGCGATGCATCATGGATCCATTTTTTTGTGAACAAGGTCAAATCCTCTATCCTTTGACTATGGAAAAGGCTAGAGGAAATTTTTTTTTCTTTTCTACCCGACAAGAACTTTGATCCAACCAAGTGTTCTGGAAGTGTCATCGAAAGTTATCGTTTGTGACGAAACCCCTAATCCAGAGCTCCCTACTTCCACAATAACTATTGGTGAATCCGCAGCGCCAAAACCTTGGAAAGCTTTGTTTTCTCAAGCTAAGAGCTCGAGCAGCATCGTGAAAATGAAATTATTTCCTCCAAATTTCAATGCTAGTGTAGGGATACTGCTTGGTGAAGCTGCAAAAAAAATGTATAGAATACTGGAGCTCATATCTTGTTGGGTTCTTTATAGATAAGAAGTCACCATTCTCATTAGTGAGAGATTCAGTATTGAAAAAATGCAGAGTTAAACGAAACATTGAGATAACAATAGATGGAGAACAATTTTACTTCAAGTTATCAAATGAAAATGATATACAAGAAGCCTTAGAAAGGGGAATGCATATGTGAATGGGGGGAGACTTCTGATAATTATACCATGGGGGAAAAGATGTAGAGACGAAGAAGGAAAAATTTAACAAAATCCCCATTTGGATCAAGTTCCACAAAGATGTGTGAAATACTTCCATAATCTTCGAAGTTTGTATTAGAAGAAGAAGAAGGGTTTGAAGTGTTGTGTGAATACCCTTGGAAACCACAAAGATGTGTAAAATGCTTCCAATTCGAAAATAAAAAACATGTGTGGTATTGAGCAACAACCAACAATTCAAATTGGTAAGCCAAGGTGGTATAATAATAACCATAAAAATTCGGACGTTGTACAAACAAAAGACAGATGGAAGAAGCCTACAGAAGATGATAAAGAAGGAATCATGTGGGATTGTGTTCAAGAAAGAGGAAAAGCTTAATATGATCAAGTTAATCAAACTAGCTGGTTGAATGGTTGCAATTAAAAAAAACACTGAAAAAGTCAACAACAGATTTGAAAACTTGAACAACATTATTGAGGTTGATGAGAGCAAGAAGGCCCAATAATTCACCATCCTAGCGAGAGGACAAAGGGCATTGAAGGAAATAAAAAAGACTTAGGTAGCATTGGGAATGATAACAAAAGTATGTGAATGAGATAGGTCAAATAAACAGTAACAAGGTGAGAGAATCAGGAACAAGTTTAGATGCAGGGACAAATGTTAAAATAGGGAAGGATACGCTATAACACTAAGTCAGACACTTTGGGTGTTGATTACTCTAACAATGATGTCGATAAGGTGATCGAGGAGCATGTGACTGAGGTTGCAGAAAATGAACAGATTGTTCAAAACGGTTAGGAACACATCACTGAAGTGGGACGAGAGATGATTGCTAAAAGACAGGGGGAAGAACAAACAAAGTCTTCAACAACCCCAATGGTTTCCACATCTTCATCCATAAATGAATAGAAATCCCTCTTCGACGGTATAAATGGAAGTCCACAATCACTCTCTAAGGTTAAAAATCTTTTCAAAATGATAGAAGAATATGTCAATGGGAATGAAGTTAGCAATGCTATGAAGGAAGCAATAAAAAGATTGGGCATGGATATGATGAAAGAAGAACTCACCGAAATAAAAGCCCTATTGGAAAATGAAGCAACTATAGTGAGTCAAAGCCACTACAAGAAATTGACAATTTATAGGAGGTTATCTAGCGACGGTTTGAAAATTCTGCTGCTAAATACCATATTCAACGACGGTTATTCAACCGTCGTAGAATAATATTATTTAATGACGGTTATAATTAATTGCGACGGTGTTAACCGTCGTTATAAATAAAACATCTATTTTTAAAGCCAAATGTGAAATCTCGCAAGTTGGGTGCAAATAGGATCTCAGTTGGGGTTTATTCTTTCCTTTGGTCGATCTAACCTAAGAAAGAAAAAAAGAGAATGTACAGAACAGAGGAAGAGAAAGAGAAGAACTGAAGAGAAGAAGATCAGTCGATCGACTCACAGAACCAGAGACTTAGAGAGGGACGATTGACGGAGATCGATGCAAAGAGAGATCGAGGGAGATAGACGAGTGTATGATCGACCGATCTGCTGCTGCTGCCTGTGAAATCAAAATCAAAGGTATGTTCTTCACAAACCCTTCGATTTCTTCTTCTTCCCTTCAATTTCTTCTTCTTCCCCATCCCCCATCTGAATCATGGTGCCTGAACCTGAAGATATCGATATCACCAACGAGAAGAAACCTCGCCCTTTTGATGAAGACGATATAGCTCTCCTCAAAACCTATGTATCTACTACTCTGCTCTCTCCCCCTTTTTTTTTGTTTTAGGGTTTATTCTTTGTCATCCGTCTCTGGGGTTTCTGATTCACTTAAATTTGGTTTGTTTTTCAGGGTCTGGGAAGGTGGTAGAATTTCGCTTCTACAAAAATATGTGGATGAGGATGTAAGAATATTGAACTTAATTTCATGTCAACGTTGTTCTTATTTACTTGGACTTATTTGTGTGTGGAAATGCAAGTTTTTTGTGATCTAAAGAATGTTTTGGGCATATATCCTAATGCTCAGAAGGAAGAGACGTTCTACACTGTGAGTTGGGCATGCAATGTTGATGGAGGTCCATTATTGGTTGCCGCTGGACTCAAAGGTGTGATTAGGGTTATTGGTGTGGCCACAGGGAAAAAGTGCAAGGTATATATTTTATGTTATACAGATGCAATCATTTCTTCGTGATTTGATCTCATCTTGGCATTTGTTTTCTAATAATTAATGTTAAAAGCAAAGGGAAATTTTCTATAAATACAATTAATAGAAACAAAATAAAGAGGAAGAGTGGGTTCGTTTATAGTTTACTTTGCTGCACAAAATGTTATAATTCCCTTATTGTATCCTACAAAGTTGAAAGTGTATATATGATAGGCTAGATGGAGCTTGTTAATTTCTTATCCCCTATAAATCATTGATCCGGCCACTAGTCATCGCGAGTCCAGTTATCCAACCGATTAGGTACACCTCGGAGAGACTAGCTACTTGAACAGGTTTACCACTCACTAAAAGCTAAACCTTGGAGGAAAACAATTATCACCAACATATTAAAAGAAACTTGTCTTAAATCATCTTTCTAGACTAGCAGCTGGTATCATTTTCATCACGCCCTCCTTTGCATCATCGAATGTGCATTCTGGGCATGGGAACGTTATAACAACAATGGCCATTGCCCATTGGCATGGTGTCAGTATTTCTTCTTGGTTATTACTCTTCTTGGTTATTACTGTGATTCAAAAGTTGATGCACATGATAATAAGATATTTTGCTTAAACATGCATGTTGAATTGATATAAGGCAAAAATGAATGTAAATCCTAACACATTGACTCAAATAAATATTGTACAAAGTAATATATCTTAATAAAAGAGATAGATACAATTGTACAAGGCTATAAATGCTTCTGATGCAAAATGATCGATTGGTATTAATTTAATAATTTCTTGCTAACTGACTCTATGTTTATGCAATCATCCAAAATTTTATATAGATCATAGCATTTTAAACTCATAGAATCGTTATGGTTTACTAACTTATCACACGCACATTAAAACATATATGACAAATATATATTAACGTTGCTCATGTGTATGCAGAGCTTTGTTGGCCATGGGAAGGCCATAAATGAAATCAGGACACAAGCACTGAAGCCTTTCTCTTGTGCTATCCGCGAGCAAAGTAAGATACTATATATTCTGTCACAACAGTTGCACTATTTTTTGAAGTTGAATATGTCTGAATTTTCAATTGAATATCACAGGATGAATCTGTCCGGCTATGGAATGTTCATACTGGTGTATGCGTTTTGATATTTGCCGTAGAGAGGGGTCATCGCAGTGAAGTTGTAAGTGTGGTATACAAAGTTTCTATCCTCTTATTTTAATCTCTCTCCCTCTTTTTCTTCTACGGCTCACCATGGATGTCTGTTTGCTATAGGATTTCCATTCGTCCAACATGCATCTCATTGCAAGTTGAGGCATGGATAACACGGTTAAGATCTGATCAATAAAAGGTACGTACTACGTTCGTAGGACTCTGTTTTAGATTTTATATTTTATATTTGCCAGTTACTTGAGTTTTATATATTTCAGAATAGTTTGTTTTTTGAAAGCTAATAATATATCAGGTCTTCGTTGTTGAATTCATACTAAAACTCCTCCAATTATTAGTTTTGAGTACTACCGAAATGGAGAAAGAAATAGTATCAGATGAGTTGTCCCCTAGAGGAATTCTAGAGGACTGCACAAGGAGCTTAGACTCTGAAACGGATAATTCCAAGACAAGCATTTCAGATTCTGAAGCTCAACCTAATCATAGAGCTAAGTCTAACTGGAGTAGATTCTTAAGTTTATTGAAAGGTAGACCGATCAAGCGCTTGGCGAGCTTGCCTCCGAGCTTCCCTCCTGTTAGTGTTCGAAGTTTTTTCTAAAAGAATTAGTAGAAGTGTGAGAGAGAACCCAGTCTCATCCCTTAGTCCACTTGAAGAAACTTGGAAGAACTTCACATTCTCTGAACTCCAAGCAGCAACAAAAAACTTCAGCTCTGGTTCGTAATTTTTCTCCATAGTCCAATTTACTATACTATCCAGTTAGCATTTGAACTACTACCTTACATGCGTGCTAATTGTCTTTACAGAAAATTTGATTGGGCAAGGCGGATATGCTAGAGTTTACAAGGGATGCTTGCACGATGGGCAACTCGTAGCAATCAAAACGCTAACTCGTGGAACAGCTGAAGAGAGGATAGCTAACTTCCTGTCGGAGCTTGGGATTATAGTACATGTCAATCATCCTAATACTGCAAAGTTGATAGGGTATGTGATAGAAGGAGGAATGCACCTAGTTCTTCAATTGTCTCCAAATGGGAGCTTGGGATCTCTACTTCATGGTTTGTTCGTCTCCAACTTGACTTGTTATTAATTCAAAGTTTTTAAGATCTTTTTCTTAGTCAGGTTCTTAGATTGCTTAAGCTTTGGTTTCTCAGATTCGAAGGAAAAATTGGAGTGGAGCATTAGGTTTAAGGTGGCTTTAGGAACAGCTGAGGGTCTTTTATATCTCCATGAAAAATGTCTGCGTCGTATGATACACCGACATATCAAGGCTTCTAACATTTTGCTTACAGAGGATTTTGAACCTCAGGTACCTTTTTATATGGGATAATTATGCCCAAAATCTCAATTCTCACATAAATGTCTGATTTCTGAAATGGTAAAATTTATGAGACTATAAAGAACAATGGTATTTTTTGCTGTCAAAGAGTAATGGTATTTTTTGTTTAATTTTTCAGATTTGTGATTTTGGGCTTGCAAAGTGGCTACCTGAGCAATGGAGTCATCATACTACTTCAAAACTTGAAGGCACATTCGGGTTTGTATATCACAGAAACTCATAATTGTTTTGCAAAATAAAAATAAAAAATTAACCATTCTGATATATCTTTCATTCATGACCATGACAGCTATCTTTCTCCGGAGTACTTCATGCATGGCATAGTTGATGAAAAAACCGATGTCTTTGCGTTTGGAGTACTTCTGTTGGAACTCATTAGTGGATGTCGGGCTATTGATACCAATAAGAAAAGCCTTGTGATGTGGGTAAGTTCGTTTCCATGTTATTTTGTGACGTTGTCTTATGTAAACTATGTCAGGCTGTCAACTGAGAATTCAACTATGTTTGTTTGATACTTGTTGCAGGCAATGCCATATCTTAATAAGATCAACCTTAGGGAGCTCGCTGATCCTTCTCTAGCTGATGTGTATGACTTACAACAGATGAATCGGATGGCACTGACAGCTTCTTTGTGCATACAACACTCCTCAATTCTAAGACCCCGTATGAATCAGGTACGTGTTTTCGTTTTTTCAATCAGTGATCATTTTCTTAACGAAATACTCCAATTTGTTCATGACTGGAAATAAATTTGTCATTGGGGCAGAGACCTTAAGTCAATTTACTTTGTTGTTTCAGTAAAAAGGCTTGCTCGAAAATCAGGACAAGAAATGGAAGAGCTGAAAGCTGAGGTAGTTTTGGTTGCTAAACTTATGCACAGAATTTTAGTGAGGTTGTTGAGTTTCTGCATACAAGAAGAAAAAATATTGCTTACCTATGAATACCTTTCCAATGGAAGCTTGGACAAAATATTGTTTGGTACAATTTGTTCCGCAATTTTTAGAGCATTTCTTACTTTGTATTATTTTGATAACCTTAATTCAATTTAATTTCAATGATGTAGATCAGAATAAACGTCAGCTATTGTAGTGGGACAAACACTACAACATTGTAGTTGGAGTAGGTCAAGGTCTATTGTATCTTCATCAAGATTCTCAAATCAGAATTATACATCGTGATTTAAAACCCAGAGTACACAACACACAAGGACAATATTCAATCAAATCAGATGTCTTTAGGTTTGGAGTTATAGTATTAGAGATCATCTCTGTTAGAAGAAATTCAAGCTTTGGCAATTCAGTGAATCTTCTAAGCTATGTGAGTACTAGAAAATTTGTATATTTCTTTCACCTTAGTAAATTTGTATATTTCCTTTTTAAGAACTGGATTTCTTTATCTGTTAGACCCTGTTCTAAGTTGTTTAAATTGTTTCAGGACCAGTTACATATGTCAGAGACATTGCCGCGACATATGAACTTCTAAAGAGAAGTGATGTAGACGCTATAGAGATTACATACAAGTGGAAGTAGTGTAGATTTTTTTTTTCTGTCGAAGTAATGATATATGAGCTGACTTAAATTCTAGTGGAATTGTCTCCTTAGTTAACAAACTATGATTTCCTGAGCTGTTTAGGTTTCTTGTGTTCATTGGTATGTAGGAAGACTGATATGTTCAAGGAACTTTGGAATAGTTTGGGATTTTGCAGTGGTGGGAATCAATCATTGAGAAGCACAGACGGGTATGTTGATTTTGACTATTTTGGTCAACTTAATGTCTTAGATTTACAGGTACATATGTATAACACCTTCCTTTGTTCAACTATGATTATCATTTTCTCTGCTTTGAATATTAGCTTATCTTTTTGCCTTTCCTCTACTTTGAATTTTGCAATCAATTTACAGGTACATATGTATAACATCTTTTTGCTTTTTCTCTGCTTTGAATATTAGCTTATCTTAGATTTACAGGTACATATGTATAACATCTTTTTGCTTTGAATATCCTTTTGCGTTGCAAGTCCAGTGACTAGGTTGCAATCAATTTCAGTTCTCTTTTCTCACCCTAACATTCTACTTGAATAGCTTTGGTTGTTATATTGTTTTTGTTATGTTCTTTGTTTACTTGTTTTGCAGGGCTGCTCCACAATGGGGTGTTATGAAGCACTTGTATCACAAAATTCCAGACATTGCATTGAAGAAATCTCAGAAGTATGGTTACCTGTTAGAGCAAGAGAAGTAAGCATACTTTATTTTCTCCTACTTGAAAATGCATGGATATTTCATACTGTCGACCAAATTTGACAAGTAACTGGACTCTCAATTGCATGGTTTTCTGCAGGGCTCTCAATTCATTGCCTGACCTCCCAGATTTCGAGTTGTCATTGAGACCTGAGGACTACAATTTGCCAGAAATGGATCCAGCATGGGATGGTGAATAATGGGAAATCAAAGTTCATACACTTAAAGAGCACCTCAAAGACGGGGAAGGTGGAACAGAAACAAAGTGAGATCGGGCTGGCTTTGTTGTGATTGTAATATTGTTTTTTTGAAAATTTGATTATGTCCATTGACAATTTGTAACAATTTTAATTTGTAATTTTCTTCTAGACCATGTATAATATTGATTTTGAAATGAAATTAAAGTTCCTCTTAATGTATGATGATGATATCATATGAGTTTAGTTTAGTGTCGTTGTTTATATTTGATTTTTGATTTGAGTCTAAAAGTTGTAGTGCATATGTTGGATAAATTATCTGCACCCAATGAAAAGAAAACACTACAGGTTGAAAAATGTGATTTTTATATGGTAAAAAAATTTGAATTATCAAAGGGAATTTAGCGGCGGTTGCAAATCGTCCCTAAAAGGCAAAAAGTTGGATTGTTCATTGAATTTTGTCGACGGTTTATAACCGTCGCTAAATTGTATTTAGCGATGGTTATAAACGTCGCTACATTAAACCGTCGCTATATAGTATTTAGCGACGGTTATGCCAGCGGTTGCTTAAAACCGTCGCTGAATGACCTAGTGACGCCTTTATTAGCGGCGGTTTTGTAACCGTCGCTGTATACCTTTGGCGACCGTCGCCAAAATACAGTTTTCTTGTAGTGAGCAAAGTAAACGATTCATTAAAATTTGTGTTCATCTAACATTGTCAATCAGCTTGCACTGTAACCACTTTAGTGTACTAAATGATTAAAAACCTTATGAAAAAAAAATGAAAAAAAATTATTTGATATTGAGAATGCATTAGTGTAAAGTACTAAAAATCAACAACAAATGAAGTTCAATTAAAGTGAAAGTTTGAATACAACTGTTTCAGTAATTAAAAATCAGAACTGACATGTTTTGAGTAAAGTAGATTGGACTTAAACTTATTTTCCTTCTTTTGTCATGACAATGTTTGAGTCAAATGATTTCCTCATTGTCTGTACATAAATAAGGCACATGCAACAGTCAAATAATTTCCTCACTCTGTCATGCAACATTTATGCGCACAGAGCAACTTAGACTGAGATTGTTATGCTAAGATTCAATTAGTATATACTATCAAAAGGAAAATGTACAGTCTTCCCTCTCGGCATTTTGGAATCTATGGAAGCATATAAATGTACAGAATCAAATAAAAAATGGTATGGAAGGAGCAAATATGTACTATGGGTTTCAACCATCTCCGCTTGTCAAATCAAGTCTCTTCTGAATAGCTCTCTTTGATAGTAGAACACAATCCTAATTGTGTTATTTCTCCTCCTTCAAATGATATTGCAGTTGAAGAAGATTGGAAGGGGTAATTTGTGGAAGCCATGGACAAGGAACACTTGCTCCATATTTGTTTAGTAGGGAGTTATCTTCCTTCTCTGAGAACAATTATCCGAACAACCCCTTTTCAACTGATGCAGGGCACAGCTGCAGTTGCGATGGTATGGTCTCCGTTCCTTTCCCATGTCAAATGAAGATAAACATCCTTCATGGACACATTGAAGTAGTTTTCCAGCGACTGCAGCTTCCATTCTATCTATATTCTAATTCAAACTCACTAGATCGCAGGTGCAAGTGAATGTATTTTTGTTGGAAGGAGTGTATGTTTTGTTTGTGCTCAGTTACTATTGAAGTGCTCTTGATGTGCTCTGTTTAAATAGGAAGGTATCAATGATCTTGGTTTCTGAATTAGATATCTCCGAGGAATGTATAACCATATGTAATCCATTAAGTTACAGCCAAAATCAATTTTTTCTTAAGTACTTTCCGTGGACATTGGAGTAGACTGCAAAGCACTGAAAGAAATTAAAGATCATTTTTTAAATGTTTTTCAAAGAGTGGTTTTTTACTATTATAGTATTAGAGGTTTAGTGTTGCTTGGGGAACAGGGAGGGAGAGAACGCATGCCTAAGTATGGGAGAATCTTTTATTTAGTCAAGAGTTCTTTGTTTGAAGTAAGGGAGGTTGGACTCCTATGTTTGGAAACGGTTAAAAAGGAGGAATAAGTTGAGAGACTACTTAGAAAAAAGAGATGGGAGAGTTTGCAACTATGTAGAGAGGCTAGTCCTTGAGGTTCACCATTTTGAATATCTTGAGGCTTTCAACTTTTAAGAAATGTATTAAGTGAAGTACTTCCATCAGTACTTCACTCTGTGGTAGTTGTAGGTTATGCTTTTGATATCTCACCATTCACTACAAGAAAAAAGGTTATTCATAGTGTTTCA
The DNA here is from genome assembly GCA_963556465.1 of Berberis vulgaris. Classification (NCBI taxonomy): domain Eukaryota; kingdom Viridiplantae; phylum Streptophyta; class Magnoliopsida; order Ranunculales; family Berberidaceae; genus Berberis; species Berberis vulgaris. The sequence continues at coordinate 66,077,901 of OY747132.1, forward strand.
AAAACGCTATGGTAGGATACCATAGCGTTTTAGAAAACGCTATGGTAGGATACCATAGCGTTTTAGAAAACGCTATGTCTGCCGGAGCTATAATAGACCCTAGGTCTATTATAGCGTTTTAAAAATGTTATAGTAAGTAGCCTTTTATAGCGTTTAAAAAACGCTATGGTAGAGCCTTTTATAGCGTTTCTGAAACGCTATGGTAGAGTATACATAGCAATTTTTTTTTTATTATTATTATTATTTTTTTGCTATCAAATGACTTTTGATTACATCTTATAGGTAAGTATAATTCAGCACTTGCATCAGGTAAGTAAAATTTAATATGACTTTTTATTAAATTTAAAAACAACATTTACAACCTCTGATCAGCAAATTCCAGCAATTGCTTTCAAGCAATTCATTACAGCAGCAACATTTACAATTCATTACATCTGAAATTTAGATCATTCACAATTCATTACAGCACGTGCATCAATTCATTACAGCAGAAACAACAACATTTACAATTCAGCACGTGCATCAATTCAGATAATTGACAACCTCTGATCAGCAAATTCCAGCAATTGCTTTCAAGCAATTCATTACAGCAGCAACATTTACAACCTCTGATCAGCAAATTACAGCAACCTCTGATCAATCTCTGAGCAGCAGCCACAGTAATATCAGCAAGGTTCCTTCACCTTGTTCGAAACTTGTAACACCTTTGCAGCTTAGGAGCATTTGGCACCTTTTGTCCTATATGACATGCTAAGACACAAACAAGGAATTTTGGAATACTGACCTTTTGAGCTCTGAATGACTTTTTAGCTTTAGGTACAGGTCTGCCTCCCTCAGTCTTTTGCAAGGGCAGAACCTCAACTTCTTCTCCCAAAACAGTTCCTTTCTGGATTACAGCATATGGACCAACTGAAGCCTTCCTACCGATTTTCACTGGGAGGAAACTCATAGTACCATTCTTAACCTCATGGCTTTGTACAAGAGATCCCTCTGCAATCACTGCACCATCTCCAATTGAAACTAGATATGGGTCTATAATCTCAACAGTGTCAAGCAGAACGACTGATCCAATCCTAGCCCCAAGCATCTCAAACCAATACTCGAGGAAAATAGTTCCTCTCAAATGGACTGCAAGGACTTTACCAGCAACTTGTTGAAAATTTCCTAGCCATGAGATAAGCAGAATTAACAAGCGAAAACTCTCATTCTGAATGTCAAGGATGCATCCAACAACATACTAAATGAATCAATGTAATGATTGATGAACATTAGCAGAGTGAATTCATTGTAATATGATCTTAAGCAGTTATCAGATGATAAGTTTAACCAATGTAAATGTCATTCTAGAACTGGTAAAGTACACTAATTGGTTACTTTTACAGTCTCATTGTGGAACAGGACAAATGGACACTACACTTGTTAGTGTAAAAGCCGTTGAAAATGACTTCTGTAACTTGAGCATCCACAATGGTCAGCCAGCGAAACGCTGATAGGCTTGAATATGTGCAGGTGTTGCCTACAATTGTTCAAGAACCAAATCGTGCTCTTAGCTAGCACTGTTTTAGTGAGCTCTGCCACTCTAAGATGCGAATGTAGCTCGAGCAATTAGTACAAAACTAGTTAAAGTAGTACTCCACTAATCATTACTACTTCTACTAGCCCATTGTATTTTTCATCAGTAAGGAAATGGAAACACATAACATGAATATAGGGTCCCATCCGATTCTAAATCCATAATCGAAAAGCGAAAAGTGCTTGTAGGACAACATTACCTAGCATGGAAAGCATGGGTCCAAACTGTCTATATTACTCTATACAATACAATTAAGAGTATCAAAATCCCATTTCTTTACATTTTAAACCAAGAAGAATCCCAACCAATTAATGTCAATTTGCCGTACTCAATTCCTTGTATCAGAATAGGTGACACACTTCAATTGTATTATGTCAATTTTATAAACCAATTAATGTTTTGTTGAGAGTTATGCAATTTGACTATTTGAGTCTTGTTCTTTATGTTAGATGTTTCTTCTTATGTTCACTTTACTATATTGTATAAATAAGGGAATGGAGCCTGTTATAGCTTATTATGCTGAACAAAAAAAAAAGTAAGAAGAAGAGGAAAAAAACACATTCTAGATAAAGCAATCAAACTTCAGTCTCCTCAGGGCATGTTTTACATGAGACAACTGAAGTGAAGAAACTAAAAGGCTAGATTAATGCTCAAAATTTATCACTTCAACTAACCACATGATAGGTAGAATATAAAGAATACACTACCAGGATATAAAGTTTTAATAACACCATAGAACTGATGGAGGGATAGAAAGAGAGAGAGAAACCTGAACTGAAGAAAGCACTCCTGGTGAAAACCGCACATAGCGTTGGCTGCCATAGACTGCAGACAGAAAAAATGTCACGCCCCGATTTTTGAACAACATAAATTAATAGATTGTCCAAAAACCAAGGCATGACAGGAACACTTTAAATGGTACAGTCATAAGGCAGAAAACAACTAATAAGCTTCCTCAATATTCTTCCTCTAAAAATGAGGTCCACAACGAATAAATGAAAATCTCAATAATAAATTCCTAAATAAATATCTGACAAAACTGAGCATTTAAATCCAAATCCTACATCTGATTACCTAGGGATAATAATAGAGATCTAAAAAAAAAAAAAAAAAATGTGTCGACTCCTCAGCTATCGCCACGCAGCTACTATCCTTCCTTAAGCTCCAATTAACCCTGATAGTTCTCTGGGGCTACGCTCATTAAGAACGTACCCAAATTTGTAAAAAAATACAAAATCTGGGTCAGTATAATCATACTGGTGTGAGCAAACTTACAAATCAAACAATCTAAATATAAAAGGACAAAATGCAAATTTCACCTTGAGGAAGACAGGTAGTTCTCATTCGAGGTTCGAATGAGCTGTTAGTTTCTTCCCTCAAGGCTAACCTAGTACAAGCTAAAATAATCTATACACAATTTTACGCGCGTTAAAACATGTCAGACTTTTGACCATCAAATAAAAACTAAAACACGTTAAACTTTTTGATTTATGTTTTATGAAATGTTAAAACATGTCAGTCTTTCAGACTTTTGGTTTATGAAATGTTAAAACATGTCAGACCAACTTTCAGACTTTTGGTTTATGCAATGTTAAAACATGTCAGAACTTTTGAGTTATGGTTTTTGCAACTTTTGAACTTTTGACCATCAAATAAAACTAAGCTTTTGAGTTATGGTTTTTGCAATGTTAAAACATGTCAGACGTCAATCGAATAAAGAAAACCCATACACAAAAATTTTGAAAACACATTCTGTCGGATGTTAATCAAATAAAAATGTCAGATGTCAATTCGCAAAATCTGAAACCCATACACACAAAACGAAAACTGAAAACATGAAAGGAAACCCCTCTCCCATCCTTTCTCTCTTCCACACGTCACCTCATATACAGTATATCTAAGCAATCATATTACATGGAAAAAACTTAACGAGAATAGAGTTGTACTCACATATTTTTGGCAAGAATCCAAGGTTCCTCTTTCTAAGCGCCTCCCACTTTCAACACAAGTTTTTTTTTTTTTTTTTTTGTGTGTTTGCAAAGAGAGGAAAAAAAAACTAGGGTTTATTTTTAAAGGAAGAATTTAGGGTTTCTTTGGCTAAACACACCCATCCTTTATCTCTTACCCACCACCAGCCTAAACCTAAGTTTAAAATTAAAAATCATAAACTATTAACACTTGTAATTATCATCAATTAATAATTACTACCAATAAACATTATTAACTTCTAAAATAATGCAAGTATATTGGTAAGTGAATTGGGCGGGTATTACAATATACACATCTTAAAAGAATCTCGTCCTGAGATTCGATAGGATAAGGATTAGGCGAATAATTCTGGGTGCATACGCTTTACTTTGTCCTCCAACTCCCAGGTGACATCGTTCTCCTTTTCACTCCACTGAACTTTGACCAAGTTGACTTTCTTACGTCGTAGTTGCTTCACGTCACGATCAATTATCCTCACCGGCCCAACTGTATAGGTCAAATCCTCATTCAATTCAATAGTTGTATGTTGAACAATATGAGTTGGGTCTTTCACACATTTTCTCAGCATTGAAACATGAAAGACATCATGAATCATCGACAAACTGGGCGGCAACGCAAGCTTGTAAGCTAAGTGACCAACACATCCGACAATCTCGAATGGCCCAATATACCGCGGGCTCAACTTCCCTTTCTTGCCAAATCTCATCACACCTCGCATGGGAGACACCTTAAGGAAAACTAAATCACCAACCGCAAACACTACACTCTTGCGCTTTTGATCTGCATAGCTTTTCTGTCTACTCTGAGCAGTTTTTATCCTTCCCCGAATAATCTCAATCTTCCCTGCAGTCTCCCTAACAATCTCTGGTCCCAACAATACGGTATCACCTACCTCTGCCCAACAACTAGGAGATCTACAAGGCCTACCATATAAAGCCTCAAAGGGTGCCATACCAATGCTTGATTGGTAACTATTATTGTACGAGAACTCCACCAACGGTAAGTGATCCTCCCAACTACCACCAAAATCCATGATGCAAGCTCGCAACATATCCTCTAAAATCTGATTTACCCGCTCAGTCTGCCCATCAGTCTGTGGATGATACGCCGTGCTCATAGCCAAGGTAGTACCCATAGCACGTTGGAAACTTTCCCAAAATGCGGATGTAAACAATGGATCTCTATCTGAAACAATGGTAATAGGAACCCCATGCAACCTTACCACTTCTCGGATATACATAGCAGCTAACTTGTCAGTATTACGAGATGCACCAATGGGGATAAAATGTGCACACTTAGTCAAACGGTCAACAATAACCCAAATTGACTCATTACCCTTTCGAGATCTAGGTAAACCATCAACAAAATCCATCGAAATGTGTTCCCACTTCCACATGGGTATTTCTAGAGGCTGCAATAAACCAGACGGGCTCTGGTGTTCCGCTTTCACTTGCTGACAAGTGAAACAGTGAGAGACATATTCCCCAACATCTCGTTTCATGCCTTCCCACTAAAAACTCCTTCTCAAATCATGATACATCTTCGTACCCCCTGGATAAATAGTAAATTTAGAAATGAGCCTCGTCCATAATCTCCTTCTGTAATGCTAAAATATCTGGTACGCAAAGTCTACCATGAAATCACAATCCTCCATCTATGTCAACAGACCAATCAGTAGGGCAGTCATCCAACGTATCAATTATCAAATCATTTATTTTGTTCATGAGAAACGGGTCAGTGTGCTGCACGGAAATGACCCGGGTAATCAGGGTAGGTTTCACTGTCAAACTACAAACATAAGCTCCTCTGCGGAACAGTCAAAACTCATGAGCTGCAATAACCTCGAGAATCTTCCACTCTTGCACCATAAGAGCGGTCAACACACTATGTTGTCTGCTAAGGGCATCCGCCACCACATTCCCTTTGCCTGGATGATAAAGGATTTCAAAATCATAACTACTAATGAACTCCATCCACCTCTGTTGCCTCATGTTTAAATCCCATTGTGAAAATAGGTACTTCAAGCTTTTGTGATCAGTATACAACTCAAATTTCTCTCCATACAAATAATGCCTCCATATTTTTAAAGCAAAAACCACTGCTGCTAATTCCAAATCATGCGTGGCATATCGCCTCTCATGTGGCTTTAACTGCCTAGAAGCGTATGAAACTACTTTCTGATCTTACATCAAAACACATCCCAAACCTGTTCCGCTAGCATCTGTAAACACCACTAATTTCCCGCCACGCGTGGGAATGATTAAAATCGGAGCTGTAGTCAACCTTTGCTTCAACTCTTGAAATGCAGTCTCACAATCCTTAGTCCATACAAACTTGACATCCTTTCGAGTCAGACTCGTCAAAGGTGCTGCAATCAACGAAAATTTCTCAATAAACCTCCTGTAATATCCAGCCAACCCTAAGAAACTCCGAATTTCACTTGCATTAGTGGGTTGTTTCCATTCCTTAACTGCTGCAACTTTGTCAGGATCGACCGCTATCCCTTCGCTAGAAATCACATGTCCAAGAAATTTTACCTCTTTCTCCCAAAAGTGACACTTACTAAATTTAGCATACAGTTTGTGATCTCTTAAAGTCTACAACACTATTTTCAAATGCTCTCGATGGTCCTCCATGTTTCGAGAATATACCATAATATCATCAATGAAAATGACGACAAATTTATCAAGGTACGGACGAAAAATATGGTTCATCAAATCCATAAAGAAAGCAAGAGCATTGGTCAATCCAAATGGCATGACCTGAAATTCATATAACCCATACCGAGTCCGACACGCCGTCAGAGGTATGCTCTGCTCTTCAACACCCATCTTGATGGTACCCAGTCCTCAAATCCAACTGTGAAAATACAACCGCCCCTTTCAACTGATCTAACAAATCATCTATCCGCGGAAGATGTACTTATTTTTTATTGTCACCTTATTTAGTTCTCTATAGTCGACACACATCCTCAAAGTACCATCCTTGTTAGAAATAAAAATAGCAGGCGCACCCCATGGAGAATTACTTGGTCGTATAAACCTAAATATACACACCTTAAAGGATTAACCATAAAGTTACTCACAAATAAGCACATATATATATAACTATTATAAAAACATACGAGAAAAATTTCTTACCCCTTCTGGAGTAATTCCTCCAATTGGACTTTCATTTCATCCAACTGCTTAGGAGCCAATCGGTATGCAGCTTTCAAAATCGGTGCTGCTCCTGGCAACAAGTCAATTCGAAATTCGACTTCTCTCTTAGGTGGTAAACCAGGAATCTCTTGGAATACATCTACATAATCCTTCACCACCTCAACCACGCTAATATCTTTCTCTGGTATATCTATAGAGTATAGAGTGCTCGTCATTGTGGAGTCCCCACAAGGTTCACAAAAATGACTAACTCGCGGCAACCCTGGTGTATCTATCAAAATGGTCCTCGCGGCACAATCTATAGTAACATAGTTTTTACCCAACCAATCCATCCCAAGGATAACATGAAAATTCTCAAAATTCATAACTATCAAATCCGCAACAAGTTTTCGACCCATTAGAGAGATCTCAAAATTTCTACATTGCTCAAATAATGTGACAGTGCCTCCTATGGGTGTCTCAACATATAAAGGTTTGATAAGTGACATAGTTTTAAGATTTTGTTTTTCTACCATTCGCCGAGAAATAAAAGAATGAGAAGCACCAGAATCAAATAATACTCGCAAGGGAAACGGAGTGGTGATGGTACCTTCAATTCTCTTGCCCTGGTAGAACCGCAAATGCACGTGCTGGAGTTGGTGGGGCATGCCTACCCTGTGGAGCGCCTCGCCAACCGGAACAATAACGAATGAGATGCCCTGGTTGGTTACATTTGTAGCATAACCTATCAGTGGGAGCCTGCCCTCGTGGTGCTGCAGGTGCCTGAGGTCGAGGATCATATGGTCGAGGCTGCTGATATGGGCCTTGTAGGCCCTAATTTTGTAATGTCGGTCTCTGCCACTGCTGCCCTTGGGGCCTGAAGCCACCCTGCGGCCTGAAACCTCCCTGGGACTCAACTCCTCCCTGGAGCCTCTGCTGGTACTGACCTCCAGATTGGGACCTCGGCTGATACTGAAATCCAGGTCCTCGCTGATTATGATCGTAAGGCTTATACCTGTTCTGATCTCGATTCCCAGATGAACGCGAGTTTCTAGACGACTCACCTCCCCTGCTCTTCTCTCTAGACTCTCGAAAAGCAGCGTCTTGCTCTTCAAACTTGAGAGCTAAGTCTAAAACTCTGTCAAAGGGTTCTTTATCGAAGGGTAAAAGCGACTTTGACAGATAATGACCCAAACCCTTGATAAACTTCTGATTCTTCTTGGCAGGGGTATCAACCAAGTACGGAGCATACCGAGTCAACTCGCTGAATTTTGTCACATACTGGGTCACTGACTTTGTACCTTGCGTCAAACTAAATAACTCTGCAGCTAGCTCAGACTTCACAGCTTCAGGTACAAACTGACAATCAAATTTGGACTTGAAACTTGATATCATAACAATGAGGAAGAATTGCATCCTTGTTTTTCCTCCCTTAGGCCTAATTTCATTCTCATTCAATGCTCTGCATTCATATCAAACAATAATGAGTAGGATGAATTGGAAGAGCAAAAAAGGAGTGCATGACTAGAGGATTTGCGCGGAGGGAGGAGGCAAAGTACCTGAATAATGAAACTTGAACTGGTTCTAAAATGCTCAGCGTGTACCTGCATAACTCTCCCCTGCTATGTAAAAACTCCATTTTCTGTACATGGGATACTTGAGTTAGTACATGGGATACTTCACTGTCATATACAATCAGAAGAAAAAAAGAAAGAAAAAAAGCTTGAATTAGTAAGATTTTTCTCGTGTATTAATCTCTTGGTAAATTTTGTAAAAGTGTGCTTGATATTTGCATAAATATCAAATGTTCCTACAAATGTTAGTAAGATAACATAGAACGTGGTTCTAGTGTAAAACTTAACCTTTGCATCATGGTATAGACAATTCAGACTCAACACAGAACATCAACATAATAAAGACTAATATGGATGGCTTACTTGTTCATCCAAAACTGAATTCAGCTTCAGCTCTTGCCTTAGTTGTTGGAGGGCAATCCTTTCAATGTTGACATTGTTCCGCAGTTTGGTAGTACTAGTCCACACATTGTGTAGAGTTTCCTATTTCATCAGATAAAGATAGTGTACAAAGGATTAATATTGCAAAACATCACATCTAAGCATTCTAAGATGTTTGTTATCATATGCAACATCAATAAGAAAATAAACACAACAATCTTCAAAATTATGAACTCATTAAAAGCAGAAAATTTTATAAACTCCTAACTTCCCGAATTTAATGTTTGATAGTTCAAAGGCATGTTGACACGAATGGAGCATCCCTTTCTCACTACAAGTAAGCCCTGAGTTGATCAGATCCACAAGCCCTTAACAAATATTCACTTGGGATACATCTCAAAAGATCAATACTCCAAGAAGACATTATGAAAGCTGGATGACAATTTTCTACATTGATTGCATATTACAATCTACAAAAACACGCTACCTGGGTCAGATGTTGTTACAACCCATCACAGTAATCGTGAGCATATGGTACATGGGTCGAATAAACTTCACTGTCTAAAAATGAAGATTGACTTACAAAGACCAAGTGGATCAAACCTAAAGTCTCCTGGAAGGCTACCATCTAGCCAAGGTGGAGGGGTGCTGCCTGGGAACCAGAGGGGTCTTTCGGCATCAACTGCTGCACATACAATGGAGGCAGATCTGGATCCAGGGGCAAATGAGTCACGGACAGGTTTGCATTCGCCATTTACTATGTTATATGCAACATTTGACACCCGGTACTGTAAAATGAAAATTTCTTAGTATTAAACAAATTAAGTAGCAAAAATGTCTTTCTTGGTTATGATTACGATTCACTGTAAAAGATTCTCTTATAGCAATTTACTCATGAAATAGAAATAAATTGCATAGGAGATGGCTTGCACTTACTGATCGTTCGTAGGCATGCACGTGTCCAGAGAGAACAATAATGTAAGCTGACGCACGCTTGATTGAGTACCAAAGTGCAGATGTGCTACCAGATGCTCTATAGAGAACATGATAACGTTGTGTATAGGGCTTAAAATGTGTGTTTTCACCCTGCAATAAACCAACATCAATGAACAATTAATCCATTCAGTCATTTTCATAATCTTCAGAAAACTACATAGCAGTTATGGTTTAAAGTGTAGGCTTACTAAATTTAGGGGGTGTTTGTTTGCACCACTTATAAGTGGCCTAGCACTTATAAGTGGCGGACCACCTTAAAATAGTGTTTGTTTACCGGAACTTATAAGTCATTAACAGCTATAAGTGGCTTGATTTCTATAAGCACCAGGGGTGATGCTTATAGTGACTTATAAGTCCCACCCACTTGTAAGTGACAAGCCACTTATAAGCGATGCAAACAAACACCCCCTTTAGAACAATTAAGATATTGGTGTACTAGTAGTCTAAAAGTGCAAATCCACTATGCCAGTTTCAATTTTTCGAAGAATGATTCAGTTAAAAATTTTCCTAAACTGGAGCATTGTGAGAAAATCATTGAGATTTAAATAGCAAACAAGTAAAAGGTGTGAGTGCTCACAAGTTCAGATTTAAAACAATCCCCATAGAAGACAATATTAAATAATTGAATGGGGTTTTGTAAAACAATCACCATAGAAGATAGTATTGAATAATTGAATGAATAAAAAATAAAAATAAAAGGCATAATAAATTACTTGGCAAGATCGATGTGCGCTTGGATACCGAAACCAAAGCATTCAATCTTACTGAAGTTCCTCCTCAACAGGTCGTACTCCTTCACCTTCAATCCACTCTCAAGAAGTTGCATCCCCTTGTCACCTCGACGGTGACATAGCAATACATATTCTCATTACACCCAATTCTGAAAAAAAATTGTTAACAAAAAAAAAAATAAAAAAAATCAAAGGGTCAAAAACCCCATCAACCAAATCAATGTAAAATCAAAATGAACAAAAAACATAAAAGAGAGAAACCCTTTTTGTTTGTTAGATACATACCTTTGGAGAAAACTGGGGTTTGTCCACTCAACAACTCCAACACCTACAAATAAAAATCAGTGAAAAACGATGGGGGTTTAGGAGGAAAAGATGTGCAATGGGGTTTAGGGGGTAAGAGAGAGATAGACTTAGTATACATACCTTGGAGGCCTTGGTGAGACGACCTCTGCTCTTGCCGACGGAGATGTTGAGGACAAGCTTCTGCACCTAGATCTCTATTTCTCGATCTCTCGATTTCTCTCCCCCTCACTCTTTCCCTCTCCCTGGATCTCTCTCACTCTCGCTTGAGCGGCGTGCCTTTGGTTTGAAGAAAAGCGGCGTGCCTTTGGTTTGAAGAAGAGCGGCGTCCCTCTCCCTGGATCTCTCTCACTCCCACTCCCACTCTCCCTGGATCTCTCTCACTCTCGCTCGATTTCTCTCTCCCTCACTCTCGCTCTTGATTTCTCTCACTCTCCCTAGATTTCTCTCTCCCTCACTCTCGCTTGTAGAGCGGCGTACCTTTGGAGAAGAAAAATGCCTCTCCGATCTGCTGCGATTGACAGGGGAGGAGAGCGAGACTGAGAGGGAGAAAGACGTAGATGTTGAAGTGGAATCGAGCGAGGTCGCTTTTATTTTATTTCCCGCCTACTCTGTCGTAGCGTTTCATCAATGAAACACTATTAAAATTTGCGCTCTGTGAAGCAATTGTGGAGCGCGCATTTCTTTTTCACTTCCCGCGCGAGGCTTTTGGTGAATTCAATCAATTATAGCGCTTTTCACAAAAACGCTATAAACATATGCTATCAATGATCACTTTTCTTGTAGTGATTGTATGCATCCAGCTAATGATGAACCGCATAATTATTATCATGGTTTTATTTTTATTTATTTGCAAGCTAAACTTCTAGTATTTCATTTACCAATAACTATTGTATTATGCTTCATCGGAATCACGACTACAACCTCCCCAGTTTAGTTAATTGGAACGTTGATCTTTTCGCCTTCAGTATGCATTTATTTGTTTCAGAAATCACCATGATGATATATGTGAGGGCATCTCTAAATTTTCAGGTGTACTAAGCAGGAAACTGAGTTTCTTCATTAAGAACATTGCTTTGTTCATGAAAACAAGTGGCTTTTGTTTTACTGAATTAATTTCTAATACCAACTATTTCTGTTACTCTAAGTCGAGGTATATGATATGTGTTCCTTAGGTTTTCAACAATTCCATTCAAGCTAAACTGTGACACGTGAAACTTTACTTGCAGAACTATTTATTTATATGAGGAGTATTATACAGGGCTCATAATTCCTTCCCGCAACTATTTATATCTCCTGTAAACAGCTGATGAGATAATTGTCAGTCCTACCAATTAATTACTTCATTCAGAATGATATTTTTTTGGAAATAATTTTGACGAGTCCTTGTTACCTGAGACTATAACAGAGTTTTAACTTGGAAATTCATAATTAATGGTATTCAGAAGTACAATTTACTGTTTTATCCGAGGATTTTAAATGTGGAATTGTGACATGAGTTGGTCAAATGGACTGTGACGTGAAGCAAGAGCCTGTGCGAGCTAAGCACCCAGGCCACCCTTCTCACCTCGCCTCGCCTAGCGCCTAGGATAACATAGCTAGTGCTACATAAGAAACTGATATGCTTTAAATTAAAATGTAATTAACAATGCATCTTGTTAAGAAATCTATCATTGTCAGCCCCAGCGTACATTGTAATCATCTCAATGCACTAAATGACAAAATTCATTGTCGAAAAATATAAAAAAATAAATAAACACAAACTTTCAGAAATGGAAATTCTTTTGAGTTGAACGAAAATTTAGAGTACAATTTTACAAGGCATTATTGCACTACGTGCTGGATAAGCAGCTGATAGATTCAGTTTCCTAAGAAATCAAATCCAATTTAAAAGGTAGAAAACATTGTCCGATCAAAATAAGTCAGATACTTGTGGTTTATTCAACTAAGATCAAATTAGATTGAACTTTCTTGCCCCAATTTTCAGACCTTTCTTCATGGAAACAAAGACAATAAGTTTACGAGTTCAGCTGGTGAAGCACTACGTTTGAATCAAATGATTGAATCATTCCCTGTACGTGAATGACGATGTAAGTCAGCGATGCTACTTACAGTAAATGAATTGGACTGAAATGGCCATGCAAAGATTCTATTGATATTTATGACTGAAAAAAAAATGTACAGTGTTCCCTCTAGATCACTTGAAGTATGTGGAAGTGTATAAACTAACGTATATACAATTATTTTCAACCATTCTTTGCTAGTTCGATGAATTCTCCCTTGAATATTGCTCTTTGCATGTACAAGACAATCTTAATTGTGTTGTTTGTCCTCGTTGAGACAATACTGCAGCAGTAGAATATTGGTAGGAGTAAAGGGTGGCTGCAATGTATAATGAAGAAGATTGGAAGATTGGGAGGAATAAGGGGTGGCTGTAATGTATAATGAAGAAGATTGGGAGGAGTAAGGGGTGGCTGCAATGTATAATGAAGAAGATTGGAAGGAGTAATCGGTAGCATCCATGGAGAAGGAACACTTACTCCAGATTTGTTTGGTTGGGAATGTTTATCTTCCTTGTCTCAGAATACTGGAACAACCCTTTTTCAACTGATGCAGGGCACAGCTGCAGTTCCGATGGTGTGGTCTTCGTTCTTTTCACATGTTGAATGATGATAAGCATCCTTCATGGACACATTGAAGTAATACGCCAGCAACTGCAGCTTCCATTCTCTCTATGTACTTCTCACTCACAGTCACTAGAATGCAGGTTTAAGTGTGTGTTTTATGTATATTTTGTGGTATGTATGCTTAGATCAATAGTGAAGTGCCCTCCTGTGCTCTGTTTAAATAGGAAGGAGCAATTGATCCTAGTGTCTGAACTAGATATATACGAGGAGCGGTTTCACCAGGGGAAATCCACTAAGGTATGGCAAAAAATTATTGATTCTTAAGTACTTTCCAAGGACATTGGAATTGACTGCAGAGAACTGGAATAAAGTAATGAAGAAGTCTACTGTTTCTCCAAGCGTGTTTGTGATTATAATATTAAAGGTTAAAATGTTGCTTTGGTAACAGGGAGGAAGAGAATGTATAACTAAGTATAGGATATCTTTTATTTATCTGAGAGTTGTTCTTGACCGCAACTTATTTGGAAGGTTTGAGTGTTAGCTCTGGATGTTTGGACAGTTTGGAAACAAATTCAAAAAACATTAGCCATAAATTCTTGGAAAAGAAAGAACAAAATAATAGAACATCTTCAACTATAAATACATGTATGAACTATGTTACTCATGAAAGTCGGCCTTTCTTTTTCCCAATTCTACAAGGTATGCCCCTTACAAGAGATTGGTTGGTCTAAAATCAATGAGATAACAAATGCAGAAATTAAGCATTGGAACAAAAAATGGCACAGGCGTCAGTTAGAGACGATGATTAGGAAGATAAACAGTTGTCTATTGTGTTTTAAGCTTAGTTTTTTAGTCATTCTGCCCTTTCATTGGTGGGACAGTTCGACAAACAGGGTTATTCATATGTGCGGTAACTAATGAATTCAAGCTTCCTCGATCCTTGAGCAACTCTCCAGTTGGTAGTTACACACACACTCATCTCTCTCCAATATTTCAAGTGTTGGGACCAAACAGTGTGTTTAACCAACACTTAAATGTGTTGTGCTTCAATGTAATCCACGACTATAAATGGTATGGAGGAGCAAATCTGTCCAATTGTTTTCAACCATTCGCCCTTGAGTATCACTGTTTACCAGTAGAACAAAATCCTAATTCTGCTTGTGTTGTTGTTTTTCCGTACTCCATATTTGTTTGGTTGGGAAAGATATATTCCTTCTCTGTGAACAATCGTTTGAAATACCCTTTTTCAACTGATGCACGGCACAACTGCAGTAATTCTTAATTTCTCCATATCAAATGATGATAAGCATCCTTCATCAACACATTGAAGTAGTGCGCCAGCAACTGCAGCCCACATTTTATCTATGCTATGCACAGAATGGAATTGTGTATTAGGTATGAAATTTTGTGTGTAGTCAGATTACTATTCAAGTGTTGCTATATGACAAAACATTACTTTTAAATGAGCCATGCATTACCCAATCAAGTTATGGGGATCTCTGATTTCTTGGCGTGAGTGTTTTTTTTTTTTTTTTTTTGGGAAAGCGAGCTGGGATTTTTAGGATCCCCGAACCTTATATTAAAAAAAAAATGATGATAAAAGCCACTATCGCCAAACCCTAGCAGAGCCGCCTCTAAAACTTGATTGGCGTGGGTGTTGTCAACCCACTACAAAAAAAATTGACATCAGCAACGGCTAAAATCCGTTGCAAATTGACCCAAAACCGGAGCTAAAAGGAATCAGCGACGGCACCGAAACCGTCGCTATCCCGTAGCTACATTTATCGTAGCTATTTGATTCAGCGACGGCAAAATAGCCGTGGCTAATTAGCCACGGCATAAAACCGTCGCTAAAGTGTAAAATAGCCGTGGCTAACTGATTTTTTTTTTTTTAAATTTAATATTTTTTTTATATCAGCGACGGCATTTTGCCTTGGCTAATTGATTTTTTTAAAAAACTTTTAACATTATTTTTATATTAGCGACGGCATTGTGCCGTGGCTAAATGGTATTTTAAAAAAATACGTTAATGTTAGCGACGGCATTTTGTCGTGGCTAACTGATTTTTTTTTTAAAAAAATTAATATTTTTTATATTAGCGACGGCATTTTGCCGTGGCTAATTGATTTTTTTAAAAAAATTTTAACATTATTTTTATATTAGCGACGGCATTTGGCCGTGGCTAAATGGTATTTAAAAAAAATACTTTAATGTTAGCGACGGCATTTTGCCGTGGTTAACTGATTTTAAAAAAAAAATTTAACATTATTTTTATATTAGCGACTGCATTTTGCCATGGCTAAATGGTATTTAAAAAAAATATTTTAATATTAGCGACGACATTTTGCCGTGGCTAATTGATTTTTTTTTTTAATTTAACATTATTTTTTTATTTTAGCGACGGCGTTGTGCCGTAGCTAAATGGTTTTTAAAAAAAAATTACATTATTTTTATATTAGCGACGGCCTTTTGCCGTGGCTAAATGGTTTTTAAAAAAATAAAAAAAAATATTTTCGATCTATAGAATATCGGAGATCTCTCCGAGATCAGAGATCTCAGATCTCAGAGATCAGAGATCTCAGGTCTCAGATCTCAGAGATCTCATATCTCCGAGAGAGAGGCGGCGGAGGAAGGGAGGGGAGAGAGGCGGCCGGGAGCGATGTCGAGGGAGGCGGCCGGGATCGGTGTCGAGGAAGCGGCGGACTTCTCCTCTGTGGGTTTCTTCTCTGGAGGTTGAGAGAAAAAAAAATTTTGAGAGAAAATTTTTGTTTAAGTTGGTTTGTAGAAAAAATTGAAATTTATATAGAGAAAGGTAATTGAAGGGGATTGGTAGTGTTAGTTTCACGCGGATCGATGACGTGGTTTGGTTTAGTGCCTTGGATTGAGCTAAAATTTTGGGTGTTATTAAAGGTTGAGATGAGATTTCACGCGGATCGATAATATAAAAAATCAAAAATTTTGATCTGATCTACTTTGATCTAATCTTCTTTGATCTTATCTGATCTTCTCTGATCTTCTTTGAATTTCTTTGATCTGATCTTCTTTGATCTGATCTGATCTTCTTTGATCTTCTTAGATCTTCTTTGATCTCATCTTCTTTAATCTGATCTTCTTTTATCTTCTTTGATATTCTTTGATCTGATCTTCTTTGATCTGATATTCTATCTGATCGTCTTTGATCTTATCTGATCTTCTTTGAATTTTTTTGATCTGATCTTCTTAGATCTCATCTTTTTTTATCTGATCTTCTTTGATCTTCTTTGATCGTCTTTTATATAATCTGATATTCTTTGATCTTCTTTTATCTGATCGTAAAGATAAAACAAGCGGCTTAGAGTATGTTTCCAGTTTATATATATATATATATATATATATATATATATATATATATATATATATTTGCTTTATATAATTTTTTTAAAAAAAAGAATTAGCTACGGTAGAGAACCGTGGCTAATGGCACACTGCCGTCGCTAAGATAAAAATATTAATATAAAAAAAAATTTTATTGGCGGGATTCGAACCCGGGTCGCTTGAGTGAAAGCCAGGTTTCCTAACCGGGCTGGACGACAATAGGTTGGTGGTGATTTTATCCAGTTTATATATATATATATATCAATCTATTTGCTTTATATAAATTTTTTTTTAAAAAGAATTAGCTACGGTAGAAAACCGTGGCTAATATAAAAATTTTAATATAGTAAAAAATTTTCATTGGCGGGATTCGAACCCGGGTCGCCTAGGTGGAAGCCAGGTCTCCTAACCAGGCTGGACGAAAATGTGTTATTGGTGATTTTATCCAGTTTATAAATATATAGCGAGTTTGCTTTATATAATTTAAAAAAAAGATTCACATTTAGCTACGATATTTGGACCGTGGCTAACAAAAATAAATTTGTAAACATTAGCTACGGCCCTAGTGCCGTCACTATATTGTTTTCTTATAATTTAAAAAAAAAAAAAAAAATCATATTAGCTACGGTATTTGGACCGTGGCTAACAAAAGAAATTTGTAAACATTAGCTACGGCCCTAGAGACGTCGCTATATTGTTTTCTTATAATTTTTTTATAAAAAATCACATTAGCTACGGTATTTTGACCATGGCTAACAAAAAAAATTTGTAAACATTAGCTACGGCCCTAGTGCCGTCGCTATATTGTTTTCTTATAATTTTTTTTTTATAAAAAATCACATTAGCTACGGTATTTGGACCGTGGCTAACAAAAGAAATTTGTAAACATTAGCTACGGCCCTGTTGCCGTCGCTATATTGTTTTCTTATAATTTTTTTTTTATAAAAAATCACATTAGCTACGGTATTTGGACCGTGGCTAACAAAAGAAATTTGTAAACATTAGCTACGGCCCTAGTGCCGTCGCTATATTGTTTTCTTATAATTTTTTTAAAAAAAAATCACATTAGCTACGGTATTTGGACCGTGGCTAACAAAAGAAATTTGTAAACATTAGCTACGGCCCTAGTGTCGTCGCTATATTGTTTTCTTATAATTTTTTTTATAAAAAATCACATTAGCTACGGTATTTGGACCGTGGCTAACAAAAAAAATTTGTAAACATTAGCTACGGCCCTAGTGCCGTCGCTATATTGTTTTCTTATAATTTTTTTTAAAAAAAAATCACATTAGCTACGGTATTTTGACCGTGGCTAACAAAAAAAATTTGTAAACATTAGCAACGGTCCCAGTGCCGTCGCTATATTGTTTTCTTATAATTTTTTTTTAAAAATCACATTAGCTACGGTATTTTGACCGTGGCTAACAAAAAAAATTTGTAAACATTAGCTACAGCTCCACTGCCGTCGCTAAATCTCGTATTAGCGACAGTTTTAATCCGTCGCAAAACAGTTAGCGACGGTGATTTTAATTTATGTACCGAAACCGTAGCTAATAATGTTTTTTTTTGTAGTGACCCTTTCAACTAATATTCTTATCATGAGGTTGTGTTACAAGCAATTTGGAGGACTTCCAGTAAAGATAATAATTGTGATTTGTGCCGTATTTTAATATGACTTGAACGAGGTTGGGCAGATAATAAACGTGACTTAAATTAGTGCATAAAGTATTAAATATCAATTACAAATTAAGTCCAATTTAAAGAAAGTTTGATTGCAACAGTTTCAGTAATTAAAAATCAAAATTGAAATGTTTTAAGTTATTTAAGTTCGGTTTAGATTGTACTTACCCCGATTTTATGTCTTCTCTTCATGGCCACAACTTCATGAAGCAAACAAGTCTGAATCAAATAATTGCCTTATTCTTTGTAAGTAATGCATATGCAACATTCTATGTGCATTAAACAAATCAGGCTGAAATTTTGGCATGCAAAGATTCAATTGATATACACGACGACAATGAAAATGTAGTCTCCCCTATTGACCTTCGCGTGTAAATTTACAAAAACAAATAAAAAAATGGTTTAGAGGAGCAAATATGTATCGGTGATGGTCCAATCAAGTCTCTCTTGAATAGCGCTAGCTCTTCGGTAGTGGAACACAATCCTTATTGTGTTATTTCTCCTCCTTGAGATGGTATTGCAGCTAAATAAGATCGGCAGAATAATGTGGTTGAGAATGAAATCTTTGTTTTCTGATAACAATTGTTGGAACATCCCTTTTTCAACTGATGATGCAGGTTCGATGGTAGGGTCTTTGTTGTTTTCCCATGTCGAATGATGATAAGCATCCTTCACGGACACATTGAAGTAATACACCAGCAACTGCAGCTTCCATTCTTTGTAGCTCCTTCTCGCTCACACTCACCAGAATGCAGGCGTATGTGTATATGTTTATGAATATTTAGTAGTTATGTATGTTTTCTGTGAGCTCAGATTACTGTTGAAGTGCTCTTGCTGCATTATATTTAAATAGGAGCGTATCAGCATGGGAAATCCACCAAGGTATGGACAAAATCACTTGATTCTCAAGTACTTTCCATGGACATTCTAGTTGGCTACAAAGAACCGAAAATAAAATAAATCAAAATTATTAAGTATTTCGCCAAGAGTGTTTTGCAATTATAATATAATAGGTCACCCCAAAGTAAACTAGTATTGCACTTTGCCCCCGGGACTAATAGTCAACGTGTGTTGACCGTCTGTTTTCAAAATGTCAATATTTAGATGACCAAAATATCCTTTAAGAATCTAAGAGTGAGATTGAATGGTTTTATCTCAAAGAGTTAATCTCGAAGAAAATCAAATGGTCCAATTAAAACGATAAGAAAAATCTAACAATTATAAAAAAAAAAATCATCTTCTTCCCCAACCCACTCATCTCCCCTTCCTCCTCACTCCTCTCTCCTGATTGAATTCCACCCACCTTCATCCTTCTCTCTACCTCCATGTTTCACCCCCTCCATCTTCTCTCTCATTGTTTCAGCACCCCCTCACATCTCTCCCTCCGAATCACCACATACATCCAAAAAATGTTCTTCCCCGCCACTCACCCTTCTTCCCTATTTCCGTCCACTTCAACACCACCACCCCCCCCCCCCATCCCACCTCTCTCTCCCTCTCCCTCCTCATCTGTTTCAGAACCCCTGCAAAAATAAATCGCAAAACACGTCGAGATACCAACTTGCATCTCGAGGCAACCATCTTCTCCAAATATCTTGTCCCCACCGATCTCTGGAAACTAAACCCTTATTCTCCAAACCCCAACCGTCTTTTTTTTTCTCCAAACTACCTCTTCTTCCTTTGAAACCACCACCACCAACCCCCCATTATTTCTTCTATAAATTAATTGCCTGTCACTACCCCCGCACTCCCTTTCTATGCAAATCAATAGCCTCTCTACTACTCTACCCCATCTCCTCCACCTTTCTAAAATTCAACCCTCACCCCAGCTACAGACGGCGAAGCATAGGGAAGTTACGAATTCGACTCTAGAGGCAATGAAGTGGCGGATGGTCCAAACACTGAAAGTGAATGACGCGAAGGAGCCTTCCGAGTTTTTTTGCATTGTTTTCTGTCTTTTGTTATATCGAATTTGCTCCCCGTTGCTGGTGGTTCCTTTACGTATCTTCAAATCAAATTGAGTGATTTCATAACATTGGTAGCTGTTGGGAACATATTGTTGGAAGTTGGAGTCGGTGCCACTGGATTTGTTGCAGTCATGTTGTGGAAAAAGTAAGCAAAGATGATAATTGGGGGAGTAGTTTCAATGGTGATGACTGAATGATAATGGGAAGGAGATGTTGGGGGTGTTGTTCACTGCGAGAGGAATAAGGTAGATGAGAGGTTTGGGGATGAATGAGGTTGAATGATAGTGTCAAAGGTGTGATGGCTCAATGGTTGAGCAGTGGCAGATGATATCACTAGGTCACAAGGTCGAACCCAGCTAACGGCATTTGGGGTGGAAGGGGTTAAGGGATAAAAAAAAAAGAGTTGAATGATAGTGGTGGTGGTGAGTCCCCGGGGAAGGCTTCTAGCCGTGGCGATTCGCAGGGAGGAAGGGGGAAGATGGTGGTGTTGGAGAATTCAATCTTTAGAGAGAAATGAGGAGGAAGGGGGATGAGTAGGTTGGAAAAGAATATGCGTTTCTTAATAAATGTTAGATTTTTTTCGAGATACGCTTATATATTTAATTGGACCATTTGGTATTCTTCGAGATAAACTCTTTGAAATACAAAACATTTAATCTCAGCCTTAAATTCTTAAAGGGTATTTGGGTCATCTAAATATTGATATTTTGAAAACAGATGGTCAACGCACGTTGACTTCTAGTCCTAGGGGCAAAGTGCAATACTTATTTTCTTGTGAGGTTATCTTGTATTAGCTATTTATTATGGAGGGCAAACTGCAAATAATTTTTTTTTTCTTTTTTCCACTGATTCCATCTCACCACGTCAGTATGGCTCATAATTTCTCTTATTCTTACTCACCTTTCCATCCATCAGACCTTTTACTTCATCCTCATCAAACTTTCAAATATTTTCACAGTAATCTATCCAAGAAACCTCTCACAGGAAACACTTTTTAGACACCGTGACTAAACAACAAAGACGAATAAGAGAACTTATGATCCAATTGAATCTGTGGAAGAAAATATGTGTGTAAGCCTTGAAATGAACTTATTTGCTTGAGACTTTTGCCAAGTGACGCCAGACAGAATAGCGATTATTCTGCAGGCTAGTTTCAACAAACAATTCAGAGGGAAAGACACAAAAGATTCGCCCAAAACATAGAGAAACACCTATGATGTTCAATTAAAATTATTCAAATCAAAAGTATCTCTAAAGTCAGCTCACAAGCCGGGGTTTATAGCTAAAATTCGCCATTATCAAAATTTTACCAAAAATAGAAAAATCCCAATAATCATGCCAAATTGAAATACGTAATAAAAAAAAGTAATCTACCAAAAATCTGGCCCAAATCGGGTTCAGAATCACTTTCTAAACGATAAAAGAAATATTACCATTAAAAGTTAAAAAATTACTAAAATTGTGGATTCGAAAAGGGAAACAATGGATTTTGGCCTCAAAAAGATGTGCACCGAGCATATCTCGGTGATCGTGACGTGCGCATCGAAAATAGAAACAAAAGAGAAAAGTTTTGAAGGTGGAAGATTTCTCCACTGTGTGTTCCTAGTTCGTGAAACTTGCTACGAGGATACTCTTCATCAATGACGACTTCATGTATGCATTGATTAAAGTTTTCTTCCTTGATTATTAACATGAGGTCTTGGTTTAGGATCTGTTAGATTCCTACAAAAATCACTTGATTCTCAAGTATTATCCTTGGACATTCTAGTAAGCTACAAATAACAGAAAATAAAATAAAATAAAATTTATTAAGTGTTTCACCATGAATGTTTTTCGATTATAATATAATAGGTCAAAAATTTTGCTTGGGTAACAAGGAGGGAGAGACTAATAATCAAGTATTGATGAATCTTTGTTTTATATCTAACAGTTATTAAAAATGTCAATGTTTAAATGACCGAAATATCTTTTATGAATCTAAGGTTGAGATTGAATGTTTTGTATCTGAAAGAGTTAATCTCGAAGAAGATCAAATGGTCCAATTAAAATGATAAAGAAAATCTAACAGTTATTAAAAAAAAACCTCATCTTCTTCTCTAAACCACTCATCTATTTTTCCTCCTCATTCCCCTCTTCTGATTGAATTTCCCACCACCTCTGTGTCTCAACCCCCTGTCTCCATCTTCTCTCTCATTGTTTCAGCACCCCCTTCACTTCCCCCATTCCCATTCATATGATGAGGATTGTCCGATTTTTACGTAAGTATTTGCCTTTTCGATAAAGTTTGAATATTTCTATCAATATCAAATGCAACAAACTTTTCATGTGGATGTAATTCCATACAATACATTTCAATAAAATGTTAAATTAAGAGCGAAAGTCTTTCTTTTTGATAAATCTCAATTACTCCCTTTTGATATGGCAACGACTACTCCACACCACCTAAAGTATTGTCTCACACCACCATGTATTTTTTTTTCCTACTAACTCACACCACCCAAAAAAACTGTTTTTGAAAAAAAATAGTAACATAAAAATAGGGTAACTTTCGACCAATTTAAATCTTCAGTTGAAACCGATTCTCAAACTCATCAAAATACAAAAATTGTAGTACTCTGAGTTATCTAATAAACATAACTTGAATCACTTGAAAATGTTTTGAAATGAGCAAGTTATGGTCATTTTATTAAAGTTGCGCAAATCTGTCTCGCAATGAAAATTGGGTAGTGTTTCTGACTTTCGGTCAACTTATGTGCTCGATTGAGACTGATTCTCAACCTCATCAACAAAAAAATTGTCGTACTATGATTTATCTAATAAACACATTTTGAATCACTTGAAAATGTTTTAAAATGAGCAAGTTATGGTCATTTTACTAAAGTCGAGCAAATATGTCTCGCAATGAAAACGAGTAGTGTCCCCGACTTTCGACCAACTTATATGCTTGATCGAGACCAATTCTCAAACTGGTTAAAACACAAAAATTGTAGTACGTATCTAGTAAACACAATTTGAAGTCACGCAAATCTATCCGTAAAAAAAAATATGTTTTCACCCATTCGCATTTGGCAATGCGAGGATTAAGCAAAACTTCGCCCAGACCAGTGCAAATTTTATCCCAATCCTCGCATTGGTCTGGGAAAATTTTCGCCCAATCCTCGCATTGCTTAATGCGAATGGGTAAAAACAAATTCTTTTTTGACAGATTTGCATGACTTTAGTGAAATGACCTTAACTTTCTCATTTCAAAACATTTTTTCAAGTGATTCAAATTGTATTTATTAGATAACTTCGAGTACTACAACTTTCGTGTTTTGATGAGGTTGAGAATCGGTCTTGATAGAGCATATGAGTTGGCCGAAAGTCAGGGACACTACCATGTTTTCATTGTGAGGCAGATTTGCGCGACTTTAGTAAAATAATCATAGTTTGCTCATTTCAAGTGATTCACATTGTGTTTATTAGATAACTTAGAGTACTACAATTTTTGTTTTTTATGAGCTTGAGAATCAGTCTCGATTGAGCATATGAGTTGAACCAAAGTCAGGGATAGTACCCTATTTTCAGAGACAAAAAGGAAAAGAAGGTGTCGAGGTGGTGGTGGTGGTGTTTGATGGAGAAAGGTGGCGATGATGATGGCAGGGTGATGGCGGCGTCTGATAGAGAAGATAGGGGGGGAGGGAAGGGAAGAAAAAAAGATGATTCACATAATTTGGCCAAAAGTCAGGGACACTACCATGTTTTCATTGTGAGACAGATTTGCGCAACTTTAGTAAAATAATCATAATTTGCTCATTTCAAGTGATTCACATTTAAACTCATGATCATTCCAAATGTTGAGGGTGACCAAAGTATTTCCGTTGGAGCACCGCTGGTGGCATGGGCCAACCACCCATGATCTCATGGAGACCTATCAAGTGCATTTTTAAGTGGCATTTCCTTGTTTGCAGGTCACCAAAAATTTGTATTCATGATTTCACTTGCCGGGATTATTTTTCGTTTGGCACAAATGTTGTTTGGATTTGTAGGTAAGTATTTGCCTCTTCTAAGTAACACTTTCTTAACAAGGTTATACTTCTATAGAATGTGAAAAACAGAAAAACAAAATTTGTGGAGTTATTTAAGTAAGATAGGAATCAACCTAGTGCTATTTAAGTAGTTGATCACTATGCTTCCGTCTAAAAATAAAGTCCGGTTGAAATGTAAATTACAATTCATCTTTAAGTTATGAGAGCAAAGTAGTTGATTTGATTATTGCACTTACCTTCTTAATGAAGACAATGACAATGAATTGATGAATTCTGCCTTGACGAAGTGGTATATTTGTTTGAATCAAATGAATGCCTCATTCTTTGTACACGAATAATGCATATGCAATATTCTATGGACAATAACCAAATTATACTGAAATTTCCATGCAAAGGATTCAATTAGTATACATTATAAAAAGAAAATGTCAGTCTTCCCTCTAGACCATTTGAAGATCCATGGAAGCGTATAAATTTTAAAAAAAAAAAAAAATGGTGAATTTACTATTGGTTTCAACCATCTCTGCTAGTCCAATCAAGTCTTTCTTGAGTAGCGCTCTTCAGTAGTATAGGAAAATCCTAATTATACTCTTTGTCGTCGTGGAGAAGTTAATGCCGCCGAAGAAGATTGGGGGGAATAATTGGTGCCTACCATGGACAAGGAACACTCACTCCATGTTTGTTTGGTTGGGAATGATATCTTTCTTATCTGAGAACAATTGTTAGAACCCATTTTCAACTGATGCAGGGCACATCTGAAGTTGTGATGGTAAGGTCTTTGCTCTTTCCCCATGTCGAATGATGATAAGCATACTTCATGAATACATTGAAATAGCATGCTTGCGACTACAACTTAAATTGAAGTGACTGTGCTTATGTATGTTTTATGTGTGCAAGTGTTAGTGAAGGTGCTTATTTGTATTTTTTGTGTACTAAAGATTACTATTGAAGTGCTCTTGGTGTAGGAAGGTACAAATGATCCTAGTGTGTGAAGTATGACGATGATGGGAAACCTACTAATGTATGGACAAAATCTCTTGATTCTTAAGTACGTTTTGTGGACATTGGAATTGACTGTAAAGAACTGAAAATAGAGTAATGAAGAAGTTTCAATTGTTTCTACAAGCGTGTTTTGTGACTATAATATAAGAGATTAAATGTTGCCTAGGGTAGAGGGAGGACGAGAAAGTGAACAAGTATTTGAGAATCTTTGATTTTATTGAAAATTGTTTTATGAGTAAAATAATAAAGGTTGGACTGCTACTTTGGAGAAGAGAGGAGGTGGAGGAATAAGTTGAAATTCTACTTAGAATGAAGAGAAGGGAGAGTGGTTACTATGGTATTCATTGTGCAACACAAACATTTTTATGTTTTCTTAATCAAAATATGAAAATCACTAGGTTTGGCTATCACGCCCCGATTTTCGAACAACATAAATAAATAGATTGTCCAAAATCCAAGGCATGACAGGAACACATAAAATGGTACAGTCATAAGGTGGAAAACAACTAATAAGTTTCCTCACTATTTTTCCCCTAAAATGAGGTCCACAACAAAAATGAAAATTACAATAATCAATTCCCCAAATAAGTATCTGACAAAACTTAGCATTTATTTCCAAATCCTACATCTGATTACCTAGGTAATAATAATAAAAAACTAAAATAAAAAAAATAAATAAATAAACGCGTCGACTCCTCAGCTATCGCCACGCAGCTACTATCCTTCCTTACGCACCAATTAACCCTGATAGTTCTCTGGGACTACGCTCATTAAGAACGTACCCAAATTTGTAAAACAATACAAAATCTGGGTCAGTATAATCATACTGGTGTGAGCAAACTTACAAATCAAACAATTAAATATAAAAGTACAAACTGCAAATTTCACCTTGAGGAAGACAGGTAGTTCTCATTCAAGATTTGAATGAGCTGTTAGTTTCTTGCCTCAAGGCTAACCTAGTACGAGCTAAAATAATCTCTACACAATTTAATGACATGCTCAATTAAATGGTTTTATTTAATTATTTGTTTTTGATTTCAAATCCTTGGCTTCTTTTTCCACAATCGCACTCTCCTCCTGTGCCGAACACACCTCACCCAAGTGTGCCTCCCTTGCCTTCGAAACCACTCGGAGCGTACATATTCCAAGTGGGGTGCCACCTCGAGGAACATGTCATCACACCCGAAGTTCGATCCATGGCAAGCATCTCCTAAATCTACACGTACAACCGAACTCACATGGAACGGTGCACCGATATGCAAGCAAGTCTGCATACCCATAATTCTATAACACGTATACAAGCAAGTCTGTATACAAATAATTTCTTTTCTCTTCACTTTTTTTTTTTTTTTTTTTTTCGGAGTTGTGGAAAAAGAAAGCTTAAATGTCAATTAAGTATCAAATGTAGTTTACTATCCCATCAAGTAAATAAACTAATTCGTAACAATCAATAAGAAATGATATTCCACTTGGTAAGAATTTCTGCACCAATGTATATATCACTCCCAAACTACACAGTCACACAAGTTCGGACATCATTCATGGAACACAAAAACAAAAATCATTCCATGACACAAGATTAAAAAAAAAAATAGAAATATCATAGGTCAAAAATTCAAAGGTCGCCATCTGTATTTCAACGCTCATTGTAATTAACTCATATGTAATATACCACTCACATGCTTAGCAACTACTCCTATTTCAAATTAACCTGTAACAGTATGCCCAGTGGACATATTAAATTGTGTCCCTTTTTTGCTACAAGAAACATCCAACATGGTAATAGCCCTCCATTTCATGAGATTGTCAGACATTGAAAAAAAAATAAAATTTCCACATCATTGCAAAAACCTACTTGTTTGTAGAGTGCCCAAATTAATTGGAGTTGATAGAAAGAATAAGATGACATTATCTTGACATCAAGGGATGATGTTGTACATGTCACCTCATTCTGAGGCAATGAGATATTCATCTCCCATGCTATCTATCTCTTTTTTTTTTTTTTTGAGAAGAGAACCTGTGGGACCACCACAACTTTGAAAAGCCTTCACATCCTAAAGTTTTCACTCTACAATCCTACTTGTGCACAAGGCACAGTTGTCATTGGTGAAGAATAGTATGGTAAAATTCCCAAAAAAAAAAAAAAAAAAAAAAAAAACATGATAGCAACCTCGACTTGGAACTCTACACAAGCAATGTTTTCACTCTACTCATACACGACAAATTTCACTGATAAAGGAAAGCACGACGATATCCCCACACAGAAAGATAGCATTATATTTCCTATATCACATCTCAAACAAAAATTTCCAAGAGTTTTAATGTCTAAATCATATTCAGTTTATCAAGATAATCATATTAACATTGGAAAAATGTTGAAGGGGAATAGAGTTTTACTCACCAATATTTTTCTTTGCAAGATTTCAAAGTTCTTCTTCCAGTGCCTCCCACTTTTCAACGCAGGTTTTTTTTTTTTTTTTTTGTGTGTGCAAAGAGGAAAGAAATTAGGGTTTATCTTTTTAAATAAAAATTTAGGGTTGTATTAGCTAAACACACCCACCCTTTATCTCTTACCCACCACTAGGCTAAACCTAAGTTTGAAATTAAAAATTATAAACTATTATTACTTGTAATTATTATCAATTAATAATTACTACCAATAAATATTATTAACTTCTAAAATAATGCAAGTATATTGGTAAGTGAATTTGGCGGGTATTACAATATACACACCTTAAAAGAATCTCGTCCCGAGATTTGGTAGGATAAGGATTAGGCGAATAGTTCTGGGTGCATACGCTTTACTTTGTCCTCCAACTCCCAGGTGACATCGTTCTCCTTTTCACTCCACTGAACTTTGACCAAGTTGACTTTCTTACGTCGTAGTTGTTTCACGTCACGATCAATTATCCTCACCGGCCCAACTGTATAGGTCAAATCCTCATTCAGTTCAATAGTTGTAGGTTGAACAATATGAGTTGGGTCTTTCACACATTTTCTCAGCATCGAGACATGAAAAACATCATGGATCATCGACAAACTGGACGGCAACGCAAGCTTGTAAGCTAAGTGACCAACACATCCGACAATCTCGAATGGCCCAATATACCGCGGGCTCAACTTTCCTTTCTTGCCAAATCTCATCACACCTCGCATGGGAGACACCTTAAGGAAAACTAAATCACCAACCGCAAACACTACATTTTTGCGCTTTTGATCTGCATAGCTTTTCTGTCTACTCTGAGCAGTTTTTATCCTTCCCCGAATAATCTCAATCTTCTCTGCAGTCTCCCTAACAATCTCTGGTCCCAACAATACGGTATCACCTACCTCTGCCCAACAACTAGGAGATCTACAAGGCCTACCATACAAAGCCTCAAAGGGTGCCATACCAATGCTCGATTGGTAACTATTATTGTACGAGAACTCCACCAACGGTAAGTGATCCTCCCAACTACCACCAAAATCCATGATACAAGCTCGCAACATATCCTCTAAAATCTGATTTACCCGCTCAGTCTGCCCATCAGTCTGTGGATGATACGCCGTGCTCATAGCCAAGGTAGTACCCATAGCACGTTGAAAACTTTCCCAAAATGCGGATGTAAACAATGGATCTCTATCTGAAACAATGGTAATAGGAACCCCATGCAACCTTACCACTTCTCGGATATACATAGCAGTTAACTTGTCAGTATTCCGAGATGCACCAATGGGGATAAAATGTGCGCACTTAGTCAAACGGTCAACAATAACCCAAATTGACTCATGACCCCTCCGAGATCTAGGTAAACCATCAACAAAATCCATCGAAATGTGTTCCCACTTCCACATGGGTATTTCTAGAGGCTGCAATAAACCAGACGGCCTCTGGTGTTCCGCTTTCACTTGCTGACAAGTGAAACAGTGAGAGACATATTCCCCAACATCTCGTTTCATGCCTTCCCACCAAAAACTCCTTTTCAAATCATGGTACATCTTCGTACCCCCTGGATGAATAGTAAATTTAGAACGATGAGCCTCGTCCATAATCTCCTTCTTTAATGCCGAAATATCCGGCACACAAAGTCTACCATGAAATCGCAATCCTCCATCTATGTCAACGGACCAATCAGTAGGGCAGTCATCCAACGTATCAATTATCAAATCATTTATTTTGTTCATGAGAAACGGGTCAGTGTGCTGCATGGAAATGACCTGGGTAATCAGGGTAGGTTTCACTGTCAAACTACAAACATAAGCTCCTCTATTATGAGGAACAGTCAAAATGTCATGAGCTGCAATAACCTCGAGACTCTTCCACTCTTGCACCATAAGAGCGGTCAACACACTATGTTGCCTGCTAAGGGCATCCGCCACCACATTTCCTTTGCCTGGATGGTAAAGGATTTCAAAATCATAACTACTAATGAACTCCATCCACCTCTGTTGCCTCATGTTTAAATCCCGTTGTGAAAATAGGTACTTCAAGCTTTTGTGGTCAGTATATAACTCAAATTTCTCTCCATACAAATAATGCCTCCATATTTTTAAAGCAAAAATCACTGCTGCTAATTCCAAATCATGCGTGGCATATCGCCTCTCATGTGGCTTTAACTGCCTAGAAGCATATGAAACTACTTTCTGATCTTGCATCAAAACACATCCCAAACCTGTTCCGCTAGCATCTGTAAACACCACTAACTTCCCGCCACGCGTGGGAATGATTAAAATCGGAGCTGTAGTCAACCTTTGCTTCAACTCTTGAAATGCAATCTCACAGTCCTTAGTCCATATAAACTTGACATCCTTCCGAGTCAGACTCGTCAAAGGTGCTGCAATCAACGAAAATTTCTCAATAAATCTCCTGTAATATCCAGCCAACCCTAAGAAACTCCGAATTTCAGTTGCATTAGTGGGTTGTTTTCATTCCTTAACTGCTGCAACTTTGTCAGGATCGACCGCTATCCCTTCGCTAGAAATCACATGCCCAAGAAATTTTACCTCCTTCTCCCAAAAGTGACACTTACTAAATTTAGCATATAGTTTGTGATCTCTTAAAGTCTGCAACACTATTTTCAAATGCTCTCGATGGTCCTCCATGTTTCGAGAATATACCATAATATCATCAATGAAAATGACAACAAATTTATCAAGGTACGGACGAAAAATACGGTTCATCAAATCCATAAAGAAAGCAGGAGCATTGGTCAATCCAAATGGCATGACCGGAAATTCATATAGCCCATACCGAGTCCGAAACGCCGTCAGAGGTATGCTCTGCTCTTCAACACCCATCTGATGGTACCCAGTCCTCAAATCCAACTGTGAAAATACAACCGCCCCTTTCAACTGATCTAACAAATCATCTATCCGCGGAAGAGGGTACTTATTTTTTATTGTCACCTTATTTAGTTCTCTATAGTCGACACACATCCTCAAAGTACCATCCTTCTTAGAAACAAAAATAGCAGGCGCACCCCATGGAGAATTACTTGGTCGTATAAACCTAAATATACACACCTTAAAGGATTAACCATAAAGTTACTCACAGATAAGCACATATATATATAACTATTATAAAAAAAACATATGAGAAAAATTTCCTTACCCCTTCTGGAGTAATTCCTCCAGTTGGACTTTCATCTCATCCAACTGCTTAGGAGCCAATCGGTATGCAGCTTTCGAAATCGGTGCTGCTCCTGGCAACAAATCAATTCGAAATTCGACTTCTCTCTTAGGTGGTAAACCAGGAATCTCTTGGAATACATCTACATAATCCTTCACCACCTCAACCACGCTAATATCTTTCTCTGGTATATCCATAGAGTATAGAGTGCTTGTCATTGTGGAGTTCCCACAAGGTTCACAAACATGACTAACTCGCGGCAATCCTGGTGTATCTATCAAAATGGTTCTCGCGGCACAATCTATAGTAACATAGTTTTTACCCAACCAATCCATCCCAAGGATTACGTGAAAATTCTCAAAATTCATAACTATCAAATCCGCAACAAGTTTTCGACCCATTAAAGAGATCTCAAAATTTCTACAATACTCAGATAATGTGACAGTGCCTCCTATGGGTGTCTCAACACATAAAGGTTTTATAAGTGGCATAGCTTTAATATTTTCTTTTTCTACCATTCGCCGAGAAATAAAAGAATGAGAGGCACCAGAATCAAATAATACTCGCAATGGAAACTGAGTGGTAATGGTACCTTCAACATTCTCTTGCCCTGGTAGAACCGCAAATGCACGTGCTGGAGCTGGTGGGGCCTGCCTACCCTGTGGAGCGCCTTGCCAACTGGGACAATAACGAATGAGATGCCCTGGTTGGTTACATTTGTAGCATAACCTATCAGTGGGAGCCTGCCCTCGTGGTGCTGCAGGTACCTGAGGTCGAGGTTGCTGATATGGGCCTTGTGGGCCCTGATTCTGAAATGTTGGTCTCTGCCACTGCTGCCCTTGGGGCCTGTAGCCACCCTGCGGCCTGTAACCTCCCTGGGACTCAACTCCTCCCTGGGGCCTCTGCTGGAACTGACCTCCAGATTGGGACCTCGGCTGATACTGAAATCCAGGTCCTCGCTGATTCTGATCATAAGGCTTATATCTGTTCTGATCTCGGTTCCCAGATGAACGCGAGTTTCTAGATGACTCACCTCCCCTGCTCTTCTCTCTAGCCTCTCGAAAAGCAGCGTCTTGCTCTTCAAACTTGAGAGCTAAGTCTAAAACTCTGTCAAAGGGTTCTTTATCAAAGGGTAAAAGCGACTTTGACAAATAATGACCCAAACCCTTGATAAACTTCTGATTCTTCTTGGCAGGGGTATCAACCAAGTACGGAGCATACCGAGTCAACTCGTTGAATTTTGTCACATACTGGGTCACTGACTTTGTACCTTGCGTCAAACTAAAGAACTCTGCAGCTAGCTGAGACTTCACAGCTTCAGGTACAAACTGACAGTCAAATTTGGACTTGAAAGTCTCCCAAGTCATAACAGTCGTATCCATGCTCTCCTCCACAGAATCCCACCAATACCTGGCATTACCATCCAAGTTATGAGCAGCTAATTCTTGTTTCTGTACCTCAGTCATCTGCATCCGATTGAATATGGTTTCACACTTGCGAATCCACTTCTCAGCTGCAATAGGGCCAGTCTCTCCATTAAACCTCTGACCGCCTAAGTTCCCAAATTCCTTATTTCTCCTGGCAAACGGGTCACCATGACTATCCTGATGGTTGTTCTGCACAACCTGCAAAAGTTGCGTCATCATAGCTCCCACGTCTACCTGAACCAAGTTAGGAACCCCTCCCTGATCATTCGAACCATTTGGGCCACTAGCGTTATTCCGCCCGTTATCACTATTCTGTCCATTGGCCCCATTTGATCGAGTGTTCGCCATTACCTTCAAGCGAAAATAAATAACCGTTAATACTTAATAATCCAAACGTTCATAATCCCATTTCCACACTTCCGAGGATCACCTAGACCTACCCTAGATCTAGGCTAACCAAATGCTCTGATACCAAAAATGTCACGCCCCGATTTTCGAACAACATAAATAAATAGATTGTCCAAAATCCAAGGCATGACAGGAACACATAAAATGGTACAGTCATAAGGTGGAAAACAACTAATAAGTTTCCTCACTATTTTTCCCCTAAAATGAGGTCCACAACAAAAATGAAAATTACAATAATCAATTCCCCAAATAAGTATCTGACAAAACTTAGCATTTATTTCCAAATCCTACATCTGATTACCTAGGTAATAATAATAAAAAACTAAAATAAAAAAAATAAATAAATAAACGCGTCGACTCCTCAGCTATCGCCACGCAGCTACTATCCTTCCTTACGCACCAATTAACCCTGATAGTTCTCTGGGACTACGCTCATTAAGAACGTACCCAAATTTGTAAAACAATACAAAATCTGGGTCAGTATAATCATACTGGTGTGAGCAAACTTACAAATCAAACAATTAAATATAAAAGTACAAACTGCAAATTTCACCTTGAGGAAGACAGGTAGTTCTCATTCAAGATTTGAATGAGCTGTTAGTTTCTTGCCTCAAGGCTAACCTAGTACGAGCTAAAATAATCTCTACACAATTTAATGACATGCTCAATTAAATGGTTTTATTTAATTATTTGTTTTTGATTTCAAATCCTTGGCTTCTTTTTCCACAATCGCACTCTCCTCCTGTGCCGAACACACCTCACCCAAGTGTGCCTCCCTTGCCTTCGAAACCACTCGGAGCGTACATATTCCAAGTGGGGTGCCACCTCGAGGAACATGTCATCACACCCGAAGTTCGATCCATGGCAAGCATCTCCTAAATCTACACGTACAACCGAACTCACATGGAACGGTGCACCGATATGCAAGCAAGTCTGCATACCCATAATTCTATAACACGTATACAAGCAAGTCTGTATACAAATAATTTCTTTTCTCTTCACTTTTTTTTTTTTTTTTTTTCGGAGTTGTGGAAAAAGAAAGCTTAAATGTCAATTAAGTATCAAATGTAGTTTACTATCCCATCAAGTAAATAAACTAATTCGTAACAATCAATAAGAAATGATATTCCACTTGGTAAGAATTTCTGCACCAATGTATATATCACTCCCAAACTACACAGTCACACAAGTTCGGACATCATTCATGGAACACAAAAACAAAAATCATTCCATGACACAAGATTAAAAAAAAAAATAGAAATATCATAGGTCAAAAATTCAAAGGTCGCCATCTGTATTTCAACGCTCATTGTAATTAACTCATATGTAATATACCACTCACATGCTTAGCAACTACTCCTATTTCAAATTAACCTGTAACAGTATGCCCAGTGGACATATTAAATTGTGTCCCTTTTTGGCTACAAGAAACATCCAACATGGTAATAGCCCTCCATTTCATGAGATTGTCAGACATTGAAAAAAAAAGAAAATTTCCACATCATTGCAAAAACCTACTTGTTTGTAGAGTGCCCAAATTAATTGGAGTTGATAGAAAGAATAAGATGACATTATCTTGACATCAAGGGATGATGTTGTACATGTCACCTCATTCTGAGGCAATGAGATATTCATCTCCCATGCTATCTATCTCTTTTTTTTTTTTTTTTTTTGAGAAGAGAACCTGTGGGACCACCACAACTTTGAAAAGCCTTCACATCCTAAAGTTTTCACTCTACAATCCTACTTGTGCACAAGGCACAGTTGTCATTGGTGAAGAATAGTACGGTAAAATTCCCAAAAAAAAAAAAAAAAAAAAAAACATGATAGCAACCTCGACTTGGAACTCTACACAAGCAATGTTTTCACTCTACTCATACACGACAAATTTCACTGATAAAGGAAAGCACGACGATATCCCCACACAGAAAGATAGCATTAGATTTCCTATATCACATCTCAAACAAAAATTTCCAAGAGTTTTAATGTCTAAATCATATTCAGTTTATCAAGATAATCATATTAACATTGGAAAAATGTTGAAGGGGAATAGAGTTTACTCACCAATATTTTTCTTTGCAAGATTTCAAAGTTCTTCTTCCAGTGCCTCCCACTTTTCAACGCAGGTTTTTTTTTTTTTTTTTTTTTTTTTGTGTGCAAAGAGGAAAGAAATTAGGGTTTATCTTTTTAAATAAAAATTTAGGGTTGCATTAGCTAAACACACCCACCCTTTATCTCTTACCCACCACTAGGCTAAACCTAAGTTTGAAATTAAAAATTATAAACTATTATTACTTGTAATTATTATCAATTAATAATTACTACCAATAAATATTATTAACTTCTAAAATAATGCAAGTATATTGGTAAGTGAATTTGGCGGGTATTACATTGGCTCTAGATCAACATCTTTATAAGATGTTGAGTTAGTCTCGAATGCACCCTATGCTAGGTGTTATATTATTATTGAGCCTTGGATGGTGGTGGGTCGGCCTTGCGCGGGTCTCGCTCTCTAGAATCAGGGATTATTATTCAGTTGGTATACCGTACACCGTTACTTAAAGTTTAACAAATAATAAGAAGAATAACTAAAACGCACACAATATTGTATAATGCTAAAGAAATTTTTAGGGCTATGTGCTTTTTCGTTTTCCCAACTCTTAACTCTAGGAGGTAAATGTAATGACCTCCCTCACTCATGTACATATAGAGGTAGGAGGGTTTTGAGTCAAACAAACCAATTAACTTTGACGTGGGATACCATGTGTTACAATCACAGCTAGTTGAGCTGGAAGGCTTAGGTGTTAAAAGAGTACAAGGTGTCATAATCCCCACTCTCCTTATGATGGAGTGAAGCTATCTATGGCTCTGATACCGATTGTAGTAGCTGCTCTTTTACCAAAGATATTCTCCCAACTTAACCCCACCCTCGCAGAGGTTCCGGGTTCTTTTCCCTCAAAACAACAGTTAACCAATAAATTGGTCCAAGCGGGTGAATTCGGCCCCTTGGCTTGTGATCCAACTATCACACTCTCTGCAACCGGAAATTGAAGAGGCCTTGGTGTTAGAGGAGTGCAAGTCCACAATTAATAATCTTCACTCGCATGATTTCCTTAAAATGTGTGGGATCAACTTCATTGAAACTATCACCTCCTATTTGGCTGGGTGCATTTCCCATCACACCACATTTCTCCGTCTCTGAGAGTTAGGCTATAAGAGTTGGGTCCGTAGGCTATCAAAACATTCAAACCACAAATGTGTAAACTAACTTCAGATTCTTCCAACTCTGAAGGTATCCACCCATTAAAAGCAAAGTAGTCGATTCATTAAAATTTGTGTTCATGCATCTGACACTATCAATCGGCTTGCACTGTAACCACTTCAGTGCACTAAATGATAAAAATCCTTATGAAAAGCAAAAGAAAACAAATCTGAGTGTTACTTATTTTGAATTGTAATATATATATTTACAGTATAAATTTGACATCGAGAATGCATTAATGTGTAAAGTATTATCCTTGGACATTCTAGTACGCTACAAATAATAGAAAAAAAAATTTATTAAGTGTTTCACTAAGAATGTTTTTCGATTATAATATAATAGGTTAAAAATGTTGCTTGGGTAACAAGCAGAGAGACTAATAATCAAGTATTGATGAATCTTTGTTTTATATCTAACAGTTATTAGAAATGTCAATGTTTAGACGACCGAAATATCTTTTATGCATCTAAGGTTGAGATTGAATGTTTTGTATCTGAAAGAGTTAATCTCGAAGAAGATCAAATGGTCCAATTAAAATGATAAAGAAAAACTAACAGTTATTAAAAAAAAAAAAAAAAAAAAAAAAACCTCATCTTCTTCTCTAAACCACTCATCTCCTTTTCCTCCTCATTCCTCTCTTCTGATTGAATTCCCCACCACCTCCATGTCTCAGCCCCCTGTCTCCATCTTCTCTCTTATTGTTTCAGCACCCCCTTACTTCCCTCCCTCCAAATCACCACAGCCAGGTATTTTTCCTCCCCACCACCAGCGCCATTCTCCTTTCCTCTCTATCTTTGCCCACCTCAACATCACCGCACCCAATCCCACCCCCCTCTCCCCTTATCGGTTTCAAAGCCCCCACAAATATAAATCGCAAAATACCTTGAGATACCAACTTGCATCTCGATGCAACCATCTTCTCCAAATACCTTGCCCCCACCAATCTTAGCAGCTGAACCCTTCTTCTCCAAGCCCCTACCATTTTTTTTTTTTTTTCTTGTTCTCCAAACTACCTCTTCTCCCTTTGAAACCACCACCACCAACCCCCCCATTATCTTCTCTACAAATTTATGGCCTATCATCGCCTCCGCACACTCTTTCTCTGCAAATCATTAGCCCCAATACTGCCACCCCATCTCATTCTCATCTCTAAAATTCAACCCCCAATACTACCACCTCATCTCATTCTCGTTGCTGGTGGTTCCTTTACGTATCTTCAAATCAAATTGGGTAATTTCATTGCGTTGGTAACTGCTGGGAACATATTGTTGGAAGTTTGAGTTGGTAGCTGCTGGGAACATATTGTTGGAAGTTTGAGTTGGTGCTACTGGATTTGTTGCACTCATGTTGCGCAGAAAGCAAGCAATGACGATAATTGTGGGAATAGTCATGACGGAATGATAGTGGGAAGGAGATGTTGGTGGTGGTGTTCACCGTCAAAAGAATAAGGTAGATGAGAGGTTTGGGGAATAATGAAGTTGAATGATAGTGGTGGTGGTGAGTCGCAGGGGAAGGGTATCATTTTAATTGGACCATTTGGTCTTCTTCGAGATAATCTCTTCGAAATACAAAACATTCGATCTCAGCTTTAAATTCTTAAAGGGTATTTTCGCCATCTAAATATTGATATTTTGAAAACAGACAGTCAATGCATGTTGACTACTAGTCATGGGGGCAAAGTGCAATATTGTTTTTCTGGAGGTGATATTGCATTAGCTATTTATGTGGAGGGCAAACTCCACATAACTTTTTTTTTCTTTTTCCACTATCTGATTCCATCTCACCAAGTCAGTATGGCTTATAATTTCTCCGATTCTTACTCGCATCTCCATCCATCAGTCCTTTTACTTCATCCTCATCAAACTTTTCAAATCCTTTCATAGTAATCTATCCAAGAAACCCTCTCGCAGGAAGCACCTTTTAGGCACCGCTACTAAACAAAGGAGAAGAATAAGAGATCTAATGATCCAATTAAATCTATGTGGAAGAAAATTTGTGTGTAAGTCTTGAAATGAATTGATTTGCTTGAGACTTTTGCCAAGTTTGTGTTCTGAAATCACAGTCATAATGTATACATGAATAGTTTTTATAAGACAAACATAGGAACAAGTCAGCACAGCCCAGGAAAACCTTGGATTAACTAACATACTAGATAAAAAAAGTAGAAGATAAACTAACAAAATAGTTTTTCACAAAAACTCCGAGATGACAAACACAAGGTTGAGACATACATACTGAAGCATAGGAAAATTAAAATCAACAAATGACTGCTAAGGATATAGCTGTAAAACATCAAAGCTCGAATAGAAATCGTTACGACAACAACGGATGAACGAAGTCAACAAGAAGAAAAATAAGGGAGAAAACTCTTGTCATTCATTCAAATTCTATTCTATTACATTCGGAGGTAGCTAACATCCTCAGCAATACCATTTGTAGGAGTTGGGTCATCGACATGGACTCTTTCTTCGAGAGGAGAATGTGGCGGTTCTTCAACCATTGGATGACCCGGAGGATCTTCAACACCATCTTCATCCTCGAAGGTCCGATAGACCAGATGACGATATTGAGACAAGTCAACACCGAGACCCTCAATATAATCCAGAAGCTCAGTCCAACCATCGACGACGCACTGCTAATCTGCCACCTCCATAGCACGGAGCCTATCCTTAACAAAAACATGCTCATTTCTTGCTGCGATAAGTTGGCCCTTAGCAGTAGTGAACATTGTGGGGGAATCAGCCTTGACCTCGTCAAGCGAAGCCAGTAATTGTTCCACCCTTTTTTAGCGATGTCGTGATTTTTAGAGTGTTTTATCATGGCACACGTGACCTCATCATGAAGCGCCTTCTCAGCGGAAATCTATTTCTCCAAATCGTGCAAACGTGCATGAATGTCGTCTAAATCAGCTCCCATGGACTCAAGCGCGGCCACATACCGTTCTCGTGCACCCTCCACCTCGGCCAACGAAGTTTGAGCAACCTTGGCCGCTTTAATTCATTCAAAACATCGCACTTTTAACGCGTCATATTGATAAAGAACATGGAAAATACATATAACAGCACGAAGAGCTTCCTCTCCAGAGAAATCAAAAGATTGTGATTGACCTGATGACCCAAACCCATCACCCATGCATAGACAAGATGGGTCATCCCGTCCATTATAAGCCTGACACCATCCTCAAGATGAAGGCTCGGATCCAACATGGGCATCGAAGGCCTTTCCTCCTACCGTTTGTGCCATTTGTTAATCAGCTTACGCTCACCGTCCTGCACGCCAAGCCGGGAAAACCAGCAAAACTTCCCATCCGATTTGATCCAAATCTTTTCAGGAGTAGGTTCCTTCCAACTGATTCGCAAATGAAGAACGCGAAGATCTGGTAGTATGGAGGAACCACCACCCACAACCAAGAAAGAAGACAGAACGACAAAAGAACCACCCTCACCCTCTCGTTGCTCAGTAGAAACGGAACGAATGGTGGTCCCAAGGAGAGCAGAAGAACCCAAACAGGGTGTAGAATGCGGGATCTCCACCCTCCATCAGTAGGAGGGGAAGAAGAACGAAAAAATTGCGCCTCAGGAACTCAATCACAATTGCCAATCTCCTTAGACTGGATAACAATCAGCTGGAGCATCTTGTCATCTAAGGACCGAGGGTCCTTATTATAACACTTAGCAGCATCAAGGCTGCCATAAGCAGAGAGAAACCTATTTTCTTCATTGTCCAGCGGTCAAATGGTATTTTATCACTCCTCTCCAAAGCCAACTTCATATATTTCACCTCCTGCAAAGACCAGCGGTCTTCCCTCGAAGGTTCTCTTTCAACAAAACCCGAGTAAGAAGAAGTATGACGCACAGAGTCAACGAGCCGTTTCTTTTTCGGAACACGGTCAGAAGTCAGAAACCACTTTGATGGACTAACAGGCCTCGATACTTTTCTCTTCCTGGAAGACGGACCTGTCAGGAGCATTGAGATCCGTGACGCCTAAGCTCATTTTTTTAATCAATGACAACGTTATCACCTTCCACAGTGGCAGCACGGGCAGCAATCTCTGCAGCTTGTCTCTCGGTTAGCAGAGCCCACTCGGTTTCATTCATGTTGTATAAACCACTGCGCCTCACCATATCATCAGTAAGATAGGCATCCAAAAGAAGTATGGAAAACTTCAAGAAACACTCGCTAATAACCTGCTCTTCAGCAGTCAATTGCAGATTCTGACACTTGATAGAACTCAAAAAGTCCTTACTATTTGCAGACCCCGTAAATTGAAATAGCCAGAGTCGACAAACGCATAAAACCAATACCGCGACCAACCTCTGATGTTATCATTGAGATTGCCAAAACACGCTAAAGAATAAAGGAAATAAGTACGGTTGGGTTTCACGCTAAACCTCACCAAAGAATGCAAGATTCTAGCAGTTAAAGAAATACTAGAAAGGATGGCCCTGACATACGTGAAAACCGTAGCCCTCTAACCGTTTGGGCCCATCTGAGCATGAGGAATACCAAAAAAATCTAGATAAGACCATAATAGCTTCGGAACTGGAAACCGAAGATCGAGATAGAACATGCAAGGGTAAAGCGCAATATATCCCTTCCTCAGACAACAAAGACTGTCATTTATATGAGGAAGAACAATCTCAAAGTCGGAAGGCAAAACATAGTTGGAACGGACACTATCCAAGGTAGCCTGAGAAGCCTTCTTTGGGGAAAAATGAGCCTCGCAGGTAGCAAGCTGATCACCGTCCAATAGGTCACTTGCAAACTTCACGAATAGGCAAGAAAAAACGAAAAGGCAATAGAAAAGAAGAAATAACACTAACAACAAGGATGGTGTAGAGAAGGGAGCAAAGTAGTCACAACCCCTTTATACAACCGAGCAACAAAGAGACTGCTCACGGAGCAACATACGAAACATAATGGCGCGCTAAACTCCCAAAAAATGTGTGCGAAAATGGACAGACAACAAGGTAATCGAGACGATCAACCGACCGAAAGTTTTTAACATTAAGTTCAGTGCATAAGCGCAATCGAAATACCAACTGTCACACAGTTGGTGAATATGTGAACATACCCACTAACTAAGGGGAGTAGCTGATGATACACCAAAATAGACCGATCATCACGGCCGTACACGTGGCATAGAGACTCATCACGAGGATATATAGCATCCAGCATATTGGGTCAGCTCATAAAGCCCACGAAGAATAAAGTCAATTACAGAGGTCTGGACAAGGCTCGCCAATAAGGAGATGTAAACATGGCTCAAATCCAGGCCTGAATAAATCAGAGTCTGAATCCAGACCCGACACGAGTTATCTCATAAAGAAGATGAACGTTACACCAAAAAAAGTCGTGGAGGGAGCTACGCCTCCAATGACATATCTCCATTAAGGGGGAAACAATTCCTTCCCTTGCGCCTCACATGTTTAAGTCATGCAGAGAGTTAACCGCGACTATTATAAAAGGTAAAGGGAATATTTGACAAAGGTATGCAACTTTAACTGAGTTTTGTCCAGATTTACTTTCTTCTTCCAATAGAGTTACTGACTTAAGCATCGGAGTGTCTTCGACCACCAAAAAAGTGGTCTTTGGCAGTCTAACAATTGTTTTACGGGTCAAACTCATAGGAGGACGATTTTTTGACGCATAAAAAATGATAAGTACTTGATCAGCTTGCAACAAGATATACTCTATGCTCCTTCAAAATCACATCTACATAA
The DNA here is from genome assembly GCA_963556465.1 of Berberis vulgaris. NCBI lineage: Eukaryota > Viridiplantae > Streptophyta > Magnoliopsida > Ranunculales > Berberidaceae > Berberis > Berberis vulgaris. The sequence goes on from OY747132.1 coordinate 66,119,674, forward strand.
GATATGCTCATACTATATGGAAAATCACCACCTTTCATAAGATATAGTCATATTGGATTGAAAATGCAATTCAGATAAATGCTCTCACCCACTTCTGCAATGTAGCTTTCCTAATGCTTTTATTCTGCAAGCTTAAATGCTTAAATCACACTAATTGTGAAAAGTAATCCCCCAAAATTGAGCCATTATTTTCACAGGAAAAATCTAGACAGCCAGGCCATTAGAGCCAGGACAGCGACAGGGAACCCCCTGTCCGTGTGATTGTGTTCGAATGGGGGGTATTGGACATCTCTAGGATGATGAAAGGCATTGGGCCTGCCCTAGCGCGGGCCTAACCTGCTGGCCTGGCCTGGCTCTCTAGAATGGTTGATTTTCACTACTTCAAGAGTAGATCTCAATCATGTCTCACTTCTGGCTTGATAAAAACAAGGCTCTACCAACAGCATATACCTCCCAAATAAGATGTGTATATTTAATCCACTGTAAAGCTCAAGGTAAATGCACAAAATATTAAACAAAGGTTATAAAATCATACATCTCACAATATTCTAAATCATGAACAATAGTATGAGGTTCAAGTTACAAAAGCAACTAAATGCAACAAAAACCAATCTATCAGAAAGGTAAGCAGATAAGGCCCGTCAAATTAATGTCCATCAATTATGACTAGTACAGACATAATAATGTAGCCACGAGAAAATTTATAAGAATAAATATAAAGTGATCAAAAAACAAAATTCAACCGAACAAAATGCAAAATAGTGTTACGCTATAACAGGTCAAGTACTCAAAAAATAATCACAGGAAGAGTGAGAAATATTCACCAATTTTGCATGCACACCACACAAACCCGCATCAGTGCGCACATCCTCTCCTCTTTTCTTGCAACAAGGTTCTCACCTTCTTTTCTTACAATCAAGTTTTATCCATGTAAACAACAAAAATGCTAGGAAATCAGGTTTTTGCAATCATGTTTTGTAACCAGGATGACGTGTCATGATCTGGAAAAATGATGAAATCTCCAAAAATTTTATATGTATCTTAAGATTGTAAAAAAACTCATCTAACGATGCCACATCATCCTGATTGCAAAACATGCTTACAAAACTTAATTTCCTATCCTCACTCTGTAAACAAATGTCAAGATTCAAAGACATTAACAAAAGGAAGTTGGGTCAAAGAAGTTAATGGAAAACTCCTTATGATTCCAAAACATAACAAAACTCATAAGGTGCACTCCGAGATACCCAAAACCCAAGATTCATCAGAACCCCAATGGCCAACATTCACCAAAAATCAATCCAAAACCCCACACTCTCAACAAAATCCTCCACCTTACTCCTTAAAATGTCCAAACAACTTCTTGGTGTTTCTCAAAACTTTATTTTTTTTCATCACTCTACCTTTGACCCCATTGATGCCAAATATTTGGATCGAGAGAAGAGGTGATTTGGGAAATCTAGAGAAGTAGAAGAAGACTTAGATGGATAGATTAGATAACAGAGTTGGTTGTCTCTCTCCCTCTTTCGGTTTCTCTCTTCTCTCTGTTTTTTTCCCCTCTCTTCTCCATTTTTCCTCTCTGCCGCACACTGATGAGAGAAGCCAATTCTCTCTTTCTTCTCATTTTCATTCATTATTTCTCTCCGTCTCTTTATTTAGCAAAAACTCTACTCAGTGTCAAACCTAAAGAAACCGTGGCCCAAGTCCTAAATATGACAAAAATAAACTAAAACCCAAATTAAAAATAGCACAAATTTATAAGTTAACAAGTTTATAAATTAACCCCTTTTTATAAACTTTAATGCAGGAAAATAATGAATCAATTATCGTAAATAGGAAAATAAAATAATTTATATATAGTTGAAAAAATGTGAATGTACAAATATCAGTTCAATCATTTGACTGGTTATCTCACTTGCATGTATATCTGTTTTCTGGATTAGTATTTATAAACTAACAAGTTTATAAATTAACCCCTTTTTTATAAACTTTAATGCAGAAAAATAATGAATCAATTATTCGTAAATAGAAAAATAAAAAATTTATATATAGTTGGAAAAACATGGATGTACAAATATCAGTTCAATCATTTGACTTGGTGTCTCACTTGCATGCATATCTATTTAGTTGCCCTCTGGATTAGTATGATATATTTCATGTTGCATTCTTAAATCATCTTATTTGCATTCCTTCGTTTTTTTGCACAATATTCATAGCTTCACGTTGGAGTGACAAATTCTAAAAATGTTCAGAAGCTGATCTAGACTTATGTATAAAATAATCAGAAGCTGATCTAAACTCCCAATGCCCCATAACATTGTAATATGACGGCACTATAGTTTTCAACTTGCTTTACTCGATTCATGTATTTATCTTGGTGAATGCATGAACTTTTTGTTCAAATCAAGCTTTCAAAACTTCTCCAAGTCCAAGGAAACATAAACATAGGAACTCCTTATTTAAACTCTTCTACATGTAATTTACAGGAAAGATATTTCTACAATAAAATACCCTACCTGATGCTTTATAATAGTTGATGATACATCAAACCGTCATCTGATTAGCACCGTATACGTGTCATGATAATCTCGTCAAAAGAACAAAGCAGACCTGATTGGATGCACAATCCAACGACGCCCAAACAGCATCAAGCCTATTATTGGCAGATTCCAAAACGTTGGATCCGAATTGCAATGTGCATTTAAGCCCACACGTCACGCAATCAAGCCCAATACTTGTAAGCCCTGGTAAGAAACCCTGATAAGGCAAGTATCCAGAAGATCGATCCAAGACAGACATGCCAGCAATACATCAATTCCGACTAGAAAACAAATACTAGAGTATGAGCGGGAAAGAAACTTCCTTGCATGGACAATACTCAGAAAAAGAAACATCTCTCGCAGATCTAGGAGCACAAGTCATGTAGAAAAAATATCTCACATGGACAATTCCCAAACAGGAAATGATCTCCAGCAAGATCTCTTTTCCTAAACCATGCCACCAAAGGCCTAACCGGACAAGGACTTCTACACTACAAAAGGGAGATAAGGTCGATGAACTTAAGGTACACTACAAAATACCAATTTACAGCTTTAACCCTCTCCTAAGCCTTATCTAACTTGAGCATCGGAGTGTCGTCGGCCGCCACACGGTGGTCATTGGCTCACGTGTGCTACCAGTGCAGGTCTAGGTAAGCAACGAGGAAGGAGAGCAAGAATCGACTACATCAGTTTGGCACCGTCCATGAGGAGCAACAAAGTTTTTCAGAAAAAAAAACAATAGCACCATCCTTCATAGAGAACCAAAAAGATGGTGACAACAAGGTCTCGCAACAATGGAGATGTTGTGAAACCCTCGAACGCTCGAGCTAGCAGAGCACCGCCCGTTCCGGCTCTACCAACTCCATGGGAGGAACCTTCTCAAACCCCCACGCCGATGGCAGCCACGACGGACCCAATGGTGGACCTACTATCAACCCAGATGCAACAAATCACAGAAGTGCTAGAGGCACTCAAACAGCGGACCCCCTACCTCCAGAAGGAAACCACAAGTAGCGAAGAGCTCAGTCCCCCATATGCTCCAGGGAGCACGTTCAAGAGAGTCGCGCTGCCCCAACAACTTCTCAATGGACTGGAGGTAGAGGAGCGGCCAAGAGAAACCTAACATCTAGAGCCGAAAGACACATCTCGCGCAACCCCATTTGGAACGGGGCCACAAACCCAGACGTGTTGTTTAATCTCACGGTCCCTCCGTTCATGGATCATATCATGGGAGAACCGCTGTCAAAGAAATACACACCACCGAAACTGAAGTTTTACGATGGGACAGGAGACCCGTCCGATCACTTGCGACACTTCCAGCATGTTATGGCACTCAATGAAGGGTCTGATGTGATAATGTGTCGATCATTTCCTGCCAGGGATATATCTCTGGACTTGCTCTGGGATGCCCAAATATATATCACTCTGGACGAAATGGTGGCCACTAAGAAAGAAGCAGAATCGGAAAAGAAACTTTCTATCCCCAGAGACAAGAAAGAGGGGAAGAAGAAAGAAGACGATGATGGGAACAAGAGAAAGCGCACTGATAGCAAGACCGATTTGGTCTGCACCAGGCAGGACGAGGCCTGAAATTATGTTGGGTCCAAATCAGTCACCCCTCTCAACACCAGTCTGTCTGAAATCCTTGATTCTTGATTCCATCAAGGATTGGGAAGAGCTAAAGTGGCCACCTAAGCAGCGAAGAGACCTCACTCAGCGCGACAACAAGAAATACTGGGCCTACCACAAGGAAGGCGGATACGATACTGAGGATTGCAGAAACCTCAGAGGAGAAGTCGAGTACTTGATCAGGAAAGGCAAACTCAAGAAGTTCCTAGCCTCGGACAAGAGGCAGCGTCGAGCAAAGGAAAAAATTGATGTTGTAAAGGAAATTAAAAAAGAAGTTCTTGGCTCATTTATGTCCTACACGGGTCCGGTCCCGAATGGGAACAATCTAACAAGTCCCGCAAAAGGACACTAACCAAGATGCAGACACCATCTCAGTATGAGGACCGACAAGTGCAGCATGCACGAGTTCACAGCCCGATCTATTCACTCTCGTTTACGGAAAATGATCTCCAGGGGGTACATTATCCTCACAATGACACATTGGTCATCTCCTCACAGGAAGCTCACTGAATGTCATGTTCCTCAATGCATTCTGCAAAATGCAACATGCAACTATAGGAGAAAGACTTAACCCCCACCACCCACTCCATGGTCGGATTCAGTGGAGAAAAATGTTTTTCCATTAGAAAGATCAATTTAATGGTGATGGCGAGAGAACCACAATTACAGAAGTACCTTGTCCAAGAGTTCATGGTAATTGACGCTCCGTCTACCTACAACATTATTTTGGAAAAGTCGTGGCTTCATCATATGGAGGCAGTGGTTTCCACTCTGCACCAATGCATAAAATACATAGCCAACCAGGCCCAAGGAACTATCCGAAGAGATCAACCTGCAGAAAGAAATTCTCATTATGTAGCCCTGGAGCAGCTAAATTATTGACAATTATAGCTCAAACCAACAGAACCAACATGTTAGACACCAGGCCTAGACAAAAGAGGAGAATCACTCTACCGGAATGGAGGAACCTCAATAACCAAAGTGCAACGATACAGAGATTCAGAAGTCAGAGTTGGCAGCACAATCCAAACCAATAAAAAGTTAAGTATCGATACTTCAGCAAACAGACACCTATTTCAAGAGCTGTTAATCAGCAAGGAACTGCTCGCCAGCACGAAGTCCACTATTTAGTAACTTTGCTAGCTTTAGCAAAACAAAACACTTCGCTAGAGGGACTACGCAATCTGAGCCAGGACCATATGAGCCTCCTTCAGGATCAAATTAATTTAATCCCCGATCGAAGTTAAATTATCTTGTTCCTTTTATTTCATTTTTTGTTTTCTATTTTTCATTTCAGTTTAGAAGAATTGTTCGTACAAGACAAACTCTATAAATAAAACTGATTTTATTGATTCCAATGAGAATTATTACAAAGCTTGCCAACCAACTAGTACATCAGTTCATACACTACAAGTATCTAAGTCCGATGCAAGTATCTATCCGCTGAAACAAGGGTAGAGATTCAAATCTGCGAATCCGCCTCCAAAAGAAAAAAGTGGTGGAAGTAAAGCGTCTGCGACAGAAGGCAAAGAAATGCACTTAATTCATTGCATCGTTGAAACAAAACACAAACGTCTTCAACCCGCCGACCTACCCTAAGAAGTAGGAATGGAACCGAAACAGAAGAAGGCAGACAGGAGAATGACCCTCAAGATGGAAGCATATGGAATGCAGTTGAGCTAATGTCTCTGGAAAGAAGGTCGCATTCATCAGACCATCGCTCCACCAACTTGTTTTTCGGCTGTGGTGTCACACGTGAAGCCCAGCATATACGAAGGGAACAACCACCATAAACTAGCTGCAAGTATTATCACCCAACAACAGTGGTGAATGGGAACTCGGGAGCCACAGAAGATGGAAAACAAAGGAACGGTTCGTACTTCTTTTACGAAATATAGGAAGATATTAAAAGATCTCATGAGATCAATCAGGTGCTCACCCAGAACAGGCGGCACCGCATAATAGAAAGTCTTATCATGGCGCATCGGCGCAAATGCCAGAACATTCGAAGACTCCAGTGAAGGAGATCTTCCTTCAGCCTTTGGAAAACCCAACTCAAATCGGTAAGATGCATTTGATTAACATGCTCTATTATTCTCATTGCAGTGCTTGAACGCAGAATAACCAACCTATATATAGGCATAATGGTTTACGAAGCAGCGTCAACCAGCAGTTACTTCAGCATTAAATGCATTACGAGAAATCGAAAAAATGACGACTCCAATTGTAAATGCACAAGTCCACATCTTTCCAATTAATGACCCTGCAAACATCCCCTATTGAATCGTCTCACAGTATGCGTCATATCTCTGGCATGCTGATCAACAAAGATTTTTTCTAATTGGGCCCCTCTACTAATGGGCCCAAGCTTATACCCTACTAAATCCGACCCAGCACATGCAAAGGAACAAACAACAAATGCCATGAGCGCCCATAAAATACGGAGCGCGCCTACAGATTATTGTCATTAACTCCAAGACATCAGCTCTATTATTATTCCGCTGCTAATTATTGAAGCCGGTCAATTTATTATTAGTCCGATCAATCGATCAGACTCTGGAATCAGACCGCCATGCGAACTAAGTAAGTCAGGTTTACACACCCAAAATCTCATTCTGACCAAAGCTTAGTCAGTTCCGACTAATTACAATAGCTTCCCGTACGCTATAACTCCTAGCACGCTAAAAGCGGTCGACGATGGGTTAAAAAGTCGAAGCTTAGTCAGCGTTTGTAATACCTGACCACAATGGCTTGCCAGGGACCATTGCCCAATTGTAGATAATGGTCGCTGAACCTAATCAAAGCTTAGTCGATTGGTTTTGACCTATGACGATAGCTTCTGGTACGTTCTAACGCCCAGTCCATTAAACTAAATGGGTATTAACGATTTAGATAGTGGCAGCTTAGTCAACGCTTTGATGTCTGATCGAGACGGTTTGCCAGGGACCATTGTCCAAACATGGGCAATAATGACCAAAACTTAGTCGATGACGATCGATGATGATGGCTTTTGGTCTGCTCGAAGCCTAGTCCGCAAATAATGGATTTCAACGGCTTAGAAAGTAAGAGTCTAGTCAGCTTTCTCGACATCTGATTAAGATGGCTTATCAAGGGTCACTATTCTTACGCAGATAGTGATCGCTGAACCTCGACCAAGGCTTAGTCAGTGGCCGCTGATGAAGATGGCTTTGGTCTGCTCGAAGCCTAATTTGTTGTGCGCAAATTCCGACGGCCTAGAAAATGGGAGTTTAGTCAGTTCTCATGTAGCCCGGTGAAGACAACTTGCCAGGGATCATTGGCCAACTACAGACAATGATAGCCGAATCCCCACCGAAGTTTAGTAAGAACGACTGACGATGATAACTCCTAGCTCGCTCCAATTCCTAGTCCGCCACGAACGGATAAAGATGGGTTGGAAAGTGGGAGTCTAGTCAGTGCCCTCGACGCCTGATCAAGATGGTTTGCCAGGGACCACCATGGTCATCGAAACCCGACCTCGGTTTAGTCAATCATAACTGGCGATAACAACCCTTGGTCCAATTAAGCCTATTCTTCGAATAGCAAATAAAGATGAGTCAGAAGTCCGGTCAGAGTTCTAGAAACTCGACACAGACGACTCACGAGGACTATTGTCCAATCATCTTCAACGGTGCCTGGGACCACAATTTGACCAATTCGCTTACAACAGCAACAACAACTGCTGGTTCAACACACAACCAAACCGCCAGACAAAGGGTGAATTACATTCCCTGATCTCTAAGAAGACCCTGACCATAATTGCACGAACTATCGCAGTACAAGGAGTCAAAACTCTCACAAACATATAAATCATAAAACTTCCTAGTCTAGTGGAGCCTCTAGTCTGGCAATTAATATCGAAATAAGACAAAATAGGTAAATACTAGCAGTAATGCAAAGGTAGGAATGAACACGTACACAATACTATTCATTTACACGCCAAAAAGAAAATACAAGGTTCGCCCCTAATCAAGAGGAGAGACAGATATGAAAGAACCAGACTTAGCAGGGGAAAAAGCAGGAGACACATCTGTAGGTTCTACCTCTCGACCCCCCTCATCGGAATTGCCTTCTTCTTCAAACAAATCGGAGGTCACTCCAAACTCTGCGTATGCAATCTCTTTATAATAGGAGAGATCCCAGTCAGGATGCTCCTCCTTCATCAGATGCAGCAACTACAACCTTCCATACGTGACTCTGTTGAACTCAAACGTGCCTTGGGCTTTAAGAAGCTTCTCCTTGCGCACCCTTGATTCAGCAAGCTTTTACCCCAGTCACTCTAGCTTGCCAAACAGCAAGTTGGTCTTGTACTACTTGACACCCAGCTTATCATTGACGATACTCAGCTCATTTTGTGCCAGAATGAACCACTCTTTAGCAGTCCGCACACTCTTGGCATTAAATTCAGTATCGGCCTCCAACCGTTGACATCGAACTGTCCATTCTTACTCCTCGATCTTCTCTACGTATAGAGCCTGCACTCCAGACAAAATCTCGTGGGCAAGTTGCAAGTCACGATGGGCGAGGTTCAATTTTTCTTTCGAACTGATCCCTCATGGACATAGCCCCCGCCAGGTCGGACTCAAGAGTTTCCAAGCGAACCTTTTGAATCTCTGACCCAGTACACCAGGACTCCGCTCCAGCATCTGAGTAAGCTCCAAGTTGCTTCCTCAAAGACTCAATCTCGTAGAGAGCGACAGAGTATGACTTTTGCAAGTTTGTAAAGACTCACTCCATAGTATACAATCTCTCACGGGCGGCCTCAACTTCAGTTCCAGCTGCGACCACTTGATTCAAGTATGACATCCCCAGCACGAGATGTTTCTGCCCTTTATCCATACACTCTCCCAGCGTTTCTCCAATTGGTTTCGAAGCACAATTCACCAGCCAGTCATTCCACCTGCTGATATGCTTCCTCGAAGCATAAGAAATGTCAACCTCTTGATGCCACGCTTGGTTGTTCATCCTTACTATGTCTGGAGCAAACAAACTGATCCACGAATCTGGAAGAAGATCATTCGGGACCGGAATCACCTCAGCACCGCCCTTGACCATCTTTACTACATCAGGGCCCTCATCAATAACTTTCCCTTTGCCCCCAACCATCGACTCTCTTTCACGCGCCGAGTCAAAATCAGTTGACAGGGAAGAGGGAGTAAATTATTCCTTGGACTCGTCGTCGGGTCAATATGGAGACAGGAACGAGATGGAGGACAGAACGAGCAATGCAAAGAAGACCCCTCAATGGGTTCATGATCCTCATAAAAGTGAAGCTCAAAGTCCTTTATTGAAAAGGGACGACCATACAAAGCTTCGACGACCGCCTGTAGCAGCATTTTATTCAGAAACTCTGCCTGCTTGGTGCTCAGTTTGGTTACATCCTCCATGCCCACCATTTGCAGATACTCCCTCTCCAAGTCAAGAAAGGAAATAGGGGCCTAGGCCTGAGTATCAAGCCCCTTGGAAACAACAGTCTCATCCGGCACATGCCTGACCATATCATGTCCCTCAGACGAGGCCAAGCGCTTGCGAACAGGTCTAAACAAAGCACGAGACATCTTCAGATGCACAGGAGAAGGAAGCTTCTCATCTATTTATACCCTCCTTAAAGGGTTTGGAACCTTAGTTTTGGGAAGTTTTCTCTTTCTCGAAGCAGGCACACCTTTGGGTTTTGGCTTCTTTACTTGAAAAAGAGTAGGAGCCACATGAAACGCATCCAAATTCGCTTTATCCTCAGCAGATAGTGGCGAAGTTGGGAATCTCCCTACGAAAACCACACAGGTCAATTTAATATGCAGTTAACACAAGCAAGACCAGAAAAAGAGTCAAACTTACACAGTGGTATGAATTCACGCTCGACCAGACGACCAACAAGCTCAAAGTATGTAGAATCCGTAGGAGCTATGAAACGTAACTTCTGCCAGGATTTAAAATCATCAGGAAGGTTGTCGAAGCAGTCCGGCGACGTCAGCACACACATATAGCGTGCTCATTTATTCGAGGGGAAGTAAGCAGTTGAAGCGCCCTTGAAGATACTCGGACACCAGCGTCCCTAGCCCTAATCAAAATAGCAGTTACAGTCCTATACCCGTTCAACACCAGTTGAACGGGTGCAATGTCGAGGTACGTCAGGAACTCCCAAATCTCCTTGATAACAGGAAAGCAGACACCCAATTGAAGCATACCTCGGTGAAGACAGATAAACCCCTCAGGAGGGGACAACGGCGTCAGATCGGCGCCCAGAGTACAGAGCACCAGATCATCAGGAATCTCGCATGTCTTATGGAGGACTTTCAGATCCGATTAAGAGAGCAACCTCTCCTAAAAAAACTTGCTTCCTTTAGTGAACAGTTCTTCAGAAAGCTGATTTTGGCCCGTCATGAAAGATAGTACAAGCTTTCGAATACGAAGGTTAAGCGAAGTCAAAAGCACAAAAGAAGATACAGCAAATCAGAATCTCTGTGATCGCAAGAGTAAAAGGGCTACACTCCATAAGCAGAAGATCTATATAGAAAACTGAACTCCCTCCTTTCCTTCTTTCAAGCTAATGCACACCCAATTAATGAAACTCGCCACTCGAGGAAACAACTCAGACTCAACAATCATGACTGCAGAGTTGCTTCATGAAATGACCTAGTGGATCGATGAAACGACCCACCAACTCGGGGGGAGTAGCTGATGACAGATCAAATCGTCCTCTGATCAGCACTGTACACGTGTCATGATAATCTCGGCAATAAAACACAGCAGGCCCGATTGCATGCACAATCTAGCGAGGCCCAGACAACATCAAACCCACTATTGGCAGATTCCATAACGGTTGGACCTAAATTGCAACGTGCCACTAAGCCCACACGTCACGCGGTCAAACTCAATACTCGTAAGCCCTGATAAGGCAATTATCTGGGGGATTGACCCAAGACAACCAGGCCAGCAGTACATCGGTTCCGACTAGAAAACAAATACTACAATATAAGTCGGACAAGGAAACTTCCTTGCATGGACAACACTCAGAAAGGGAACCCTTTCCCGCAGATCTAGGAGCATAAGTCATGTAGGAAAACTATTCCACATGGACAACTCCCAAACAGGAAAGGATCTCTAGCAAGATCTCTTTCCCTAAACTACGCCACCAAAGGCCTAGCCGAACAAGGACTCCTACACGATAAAAGGGAGATAAGGTCGATGAACTTAAGATACACAACAAAATACCAATTTACAGCTTTAAACCTCTCTTAAGCCTTATCTAACTTAAGCATTGGAGTGTCATCGGCTGCCACACGGTGTTCATTGGCTCACGTATGCTACCTATGCAGATCTAAGTAAGCAGTGAGAAAGGCGAGCATGAATCGACTACATCAATAGCATAGAATGTTGATACTTCAAGGTCGCAGGTGTATGTATACTTAATGGAGTGCATCTTAAATGCATCACACATTTTATGTTCTTACTTATAGTTTATTTGCTTTTTCTAACAGATCACCACTGCATGTCATCCTAGTTTCCAATATAGAGAACTGAGAGAACTGAAAGAAGATCTTGGGGTCTCTCCTTAAAGATCTTCTTTCACCCTTTCACACGGCTTGGTAGCCTTGTACAATAAAAAGTCTTTGTTCAGTTTTCCGATGAATCCCTATATTTTGACATTTTAGCTGAATAAATTATACATGTAACATTTATCAAAGTTTTAGCTATAAGAACAGTTTCAGCAACCTACAGCCAATCAACTATGGCTGGAATCAGGTTATCCTCTGTATTTCCACTTCCTTATGGGCAACTCCAACTAGGAAGCCTGTTTTGAGTTTTTGACTATCATCAGACTTGTTGTTTACATATATAACTGCATTGTAGTTCATATTACACAAGGATCTTAAAGTTCAGGAAGCTGCAAAACTCTATAACAGATTGTGCAAAAAAAAAAAAAAAAAAAAAAAAATTTTATGAGATCTTATATCTAGCCACCCCCTAGATGCATTGTATGACACCATATGTCTAAGAATATTGGCTTACGCTGTTTAGATTTGACATAGGCTTATAGTTTTGTTTGAATGAGATACTTTGTTTTCCCAGTTTTCTTACAGTTGTATCACCCTTGTGAAAATTGTAATTCCAATGAAGGCTTGAACTCCCACTACACTAAATTGACATTTTTGTAACAACCCCCAAAACAGTATCACTTTTGAAGTGTAACAATTCACCTAACAATTTTACACATTTTCACAAACAAAATGATACAATAATTGTATCACCATGAAGAGTATGGTTATAAAAGTGATACTATTCATGGTGATCCAACTTATTGTATCATTTTTTTTGTGTTACTGTTTTTCATTTTTTTGGCTAAATTTAGTTTTGACTTGAAATTGTTTGGTGAATTGCAATATCTCAAAAGTGATACTGTTTTTAGAATTGTTACAAAAGTGTCAATTTGGTGTAGTGCCCGGATATTTTATAATGGGAGTTATGCATGATTTTGCTGCAGTAAGACAAGATGATGTAACATTCATGGGTTGATGTTTACATATACCAGGTGGTTAAAAGAAACAAATCCCATTCTATGATCTATCGATACTCAGTCATGGGAAGACCAATTTCTAGGTTTCATTATAAAAAATCTTGAAAAAGGATTTCAATACACAATTTAAACCTATCAATAAAAAAAAAATTAATAAAATAAAGTAAAAAAAAATAAAAAAAAAATAAAAGACAGGATGATGTAACATTCACGAATTGACGTTTACATATACCAGGTGGTTAAAAGAACTAAATCCCATTCTATCCATGTCCAGTCATGAGAAGATAAACTTCTAGGTTTCATTCTAACAAACTTGAAAAGGATTTCAATACTCAATTTAAACCTATGAATAAGAAAATCACAATATAAACCAACCACTCTTTTCGTAATACCAGATTAAATTTCATTGATGTAAAGTTTACATAAAATCTATTTAAACAATTGTGAAAATATTTATTTCCCATAGAAGCGATCTTATGCATCAAACCCTACGCTAGCTATGGGTTTATGATAGGTGAAACAAGAAAGGAAGCGGAAGTTCCATAGTGAGAAATGTGATTTTTTTTTTGCCTTGTTCAGAGTTCATCCTTGAAAGAGACTGCCTTAGTTGGGTTAGCGGACTTCTTGATGGGATATGAGGCCTGCATAGCTATACCACAAATTCCCTCCTTGGCAGAGATTCCACGCTGCATTCTTATGTAACCTTTTTCTCCCCATTCAGTTCCCCATGAGTTCCTCACAATCCAGTACTTTGTCCCATCTAAAGTTGTTCCATAGCCTACAACTGCGACTCCATGATCCAGTTCAGTGCCACAATCTTCCGCAAAAACACCCTGCCATCACCATTAAATATAAGCATGATTAACTTGCCCCTTCTACAAAGAGAGAGGATACCATTGTGCAAAAGTGAGTCTTTAATAATGAATTGATTTGCTTGAGACTTTTACCAAGTCTGTGTTCTGAAATCATTGTTGGGATATATTGGTATATGTGAACGACTATGGATTTAGGCCTTTTTTTTTTTTTTTTTGTTTCTTATTTTTACTAACGTATTGTCTGTTAACTTCATGACTACTTTAGTTGTTAGTCAGGCCAAACCTCTGAGTAGAATTGGAAGTTGTTAGCATCTACTCCAACAGCCACAGGTTGATTTGCAACAGCTTTCATCAAGGCATCCTCATCATTGGCAGGTACATCTTCATGCCCATCGATTGTCACCACATTAGAGTGCTTCTGCAACATCAGAATATTCAATCCCATTTTAGATACACTTAATCATGTAACAAACATGCGGACATTAAATCGTAATACCTTATATTTCCTTATTGTGACTACTAATTCAATCAAACCCTGAGACTACTATTTTCATATTATCACATCCCATTTCACTTTCTTTAAGCTTAACGACTTATATTATTTTAACTCATCAACATCATAACTAATTGCAACGCACCTTACAATCCCCATCTTCTGCTGTGTACGGATAGCTTTGTTCTGTTGCTATTCCTCCATTTTTCTTGATGTATTCAAATGCTATATCCATTAATCCTCCCTTACAACCATTGTTTTCAGCGTTGTCGCAATCAACCAGCTCTTGCTCAGATAATGACACGAGCTTTTTTGTTTTTATTTGGTTGATACCCTCAACTGCAGCAATAGTTGAAAAAGCCCAACAGCTACCTGTACAATCAGACATGATGATATATATGAGAAGAAATGATACATTGGTAAGGTACCACTAATGGAATCTGAATTAGATACCTGTTAGATCCCCATAATCATCATCTACACCTTACCTTTGGGTGTTGATGTTTGATGTTTGATCTATAAATTTGTGTGACGTTGTACATTGCCATGCATTTTCTTACTACTCCAAGTTGCATCATTTCTTTTTTCTGTTTGTTGATGTCATAATCTTGTTTGTACTAGGGGATGGTTATGGTTATTAACTTACCGCATTGACCTTGGTCCTTGATAGGATTGACTGCACCGTTCTTCCTCCAATCAACTGATGCTGGGAGGTTTTCCATGTTCTCATACATGAAGCTTCCAGTCTCACGCTTGCCTCCTTGGAGCATCATGTGGTGCTTGATCTTAGATGAGGCGTATTTCGTCTTGAACTCATGGCTAGTCAAGTCTCCAAACTTGTTCAGCTTCAACTTGTAAGGCTTATCTTTCTTGTTGAATTCGTGAACATGCTTGGCATTCTCCTTGAAGACATTGAAACGACTTTGCTTCTCTTTCAGGTCCCTGGAAATGGTGTGGTGGCTCCTCCACCGTTCGTACAAGTTCCAGAGGCTTTCTTCCGTCTCCAATTCCTTCTCATGGAAATCAAAACTCTCAGCTATCCCAAGAACAAGCGCCAATGAAAGAACAACCAAAAGTATCTTTCCCATTTCCATAGCTTACAAATTGGAAATGGGCTTGAATAAGATTGGTTTATGGAAATGTAGTCTGAGAAGATTGGTTTTATATAGGGAATAAAAGTGGATCCTCAACCAAACTGACAATAAATGAAGATGGGCTTACGGTTACTTGTAGGCAACAAACAAAGTCTTCAATTATAGGAGGAGTACGTTATCAAGATGGATCTTGAGAACTATAGGATAGGAGACATGAAGATTTTTCATGGACTAGCTTACATATGCAAGAAAGAAAGTTGGGTCATCTTTTTATCAAAATGTATTTTATCATGATGAGAGTGATTTACTAGACATTTAGAGGTTGATAAAGTGTACAACAAAATGTTTATCGGCATGTACACGCCAGATGATGTGCTAATAATAACTAGTTTTGGAGAGGTGACGAGCTGGTTGTTGCTTTGGGGACTCCTTGACACGATTTCTTGCAAGTGGAGGCAAAGTTCTTGAAACCCTTTTTAGAAATGATGTGGACTAACTAATAAAGTATGGAGGCAAAAAAATAACTTCATAAAGAATCTGTTATTTAACTTAATTTGCTCATGCAACAAACAAATATTAATGAGTGATTCTAGATGTCGAGGAAATTGGCGAGGGAGGGTGCCTCGCACGTGCCAGACCTTTGTTTTTAAAAAAAAAAAAAAAAAAAATCGGGATATCTTGTTTGAATTTCGTTGCTGAAATTTAAGAGGGAGGGAAGGACCAAAAAACGGAGAAAACCAAAGAGAAGGAAGACCTCTCCCCAAACCCATCTCCACAAAGAAGAGAAGATGAAGCTCTCCCGGAAGATAGTAGGAACGACATATGGGTTTTGTAAATTCATTAGTATTCTCTACAATCGCGGTGTTTACCCGGAAGATAGTTTCGTTAAGGTGAAGAAATACGGTCTGCCAATGTTGCTGACTGAGGATGAAGGGGTGAAATCTTTCATTTCTAACTTGACTGCCCAGTTATCTGGTAGATGTTCATTCCTTCTTCTTATTTTTCTTCAAATTTTCTGTTCATTAGGCCTTGAATTCTAACTATGTTTTCTATGTGATTTGATAGAGTGGCTCGAGGCTGGTAAGTTGCAAAGGATTGTGCTTGTGATTATGAGCAAGGCAACTTCTGAGGTTCTGGAGAGATGGAATTTCAGTATTGAGACTGACAACGAAGTTGTTGAAAAAGGGTTTTTTTTTCTCATGAAATTTAAGTATTCCCCTTTCGATTGATACTTCTTAATTTCCTCAACGCCTGGTTCATTAGGAAGGTTTGTTTGGTCATTTTCAAGTGATTCGAAATCGATTGGGTTGCAAATGAGTTGATTGGTGAAGAACTGATAGAGCAGAGAGGTGGTGTTTGAAGAAATGTTTGTGAGAGAATGAAGATAAGTAAATGGGTTTTGAAGAAATGAGAGATGGTGGTGTGGTTGTTCCATTTACATGGATTGAGAGTGACCCCAAATTGATTGAGAATCCGCAGATGGTGAAACTGCATTCTTTTGACACCAAGGTAAATATTGCATTTGCATTTGTGCGTGTGTGTGTGTGTGTTTTGTTATAGAAATGAAACGCCTGAATTCGGTTGATAATCATTTTGTGATGCTAATGCAGATACATAGGGTGGATACTCTAGTTTCGTAGAAGAACGACGAGTGGGACGATGAGCAATAAGAAGAGTTCAACAAATTCTTAACTGGAAGAAAGTCTGTGAATCCTTTATTCACATTTTGTGTAGTTTGAGTGGAAAAAAAAAACAAATGGAAGGATCTGATTCTCTTTGCAGTATGCATGGTTTGGATTCTAGCATAGAACTGAAAAAGAATGTAAGAGTCCATTTTATTTTGCTTCAGTTTCTATGTTTCCAAAAGTTGTTGGAAATTGTAGTGTTGCATTGTGAGATTATATGACATTCTGGATATTTGATCAGTATATTTTTAAACCAAAGCCATAATCTTGATCAAACTTAGTTGTGGTGTTGCATTGTGAAATTATACGACATTCTGGATATTTGATCAGTATATTTTAAAACCAAAGCCATAATCTTGATCAAACTTAGTTGTTTATACCAGTTCAAATTATATTATGAAGTTGATCAGTTTTTTCTTAACCAACTTTGTTTTTGGGTTGACATAAATTCAATAAAAAGATGCATAATTTGTGTATAATCATTATCGAATTTTTCTTTTAAAACCAGCATAGAGTAACACCAACAAAGGGCGTGGGTCGATAGCGTCGTAATAAAAAAAAAATTTGGTTGTGCCAGACTCATACAAGCTCTTTTTACATCCAAGGGGCTCTTTGTTTTGTCCTAAAATTGCATAATCTGAAACTTTTGGGACTAAGGATAACCTTTTACTCGATAGTTTCAAAGAACATTATGCTTCATACAACCTAAAAATATGTACAAAGGGGTTCAAAAAAAAAAGGTACAAAGGGGTTCGAACAACTAAATACAAACTGTTAGTAGTGGAGAGACGCATAAAAGCTGGAAAGCTTTGCTAGTCACATATCAAAAGGAACTGTAACAACTTGCTCTATATAGCATTCATAATACATTCGGTTTAGTAATAAATCTCAAACCGATTGACTACAGACTGCTGCCAAGTCTTTGGAAATGAGAAGGTCAATCTCATTCCCCTGGGTGAAATGCTTCTGACCGATCAATACACAAGTTGTACTCAGCACAAAAGCATTGTATTTACAGACTGGTAGTTTAGGTCTCTAGTTTATGAAAGTAGGACAAGTTTAAAGGATGTTGAAATGTTCAGAAGTATTATTTGTCAAGATAAATCGGTATCTAAGATTAATCTGCAATGACTGTGCCTTTCCTCTATTCACCCAACATTCTTGCACCCTGGTACATTGCGCCAGGACGGAGCTCATCCAGTGTATCCACACTTCTGAAAACACTCAACTCTCTAAGACCAGTCCACCCAAGATGTACCAGGAAATCACGGAAGTCGTCTTCAGTGTAAAATGTCTTTTCCTCAGTACGAACTGGAATACGATCAGACTCATCATAAAAGTAAATTTTTATTGTAATTCCTGAAACAAAAGAGATCAAATTTTAATGCCTACAGATGAACTTAAAAAATATATTAAATATAGTCGATAAGAACATTTTTCAAGTTGTTACCTTCGTCAAGGTGAAGAGTATAAGTACCATCTCTCATTTCTTCAAAACCCATTTACTTCTCTTCACTCTCTCACAGGCATTTCTTCAAACACCACCTCTGCTCTCTCAGTTCTTCACCAATCAACCCATTTGCAACCCAATCGATTTCGAATCACTTGAAAATGATCAAACAAACCTTCCTAATGAACCAGGCGTTGAGGAAATTAGGAAATTAGGAAGTATCAATCGAAAGGGGAATACTTAAATTTCATGAGAAAAAAAAATACCCTTTTTCGACAACTTCGTTGTCAGTCTCAATACTGAAATTCCATCTCTCCAAAACCTCAGAAATTGCCTTGCTCATAATCACAAGCACAATCCTTTGCAACTTACCAGCCTCAAGCCACTCTATCAAATCACATAGAAAACATAGTAAGAATTCAAGGCCTAATGAACAGAAAATTTGAAGAAAAATAAGAAGAAGGAATGAACATCTACCAGATAACTGAGCAGTCAAGTTAGAAATGAAAGATTTCACCCCTTCATCCTCAGTCAGCAACATTGGCAGACCTTATTTCTTCACCTTAACGAAACTATCTTCCGGGTAAACACCGCGATTGTAGAGAATACTAATGAATTTACAAAACCCATATGTCGTTCCTACTATCTTCCGAGAGAGCTTCATCTTCTCTTCTCTTATGATTTCTTCTCTGTAGAGATGGGTTTGGGGAGAGGTCTTCCTTCTCTTTGGTTTTCTCTGTTTTTTGGTCTCTCCATCCCTCTTAAATTTCAGCAACGAAATTCAAACAAGATTTTTCGATTTTTTTTTTTTTTTGAAACAAAGGTCGGGCACGTGCAAGGCACCCTCCCTCGCCAGTTTCCTTGACATCTAGAATCACTCAATATTAATAGAGCTTGTCAACAGACTTGATTGGACAAAATGTACATGGGTCTGTGATGAGGCTTGGATTTGTCAAGGCGTAACTTTCAGCCCGAAAAAGGCTTGAATTGAGGTTTTGAGAAATCTCATATCCCTAATCTTTACTAATTGTTTTCAAAACTAAAACTAATGCAATTGGTTGGGTAACATATTTTGTGAAAAATCACAAATTTTCAAATATTTTGCACACATATTGGATATTTTGGTTCGAATTTTCCATTCAAAGATGGGAGAGAGCTACCTCAAAGGAGGTGCAAATTGGACCGGCCAAACCCAAACGAAATGAGCCCACTCCGCCTTTATATGGCTTGGGTAAGGTGTCATGATCAGGCTTGGGCTGAAATGTTTTTAACACAACAAAATCTCGGGCTGGGCTTGGATTTGAGCTCTTCCCGAAATTTTTATGCCTACTTAATGTGCCCAACTATTGTATTATCCTTCACTTACTCCATAATGGAGCCTCTTTGTACAATAATAATGTGTATTATTAGGATAATGATTTGATTATTTAAGTCGAGAAGTAATTTTGTACATGCCAAAGAAAATTTGTTAGTAGTTAACTAGGGATAGCTCGGATTGTAGTAATGTTGTCTTTGATGTGGAATGTCTTTTAGCTTTTGGCTGGACTCAGGGATGCCCAACCTGCCAAGGTTATAAGCAATTTCACATTTATTTATTTATTTAGAAAAGTAAGCCGAGTTTTAAGGACTCATTAATCTTTATATTAATAAAAATAGTAAAACTCCATTACGATATCTTGAAGTATCTCTAATGATTAGACATAAAAGATGAGGTTACATATTTCTTGTTTCCTGTCCTACGCTTCGTGAATCTCCGAGGGCAATTGGTACTTAATTTTATTAATTAGCTTTTAATAGAGCCTCAATGTCACACGTTGGAAAATATATTTAAACTTCTAGGCTTAATATAATCTCATGAAGTCGTCACTTTCAATTCAAGACGATCGTGCAATGACAATTACGCAAATATAAGTATAATCTTATGCCTCTGGTCAGTGGCTTCTATCGAATATGCCATTTTCGGAGCTTAATTCAAGTGTCACTGTAGAGAGCGGTCTTTCACAATGAATAAGTACCTTGGCATGCATGCTTTGTGGAATTATCGAAGTAGAATTGGGGAAGTTGTGTGTCATCTGGGCTGAAGACAATAGCTCATTGAAATTGAAGTACAGAAAGGGCCAGGGCTCGCCGTGTTTGAACATGCATTTGTTATACTGGTTAAGTAAACAAGAAAAGAGTTCTAGAGTTTGATTTACTGTTGCAATGGAGGGGGAAGATGGGAATGTAAAATTCTTTGACTAGTAACATTCCGTGCAGTAGAAAAATACATGATTAGGGAACAGTTAAAAGATTTGTTTCCCCATCCCCACAGGTATTGTGTTGGTGCCTAGCTTAGCAATGGGAAATTGGTTCCCACGTGTACTGATGTGCTTCGTACATGACTCACATAAGACCCATACTCTAAGCGAGTAAGCGGATGCCCCTATTGTTGGTCACCAAATGTAAATGCCTTTTTTTTCTCTCTCATACATGGGGGCATGAAATATCGAAACAAAAGACAAAAAATGTAAGAAAAATTTCAGAACCGAAAACAACAGATTAAATATGAACACATCGTATGGTCAATAATCAATAAACATAAACATAACCATCAATTTTGTCACTAAATGTGTGATGGCTCGGTGGTTGAGCAGTGATGGATGGTATCACTAGAATCAAAGGGTTGAATCTAGCATAAGTTTGAAATTCATAATTTTGGTAAATAATGATTCATGGTTCATAGTGTGAAACTAACTTATAATTTGAGTCATGTCTTCCTCATTTGCACCGAGGTTTCCAAATCACATAATGTAAACAAACTTTCTGGATCGTACATTAATTTCCTGGTTAACTATCGACCATATTTGATGAACTAGAAGTTTTTAAAATGGTTAAGTTGATACCTAATAAAGATTCTAATGGTTAACGTTTTGTGAAAGCTCTCTAAAAAGATTCTAATGGTTAAATTTTTGTGAATGTGATGAAGTTAATAACTGAGAAGAACCTTGTAATCATAAATCCTCTAGATGAAGTGATTATGACATTCACACTTAGGGTGCTAAGCCATCAAGTCAGCGCTTGATGTAGGGGTGTCAATGGCTCAACACTCATGCTGTATTTCTTAACTTGATCAATGGAATATATAGTTTACACTAAATTTAGCAAAACCATTCCATACCTGATCCATCAACACTAGCGCTTGGGCAATTCATTAGCCAAGTGCTACTAAGACTGTCATAGATGGCAGAAATCTACACGTCAATTGCATTAAAATCTGAAAAGAAACAACTTTCAAAATGAAGTTGCTTATTACACAATTATATGGTCACGGCCATATGTAGCTCTGTGAGCTATATAAAAACAGGGAACCAAAAAAAAAACTCAAACCATCTAAAACAAAATACACAATAACAAAAACCTTGCTATACAACACTCTCTTCTTCTTTACACAATTCCAAATGATGCCTCTCCACCCCTAATACCATATTAGCTGGTGATGGTGATGGTGATGAAGAATGCGAGGATGCAGTATTAGAACCCATCATGACCAAGCAACTCTCGCTCCATGCTCGTCTCATAGGATACGATATTTTCTTTTTCTGATTCAATCCCTTATGACACTCACCCACACTCCTGGACCTATGCAAAGCACACCCACAGTTCCTATGGTATGGTCTACGTTCAATATCAACATCTGATAAAGATAACGATAAATCAAGCACACATCTTAACAACCCCTCCGCGGCCATGTATGCAATGGGATTGTAGTAATGCCTTAGGAAGTGATGAACTTTGCTTATACAGAACTTAAATAAGTGTTAAGTCATTCATGTTAGGTGATCCTTTCCGACTAATTAAGACAAAATTAGGACTGAAAGGACGATAACATCCTCGAAGCCAAATTTGGACATTTTGGAAGAAATAAAAAAGAGAGACGTTGATTTCCTTGTTTCTCGCCTTTGCATGGGAGTGTATGTTTTGGTGACCTAAGATACAAAGTCATTCTTTGTTTGCTTGCAAGAAAAACGTTTTTGATTGAGAGTGTGTTTAGGAAGAACAAGTTAAGTATAATAATAATAATTGTCTGTGTTGGATACCCCGAGCATCAATGAACTTTCACTGTTCAAAGTTTAGTATTAAAACGCGTATATAGATTGTTCCAATGTGTATTCTAATGGGATTGTGACTGATATGCAGAGGAACAAATTGATAATGTATGTTAGGCCGGCACTGGCGACTGGTGAGGCTGCTATTGTAACAGCTGTTATGGTGATAGATATTTTATGAAAGGGGGTTGTTGGACTAGGAAGAGATAAACACCATATTAAGCAATTTTTGTGATCCATAATTGGGCCTCAATTCTAGGCAACATGGCTTTGCAACCACTTTTTTGTCAGGTTTTGGGTTTTTTTATACTTCTACCCCTTCTATAGATAATGTTTGTGGTTGTGTTTTAAAGAAAATGGGTAAAAGTGTAAAAAAGCCTAAGCCTAACAAAAAAATGGTTTTAAACCCCGACTGCCTAGACAAACTCATAATTGGGTGTAGAATGAGTAGTGATGAGATATCAAACATTCATCCAATCATAGCTGAACACGTAGCTAGATCAATTTTAATGGAGAAGGGCCAGGACATACCAAGCTCAAGCCAGATCCAAGTCAGGTGATCAAGCCCATATTACATAAGACCAGTATATCGAAAATCTCATAGCCTAGCTCAAGACAATAAGGCAAGAACGCATACCCTTAGGCTAATTGAGACTGAGGCCTATTTAGACCACTCATGGCCCAATTAGGCATTGAGTCCTAAAGAGAGCCAAGTAGTAAAGAAGATTAGTCGTGGACGGGTGAAGAACCCTAGGAGAGATTCTAAGCGAGATATCCTCCCCCATCGAGCACCAAGGGGTAAAATCAATGAATGAGAAAAATGTTCTCATTATATAAGGTGTACAAAATGGATGACGGTGGTATGCAACCCTACTTTTACAGTTGAATTCCATCCTTGTTCAAGAACCTACCTTTACCATCGGAGTGCCTTTGGACGCCAACACGGCGATCTCTGGCTCACTGCCGCTTATTTTTGCAAGTCAAAGTCAGCAGGGATTGATTTGGACACATCAGTTTTGGCGTCATCCATGGGGAATGACAGTTTTCCTCAAAACAAAGTACAAACTTTTTTAAATTGATAGAGAGTCCCGAAACATGGTTACCAGCACTAGATCTCATGCTAATAGTGATAACACCGAGCTGGCTGATGTTCCATACGAAGGAGTCCCACCGCAGATCAAAAATGATCCAATTGCGGAAGCAAGACGACCACAGAGCCCTACTTCCGAAACAGTCACAACGGACCTCCATATAGATCAGATTCTGGTTCATATGAATCATCTTACTCGAGTGGTATAGATACTTGCGCAGGAACGACAACCGCCATCAGATAGTGACGAGAACTTAGAAAGGTTTTTGGCCCAAGAGGACAACATAAAGCGTGTTCATGAGAGCGACAACGTCCCTACCGATCGACCAAAAAGCCAAACATGAGTGGAATATGAGGGATGAAAGAGTCCGAGGAGACTATGCGCCAAGGGCTGACAAGACTGTCATCGAGAATCTGCTTCGAGTAGAGGCTACCGTTTCGGACATCCTGTATAATCTCACAATCCTTTCATTCTCTGAGTTGATCATGAACGCGCCTCTGCCAAAAAAGTTCAGCCCCACAAAGCTTGAGTTCTAGGATGGAGCTACCGATCCATCTGACCAACTACGCCATTACCACCATGTGACGGCACCGAAAGAAGGTTCAAAAGTTATCATGTGCTGGACCTTTCCTACCAGCCTAAAAAAGGCAGCATTGACCTGGTTCCACAACCTCCAGTCATGGTCAATTGATTCATTTCAGGCTCTGGCAAAGGCTTTCATCACCCGATTCGTGGAAAGCCAGTGAATCAGAAATGGGACTTTATTATCTGCTTAGCCTCAAGCAGAAGCACGACGAGACCCTCAGAGCGTACGTAACTCGGTTCATGATGAGCTGACTTTGATGAATGGTTGCAGTGATGACATATTTGTCACTTCCTTCACTTCCGGCCTCATAAGAGTTCAGTTTTATAACTTCCTGGAGGTCCCAGTAGACATGGAAAATTCGTTAAAAATTGCGCCAAAATACATCACCCTAAAGAAGATGTTGGCATCTGAGAAATGGATGAGAACGAGACTAAGCACTCCTCCAAAATCGGGGACAAAGGGAGGAAAAGGAAAGAGACATATCCAAAAGGAGGCGGAGTGACAGCAAGCCTGGGTCTGGCAGAGCAAAGCCCGACAAGGCCGCCAACTATGTCAACTCCAGGTCCCACGCCTATACTCTGCTCAATGCCAATCTGTTTGAAATCATCTCCACCATGAAAAGTTAGGAGGATATTAAGTGGCCATCAAAACTTATTGGAGATCCTTCAAAACTAGATAAAAACAGGTATTGTTCTTACCACAAGGATGTGGCCATGATACCCAGGACTGCAAAAGCCTTAGAAACGAGATTGAAGACTGGGTCCGAAAAGAGAGATTGAAAGAATTTGTTGGCATCAATGGAAGGCAATCCTGAGGAAAATATGAAGAATAGTCTATGCAAGAGGTCGAAGAAGGACTCTAGACGTTTTACTCATTATGCGTGGAGCATACGAAGAGGGGGAACACTCCAACCGATCACTGAAAAGATCAGTTTGGGAATTGCGTATTAGATCTCTTTACGAGGATTGCCATGTTCAGCATGTCCAGGTAGAAGGCCCAGCTCCGAGTTTGACGTTCACAGAGCGCGACATGCGAGGAGTTTATTTCCTCCATAATGTCGCCTTGGTTATATCAATTGGGATAGCAAAGTGGGACGTGAAAAGATCACTGGTTGACACAGGAAGTTTGACCAACGTTCTATTTCTAGATGCATTCACATGATGCAGTTAAAATGTGAGGAGTTGACACCTGCCAACCAAGCCGTGATCGGCTTCACTGGAGGGAGTCGCTACCCGGTTGGAACGATCAAATTTGCCGGTAGTAGCAGGGGAGCTGGACTTGCAAAAGATCATGTTGACGAATTTATCAGCCGTAGATGCCTCTTTTGCATACAATGTGATTCTAGGCAGACCTTGACTCCATCAAATGGGGGCAGCGGTGTTCGTGTCTCAAGTACCTTGTAGATAATGAGATAGGGACATCAGATAAGACCAGACTACCGCTATAAAATGTCTCTAAGCGGTCAGATGAGGGGCCATCACAGTCCGAACCAAAGGACTCAGTTATGGAGGCCCCAAGTTAGGAATCAGAAAACTGGTCTCCTCACTTAGACAATGAAACGCCTTCTAGCCCGAGAGGAAGACCGAATGATGGACAGCTAGAGGAGGAGCATGTCACTAACTATCTGGATAGTACAGATAACACTATAGCTATCCAGATAGGATCCAATCTCAGCGAGGCGCTGGCAGATCAATTAGCTATGCTTTTAAAAGAAAACCAGGGTGTATGCGTCTGAACAATGAATGATATGGTGGGAATTGACCATCCATAATCACACAACGACTGGCAGTTGATCTGGACCTAAAGCCAATCAGACAGAAGAGAATACCGGTAGCACCTAAGCACAACCAGGTGATTAACGAATAAGTGCAAAAGGTTATTGAAAGTCGACATGGTAAGAGAATCACACTATCCAGACTGGCTAGCAAAGACGGTCCTAGTAAAAAGAAAAACGAAAAGTCGAGAGTCTTCATGGACTACATGGACCCCAACAAGGCTTGCCAGAAAGATAGTTTTCCAATTCCCCCGAATAGACTAGATCGTTGATGCAATATCCGAACAAAGTTTCCTCAGCTTCATAGACGCGTACTCTGAATACAATCAGATCAAGATGCGCCCAATGGACCAGGAGAAAAACTCCTTCATAACAGGGGCATATTATGCTATCAGGTAATACCATTCGGACTGAAAAATGTGGGAGCCACATATCAAAAGTTGGTCAACCGTATACTCAAATGACAAATTGGGAAGACAATGGAGGTCTGCATTGATGATGTGCTGGTAAAAAACCTCCATAGTCCCAACCACGTTGCAAACCTCCAAGAAGACTTTTCCCAGCACTGCAAGTATCGAATGAAGCTCAACCCGCAAAAGTGCACCTTTGGAGTAGCCGAAAAATTCATGGGTTACATAGTAAACCAAATAGGAATAGAAGCTTACCAGAAGTAAATTCAGGCTCTTTTCGACATGAGGTCACATAAAAACATCAAAAGAGTTCAGAGTCTGACTTGAAGGATGGAAGCCTTGAACATGTTCATCTCCAAGTCTTCAGAAAGATGCCTTCTCTTTCTTTAAAATTTTGAAAGGGAATAAGAAATTTCAAGGCTCAAAAATGGAGAACAGGCTTTCCAGGATATGAAAGTGTTTATGAGGAGGACAGAGTTGCTCTCAAAGCGTATTCTGGGAGAGGCGTTATACTTGTACCTCTCAGTTTCAGAACATGCAGTCCGCTCAGCCATGATCCGAGAAGACAAAGGGAAACAGAAGCCAGTTTACTACATCAGCAAAACATTTGTTGAGACAGAAGCTAATTACCCCAACCTGGAGTAATTGGCCTTAGTACTAGTTACCTCTTCTAGAAACCTGAGACCTTACTTCCTAGCTCGTTCAATAATAGTCCATATTGAGTACCCACTCCGGTCTGTATTCCACAAGCCATAACTATCAGGAAGGACAGTCAAATGTTCAGTAGAGCTGGGACAGTTTGATATCCACTATGCTCTGAGAACAACCATCAAAGCGTAAGCACTAGCAGACTTCATTGCTGAGTTCACTGGAGTAGGAAACGAAAGTCAAATAGCCAATAAGATAGTGGGGATTATAAACCAATCTCACAAGGGTGGATCCTACGATGTGACGGGCCATCCAACGAAAAGAAGGTGATTGTTGTCCATATCCTAAAGGGTAGAATTCTAAGGAAAGCCATCGAATTTTGCTTCAACACCTCCAACAACGAAGCAGAATACGGGGTCCTTATAGCCAGACTGAAATTGGCTAAAGAAATCGAAATAAAAGAATCATCGTGTTAATTGATTCCTAATTGGTAGTCAACCAGGTGAGTGGAATTCAACACTAAGGACCCTCGGATGCTGGCTTATTTCGAAAAAGCAATTAACGCCAAGAAGGGATTTAAGAAAATTCTACTCGGACGTTGTTCCAGAGCGGACAACGAGGAAGCTGGTGAACTGGCCAAGATGGCTTCATTCGTAGCAGGCGGCTCCGACAGACTTATAGAGCTCCAAGAAAAATCAACTCTGAAGGAAGAGGAATTCCACAAGACATGTTCCACCAATAAGGAAACTAGTTGGATGAGTCCCCTAGTCAAGTACATCATAGATGGAGTCCTCCCAGCAGAAAAAATTGAAGCTCGTAAGCTAAATAATAGGGCGGTACATTATACACTACTCATGACCAAGGATTGTGATTTCGTTTTTCGAGTTTATTTTGGTCTCTTGATTTTAAGAAGTATTTAGTGAAATATTTCGGTGTGTAAAGAAAAAACATAAAAAATTTGAGGGTACATGAAATATATAATGAATTTCAAGGGTATATTAAATATGTGAAAAATATACAAGTAATTAAATGTATTAAACACATTAAATGAAACCAAAATACCTAATAATTAGAAAATCAATACCTATAATTAGAAAATCAATAAGTAGTTTAAAAATCAATATATAAGTAGAAGAAGTGATAATTAAGAAATTAGGGGTTGGTTTCAAAAATCAATAGATAATTAGAATAAATAATAATTAGAAAATAACTCAAATTTTACGAAAAGAATCCTCGAAAAAAATGTAATTTTAAGTAGTTGGTTTTTGTATTTTTATTGGAAAACGAAATTTACGAAGAAAAAAAAAGCCCAAATTTTACGAAAAAATCTAGAAATTTTTTGAAAAACACTCGAAAAAATGTAATTTTTTCTTTCGACCTTTTTCTTTTCATAATTTCAAAAAAACGAAAATTTCGGCAAAATTTTGTATAATTTTGTGAAATCACAATCCTTGCTTATGACAAACTATACAGAAGGTCAGCACTTGGCCCACTGCTCAGATGCCTGACTCCCTATAAGGCTGACTATGTTCTCAAAGAGATCCATGAAGGAATCCGCAGTTATTATCCCGGAATGAGGACATTGACCCACAAAGCTTTCTCCCGCGGGTATTACTGGCCCAAGATGCAGCAAGAGGCTAAGAACCTGGTCCAAAAATGTGATAAATGTCAAATATACGCTCCATGCACCCACACGTTCGCTCAGAACCTGGTCCCAATTACCAGCCAGTGGCCTTTTGCACAGTAGGAAACGGACATCTTAGGCCCATTCCCCACCTCCGAGAAGAAGAGATTTCTCCTTGTAGTCGTCAATTATTTCACCAATTGGGTAGAGATAAAACTGCTATCCAAAATAGGAGATAATCAAATTGAGAAATTTTTCTAGAAGTCCATCATCTACAAGTTCGATAACTCGAAAACATTGGCCAGTGATAACGATACCCAATTTGAAGGCACAAAGGTGAAAAAACTTTGCTTCAATCTAAACATCAGTCACCACTATTCAACACAGGGACGACCCCAGGCCAACGGATAAGCAAAAGTCACCAACCGAACCATACTAGATGTCATCAAAAATAAACTTGAGGCATCCAAAGGGCTCTGGATAGCTGAGCTGCCAAGTATCCTCTAGGCTTACCGGACCCCAAAGTGGACTTCGTCAGGGTAGACACCATTTCACCCTCGTCTACGATTTTGAGGCGATGGTACTAGTGGAACCAAGGATGCCAACATTCATAATAGAGGAGTTCAGGTTGGAGGACAACGATAAAACTCTAAGTATCAGACTAGATCTACTCGAAGAAATGAGATATGAAGCTTCCATTAAAATGGCGGCTTGCTAGCAAAAAATGGCCCAGTAATACAATTAGAAGGTTAAGCCTTGAGAGTATAAAATTGGCGATTGGGTACTCAGAAAAACCTAGCCGATCAAAAAAGAGCCAGGAGCAGGAAAGCTAAATCCAAACTGAGAAGGACCCTATAAGGTGACAAAAATCAATAGGCTCGAAACATATTGGTTAGAGAACCTGAGTGGATAGCGTCTTAAAAGACCATAGAATGTAGAATACTTTAAAAAGTATTATCAATAAAGGTACTCTCCTTAAAAGTTTCATTTCATATTCAACTCTACACAAGAACAAGCCTAGTCCGGCTGAGGACCACGATGGTGCAGAGCGGCCGAGTCTAGTCCTATTCAGGATGATGACGATTTGCCGCATCTAGGTGACACAGTCTGCCTAAAAGACCACAATGGTGCACAACTGCCGAGTCTAGTTATGATAACGACTTGCCACGTCTAAGTGACCTAGTCCATCTACAGGACCACGATGGCGCACAGTGGCCTAGTCTAGTCCTATCAGTATGACGACAACTTGCCTCATCAAAGCGACCTATTCCACTTAAGCCTTGTCTGTTCGAACTAAGATGGCTTCATCTTGTCTAGTCCTATTTAGGATTAAGATGGCTGATATTCACGTAATTGATTCATAAATTACCCTACAATTTATATTTCTTAGTATTTTAAATATTTTATTTTATTGTAATTAGTTCATTTTCATGTTTTTATAGGTATCGGAGCCTAAACGATGAAAACATATAAATGCGACACTTCAGAGAACGATTGTTTGACAATCTGAATGGCAGTACAAAGTAACGGGTGAAATTGCAAGTCGCCACAACAATCACATGCAAAAACCCAACCCAAACAAACCCAAATCCACATCTGGCTTAACCTAAGCCCAAACCCAATTAACCATCTTCCTCGTCCATATAATTAGCAGACGAGGATAATATAAAGCGGGTTTCTATCTTTCATGCCTCTTTCTTTCTTCTCCACTCTTTTTCCAGCCATCATCACCAACTTATTGTCCCCTCGCCGGTGATTCTCGTTCGATAGAAGGACCGGAAGCCACAACCCTCCATCCTCCCCTGACCTCACATTGCCCCATGTTTTCTTCTTCGACAAAAGTTCACCATCTCAATCCTCTTTTTCTTTTTTGTTTTTCACAGACATCTCACCATATATCGACCTTCCTTTCACCATCCACACCACCACAACTCTCCATCTCGCAATAGTCATTCTCCCCTACTCGACTCGCTCTTTTTTTCTGTTTTTCTTCTCCCTCAGACACAAATAGAGAGATTTCCACCGGCGACCACATCTCCACCATCACGCCAAACTTTTTCCCTTCTCTTTACCTTCCCTTTGATCACGATCACAATTCCATCCTCCTCGCAGACTCACCTGAACAAACCATCACGAAACGGAGTCTTCTCCTACCTCGCCTCTCTCCCTATTTCCTCCATCTCGCCGACGAACACCACCGTTGCCAAGCACCTGCCCGCCCCTTTTTTCACCACCGTTACGACCCCCATTTCTCTTACCATCTTTGTCACACGGCTATTCAGCAGAGGAACCCACACACCCAGTCTTTTTACTCTATACCAACACACAGCCCAACGTACAGGAACTGATGGATTTCGCCTGTGCTGCCACTACAATCACCTCCACCATGGATTTTTAAACCCTCTGCTAAGGCGTAGATGATTCCTCGGGCTTAGTAGAATTTACTTTTATTTTTATGTTTTCTGATACATTGCCATTAGGTTGATTTGTAAAAAAAAAATGCATATTACTTTCACCGTGTATGTCATGCATCCATAGTAGCTAGAATTATTCTATGTTTATGTTCAAGCATGTTTTATTTGTATTATTTAAACATGTGATTAGTTGTGCCTTAAACAAACTATTAATATTGGGGGTTTGCATCTTTGATAAAATCAATCCACTACACTGCTAGGAGACAATAATTGACAATAGTATAATTTTATGAACCTGGCGAATGATTCAAAAGCTTTAGCATCTCCCTCTTTGATTCTCAAACTCAATTTTTAATTGTTTTTCTGCCTTCCATTAGTTTAGAATTTCCTATTGCTGTAACCCCCTTTCAAATTAGTTTGAAAGTTG
The DNA here is from genome assembly GCA_963556465.1 of Berberis vulgaris. Classification (NCBI taxonomy): domain Eukaryota; kingdom Viridiplantae; phylum Streptophyta; class Magnoliopsida; order Ranunculales; family Berberidaceae; genus Berberis; species Berberis vulgaris. The sequence goes on from OY747132.1 coordinate 66,150,972, forward strand.
GAAATTTGTTACGGGTGGATATCCATTTCCTATGATGGCACTTTTGTAAATATAAAACATGTAGAAAGGGCAAAGAAAATGAAAAAATTGTGAAAAAAATTGGTAGAATATACATGTGGCGGAGAGAGAAAGTATTGTGTTTTTTTTCAAAAAGAAAATTATCGTAACTATCTACGTAGTTGTCGGATTTTGGTAAACTTGGTATCGTTGAACAACATTTTTGAAGATCTTTACAACAAAACCAATTATGAAAACAAGCACTAAATTTTAAAATATATATATATTTTTTATTGAAAAGTGTATAATGCATTTCACAACGTTGGTATTTTTCAAAATTTTCAGAGGAATTAAAAGGGCGTCTAAGGCATATTCAAACAATCTATCTTACAAATCATAATGGTGTTTTACTATTCATTACTGACTGGGACAAACTAAGGATTTGAGATAAAAGATGGGTATGATTGAAAATTAGTAAATGTGTTATGGGTTGAGATTCATTTCATATGATGATATGTTTGTAAATATAAAACATGTAGAAGTGCAAAGAAAAATGAAAAAAAATTGTGAGAAAAAGTTGGTGGAATATACGTGTGGTGGAGAGAGAAAGTAATGTGTTTTCTTTATTTTCAAAATGAAAATTATCATAATTATCTATGTATTTGTCAGATTTTGATAAACTTGGTCTCGTTGAAATTTAATTTTGAAGATTTTTCCAACAAAACTAATTATCAATACAAACACTTAAAAGTTCAAAGTATGTATTTTATTTTAAAACATGTAAGTATTTTTAAAATTTTCATGCCTAAGTTTAATATTTGAAAAATAAAGATCCCGAACATTCAATAGATTATAATTTTAACCGAGACTCAAAAAATTAGTTTAGATTATAAAATATGATTTTTTTTTAAGGAACTGATTGAGGGCAATAGTGGGGATGATGGTGAGGGTGTCCAATGCATGATAATTAGCAGCAAAAAAATGTATGTAAAATGCCAACGGAACGGGTAATATGTTTGTATATATATTTATTGCATTGTGATTTCCCTTTTTAGGTTGTGATTGACATGGATACTCAACAATCGGCGAGCTGTCAAGTGGACAATGCTTTTGATCGATGGCAACTCAACTTCTAGCCAGCATCACAAGTAACCCGAATGAGGTTCACGCCGGAGGTAACTTCTCCCCATCGCATCTGCACGCGGTTTCTGTTGTAATCACTTGTATTTTGGTTGTTTTAGATAGTATTGCATGCAAATTTGAATAGTGGCACAATTGATTTCCAACTTTCGTGCCCTCTCCGCGGATTGGTTAACCATCATCTATTTTAGGATTAGGAACCTAAGCCTTCACTATTTAAAATTTGTAGTAAGATAATTGTCTAGAACAGGTTTCACTAGGGCTGAACAAAAAACCGATCAAACCGACCAAACCGATCAAAACCGAACCGATTGGTTCGGTTTAAATTTGTTTTGAATCGGTTTCGGTTTTAAAAAATTCAAAACCAAAGTGGTCGGTTCGGTTTTCGGTTTCAATGTGATTTTAACCGACCAAACCAAACCGACCGAATATATAATAAATAATATATATTTTATATATAAATAATATAATATGTTTAAAATATTTTGTTTGGTTTTGGTTCGATTTTAGTCAGTTCGGTTCGGTTCGGTTCGATTACGGTTTGCATAAATTAGAATCGGTTCAGTTTCGGATCGGTTTTCTTAATGGTCAGTTCGGTTTCGGTTTGAAATTTTTAAAACTGACCTAAGTCGGTTCGATTCACGGTTTAGGTGAAAAACTGAACCGTCGGTTCGGTTTTCAACCCTATTTGACACTCATAGGATCCCTCTTTGAAAGTTTGAAAGCTGAAAGTAGTCAAGTAAAGGAACATATCCTATCTGGGAATAGTTCTTGAACTGGCATTTCACTTTGAGCTGGAAAGTAAAAAAAATGTAGGAGCAATTCTGTGGAGGCGGATTGATAGGAAATTATCGTGCCTCTCCCACGGTTAGGTAAATTAAATTGAAATTTAGCCCTACATTCGTAACAAAACTCTAGGGTCATCTGTCATTCATCTTCTTTGCACATCATTTAGGTGTCATTTAGGGTTCTGTTGTTTTTATTATTTATTTTTTTAGTGTTAGATCATCTTCATATAGAGGTTAGGCATGCATAAATAAATAAAAGTTGATTCATGTTAAGGAGTGTTGACTTTGAAACTTTAGTGTCCATTAATTTTTGCGTACCTGGGTGCGTGATTCTAAGAGTAGGCTAGTCTGAAAAGACTCCAAGGAGTTATTTGAAGTTCTCGTTACATTTCTAGGTTCATCCTCCTTGTCTACTTAGACTAAGGAGATGGCTGAGGAGAGAAGGCCTTTAAGGATTACTTCCCCCTCTTTCCAGCATTGATCTGTCTTACATTGTATTACCTAAGACAACTGCAAATAGCTTTGAATTAAAGTAATCCATCCATATTTTGTTTTCCTTCTATGGTTTTGAGAAAGAAGATCCATATCTTCATGTCAAAAAATTTCTTGACATCTGTGCTACCCTTAAGAACTTTTCAAATGATTCGGTCTGTCTTAGGTTGTTTCCCTTTTATCTGAAAGATAAGGCGAAGTCGTGGTTAAATTCGCTAGAGACAGGATCCATCACAACTTGGGACAAGAAAGTTTTTGTCAAAGTATTTCCCTATTCCTAAAACGAATACCCTTCGATGAGACATGTCTAATTTTCAACAAAAAGAAGGCGAAAATTTCTATGAATGTTGGGAAAGGTTCAATGAACTCATTGTTAAGTGTCTCCATCACGGATTTGAGAAGTGACTGTTAGTTCAATACTACGAAGATGGTTTTACCCCTCAAAACTGTCATATGATTGATGAGAGTTCTTTGAAATGCTTTCCAAAAATTCTCAGCAATGGGATTATTCAAGAAAAGATTCTGATAGGTGTAAGGGTGGTATTTATGAAGTTAGAGATACATTTGTTCACTCCCCTTCTGCCTTGAAGCTAGAAGCAGTTGTTTTGATTATGGCACAAAAAATAGATGCAATTTTGAATTTGACTCAACCTACACCTTCCACCAATGTTTCATATGAGGTTTTGTTGCATGTTCGAGTCCTAGTCATTCCATAGCTGATTGTGATTTGCAAAATGATTATCCGGGATACTATGTTGAGCAAATCATTTCTTTTAATGCTATACGATGACCTGGTAATAATCCACAACCTAACTATTTCAATCCAGTGTTCGCCAAGCATCCAAATCTCTTCTGGACCCATGGCCCACACCAAGGGAGCATGTTGTTGTCTCTCAGGCTCCTCATGCCCCTAGCCCTGTTAGGCCTCAATTTAACCAAGTTCTTCCATCCAACACATCCAGTCTAGAGGACACGGTTAATCGTTTTATGTAGCATACAGAAAGTATGATTGAGCATAATTCTCAGTCTATATCAGAGTTAAAAAAAATAAAATTAAGACAGCTATGAGTAAGATTATTTAGTCATCCCCTGAGAGAGCGCCAGGAAGATTTCGTAGTCAACCTGTTCCAAACCCAAAGGGTCAATTCGCAATTGGTAGCGCATTTGAGCCTTGTCATGAAGATGTCCAATCTAGTACTACACTTAGGAGTGGAAAACAAGTTGACAAATGGGTCTGAGTGTCTGATTCCAGCGTCATTGCATCTCCATCTAAGTCAAAGCAGGTTGCATCTCCATCTGACAATGAGGTTGATAAAGCCTCACCTTCTAAGGGTGTTCCTCTTGACTCTGACCCCACTCGAGCATCTTATTTGCCTAGGGCACTATTTCCATCACGGTTAGCTCCAGCAAAGAAATGAACAAATGTCAACAATGTAATAGAAATTTTTTACAAGTTCACATAAATATCTCATTGCCCGATGCTATTAAGCAAGTTCCTACTTTGCACACAAAAAGGAAAGCTACATGTGTAAAATAGAGCCTTTTTCGCCAACCAAGTCAGCTCAATTATTCAACACAGACTCCCACCTAAGTATAGAGATCCTGGGTGCTCGACTATTTCCTATATTATTGGTGATCATATGATTGATAAGGCATTGTTGGATTTAGGGACGGGTGGTAATTTATTGCCATACTTCGTTTATGAGCAATTAGGTCTCTGCGGGTTAAAACTAACTAAAATAACACTGCAATTGGTAGATAGGTTTGCCAGCGCCTCCCATGGTGCTATAGAGGATGTGATTATTAAGGTTGAAAATTTATATTTTCCAGTGGACTTTGTAGTTCTTGATACACAACCTATTCACAATCCCTCCAGTCACATTCATGTTATTTTGGGTCACCCATTTTTTGCCACATCCAATGTTATTATTAATTGTAGGAATGGAATTATGAAGTTGTCATTTGGCAACGTGACCGTCGAACTCAATGTTCTAATGTAAGTCAACAGCCTCCCGAGTTTCAGGATATCTGTGAGGTTAACATGATTAAGAGTTTGGTGAAAATTTTCTTTTTCACAGTCTACGTTAGATGGCCCCTTAGCAACTTGTTTGACTCATTCAAGTTTAGACTTCGATATTGATAATTCCATTAGGGAAATGAATGTTTTGTTTGATTCGGCCCTTATTATGGTTTCTGGTTCTGCATGGAAGTCTAAAGTGAAACCCTTTCCATTCAGTGAGTCAAAATTTGTTCCTTCTGTTTAGAAGCCACCCAAGCTTTACTTTAAACCATTACCTGACATTCCTCAAGTATACGTTTTTAGGTTTTGATGATACTTTACCCGTTATTATTTCGTCGGCATTACTTTCGAAAAGAAAGTAAGTTGTTAAATGTTCTAAAAGAACATAAGGCAGCACTTGGGTGGACTATAGCGGATATTACAGGAATAAGTCCAACCGTTTGCATGCATCGCATTCATATGGAAGATAATGCAAAAGCTTCACGTGAAATGCAACGTAGACTTAATCATAATCTTAAGGAGGTTGTTCGAGCCAAGATGCTCAAATTGTTGAATGTTGGTATCATTTACCCAATTTAAGATAGCTCTTGGGTCATTCCAGTTCAGGTTGTTCCCAAGAAGTCGGGGGTGATGCTAGTCGCAAACAATAAGAATGAGTTAGTGCCCACCCGCATGACCACTGGATGGCAAGTTTGAATTGACTACTGTAAGTTGAACTCAGGCACGAGGAATGATCATTTTCCTCTTCCCTTTATCGATCAGATGCTTGAGAGGCTAGTCGGGCATGATTACTATTGTTTTCTTGATGGGTATTCTGGTTGAACCAAATCCCCATTGCAGCCGAGGATCAAAAGAAAACTACATTCACTTGCCCCTTTGGGACTTTTGCATACCGGAGAATGCCTTTTGGGTTGTGTAATGCACCCACCACCTTTCAGAGATGCATGCTTAGTATTTTCTCGTATATGGTAGAAAAGTTTCTTGAGGTGTTCATGGGTGACTTTTCAATTTTTAGGGATTCATTTGATGAGTGGTTGCATCATTTAACCTTAGTGTTAAATGGGTGTGAAGAGAAAAATCTCATCTTGAATTGGGAGAAATGTCATTTTTATGGTTAGGCAAGGTATAGTTCTTGGGCATATAATTTCTAACAAGGGCATTGATATCGACAAAGCTAAAATCGATTTAGTTTAAGTCTTCCACCACCAAATGCGATGGAAGAAATTAGATCTTTTCGAGGACATGCTGGTTTTTATCGCAGATTCATTAAGGATTTTAGTAAGACTACTCGTCCTTTATGCATTTATTTGCTAAGGACACTATCTTTGTCTTTGATGAAGATTGTTTGAAAGCTTTTGAGAAGCTTAAGCAATTATTGACTTCAGCTCCAATCATCCAACCTCCTAATTGGATTTTACCTTTTGAGCTTATGTGTGATGCTTCTGATTTTGCGGTTAGAGCTATCTTAGGACAGCGAGTGGACAAAAAGCCCCATGTTATTTATTATGCTAGTCGAACTCTACAAGATGAGCAACTTAATTACTCCGCCACGGAGAATGAGTTATTCACTATTGTCTTTGCTTTAGAAAAATTTAGGTCATACCTTATAGGATCCAAAGTTCTTATTTTTACTGATCATGCGGCACTGAAGTACCTTTGTTCTAAAAATGATGCTAAGTCGCACTTAATTCGTTGGGTCCTATTGCTACAGGAATTTGATATTGAGATTCGGGACAAGAAAGATTCTGAAAATGTTGTAGCTGACCATTTGTCTAGACTTCTTGTAGAATCATTCAGATGTGCCCTTGAATGAATTTTTTCCTGATGAGCAATTACATGTTATCTCCCAGTTTCCTTGGCATGCAGATATTGTGAATTACCTTGTTACGGGCCAACTCCCTTTTAATTGGTCTAAACAAGATAAGACTAAGTTTCTTGCTAAGGTCAGACATTCCTTCTGAGACGAACTTTATTTATTTAAGTATTGCCCCGATCAGGTCATTAGAATATATGGTCCAGAAAGTGAATTTCATATTATCATTTCCTTTTGTCATGATCAGGCGTGTGGAGGTCACTTTAGTTATAAAAAGACAACTGCAATGTGGTTTTTATTGGCCAACTATTTTTCATGACACTTGTGCATTTTTTGTTACACGTGATAGATGTCAATGAATGGGTTCCATTTCCCATAAAAATATGATGCCTCTTACTAATATTCTCATTGTGGAGATTTTTTATGTTTGGGTAATTGACTTCATAGAACCTTTCCCTCCATCGTTTGGTTATTTTTACATTCTTCTAGCTGTTGATTATGTTTTCAAATGGGTAGAAGCAGTACCTTGTAAAACGAATGATCACAAGGTTGTGGTCAAATTTTTGAAAGATAATATTTTTTTTCTCGTTTGGTACTCCGCATACTGTTATAAGTAATGGTTGTTCTCATTTTTGTAATAGACCATTTGAGTCGCTAATTAACAAATACTCCATCACTAATGAAGTAGGTAATCCATATCATCCACAAACTAGTGGGCAAGTTGAAATTTTCAATCGGAAAATTAAACACATTTTAGAGAAAACAATTCGATCAAACCATAAGGATTGGTCACAATGTCTGAATGACGCTCTTTGTGCATGTGGAATTGGAATATCGTGCTTATTGGGCTATCAAAACCTTAATTTAGATATAGATAAGGCTGGATCACATCGTAAGCTTCAACTTAATGAGTTAAAAGAGATTAAGAATGATCATACCAAAGTTCTAAAATCTATAAATAACAAACGATAGTGTTTCATGATAAATTCAGTCTTCGCAAATCCTTTAAACCTTTTCCAAAGGTTTTGTTATTTAATTCTCGATTGCGTCTCTTTTCTGGCAAATTGCAATCTCGATGTAGACCTTATATGGTGAAAATAGTGTTTCAACATGGAGTTGTTGAGATTGTTGATTCTAAGGATGGTTGTGTTTTTAAAGTCAATGGTCAACGTCTTAAACCATTCTTAGAGTTGCTTACATCAAAAATTGAGGTTGTTGTGTTGTTATTAGAAGATCTGGTGTATTCGGATTGAGGAATTATTTCTCAGTCATCTACGGCATTATGGGTACTCTATGTGTTTCGTTGGGCCTACGACGTTAAACCAAACGCTGCTGGGAGGCAGCCAGCCTCAGTTGTGTCATTATGGTTAGTCTGGATTGATTTTTGAGTTCTTTCTAGTTGCATTTCACTCATACTCGTTAGCTCTGCAAAAATTTTGATTTACAACTGGTACATGTATTTTTCATTTTTGCATTTTTTTGTGTCATATATGTGTTTTATCAATTTCTCATGATAAGTTCACAATTCTTCTGTTCTTGAGCTTTCATTAGTGGATGATCTCTTTGAAATTGGTAAAAAGGTCATTGTGGTAATATCACTCTAAGCCTCAACTTTTATTTTTCATTCATTTGCCATGATTCTTCTTTTTATACATTTAGGACAATGTTTGATTTAGGTTTGTAGGTGAGGTTTATGAGTTTTTGTGCATTTTTTAAAATTTTGAGCTGAATTGTATTTCACAACTATATATATTAATTAATGTATTCTACTCAATCTCCATTGAATACGTTAGATGATTTTGGTAATTATGAAAAATTTTTGATTTGAAAACGCATTCAAAATCTGAATTTTCTTTCCAATGAAGAGAATATGCGTTCAAGTATGATTTTAAATTTGAGAAAATACCTGCTATCACTTGTCACATTAATATATTAATAGGAACATAAGTTTTGATATTATCCTAAATTAAATGGATTTTATGAGATTTTTCAACTTGATTATTACTGCATTATAAGCCTATTCAAGATCCGCGACGTGGTCCGCTCTGCGTGAGCTTTTAACAATCATATTGTCGAAGTAAACTTCCATCGTTTTTGCCAACCTGATCTTTAAACATCATGTTCACTAGCCGTTGATACGTTGCTCCCGCGTTCTTTAATCTAAATGGCATTACTCGATAACAATATGTACCGTTTTTCGTTATAAAAGAAGTTTTTTCTTGGTCAAGAGGGTACACTTGTATCTGATTATACTCGGAGTACACATCCATGAAGCTCAACATTTCCTGCCCGACAGTTGCATCCACTATCTGATCTATTCGTGAAAGTGGAAAGTTGTCGTTGGGACAGACTTTATTCAGATCGGTGTAGTCCTCGCACACCCTGTATTTTTCATTCTTCTTCTTTACCAATACCATGTTTGCCAACCAATCCGGGTAGTGAGCTTCTCTTATCGTTCTTGCTCTAAGTAGTCAGTGCACTTCTTCATTTATTGCCTGATTACGCTCCTGGGCCACCTGTCTTCTTTTTGTCAAACCAGTTTCTCATCTGGATTCACTTGCAATTTGTGAGAGATGATGGATGGGTCTATCCCCACCATATCCTTCATTATCCATGCAAAAATATTTTGGTTATCTTTCAGCAGTAGATCAGTTCCTTGGCGAGTTCAAGGTCAATCTTTGTGCCGATTTGGACCGCCTCTTCCACTTCGTTGTCTAAGTAAACCTCGATCGTTTCTTCTTTCGGTTGTTCGGTGTTAGGTCATCTCGCGGACTGGTTGGAGCCATATTATCGTCCGGAGATTTTGAACTTTTTTCATCAAGCTGCTGTGAAGGCTATTCTAGTCATTGGAGTAATTGTTATTTATGGGGAGTCTGTATTGCTGACAAATGACACTCCCAAGCCGTTGGTTGATCTCATTTGATCTTTCTTATACCATTTTCAGTATGGTACTTCAAGAATTGCTGCATAGTGGAGGAGACTGCACTCATCTTGTGTATCCACGGTCTTCCGAGTAGCATGTTGTACCCAATAGGAGTATCGACAACGAGAAAATATGTTAATAATACTCGTTGCTTCCTTGGCTCTCCTGTTTCGATCGGTAGTTGAACGCTAGGTTAAAGCATTTCATTGGTGAACTGCATCCTTCGGAAAGTTGCTAGGTATAAAAGGTTGGCCGAGCTGCCGGTGTCGATCAATACTTTTTTTGATTTCCCACTTAGCTATCATGATCGAGATCACTAAAACATCATTGTGCGAGAAATTAACCCCATCAACATCTTCATTCATAAATGTTAGAGTCTTTTGCAATGTTTTTGCACGCTGTGCGGATGGTTCTTGGAATCTAATCTTAGTACGTAAGTCTCTGACTATACGCTTTCGGGATCGATTGGATTGCTCTTTTTCCCCGGCTGCGTCGTGCAAAACATAGATTGTTTCCTTTACTCTCTTCTTTGAGATGATTGTTTCGTCCTCGAGTTCAACAAATTCTCTGAGTCGTCCTTCTCAGATATGACGTTCAATCTCGTCCTTCACACTGCGACAATCTTCGGTATCGTGGTCGTAACCATTGTGGAAGAGGCAGTGTTTGTTCTTGCTCCGCTTCTCCAGATCTCTTCTCATTTTCGATGGCCATTTGACATCTTCCCTTTCCTGCCATAGCTTCAAGAATCTCGCTCCAACTCGCTATCAAAGTCGAGAAGGATCTCTTGTATTTGTGATTTTTCGATTGTAGATTTTTGAACTTCCCTTGATTACACCTGGAACTATTGTTAGTCTGGTGTCTCTTAAGCTGGGTAATTACTTCGTCAAGATTTGTTGTCCTTCAGGTCTCGGATGATTATATCTACCATCTCAATTATGTGGTTCATTTGAGACATAAGCATCTATACTCGGGGATCCGAGGGGATTCCCCAAGATGTCAGAGACGTCTGCACTATTAGTTGTTGGAGCTTTTTTCCAGCAGGTACGGTTAATTTGACGGTTGTTGTCTGATCGATATTACGCAGCATGTCATATCGTTCATCGCCAGATTGAGGATTTGTGGAGTATTTCATTGTTCCTCAATCAGATTGTGTGAGCATTGTTACTGTGAATCTTATTTTTGAAAGGACTCGTTATTCCCCATGGACGGCGCCAAACTGATGCATCCAAAAATCATCCTCCTATGAGTTTGACCTACAAAACAATTGTTAGACTGTCAAAAACTGCCTTTTTGGTGGGCGAATGCACATCGATGCTTAAGTTAGTAACTTTGTTGGAAGAAGGAAATAAATCTGGACAAAACTCAGTTAAAGTTGCATACCTGCGTGGGATGTTCCCTTTACCTTTTATAATGGTCGTGATTAACTCTCTGCGTAACTTAAGCATGTGAGGCGCAACAGAATGAGATGTTTCTTGTAACAGTCTCCTCCTTAATGAAGATGCATTCGCGGAGGCGTGATTCCCTCCACGGCTCTTTTTTGTGCAATGTTTCTCTTCTTTATGAGAAAACTCGTGTCGGGCTTGGATTCGAGCTTGATTCGATAGGGCTTAAATTTGGGCCCAGTTTATGTCTTCTCGATGGCGAGCCTTATCTGGGCCTCTGTAATCAACTCTATTCTTCTTGGGTTTTATGAACTGGCCCAATAGATGGGTGTTATGTTCTCATGATGGGTCTTTACGCCACGTGTACGGCTATGATGATCGATTTATTTTGATGTATCATCAGCTACTCCCCCCTTAGTTTGTGGGTATGTTTATGTATCCACTAACTGTGTGGCGGTTTTGTTTTTTATTTCAACATTACGGCACATTTAGTGCTCTTGCTATCTGTTGTTGTTGTTGTCTCTTCGACATTCCATCCACTTATTTAATTTAGCGTGATATCTGGAATTTTGGGCGGTTGTCATGTCTTGCATGTTCTCCTAAGAGCGATTCTTTCACTGCTCGTCCCTAGAAAATGAGAAGTTTGAGTGTGTCTCACTTCCTTTTGCACCTCCTAATTTTCCAGTTTTTTAGTCATTGAGTTCGTTCTGCAATCATGTCTAACTCCAGAGTCTTGATGCCTGCGAAGTTTTTTTTTTGCCTAAACGGGCAATGTACGCAACTTTGGACAGCATTTGCAAAGATTATTTGTTGCTGACTGATCTGGAGATCATTCCTCCCGGAGAGGGTGACAGTCTTCATCGTCCAAAACATGGGTACATTGTTATGTACCCTAGTATGTTCCACTCTGGTCTCAAGCTTCCGGCTCCTACGATCATCTGGGAGTACTTGGATCTTGTTGGTATTGTTTCGGCCCAACTCGTCCCTAATGGTTGGAAAGTAATGGTTTCGAACTTAGCAAGGGTTGTCTCAGCTCGCATCCCTATGAATGCCAGAGTTCTGCAATCTTTGGTGGGGTTTGTCATAAACCCCAAGCGCACATGTTGTCTGCGTTCTCCGTCTTGTTTCAAGGACCTGCAAGAGGAGTATGGGGGTTGGTCAAGGTCTTGGTTCTACGCATCCCTTTCTTCCAATCACTTTAGGCTTCGAGAAAATCAGATTCTGCGATCGTTCCGGGAGCCTAAGAAAGTCGAGTGTTCGTTGTCTCTGGAAGAGCAGGAGTTCTACAGTCGCTTTTGCGATCTTCATCGGGTCTCAGTGGAAGCTTTTCTCACTATGGATGCCATTAGATGTTGCTGAGAAAGATTTGTTTCTACCAAAAGGATGAACGTGATGAGGTTGTTCGTTCTGCTGAGGATTGTTCTGCAAAGCTTAAGGCTTTTACTATTCGAATCGCTCAATTGAATTCCGAGTTTGTCGAGACCAAATCAGCAGTCTCTAATAAACTTGCGGGTATTGACAGAGAGTTAGCGTCAACCCAAGCTGAGCTGTCAACCATTACTAAGAAGTTGAAGGCGGCGGAGGCCGCGGATTGGAAGAGAATGGTCGAGGGTTGCCACGATTTGCTGGATTTCCTAGAGGGCAAGGTTTGGACATGACCCAATATCGTTGCTTTACAGAACAAGAATTTGATGATGTTGAGGAAGTTGTTTCGGATTCACTGGGTAATCCAAATATCGAGGAGTCTTCTGATCCTATCCTTCCTGAAGATAATGCCCACGACGTTGATTCACTTTCTTAGTTGTTGTTTACTTCTTCTTTCATGTAATCTCCTTTTGCAGAAGATAAATGGAAAATTTTAATTCGCATGTGTTGTGTCCAGTATGTCTAGCTTGTTAGTTTTTGTTTACGACATTTCTGGGAGATTTCTTACTTGTTCATCAAGATTTTTACGAATGGCTTCGATGTTCGACGTTCTAGTCGTATAGAAGCCCTAGTTTACGAAATCCTGTTTTACATTTGAATTACGATGTTGCACATTACGGTCGACGTAAAAGTATGGCTCTTATGTCCTAGTACTTTATTACTTCGTGGTTGATTAGGCCAGAAGTTATTGTTTTATGTTCAACTAGTCCGTCCAGTACATGTATTTGTCTTTGCTTGATATTCTAACCGTGTTGAGTACTTTCTCGAGTTGGTTTTTTAATCTGAATTCTTTGTCCCGATTAAATACATGTTGTTTCGAAATTGAAAGCAAAAGACTTTATTGATAATATCTTTTCAAGTGCTCTACATTCCATGGTCGAGGTAGCATTTTTCCCTCTTTCTCAGTTCGGGTTCAACTTGCCCGCGCCAAGCTCTTTCGTGTTGAGTTGGACTTTTCGTAGCACCTAGTCTCCGACGTTAAAAGCTCGGATTCGCACATTCTTGTTGTAATATCCTGCCATACGCTGTTGGTAGGTTGTTGTTTTAATGGAGGTTGTCTCTCGCTTTTCTTTGAGAAGATCCAGCCCGACCCTTAATGCCTCGACATTGTCCTCAGCGCAGAATTCTTCGATTTGGAATGTTGGCATTCCGATCTCCACGAGTATCATTGCTTCTAACCCATACGCAAGGGCGAAAGGTGTTTCTCTTGTCGGAGTTCGTTTTGTTGTTCTGTACGCCCAAAGGACACCAGGTAATTCAAATGTCCATAGCCCTTTTGTTGCCTCGAGTCTTCTTTTGATCGCTTCCAAGATTGTCCTGTTGGTGACCTCGGCTTGTCCGTTTGCTTGTGGATAAGCTGGCGCGGATAAATGTTGCAAGATATTTAGATTTTCACATAACTCCTTAACTTCTTGCCTTCAAATTGCTTCCCATTGTCCGTGACGATTACCCTTGGGATCCCGAATCTGCATATGATGTCTCTCCAAAGAAATTTCTACTATCTTTATGAGGGGCTCTACTTCTACCCATTTGGGGAAGTAGCCTACTGCGACGAGAATAAACTTCTTCTTATCGGATGCTGGGAGTGGTCCTACGATGTCCATTCCCCATTGTGCGAATGGCCAAGGGTTGATCATTGGGATCAGATTTTGTCTCGGCATGTGAATGTATGGGGCAAATATTTGACATTTGTCATATTTGTGAACTAGCTTTTGAGCATCTATTTGCATCGTTGGCCAATAATAACCTAATGTAAGCTTTATGGATCAATTCCCCCATGATGATTTTCGCATGTGCTGGGGTTTATTTCCTATCTTATGTATAGTTTGTCATTGATCATTGTGTATCTTGCTGCTCGATTTCGTAGCTTTCCGACTTCCATCTTATCTGTTGGGAGCTATCCATTTGATATATACGCCAGGATTGAAGTTGCCCAGTTGGTTTCTTGGTTTACAACGCATGCTTCTTCCGATTGGTTTTCGACGCATGCTTCTTCCGATTGAAGTTGTCATTATCCTTTGTTGTCAAAACTTCCTTTGCTTGTTCGTCAGCTCGTTTGTTCTTTACCCGTGTGCACCATTAAATGGTAGCATTTCGGAAGCCTTCTACAAGATTTGTGGTTTTCTGGTGGTAGGCTTTCATTCGAGTATCTTTTACTTGAATTCGCTTTTAGTTGATTGACTACCAGCTTGGAGTCAGTAAAGACACTAATGTCTTTTATTCCCAAGTATTTTGCTAATTATAGCCCTGCTATCACAACTTCGTATTCGGCTTCATTAATAGAGGCTCTAAAACTGAATTTATTGCCTTCTCTAATGCGATGCCTTTCGAGTTGTACAAGACTAGTCCAGCTGTAATACCCGCCTAATTAAATAAATATAAAAATTTATTTTGTAAACCCTAATGTTGATGGATTGTACTCAATTGTATTTGGGCTTGGTTGTGGGCTTTTAATAAACTAATAAGTAGGGTTTTTATTTTTGTGAAAGAGGGCGGGTGTTCTCAGAATTTCAGTGGGGGGTGGATAACCACCCACCATATATATATAAAAAAAAAATAAAAAAAAACAAAACAAAACTTTTTCTTCCTTCTTTTCCTTCTTTTCTTTTTTCTTTTCCTTTTTTCTTTTTTTTTTCTTTTGCTGCATTTCGATGGCGGCGATGGGGAATGACGCGATGGAGATGAAGGAAGGGGATGTGGCGATGAGTTTGCAGGCGAGAGGCAGACACAGGGCACAGGGGGATTCCCTTGTGGTCTAGTGACCTCCCCAAATTTGCCTCTTCCTGTTTTAAGTCTTGTAGAAGGTATTTAGGTTTTCCATGGTGGGAACATGCTTTGGAGTTCGGACTAACAGACAGGTGTGAATCCAACATTATGACATCTGCAGGAGATTGAATGTGGACTCTTGTAGATTATCATGATTGTACTTGTAACATGGTGATGTATGATTTATGGAATGTTTGTAAATACTTTCTTCTGGTGGGATCTTTTCATGGAGTGAACTGTGGAGTGTGTGACATTAGAAACATGATTACTAACTGTGACACAGCTTGGTTCCTCAGGGTGGTGATCTTGTTTTAGATTCTGAATGGGTGTGTTGTTGGATGCTTTAATGAGACACGTAGCCTCACAGCTTGTTGGTACTTTGTTTGTGTTGTAAAGCACTAACATGTATATGCTTAGAGTATGTTGATTGTAGGAACTTGACGCATAAGGTATGGAGAGTGAGTATAAAGATGGGGAGAAAATCAATTGTGAAAAGGAAAACTTTTCCAGTGACTGTTGGAGGATCTAAGCATTGGATTGAGGTCAAGGAAAGTCGTAATTTGGGTAAGAAGAAATCTGAGAGGAAAGAAGATGGAAGTGTTGTTAGAGCTAACAAGAAGGACGAGTTGAAGAAGAAGAGGGGAAGAAAAGGGAGGGTTCTGTTTGGTTGTGGCTGCGAAATCTTTTACAGTTTGCGATCTCTCCTGTGAGTTATTTTTTTACCCCTTTCAGTTTGTTTTATGTGATGGTTTTGATAGTTATGTGTTGTGTGTAAAATCTACTTTGATTAAAACCTCATTTTCTTTCTTCCTGATTTTGCCCTTAACTTGGTAGATTAAATTGATGGGGTTTGATTACTTTAATTAATTGATTTGAGTGAATAAATGGATACCCATTGTAGTTCACATTGACTTTAGGCAATTGTCAAGGCATTCGGGGTTTTCTAGGTCATCATCATCATTAGAAAAGCATGTGATTGGGTAGGGTTTGTGTAAGACTAAGGAACCCCTGAGTGTTATCATGAAGAAAATTTGGGCAAATTGTATCTCATAGGTTAGATCAGAGGTGACCACATTTTGGTAGAGGTGTATGTGCGTTTTGGATTGTCAAATCCCATCGGGTTGAAATCGAAATTTATCATATGTGTACATCCGGTTTATTAAAGTAGGTTGTCAAATTGTTGTGCCACTATCAGAAATATTTTCTCAATAATTGTCACAGGTTATAGATACATTGCTCATTTGTTTGATAAAATTTCTTAATGAAATAGAAGATGGATTAGGGGAGGTTTTACAAGAATGAAATGAGTCATTTTTTTTGCTTAGTTCCTAATGTATCTCATTGTCATATGCTCTTTTGATCATGACCTGGAAGATATTATCTTGGGAGTATTTCTTTGGACCTATTTACATAACTGGTGAGATTGATCCCAATTGCATAACATAAAATAGAAGAAAATTTCCTAGTAATAGATATTGACTGGAATTCAACTGAGCACTTGTTTTAGCTTAAGTATCTGTATTGTTATGTGAATGGGTGTGCATATTGTTTTCATATGATGCAAAGAGTTGAGATATGTGAACTGGCAATGTGTCAAATATTACTTGTTCCCCAACAGAATGGTGGATACTGTGATTGATTTATTTATGGTTGACAAAGCGTCACCATAAAAGAGTTTTGAGGATTTAATTATTTTTATGCTCTTTTCCACAACTCCGAGAAAAAGAAAAAAAAATGTGAAATTTTTGTATACAGACTTGCTTGTATACATGTGATATTATGGGTATGCAGACTTGCTTGCATATCGGTGCACCGTTCCATGTGTGTTCGGTTGTACGTGTAGATTTAGGAAGAATACTTGCCATGGATCGGACTTCGGGTGTGATGACATGTTCCTCGAGATGGCACCCCACTTGGAACATGTACGCTCCGAGTGGTTTCGAAGGCAAGGGAGGCACACTTGGGTGAGGTGTGTTCGGCACAGGAAGAGAGTGCGATTGTGGAAAAGTAGCGAGATTTCTTTTTGTGTATGTGTATGATTACCTTAAAGGAAGAAACTAAATGCTCATTCAACCATTGAATGAGAACTACACGTCTTCCTAAAGGTAGAAAAATGTGTTTTGTTTAATATTTCAATAATAGTCTAATATGAGTGAATTGTATTGTTGTTGCATTTATGAGGATTGATAACTCATAAACTTCATTTATTAGTAATAAATAATGCATATTTATTTATTAGAATGATAACACCATTGCCTCATTGAGGAACTACCTGATGGTGTGGTTATTAATGGTTTGGTTTATTTTAATGTTATCATGTGTGGATTTATTGATTTTTGGGATGAAGATTTCTCACACCAGCTTTATTGCTGACCCGAGTGAGCTTTTGCTTCTTGGGTACATTCCTTTTGGAATGTAGCCGATTAGTCTTTCAGGTTTAGAGATTTTGAGCTGCATTACTGGAGTTCCGCTAGTGAGCTAGCCATGCCAGTCTTCTCCGGGTTAGATTTTTATTTGTTTCAGATGTTTAGTTCATGCTGCTATTTGTTTCTGTTATTATTGAATTCTCACGTCCCGAGTTTTGGGGGAAACGGATAATCCTACGTGGCTTTTTGGGATTTTCGTTTTCTTCGAAAATCGGGGCGTGACACCAGCTCCGCTTCCTGCCTCGTTGGACGCTCCATCACAGCAGAAGATCCATCAATCAGAAATTGCTTTGGGTTGTTCTTTTCTACTTTCTTTTTCCTCCTGTTGGTTGTTGCTTCCTGTGAACTCGGCGATGAAATCCGCTAATGTCTGAGCTTTGATAGCGGTTCTAACGACATAGTTGATATCTATTGTTCGAGTTCTATTGCCCACTTTACTATTCTTCTCGACAGATCTGATTTGTGTAACACCGATCAAAGCAATAATTGTGATTGGGTGTGTTGGAAGTATGGTCGTAATTTTCTTGATGACATGATTAGAGCGAGTGCCTATTTTTCTAGAGCCGAATAGTTGATTTTTGCATCTGCGAGTGTTTTGCTGATGTAGTACACTGGTTTTTGCTTGCCCTTTTCTTCTCGTATCAATGTCGAACTCGCCACGTGATTGGACATAGACAGATACAGATACAGTGTGTCACGACCCGATTCACAGAGTACTATATTGTCCGCTTTGGGCCCAAGGCTCGCACGGCTTTAAAACGCGTAATACTTTGTAGATTCAAACTCGTATATATATAGCACATCACCATCCCGCACCCAGGCGATGTGGAACTATGATCTCCCCTTTGTAGATTGCCAACCCTTTTGGGATCCATGGGCTCTTCGGCTTCTCAGAAATACTAGTTGCACAAGGAAACTACACAAACAAGGAAACTACACAAACAAGGAAACCACCAAAGAAGGAAACTGAGAAGAAAACAATTATAAAAGGGACACTACCTTTCCTGAAGCAAGGACGCTTGCAACCACAGCAAGCCGTCACCCATCATCACCCATCCATAGCCACGCATCCATCCATAGCCTCCATTTAGCCACCATCATCTCGCCACAGAACCCATCACATAACACTTCCACCAGACCGTCACCCATCTTGCAATAACAACCTCATGTCCTCTATCGTCTTCTCCTTGGACACCCACCCTCACACACCGTCTGCCAAATCACAATCACAACCACACAACACCCTCACACCACTGTCGATCCCCTTGTTCTCACTGCCAGCCTCTCTCTGTTTCGACCACGTCCTTCTTCGCCTATCACTTTCCTACCCTCTCATTCTCAGCTACTGACGCCATCGTCTCTCCCCCAGTTTCCATATAGCACCACATACACAGAGCAGATCGCGAAGTGGAAGAAGCAGATAACGAAGAGAAGCAGAGATCAGGAGCTGAAGGATTAGATCGCGTGAGGAAGGAGAATGAAATATCTCTTCCTTCGCTCTATTCGCACCCCGGCTTCCACTCTCTACCACCACGGATCAGGCGACAATGTTTTGTTTCATCTCTTAACTCTTTCTCTTAGTTTTAGTTTGATATTTAATTATGTATTGTTATTCGAACATAATTAATATGTCTAGTTAAACTTCTCTTAGTTAGGGGTGGATTCGAAGCCCCAAACATGTGTTTTATAAATGAATTGAATTTAATCTTTCTTGCTATTAGTGATTGTGTTTTGCTTAACTGCTTTATAGAGAACTTTTCTTTGTATGTTTGTTAAGGTGGCCAACTTAGTAAGAATGCTAGGATCTGGGGCTAGAGTATAGGAGAGTTTCACCTAATTGTTATGATCTTGTACTCACAAGTAGTAAATACCAAAGAACGTTGGTAAGGTTAAGTAAAAACCTAGGTAAGAACAAGATATTGATCATACTTGTAATTGCCTAGTCAGTGTTCATATTTTCCACAAAACTTAATGATTTTAGATTATTATTTAACTTGCAATTCTTGTTTAGATAACATGATAAGAATAGTTTGAAAGCGACGCTTAGTTTAATTCAACGAACTTGGGAAAATAATAAGATTAATGCAGTGTGGTCTCGGTTAATCTTGAGCATTGTCTCTCACGAGTTAGCAAGTGGTGATTGAATATTGATTTATAAGCATATGTTTGGTGTGTGGAGATAAACCCTTAGCTAATTTCTCATCTTTGCCATCCTTTTAGTTTTATTATCTTTATAGTAATTGTCGTAGTTATTTTCATAGTTTAATTTAGAAAATCCAATCCCCCATTATTTAATTAATTAGGTTGTTAGTTGTCTTTTAGTTATTATTAGTGTTAATTGACAAGCCTTCTAATCCCCGGTCTAGAACGATCCCTAATTATTCTATACAACAATCACAAAGCAGAATATTAAGTTGTGTGCTACTAAAATAGCGCATCAATTTTGGAGAAAACTGATTTTTGAATCAGTCTCATTATTTGCACCCCAGACTTTTCTCTGAGCCACCACAGTCCACTAGCAGCTCTTTCTCGGGATGTGTGTTCGTGCTGAAATGAATTCCACCTCCATTGATGTTGTGACATCATCCACCATGATCTTCTAGACCTTGCACCGAGGCGAAGATGAAACCACAGGGTTTCTTAGATTTTGTCGTATCTAAATTTATTGTTTTCTATATGCTTGAATGTTAAACACGATTGATTTCTGAATTTCAATAATTTGTTTTCACCGATTATATCCGGAATAATTATCTAGACTAATCGGTAGTTAGAAGTTCCCTTTGTTGATATTCTAAGCCTACTTTAATAAATTAATTTAAATCAGTGATTGTGTGTACCGTAAGAAGACATGCAATGCTAGGGGTTTAGAATTAGTTAAGTTAAACCTGTGATTGTGTGTGTCGTAGAAAGACATGCAATTCTTTAATCTGAATGGCATTACTTAATAACAATATGTACCCCTTTCTGTTATGAAAGAAGTTTTTTTCTTGGTCAGGAGGGTACATTTGTATCTGATTATACCCGGAGTACGCATCCATGAAGCTCAGCATTTCGTGCCTAGCAGTTGCATCCACTATCCGATCCATTCGTAGAAGTGGAAAGTTGTCTTTAAGGCAGGCTTTATTCAGATCAGTGTAGTCCATGCACACCCTCCGTTTTTCGTTCTTCTTCTTTGCCAGTACCGTGTTTGCCAACCAATCCTGGTAGTGAGCTTCTCTTATAATTCTTGCATTGAGTAGTCAGTGCACTTATTCATTTATTTGCCAGTAGTCCTGAGCTTCTCTTATAATCCCTGATTACGCTCCTGGGCCACTAGTCTTCTTTTTTGTTAAACCGGTTTCTTATTTGGATTCACTTGCAATTTGTGAGAGATGATGGATGGGTCTATCCCCACCATTTCCTTCATTGTCCATGCAAAAGCATTTTGGTTATCTTTCAGCAACTGGATCAGTTCCTTGACGAGTTCAAGGTGAATCTTTGTGTCGATTCAGACTGTCTTTTTCGCTTCGTTGTCTAAGTAAACCTTGATCGTTTCTTTTTCCAGTTGTCTGGTGTAAGGTCGATCTCGCGGACTGGTTGGAGCCATACTATCATCCGGAGAGTCTGAACTATTTTCATCAAGCTATTGTGAAGGCTCTTCTAGTCGTTGCAGTAATTGCTATTTATGGGGAGTCTTTATTGTTGCAAAATGACACTCCCATGCCGCTGGTTGATCTCCTTTGATCCTTCTGATATCATTGTCAGTATGGTACTTCAAGCATTGGCGGATAGTGGAAGAAATTGTGCCCATCTTGTATATCCACGGTTTCCCGAGTAACATGTTGTATGCAGCAAGAACATCAATGACGAGAAAGTCTGTCAACAATACTCGCTACTTCCATGGCTCTCCTGCTTCGACCGGTAGTTGAATCATTCCCAGCGGGTGATATTATTCCCCTCTAAAACCTACCATAGATTGATCGCTAGGTGAAAGCATCTCATTGGTGACCCGCATCCTTCAGAAAGCTGTCTGGTATAAGAGGTTGGTCGAGCTGCCGTTGTCGATCAATACTCTTTTGATTTCCACTAAGCTCTCATGACCGAGATCACTAAAGCATCATTGTGCGAGAAATTAACCCCATCAGCATCTTCATTCGAGATGTTTGAGTCCTTTACATTGTTTTTGCACGTTGTGCGGATGGTTCTTGGAATCTAATCTTTGTACTAAGTCTCTGCCTATACGCTTTCGGGATTGATTGGATTGCTCATTTTCCCCAGCTGCGTCGTGCAAGACAGATTGTTTCCTTTACCTTCTCCTTTGAGATTATTGTTTCATCCTCGAGTTCGACGAATTCTCTGAGTCGTCCTTCTCTGATATGATGTTCAATCTCGTCCTTCAGACTGCGGCAATCTTCAGTATCATGGCTATAATCATTGTGGAAGAGGCAAGTTTTTTCTTCCTTCGCTTCTCCGGATCTCCTCTCATTTTCGATTGCGATTTGACATCTTCCATAGCTTCAAGAATCTCGCTCCGACTCGCTATCAAAGTCGAGAACGATCTCTCGTATTTGGGCTTTTTTTGTTGTAGATTTTTTTATTTCCCTTTACTACACCTGAAACTATTGTTAGTCTGGTGTCTCTTAAGCTGGGTGATTATTTCTCGAGATTTGCTGCCTTTCAGGTCTCGGATAATTCTGTCTACCATCTCAATTACGTGGTTCATTTGAAACATAAGCATCTCTAATCGGGGATTCAAGGGGATTCCCCAAAATGTTAGAGACATCTGCACCATTACTCATGTCGAGCCTGGATTCAAGCAATGATTCGGTCGAGTCTGGATTCGGGCCATGTTTATGTTTTCTCGATGGCGGGCCTTATCTGGGCTTCTGTAATCGGCTCTATTCTTCTTGGGCTTATGAGTTGGCCCAATAAATTGGGCAATATGTTCTCGTGATTGGTCTTTACGCCACGTGTACGGCGGTGATGATCGGTTTATTTTGATGTATCGTCATATATGTTTGAAATGGGAAAATAGAAAGAGTTGAAACTAAATTTACCATGAATCCTCAAGACTAAATTTGTTCATTGTGTAGAAAGGGGAAATCATCTCATTCATAAAAATAATAAGTAAAAAATAAAAAAATAAAAAAAATTGCATGCTTTAAAAAAACAGTTACAAAGAAGAATTGAAAGAAAAAAAAAAGTATTCTTCAGTACCTTATGTGTTTATTAAAAAGGTGTATCCATTCTCAGAGAATTTTTGTATATCAATTTTATTCTTATTAGCTATAATTCAAACCCCGTTATAACCGAATAAAGACCTAATTGATCTTATTAGGTCCACAGATGTGGAGATTGAATAGACAAGAACTATGGTGTTTGATTCAACATTCTCAAAGTAATTGATAATCATGTCCATGAGATCATTTTCATTTCATTTTTTGAAAATTTTGTTTTTAATAATAATTATATGTGGGATGTTTGTGTTTCCATAATTTATTCTTCTCCTCACATATAAATTGAGTTATAAATACCTTATCTCTGAGTGATTCATTTCTGAGTGACATGAGAGATTTAGTCGAAACATATTTTCTAAAAGTTATCTAGTCATGTCTTTAATGTGAGTTATGTTGATAAGGCTATGCACACACACACTTCAAGTTGAGAATAATGATGAAATTTATTTGACCTTTGCATACTATTAAATTGTTGTTAAAATCTGTTGATGTATTAATCTGACACTGTTAGTTGTTTTCTGAAAATTTTTGCAATTAGATTATTACTTTGGAAAAAATAAATAAGAATGACCATGTTTTTGAAATTTATTGAGTCGATAATGTATGTAGGTAACATTTCTAGAAATCCTCACGAGATTATAACTTATCCACTAGAGGTAATCTAAGAGTTCAAAACCGTGTTGCACGTTAAGGTAAGTGCAATCGATGGTTCCTGCGAAAGTGAGTTAGGATTTTATTTTTCTTGTTTTGCTCGAAGACTAGAAAAATATAGGTTTGGGGGTATTTGATATTCACGTAATTGATTCATAAATTTATATTTATAATTTTCTTTTCGTGTTTTTATAGGTATCGGAACTTAAATGATGAAAGCGTATAAATGTGGCACTTTAAAGAACAATTATATGAGAGGTTCGAATAACGGTACAAAGTGACAGGTGAAATTGCAAGTCCCCACAACAATCACATGCCAAAACCCGACCCAAACAGACCCAAATCCACATATGTCTTAACCTTAGCCCAAGCCCAATTAACCCTCCTCCATATAATTGGCAGACAAGGAGAATACAAAGCGGGTATCTCTCTTTCATGCGTCTTTCTTTATTTTCCTCTCTTTTCCATCCACCAACTCATCGTCCCGCTGGCGATTCTCATTCGATCAAAGGAATGACTGCCACAACAAATCCATCTTCCCCTGACTTCAAGTCGGCCCCCTTTCTTTTCTTCGTCAACAATTCACCATCTCGATCTTGTTCTTCTTCTCAGATTTTCACAGATATCTCCAAAAAGCTCGACCTTCATCTCGCCATTGACACCACCACAACTCTCCATCTCACAACAGTCCTCCTCCGTTGCTAGACACGCTCTCTTTCTTCCCTATTTTTCTTCTCCCTCAGACATAAACAAAGAGATCTTCACCAGCAACCACATCTCCACCATCACGCGACCTCACTTTTTCCCTTTTCTTCTACTTTTCCTTCGATCACGATCATAGTTCCATCCTCCTTGCATACTCACCTGAATAAACCATCATGAATTAGGGTCTTCTCTGACCTCACTTCTCTCCATGTTTCCTCCATCTCGCCGACGACTACCACTGCTACCGAGCACCTGGCCGCCACCTCTCTTTTCACCACCGTCACGACCCACATCCTTGTCGCATAGTGATTCAGCAGAGCTACCCATAGATGCAGCAAGGAAGAACACATTGTTTGGGAGCTAGGAATTTAAAATGGTTCTCTATTGGCACCCAATCATTGTACTTTGTACCACCACACAACCCAGCGGTGCAGGAACTGATGGATTTTGCATGTGTTGCCGCTGCGACCACCTCCACCATGGGTTTATAAACCCTCTACTGAGGCATAGATGATTCCTTAGGCTTAGTAGAATTTACTTTCATTTTTTTATTGTTTTCTGATACATTGCCATTGGGTTGATTTGTTAACAAATTTATATTACTTTCACAATGTATGTCATGCATCCATCTTAGTTCAAATGATTCTATGTTTATGTTCAAGCATGTTTTATTCGTATTAGTTAAACATGTGATTAGTTATGCCTTAAATAGACAATTAATGCTAGGGTTTGCATCTTTGCTAAAATCAATCCACTACACTGCTAGAAGACAATAATTGACATTAGTATAATGTTATGAACCTGACAGATGTTTCGAAAGCCTTAGCATCTTCCTCTTTGATTCTCAAACTCAATTTTTAATTGTTTTTCTGCCTTCCATTAGTTTACAATTTTCGATTGTTGTAACCCTCTTTCAAATTAGTTTAAATAGATTATAGTTTTCGATTGTTTCTTCATTCCTCGTGGGATCGACCCGTATTTTCCATTGTCTAACAGACAACTGTGCACTTGCAGTATAAGAATTAGGTTAAATTAGCATATTAATTTAGGTTAGTAAATTTTTGCATCAATGACTAGTACTATTAAGTCTAGTCCATTTGGACCAAGATAATTTCTCTAAGCCTAGTCCTTTTTAGGATTAAGATGGTTCATATTACCAAAGTCTAGTCCGTTCGGACAAAGATGACTTCCATCTAGCCTAGCCCTATTCAGGATTAAGATGACTAATACTATTAAATCTAGTCCGTTCAGAAGTAAGATGACTTCTCTAAGCCTAGTCCTTTTCAGGATTACGATGGCTCATATTATAGAAGTCTAGTCTGTTCGAACCAAGTTGACTTATCTAAGCCTAGTCTTTTTCAGTATTAAGATGGCTAATATTACAGAAGTCTAGTCTGTTCGGACCAAAATGACTTCTCTAGGCCTAGTCCTTTTCAGGATTGAGATGGTTCATATTACAGAAATCTAGTCCGTTCAGACCAAAATGACTTCTCCAAGTCCTATTCAGGATTAAGATTGTTACTACCATTGGGTCTAGTCCGTTCAGACCATGATGACTTCTTTAAGCCTAGTTATTTTTAAGATTATGATGGCTCATATTACAGAAGTCTACTCTGTTCAGACCAAGGTGACTTCTTTAAGCCCAGTTCTTTTCAATATTAAGATTGTTCATATTATAGAAGTCTAGTCTGTTCGAACCAAGATGACTTCTCTAAGCCTAGTCCTTTTTAGGATTAAGATGGCTCATATTACAGAAGTTTAGTCCGTGTGGACCAAGATGACTTCCATCTAGCCCAATCCTAGTCAAGATTAAGATGGTTGGTGTTATCAACCCTAGTCAGTTCAGACCAAGATGACTTCCATCTAGCCTAGTCCTATCCAGGATTTAAAATGGGCGATATTATCAAGTCTAGTCCGGTTGGACCATGATGACTTCCGTCTAGCCTAGTCTTATTCAAGATTAAGGTGGCTTGTACTATTAAGTCTAGTTCCGTTCGGACCAAGATGACTTCCATTTAGCCTAGTCCTATTCAGGATTAAGATAGTTAATATTATCAAGTCTAGTTTGTTCCAACCAAGATGACTTTCATCCAGCGTAGTCCTATTCAGGAGTGAAGTGGTTTGTGTTATTCAAATCTAGTCTGATCGGATATATTACTAAAGCAAAAACACAAATATGAAACAAGGAAAACTCAAGCTTTATTGATTAAGCAAAGGTTTTTACACAAGCTTAATTGACTTATCAAAGTGAAGGCTCATACACAGTAAGCATTAACCAGCGAGCTTGGTGAAAAAGACTTTGCGAACAAAGATCTACCAGAACACATACTGGGAATCAACTCTGTCAGTGTGTCTTATAGAGAAGATTCCCCAAATGCAGCTTCTGATAAGTGACAAAAAATGCCCCAGATGCAGCCTCTGATAAATGAAAAAGGATCCTCAGGGTCAAGGTGGTACCCTCGACTTCTTCTTCACAATGAAGTGATATCTCTATCTGCTCTGAAGAGCGTGTGGGAACAAATCCAAGCAAGCGGGCTCCCTCAAAGCACAAATTCCATTAATATTCCTCACGATGCAGGTCGACGAGTAAGGCAACTTCATTGACAAGTGGAGCTTCGCCTCCCACGCACCGATCAAAATTACAGCCAGGTTTCTCCACCTATTCAACAACAATTGAGCTGGAGAGATTTGGTACTGACAACAGAATTCAAACAAATTTGCCTCCCTCATTAACGACTCCCGGAGGAGACCGAAGAAAGAAAACGTTCAAGAACCGCCATGCACAATTAGGAAATGAAGGAATTTTGATCTGGATTAAAGTTGACAGAATGCAGCGGAAGCTCTGGAACCGCTGGATATAGAACCAAATCCAACCAAGCTGAGTTTATATTGACCTAGCGTTTGGGAAAAACAATCACCCAATAATCGCATCAGCATCAAATGTTGCATAAACCTTAAGAGACGTTGAATTAAGCTACCAATGCACTACGCAAGTCCCATTTTGCTGAGTTAATGGCCCTGCACGCAGCCCCACTAACTAGGGAAGTAGCTGATGAGACATCAAACAGTCATCCAATCATAGCAGAATGTGTGGTCAGATCAACTATAATGGAAAAGGGCCAGGACATACCAGTCATGCCCAGTTCAGCCCGTGAGTCGGGTGATCAAGCACAGATTACATAAGCTCAGTATAGTAAAAATCTCGGAGCTTTGGCCCAGGAAAATAAGGCAAGAACACAAACCCTTTGGCTATTGAGATTGATGCTCATTTAGACCAATTAGGCATTGAGTCCTAAAGTGAGCCAAGTACCAAAGAAGATTAGTTGTAGACGGGTGAAGAACCCTACATGGACATAACTCAATTACCCTCCCTCCCCCCCCCCCCCCCCCCCCCCCAGCAAAATGCTCTCATTATATAAGGTGAACAAAACAGATGACGGATGTATGCAACCCTAATTTTATCAATCTAATTTCATTCTTATTCAAAAACCTGACTTTACCATCTGAGTGCCTTTAGCCTCCAATACAGTGGTCTCTGGTAATTGCTGCTTATTTTTATGTCAAAGTCAGTAGAGACAGATTTGGAGGCATCAAGTAGTAAGTGACAATATAAAATGTGTTCTTAGGCATATTGCACACTTGAAACCCGACAATATTAAATCTCAATGTACCACTTACGGCCTGGATTTAGGCATTTCTCAAGCTAGAGAACCGTGGCAATCCATACAATTAAGTTTTGTGTAGAGCTGATAAAGAAATGAGGTTAGCATCTGATACCACCAGATGTAAAATTAAATCCACCCACTCAAGATAAACTATATGAATTGGAAACTCTACCATCCAAAAGTGGAAACGATGAAGGTAAGTCTTTACTTGTTCTTCCATTATTCTGTAAATTTCCATTATAAGAGACTGATAACTTGAGCAGATTGAGAGAACAGGTTAGTTGAGCTACCAATATACACATAAGTTGTGAATTCCGAGTTGAAATATTCGCTATTTAATCCAATGGAAAGCAAACTGCAAACGTGTTATCCAAATGATATGTGCTTCATATTGAGCAATATCCCCTTCTTAGAGCACACACAATACCAACCTAAGTTATTTATATTAATAAATAAATAATTGAATCTGGATTGCTAAAAGCAACCTCTATAACGCATGCCCTTAGTTGAGAAGCAATTTTTTTCGAGGGAGCTTAAAAAAATAAATTCCCAAAACAACCAAGGTCGCATGCACATCTTTTGGAGCAACTAAAGTTCAATAATTCCCTGTGCTTATACATTTATTGATCCACTAATGCCACACCCTAAAACAATTCGTAATGATGGTCTGAATGCAATCACAGTACGCACCATAAAACAATTCAGGTAACAGTCACCTCTGCCACTATTTCACTCCTAAGCTATCTGACACCTTAAAGATGTTATTATTCTTCATCGTGATTTATTAAAGGCAACCACTACTCCACATCACGTAAAGTACTATTTTACACTATCAAATCAATTTTTCTCTTCCACACCACCACTTATCTTTCACATCACTAATAAAAAATTAAAATACAAAATTTTCTCTCTCTGCCCTTTTATTCATCTTCTTTTTTTCCCTTCTTCTATTCCCTTCTTCTCCTCCATCCTACATCGCCATCACCCCGCCATCATTGCCACCGTCAGTTTTCTCCCTCCCGCCATCGCCACTTTTCTCCCTCTTGTCTCCTTCAAGCCCCACCACCACCTCTCTCACCCTCTTTCATGTCTCTGAAAATATAGTATTATCTCTTACTTTGGTTCAACTTATATGTTCGATCGAGACCGATTCTCAAGCTCATCAAAACACAAAAATTGTAGTACTCTAAGTTATCTAATAAACACAACTTGAATCACTTGAAAATGTTATGAAATGAGCAAGTTATGGTCATTTTACTAAAGTCATGCAAATCTGTCTCGCAATGAAAACGAGATAGTATCCCTGATTTTCGGCCAACATATATGCTCAATCAAGATCGATTATCAACCACATCAATACAAAAACTGTAGTATTAGGAGTTATCTAATAAACACAATTTGAATCAATTGAAAATGTTTTGAAATGAGCAAGTTGTGTTTATTTTACTAAAGTCATGCAATCTGTCTCGCAATGAAAACGGAATAGTGTCTTTGACTTTCGGCTAAATTATATGCTCGATTGAAACCGATTCTCAAGCTGATCAAAACATAAAAATTGTATTACTCTGAGTTATCTAATAAAAACAATTTGAATCACTTGAAAATGTTTTGAAATGAGAAAGTTGTGGTCATTTAACTAAAGTCACACAAATCTGTCCGGAAAAGAAAAGAAAAATGTATGTTTTCACTCATTCGCATTAAGCAATGCGAGGATTGGACTAAACTTCGCCCAGACCAATGCGAGGATTTGGAGAAACTTTGCATTGGTTTGGGCGAATCCTTGCATTGCCCAATGTGAACAGAATTATTTTTTGACAAATTCGCGTGACTTCGGTAAAATGACCATAACTTTCTCATTTCAAAACATTTTCAAGTAATTCAAATTGTGTTTATTAGATAACTAAGAGTACTACAATTTTTGTATTTGATCAGCTTGATAATCGGTCTCAGTCAAGCACATAAGTTAGCTGAAAATCAGGGACACTACCCCATTTTCATTGTGAGACGGATTTGCGCGACTTTTGTAAAATGAGCATAACTTGTTCATTTCAAACCATTTTCAAGTTATTCAAATTGTGTTTATTAGATAACTCATAGTACTACAATTTTTGTGTTTTAATGAGGTTGACAATCGGTCTCGATTTAATATAAAAGTTGGACGAAAGTCAGAGACATTATTCCGTTTTCATTGCAAGACAGATTTGTGCGACTTTAGTAAAATGACCATAACTTGCTCATTTGAAAACATTTTCAATTGATTCAAGTTGTATTTATTAGATAACTAGGAGTACTATAATTTTTTTGTTTTGATGAGATTGAGAATTAGTCTCAATTGAGGTTTTAAATTGGTCAAAAGTTACCATGTTTTTTATGTTACTGTTTTTTTCAAAAACAGATTTTTTGGTGTGGATTAGTAGGAAAATTTTTTTAAATAATTAAAAAAAAGTACATGATGGAGTGAGACAGTACTTTATGTGATGTGAAATAGTCATTGCCTTTATTAAAAGAATTCGGCAAGGAAAAAACTGTTTGACACCACCAAATTCATTGTCCCACACCACCAACTCCGACTTTCTATCCCACACCACCTATAAAAAAAAAAATTAAAAAACACCATCCAAATACACTAGCCGATATAGAACCATAAAAAGCACTAGAAGCATTGCAATATATATCGAGCCGAAACAATGCAAATTCTAGAATCAATAATTTACAACACATATCAACTAAAGGGAAGGTGAGGCACATAACTGACTTGATGGCTTGGGCTACAGGGAGAGAGAGTGAAGCTAACTCGACTGATCGGACAACGGGAGAGGAAGAAAGATGCACCACACGGAGGATGAGGATGGAGTACGAGTACGAAGATAGGAGATGAAAGCAATGGAGGTTAAAAAGCTATTCTAAAGGAAAACAAAGAAACCACCACAAGACAATCCAATAGCTTCCCTATCAAGTCTACAATATACAATATTCTTTCACCTCGACAAAGAACAAGAAGTGAAAGACCAATCTCCAATTCCTTCTTATAGACAGCGGGAGAATGCAACGGAAAGGAAGAGGAAGCAATTTACTAAGCCACTTTCCTCAAGTCCGTCCCGAGCCAATCCATAATGAAAAAATGCCATGCCACACAAGTCATACCATTTACAATATGAAGATTAGAAAGTACAACCAAAAGAGAGTCCAATACCACTTGAGAGGGAATGTAGTCACATCTCATCCAATAGTCGTACATTTCTGGCACTCCCATGGTCACATTTCATTCAATTGACCAGACCCAGCAACGGAGCAAGCATAGGCTAAGGTGGCAGCATCTCACCTGGCATTCCTTCCATTTCCCGAGGCACCAAACACATAAGTAAAGATAGCAACAGCCTATTGAATTTCTAAGGCCATACACATACGCGGAGCAAGCACTAAGAGCAGTAGTCCCAGTAGCAAAGACAATAGTAGAGAGAATACCAACATCATTAGCATTTTTAGAGCAATAGATTCAACTAGGCACAGGCAGCAGCAAAGCCCGCTAAGAGGTTGTAGAGAACGAGGCAGCATCAGAGATAAAGGCATAGACAATTTACCTTGTTCAAGCAATAGCAGATCGAGATCGAGACCCAGAAGCTCCCAGACAACCTTTGTTTTTTTTTTTTTTTGCCATCGCAAAGGCCCTCGCACACCCTCCTGTGAATGAAGAACTCATCCTCGCAAAGGTCCCCACAAAGATGGATCCTCCATTCGCAGGAGGGCGTGCGAGGGCCAAATTTTCTTGCCCTCTCATAGGCCTTGGCGAAGATGGGTTCCATATTTGTGGAAGCCTCTGCGAAGGCAAAAAAAAACAGAGAAAAGAGAAGAAGAAGAAGAGATGCGGGGTGGGGAGGGACGTCCGGCGGGGTGGAAAGAGACGGCTACGCATTTGGAGCTTTGCAGGGAAGTTCTTGAATCCCCTTTTCAAAGGAATGCTACACCTCTGCCTATAAATCTCTACCAATTAATACACAACTTTGAAGGAAACCCCATTCATCCAATCAACCCATTCATTGGTTTCAACTCACAATTTTTGGAATTAATACTCATTAACCATTTTCTTTCACCCAAAATGTATTTGATCAAAATTTGGAGTGATTGGGTTGTTTTCATCAAACCCCTTTCAATCACTGTAAACAAAAATGGTGGTAAGAAAAGAGAAGCTGTGGAAAGGGGAAGAGATTTAGAACCTTTTTGTTGTATATGTTGAGACCTATGATTTTTGGGGTGATTTTGAGGAGAGAAGATGGTTGTTGGTTGAAAATGAGGTTTTGAAGATGGGCAGCTGTTGATGAGTGAACAAGAGAGGGGTTGGGAGGATTTGGAGATGAAAGTGAAAAGGAATGTCTCCCTGTGAAAGATCTCTCTCGACCATTGGCATGACATTACAGGTGGTGTGGGGACAGTAATACTGGTGGTGTGAAATAGTGCTTGCCATTCGGGAATAAGAACCCATGGGGTTTTGCTCAAATCGGTAACGCTACAGCTTGGACCAAATTTGAGCCGTGACAAAAGCCCACCAATACTGAGGCCTAAGGCTGGGCTCAAACACAACACGAATTTGGGCTGGGCTTAGGCATTCTGCAACGTGAACACAAGATAGGAGCTCTGTCAAATAAAGAGTGTCAACACTCAACAATGATGCTCAGGGGTCCATTTGTTTCAAGCAAGTTACAATGCATTTTAACACAGTACCAACTAATCAGCAATAGAAGGCACCAGACACGGCATATAAAAATATCCATAGAACTAAAAAATTCTAAACAAATATGCACTTTCAACAGTAAATATTTCAACAACAGCACAGCTAAAACAGAGAGCCAGGGGGCAGAAACGAATAATTACTCCGTGAGTAAAATTAAACAAATGCAGAAGCCTCCCAAAAAAAAAAATATAAGGAACTTATCTCTATGGTTAGGAGAACTAGGCTCACTACACTACCCTGATGACCTTTAGCAACAATAAACAGTTGCACTGCACTATCACTACCGAACATTGATTTTTCTGGATGACTGATTCTTCATATATACAGTTCTGAAAACACTCCCCACTCGGCCCTTTAGATAATTGCAATAAAACTTATTTCCGCAGCAGCATGAGAAAGTTGGTGGCCCTTTGAATATCTTTCAGCTCATTCCATACAGAGTCTCCGAGTTTGAGTCCTCTTCCACGGGCAAATTTAGATCAGGAAGTATCATCCTATTCATAGAGCTATCTGTTTGAGCTTTGTAAGAATCTACTAGTGTTGATGATGTGCACATTACAGGATTCTGGTTGTTGCAGTTGCCACTTGTCCCCGAGACTGAAGAAGTGAGATCAAAGGTGACTGTCTCTCTCAAATGGGACTGATCATTTCTTGGTTTCTTTGATAACTTAGATGATGCTTCAATGTCCACTTTATTTGCTGACTGGAGAGGATTATCAAGCTGCAAAATGAAAAATAATTATCAATCTGAGCTTGCTACAGCCATTTTTATAGTAGGCGATTTCCATAATATACAATTAAGATGTCTAGACAAATCATGCAACTAATAATGTCAAAACATTTCAATATTTGCAACATGACAGATGTCATTGATCACGCTAGGTTCGAATACAGCCCTGATCTTCTAGAGCATCGAATACTGGAGAAACTTATGGGCCTATTGCAGATTGGCCTAACAATAACTATTGCCACGCCACAAGATTGAAACTCATTAGGAAAGGGGTGAGACAGGAGCAAAACTTTTTAAGGAACATTAAGAATTCTTAAAGAACTGAAAGTTATATATGAGGATGAAAATGGTTTTACTCTGGGTCAGGATAAAGTGTGTGCTACACTTCTCCAGTACATATGACAGGAATTTCTGACACAAAAGAGTCCAGCCTCGAGTCTTAATAGATTTACAGTGATAGAAAGAACGCATTGTTGGAAACTCCTATTTGAAAATAAAATGAAGGAAACGGTCCAATGATTCCTAATTAGACAATGAACTAAAAATAAATTCTTATAAAGCGATAAAAATGCTGAGAGCATACCGTATTCAAATCAAATTTTCCCTTCATCAGAAAACTATCTTCCTCTTGAAGCACGGGAAAAATCTGCAACAAACAACATATGACCTTATAAATCAGGCCGTGTCCCCAATTGCAGGAAAAATACAGAACAGGTCATCAATATTTAAGATTTTTTTATAGAGGTAAGACCATTTCGCTATACTCTTTAAGAACAATCACTAACTTGGGTCATCTCCCTTTGGTCCAAAATGAATGTCACTCTCACTATTGGTTCTTGTTTCTTTTGGAAATTCAACAATCAATTCATAAAAAACTAATAAAGAAAAAAAAAATTTAATTACCTTCTTCCTCCTTGACTGGTTACTCCAAGTTTCACTATTAGATATTCCCTGTGAAGATCAAATTTTAAGAGAGTTAGGATCAATTCATTCTTTTACATATGAAACTGTGAAATCAGTCACACCCCAACACTCATAGATATATGAAAATGACCAACACAACACATACATGACACCCCCAATCACAAAAAACAGGAGAGGAGAGTATTTATTATGACAAGAAGAAATGTAGCTGGAGTTGAGAACACTTTTTTCCTCTTGAGTCCCCCCACAAAGCAAACTTTAGTCCTCCACAGTTGCACCCCATAAAATGAAGTGACCCCACGAGTGATTGATTATAAGAAGGAATAAATGAAGTCACGAGGCATTGGTTGAGAGTTAAACAACAATAGCAATAACAAGTTGTTGAAACGTAGGTGAAAAAGGAAATAATTTGAATGAAATATCCAAATCCAAACTGAAACAAGTCTTCAGTGAGTTACAGCAGAAAAATATTAAAAACAAATTGATTTGTAAAATACAACACTTGAGACTTGATCCATACACAGGATCTCAGTCAGGACCAACCCCATTCCATTAAAATACACCCTCACGTGGCACGCACCTCTCACGTGCAAAAACGAGGTCCATTATCTACCAAAACTCACGTGAAACATAAAAGCCAAAAAGGGGCCCAGGCCAGAGTAGGGGTGACGTGCCTCGAGATCCGTTTTAGGAGACGTTTAGTCAAAGTAACCTACTTGTCTGTTTCTTTCTTTTGAAAAAAGACGGGTGGGGTGGGTGTGTCGTCGAATCTGGATTCAATAGACGCCAGCCAAGAAGCAAAACAAAAGAAAAAGGAGGGAGGGAGAATTTGGGAAGGAATGAATGATGCAATCAAACAATACAATTTAGAGAACAAGGTCGGGTGTTTAACTCAGAAAACAACTACGGAATTCCACTTGGGTTGGACCCGGGCCCATTCAATGACGGCCACGGCATCGACTACCTGTTGAGAGGCAGACGCGTTTAATTCTCTGAATCGAACGGATGCCGACAGACAGGCCCAAAAGAGAACAAGATAGAAAGCCGGACAAAAATCAATCAATCAATCTAACAAAAACCAAAAACACGCAAAAGCGCCCACTGCCTTCTACTATGGACTCCACTCATCTCGTCTTCTTATTCGCACACACCACACCGCCGCCGATTCCCCCTTTTTACTAAACTACCCCCGATCTGTGGGTTGGGAACTTTAGTCCACGACGGACTTTTTCGTCCAAATGTAGAAGATGACGACGTAAATTTAGATCCAGATTTCTCAACCTCGCAACCCTAGACACTAATAAAAAGGGTAAAAAATTCCCAGATGATAACGCAAGGAATTGACTCGACGATTCTGCCCTTTGAAAAGCGGATAGACTATCAAGTCACAGCAGAGGAGTATTTAAGTACAAAAACCATAAAAATAGAACAAAGTACCTTCAAAATTGAAGGTGACCGGAAAGTTAGCTATGAGGATGACGATCAGATGGCCCAGCAAGGAAAATTCGACAGATTGTCAAGGGCAATTACGGAAACTCGAAAATACAGCAAGAAAATAAAAATTATTACTTTATTGAATGAACGCGAAGAAGAGGTAAGACTACCTAAAAAGTCAACAATCGACGACTCTTCCTAATCAGTTGGTGAAAATCACTGATGTAGATTGACGACGGATCATTTTCGAAGAAGAAGAAGAAGAAAAAGGTAATTTACACAGAAAAGTCCATCGATGGCAATCCCCACCGAAATCCCATCTACAATTCCAAAAACGAATCGTAAATACAATCCACAGATGGCACTTTCATTATATATTAAAAAAAAAAATTAATAAAAAACCCCAAAAATCAGATGAGAAATCGATTGCTCCTCAGATAAACTAAAGAGGACATTAAGATCTACGAGTCACCAACAACAATCTAACAAAAACCCTCTCATCCCTAACTATCAGGCACTTTCGTCAATCGGACAAAAAATGAGAAAACACAGACAAACAGAGAGAGAGATTGAGAAAAAGAAGAAGAAGGGAAGAGGAGGAGAGGGAATCAAATACAAACCTTAGATCTGGAACTGCTGGAATGAAATCGGCTCGATTCTTCGCAACCGTCACCGGTTCCACCACTGTTCGAAGTCCCTGCACTCCAAGACAGAGGAGTGGTAGGACTCGCCCGGTTCGACTCACTTTTCTTGGCCGATTTCACCCTGGAAATCTGTCTGGACCTCGGCTGTCTAACCGCCCAATCAAGAACCGGAACCGGCGCTCGCTTCTTCAGCACGACCATCACCGACGGCTCCGCTTCCGAGTGCTTCAGCCGCATAAGCAACTCCGCCACCAGCCAGTCGTCTACGAACGCCGATTCCACCCACCCGTCTCTGCTCATCTTTTTGTTCGTTCGCTCGTTTGAAACAAAAAATAAAATAGAAAGAAACACAGAAAAGACGAGAGAGAAGAAGAAAAGCGAATCCAGCAATAGAAAGACAGAAATAAAGAGAGATGTATCATGTATATATATAGAGAGAGGTCTTTAAATGTATTTACAATCCGGTTTACAGTTTTTGCGTGGTTTTACAATGTGAAGAGGAACACAAACCCCTTCTATGGAACCGGGTCCCATAACCGCCACGTGTCAGTCGTAGTTGGTGTGCGTGATTCGAGGAAGATTGAGGGTTGTGAAGGAAGGAGGAGGAATGGGTTAGGGTGGAGATGGGAGATGGGCCCATATAATAACTAGTCCAGGAAGGCGACTTCTTCAGTGGTGGTGCTCTCGAGATTCGTGTTATATGAGGAATTTTGTGTGAACGGATGGGTGTTGTAGTGTACGCACGCGCGAGGGGAGAGCAATGTTTTCAGCGGGACATGATTAGAGGGAGATTGATTACTTGTGTTCGAAGCCACTCTTTGTCAGGGCCCGGGAGTGGCTGACGGACATCTCGAGACAAACTGTTTGTTTTCTATAAAGTAAGTCTAGGGAGCGACGGGGAGGGGGCGACGAAAGGGGCAACACCGCCCATCTCCCACGAGATGCGCTGCGTCACTCATTTTGAGGGCAATGGGCGGTGTTGCACCCGCCCTCGCCCCTAGAATCAGGAGTGGCACCACTCCTAGATTAGAACCGAACAAACAACTTTTTTAGAGAGTCAGGCCAGCCCAATACCATTCATCATCCTAAAGATTGAGCAATTTCCAGCATCTCTAGGATGATGGATGGTATTGGTTTGGCTCTCTAGATTTTTTGCAGAACAAAACCAAACTTGAAATTTGGTTATCGGTTTGGCTCGGTTTGATTTTCTTATTTTTCACACAAAATTCGAAACCAAACTAGTTCGGTTCTATTTGATTTTTTTCACAATATGCTTTTATTGTGTCATTCGCATGAAGAGACGAAGAAGGAATGTGACTAGCACCAGCAAGCTTGTTGTCGAATGAGATCTTTTGCAGCTACCAAGTCGCCTTCATGTTTCCTGCTGAATTGATCGCCTTCCCTCTTCCAATCATCTCAACAAACAAGCCGAGGTCTAAAAAACAGAGTGATTTGGAAAAGAAAAAGAAATAAAGAGTTTTATGGGTGTTGCGAAGTGTCGAGCATTGGGTTATATTTATATAAGTGGAGACCTTGTAATTTCTTTTTACATTGTGAAGAAGAGTTACAGACGCCTCCCCAGGGGTCAAGTTTGTCTTCCATCTTTCGGTGCTCTGATGGCGTCTTGCACCGTTCAATCTCAAAGATAACACCCGCAGCCAACCTTGGGTGGTTGTTCCTATTGTATCTATTGGGCTTCACGCATGACGCCACAGCTGGAAGATAGATAGGCGGAGTGGAGCTCTGATGTACACGGCTTGCGGTCCTAGAGTGCTAACTCTGCATCACCCTAGAGATCCCTCGTTTGAGAGACATTCTCATCTGCCATATTTTGTTTTCCTTATGTTCCTCATCCTTGCAAGGCAGATTAGTGGAGCAAAGAATCAAATCCGTATCTGCGGCATGTTGCGTGCTTTGGGTACTTTTGCTTTCACTTCCGAATTATCTTCTGAAGACAGATTGGCGGAGCGAAGTCTTGACGTGCGTTTCAGCGGATCCATATTTGCGTCATACTTATATACTTTTAGTGTATAAACTATTGTACTAGTCAATCGGGCAAGCTTTATACAATTTTCTTAGTAATCAATAAAGTTTGTTTATTCCTTGATATAGGCTTGTGCAAACTATTCTTCTAAACTGAAAAAAGAAAAACAAAAGAAATCAATAATATGATAGTTTGACTCTAAGCGGAGACTAAGCTAATTTGGCCCTAAAATAGACGTGCATGGTCTTGGCTCAAACTATGTAGCTCCCTTGGCGAAGTGTCGTGTTTCGCCAATGCTAGCGAAGTTACTAAAAAGTGGACTTCATGCGGGCGGGTTGTTCCTCGTCGGTTGCCAGCTTTTGGACTAAATGCATGTTGTTGAAGTGTTGTTACTTAGCTTTGTTTAGACTGGATTGTGACTCCAGTATTGAATTTTGGCTCTCCGTATAGTTGAGCCTCGATCGTTGGAGCTTTATCTCTGTATGCGCGGGGTGATTATTCCCCCTCATCTGGGCCTAGTGTCTGATACGTCTGTCCCGTGGGCTCGAGCTGTAATTGCTAGCAATCTAGCTGCATCAGCACTACATCATGGCAGTCTCTTGCTAAAGGTTGATCTCCACAAATAGTTCCTTGAGCCTGGTTGGCAGTGTACTTGATGCATTGGTGCAGTGTAGACACTACTGCCTCCATATGGTGGAGCCAAGGCCTCCCTAGAATGATGTTGTAGGCAAATGGAGCATCGACCACCATGAACTCCTAGACAAAGTATTTCCATAATTGTGGTTCTTCCACTACCATTTGGTTAATCTTTCCAATAGGGAAGCATTTCTCTCCGCTGAACCCGACCATGGGGTGGTTGGCAGGCGTTAAGTTTTCCTCATTGAGTTGCATATTGCAAAAAACGTTGAGAAAATATGACGTTTAGAGAACTTTTCGTGTCCACCAAGGCCCTTTTTACTTCTCACTTTGAAACGAGGACCAAGATGACCAGAGCGTCATTGTGAGGATAATGAATGCTTTGGAGATCCTTGTCTGTAAACGTTAGCGGTGGGATCAGGCTCTAAATACGTGCATACTACACTTGTCTGTCTTTGCTGGTGGGTTGTGTCCGCGTTTCGAGAAGCGTCTTCTTACGGGACCTGTTGGATTGCTTGCATTCGGAGCCGACTCCATGAAGCACATATATGATGCCAGAAGCTTCTTTATCTATCTCCTTAATGAAATCTTCCCTCTCATTTGCTCGGTCATGCCTTTTGTCTGGGCTTAGGAACTCCTTAAGCTTCCCATTTCGGATCCGGTATTCTATCTTGTTCCTAAGACTTTTGTAGTTCTCAGTGTCATGGCCCCCCTCATTATGAAATAAGCAGTATTTATTGTTGTCACACCGGGAGGAGTCTTCTCACTATTTGGCGGACCACTTCAGCTCTCCCCAATTCTTGATGGAGAGGATGTCGGACAGACTGGTGTTGAGGGATGTGACGGATTTAGACCCGACGAAGTTGGAGGCCTTATTTTTCCATGCGCATCCAGAGTCGGGCTTGTTGTCATTGCGCCTCCTCTTTTTGTCGTCGCCATCTTTTTTTCCCCTTATTGTCCCTGAAACTAGAGGGTTTCTTTTCGGACTCCACCTCCTTCTTGGCAACCAACATTTCATCCAGAGTGATGTATTTTTTGGCACTTTTCATTAAGTTCGCCATATCGGTTGGAGGCTCCAGAGTGAGGAAATCATAAAACTTGCCTCCCCTCAGACTCGAGGTAAGGGTCGTGACTGCGATGTCATTATTATAGTCGTCGATGAGGGTCAATTCATCATTGAAGCGTATGACGTATTCCCTTAACGTTTCATTCGGCTTCTGTTTGAGGGTAAGCAGATAATGCGGTCCCTTCTTGATTCGTTAGCTGTCAACGAAGCATGTGAGGAACGTTGTTGCCAGAGTCCGGAATGAATCGATGGACCTCGAAGGGAATAATCGACACATTACTGCTTTGAACCCTTCCTTGAGTGCTTTTACATGCTAGAAGTGGCAAAGGTGATCGAACGGGTCTGTTGTCCCGTCGTAAAACTTCAGCTTTGGAGGAGTGAATTTATTCAGCAAAGGCTTGTTCATGATGTGATTCATGAACGGGGGGACGGTGAGGTTGAACAACATCCTCAGGATTGCTAGACCTTGGCTGGATGGGGTTCTGCGACGCAGGTTTGTTGGCCCTAGACGTTGGATCTTTGTTGGTCGCTACTCCGTCTTTGGTCCACTGAGAGCCCTAAGGGAAAGCACAGCTTCCATGAACATGCTCTCTAGTGTCTTCTGAGGACGAGGCTCTTTGCTATTTCTGGTTTCTTCTACGGGTAGAGGGTTATGTTGAGTAAGCCTCTACACCGCGCGTGCAATTTGCTGCATCTGGGTTGACAGTAGATCCACCATCGAGTTCGTCGTAGCTGCTATTGGCGTGGGAATCTGATTTTGCTCCCCCCCCCCCCCGCGGTGCTGGGGCCACTAAAACTGGCGGCACTCCTCCAGTACTAGCGTGCGAGGGCTCATAGATGTCTCAATTGTTGCGAGATCTCGTAGTCACCATCTCTTTGTACTGTGAGGAAATGTGATATTACTTATTTTCAAGGATTTTCGTCGCTCCCCACGGACGACGCCAAACTGATGTAGTCGAATCCTGCTATCCTTGACCTGCACAGGGAACACACGTGTGCCAATGACCACCGTTGTGGTGGCAAATGGTACTCTGGTGCTAAAGTCAGACAAGGCTTGATAAAGGCTAAAACTGTAAATTGAGTTATGTAGTATACCTTTGTTCATCAACCCTGTGTCTTATTTATAATGTGATAGTCCTTATTCGGCCAGGCCTTTGGTGACGTAGTTTAGGGAAAAAGATTTTACTGGAGATCATTTCCTAGTTGGGAGTCGTCCATGTAAGAGAGTTTCCCTACACGACTCGTGCTCCTAGATTTGTGGGAGAAGTTTCCCTTTGAAGTGTTGTCCATGGAAGAAAGTTTCCACAACTTATATTCTGGTGTTGGTTTCCTAGTCAGAACCAATGTATTGCTGGCATGTCCGTCTTAGGTGATCCCCTGGATATTTGCCTGATTAGCCCTTACGGGTATTGGGCTTTACCATGTGACATGTGGGATTAGTAGGGCGTTGCAATTTGGATCCAACCTTCTGGATTCTTCCAAGACGGGCTTAGTATTATCTGGGCTTTGCCAGATTGGGTGGGCAATCAAGCCCACTTTGCTCTGCTGACGAGATCATCATAACACGTGCACGACGCGGATTGAATAATGGACGGTGAGATGGAGACGTGGAAGGCAGTTGCAAATTCAAATAAAAAGATATGCAAAATATGTGGGTGATGACTTCGTGGTTTCTGCTAGGTTTGACAAATGCTAGCCCTCTAATACTTAGATCTGTATGTTTTTCAGTTGAGATAAAAGGTGGAAGGAGAAGAAGAAGAAGAAGTGGGGAAGGGTGATAAGGTTTGGCATAGTAGGTATTTGGGTTGATGTGGTATAGGTCCAGTGAGAAGAGTGTTGAGGAGAAGATGTGTGAATTGGGCTTTGCGGTTGAATGGGGCTTTCGGTTCAGTTCGGTTATTTTGAGTGTGGAAAAACAAAATCAAACCGAATTGCATTTGGTGTGGTTGTTATTCGGTTCGATTTTTTCGATTCAGCCAATTTTTGGGAACCAATTAACACCCCCAACTACTACTACTATATCACTTATTATCGATAAAAAATTTATACTGGAACTTCTACCATCAATCTATCACTTGTATTGATTGAGCATTAATTTTTATTTTTTAATTATATTTAAAAATATAAAATATAGTCATGATAATCAAGATGTTTTAATAAAAATCAAGATATGTGAATCAGCCAAAAATAAAAATCAATTAAGGAAGAAAGTAATAACCTATCAATTTAATAAGAAAAAATACAAAGTTACTTTGAACTATTTGATGCATCTCATGAAAGTGCACCAATCCATTACAATCACATTAACACAATCTTATTAGAGAGCAATTCATATTAGACTTGTATTAGTAGTTAGGTTGTTTTATATAGGTTGTAAGGGATTTATACCCTATCTAGATGCCATCTTTTGAAAAGGCAAATATATCCTTACCGATACCAATTAAAGTGCCCTAAGATATGAAGAGCAAAACTAGGGGGTGACTTTGACTGGCGCATAACTTAATTTGATCTTCATGTATTGATGCTTGTGGTTGAGCCTTCACTTTTTGCATTTGAATGATCTAATTTCATCGACTACTGACAACCCAATATGCACAACTTTATAATTCAATCATATATTCTTACAATATCACTTCACTCAACTTATATTGGTTTTACAAGCTTACCCGTTCTCATTCTCCAACGACATGAGCCAAAGAGCATAGTTGAGTCTCTCATCTTCAACCTTTGTACCACTCATATCTCCTTATCTAATCTCTCAATCCATTTTTTCTTTTGTTCTTTGAGATTTTTATATTTTTTAGTAGAAACAAAAAATCTTATTTCTATTGTTCATGTAGCGTACAATGTCTGCAACTGGGTTTTTAACAAATCATTCAATTGATTTCTTTTACAAGATATACAAATGGATAGCAATTTATTCTAGGTTTACACCATCTAATTTGGATTGATTGTGGGTTAATTACACAGTTGAATTCAAGTTCAAAACTCAACTAGTGTCCTCTACTCAAAAGTCTAGATCTTGCCATCTGTAGTTTGCATTCTCGTAAATGAGTTTTGTAGTGGTTGATGGATGAATATTTCGATGATTGGGTTATCTGCTCGACGATGATTTGAATTGATTGTGAACTAGGATCTGGTTATTATATTGTGACATAGTGGAGTTCTAATTCTATAGAATAACAAACTACTATAACACAGAGAAATTGTATATTTTCTTTATAACATCTTCCACGGATCCCTTACCCAAACAAATGACCTTGATTACGTGGAAGTGCATTCCTTCAATCAAACACAACCTCAAAAACAAATTATAATTTGGTGACCCCATCATGGATTAGGCGCCATTTTAGTTACTCCCTAATCTCGGATTCAAGTCCAGGGAGGATCTACAAGTGGCTCGTAGCAGGTGAAAATTATTGGAAAAAATATACATTTACAGTGGAAGTATTAAATAAAATAATAATAAACTAGTAAAATAAATACATATTAAAATATAATAAAAAATATATTCCAAAAAAATGATTACAGTGTTGTGAGTGGTATCCGAATAACAACTTGTCATTTTTTTTTTTGTACATTTTGGATACCACTATTTTTACTCTAACTATGCTTTTGATACAATTTTCTACGCTAATGCAAATCACGTACCTACAGGAGGGTATTTGAGTATTTGCCAAATCTGAGATGGCAGACCTTGTTTAGCGTCGAAAAAAGACTAACAACACAAAGACATACCGAGTAAAATATTTCGCATTACTTTGAAAAACTTACACTATTTTTTTTTTTTCTAACGATACTATCTTAACTCATTCACAATAACCCCTAAACACACAACCATTGTCGGCACCACTTTCATTGTCACAATATATGGCCACCACCACACCACTACTATAACATAATAATCACCACCTTCATAATCCCACTACAACTGTCACCATCAATACCATTACCCCATAGTGTAATTACTACCACCACCATCTTCAGTCTCTGCCACCACTACCACAGTCACCATAGCCACGATTACGACCATCACAACCATAACCATAACCGCCAAAGCCATTATTGAACAGTAAATCTTCTATATATTGATACTCCATATAGGAATAACCCAACTTAGTCATACAAAAAATTGCGATCCCAATTTGGGCCAATTATAAATAGGAATAAACTTTACATTGGGATAAGTTATATATGCAACACCACAATTAAAATTTTCGAATTGAATAAAATATTTCTGAAATTGCCTGGGACAATGATTTTTTATTTAGAGTTGATGTCATGTCTTTGAGCTTGCGGGTAGTAATAACTCGTCAACATAGACACTTCGTTGTTGAAGCTTCTCAAATATGTTTATAAATTTTCAAATATATTTATAGCTTCTTGGCATGATACTTTTGGCATTTTCCTGCTATCATCCCCGTGATTCTCTCTCTCCCCTTTGCCTAATTGCAACAATGATTTATTCTCCAGATAAAGTGTACATAACTTGTTGCTCATTTGGATGATTTCAAAACACATCAATACCATCATAACGGTGAGATTTGGATCTATACATCAATACCATCATAAAGTGTACATAACGGTGAGATTTGGATCTATACCATCATCAAACAACAAAGAGAGAAATAAAAAGCGAGTGAGGAAGAAAAAGGGAGGGGAGAAGATCGACAAACTTGGAGAAACAAGAGCAGATTTGAAGCTTTTCTGAGTGAATGAGAGATAACAGAGATGAAGATTTTCTCCGAGTTGAGAGAGAAAGGATCAAGAAGTCGTGGAATTTTTGCCGAGGGTGAGCCAAAACAAAAAAAATTCCCACCTAAAGCAAGAAAAATATTCACGTGTTGATTTTTTCTTTTTTCATTCGCCAAAGTGAAAATCAAACGGTGCAAACATAGATTTTAAGGTTTGTTTGGTTGCACAGAAAATAGACATGAAAATTGAAACTGTTTCCATGAATTCGATTTCGAGGCTCTCCCACGGACTTGGATTCTCATGAGTAGTGAAAAAACATTCTTATGAATAATTGATTTCCTGCATAACAAGGGAAATGGATTCCCTAAGGAAAATGGCTATCGTAACAAACCCTTCAGGAAATTTTTTATTTTTAATGTATTTTCCATAGAAAACCATAAGGAAAATTCTAGGGGTCGAGGGAGGGAACGAGGGAGGGAGCGAGGGATGGGTGGTAGCCACCCATCCGCCCCGAGATAAGCGCCAGCGCGCATCTCCAATCCGATGCGCTTATCGCGAGGCGGATGGGTGGTTACCACCCATCCCTCGCCCCTTTCCCTCGCTCGGTAGCAAAGCTCAAACCATAAAGTCGAACACACACAGAGTTTTAAAATTTGGAGCATCTCCATTGGATAT
Source organism: Berberis vulgaris (assembly GCA_963556465.1). Taxonomy (NCBI): domain Eukaryota; kingdom Viridiplantae; phylum Streptophyta; class Magnoliopsida; order Ranunculales; family Berberidaceae; genus Berberis; species Berberis vulgaris. The sequence continues at coordinate 66,195,898 of OY747132.1, forward strand.
ACTGATATAGTCAGAAAAGCACAAATGACAGGCACGTGCAACGCAGTGTATTCCCTATCCCTCGCTCAAACGCATCTCCGCAACCGATTTCTACTTTTCCCACTCGGCATCTCATACAACAGACAACACAACTGAAGAGGTTAACGAAGGCGGTTGACTGTGCTAACTTGCGCCATGGGCGGAGGAAACCGGCGGGTCAGAAAGAGCAGAAGCAGAGGTGGTTCGGCAAATGCGCTCTTCGTCGAAGGCGGTTTCTTATCAGATTGGGGAGTCGCGTCGCCTTCTCAAAACTCCTCTCGAGGTTCTTTTTCCTCTTATACAAACCCTAGAAATGGAACACCACTTCAATCAATCTGTATAAAAATCTCTTCTTTACGTGTTATCGTTTTCGATTCTCAATTTGCAGGAAAGGGTACTAAACAGTTTGGCAAATCGACCCCCAAATCGGGCAAATTCGAGGCATCAAGGTCTGCGAAGGAGGAGCCGATGAGATCGTCTCGGAATGCTATTGGGTTCAATTACTCTAAAGGGGGTGCTCAGGTTTGTCGAATTTTGTTAAAGTTTTCATCTTTTTCAAGTTTGGATTTGTAATTTGGGAGTAATTTTGAGCTGATGATGTTCTGGGTAAGTTATGTTTCCATCTTTTGGGGCATATTTCCTGTTTTCAGTAAAGCAAGTAATTAGTTTTGTATTTCTTTCAGGATGTATTGGATTTTAATAGCAGTGGAAAGGATGATAAGAACGGGGATTTTAATAAATCAAATCCAGTTGTCCTAGTTGAATCCACTGAGACACCAATTGTTGCTTATATGGACCAAATACCTAGTGCAAATACTGTTGCTCAGCAGTTCACTTATGAGTACGGTACAAGTGTGGTATTGGGTGAGAGTTCTCACAGAGGATTGGGATTCTCTGAAGAGCTAGATTCGACCCCCAGTGGGGTCGGCTCGGTGAAGGAGAGTGAAGGAGAAATGAAAGGGTTGAACTTTTTGTCAACCAAAAAGAAAACAAGCAGGAGAAAGGGTTCTAGCAGTAAGAGATATGCAGACAAGGGAGAAAGTGAAGAGTTGATGATGAGTGATACAACTCCTGTGAAGAACTCAGGGTTTTTGTCGATAGGAGGTCTTACATTGTACACAGAAGATATTTCAGGGGAGGAAAGCGAAGACATAATGGGAGAATCTGGTGGAGATTTTCGTGATGAAGGTGGTTTTGGGTCTTCTGAGTCGAGTGATTCGGAAGGGTCATTAGAAAGTGACGAGTCCGAGGATACCTCATTTAAGAGTGGTTCAGATATAGATGACGAGGTGGCAGAAGATTACCTGGAAGGCATTGGCGGTAGCTGTGAAGTGGTAAAAGGGAAGTGGTTGGCGGATCTGGATCTGGGTGATTCAGATGATGATGGTTCTTCAAGTAGCGACAGTGATGATAGTTCTGAGAAGTTGAGTGGAATTACTTTACAAAATGCATCAAAAGAATATGGTATGATGGAGCCAAGGAGAAGAAGGGGTTTGAGGGCTTCTCGCAAAGGTGGGGCCAGTGCAAATGCTATGTTGTTTGCTTTGGATGATCTTATGTTTGTAAAGGACCCTAGAACAGCTTCAGGAAAGAAGAAACATGTTCCCGTGCTTCCCAGGTCCTGGCCTTCCGAGGCACACAAGAGCAAAAAATTAAGGAATACTCCAGGTGTGCTACGAGTGTGTGTTTTTCTTGTCTTCTAGGAACTGATGCACGCTTGATCAATTTCAGGCCCCATTTCACATATATTAACTGGGATCCAAAGATCATTCTATACTAGACATTACATACCTGTCTAATGTTTTGTCATGGATAATCTAGAGATATCTTTTGATATATATCCATATATATAATTTACATGAGACAAAGCTGTCCATAAAAACATAGGAGAATGGCTGGGACTGTCTGTTCTTGGATCTATGTGGCACGTTAATGGAATGGAATTGAGGATGTAGTATGTCACATCTTTTTAACATGATATGCTATTCTAGTTGCCACCTTTTTAAAAAAAAAAAAAATTTCTGGACTATTTTCATTTTGGAAACCTTTTGTTCAGGTGCCAAAAAGAAACATCACAAAGAATTGGTTGCTGTAAAGCGCAGAGAAAGAATGGCTCGTCGTGGTGTTGATCTTGAGGAAATAAATTTGGTACGAGTAACTATTAATTCCCTTTTTGCATAGAGCCTTGTTCTTATTTTGACTGTTAATGATTAACATGATTAGTGACTTCCGGTTGTGGCATCAACTGTTTTAAGTTAGAAATCCCATCAGTTGTTTTTAACATTTGCATGTCGAGTTATTATTCCCCGTGATTACTGGTTTATATATTTGTTTTTGTCTTTTTGCTTTTTAAATTATGTACAATTCATTAGAATAAATATTTGACTGAGAGATGGACTGTTTTACCTCCTCCCAAAATTTGATTGTGTAGTCTCTTGGAAGCCACATGTACGGTCTCAATTTGTATTAGTTGGTGACCTCTAGCCAATGAGTATGCTACTTTCACTCAAACAAGAAAAAAGGTGAAATTTGCAATGAATATGAGGAAACCCTTCATCTTATTACTGATAACATCAAAGGTATCGGTACATCTCATAATAATTGGTTAATTACTGATAGGTATTGTGAAAGCTGGAATTGGTTTGCTTTTGCCAAACATCAAAGTTTTAGCTCATCTGATTTCTTACTTATACATTTTACACAACTTAGTGTAAGGCCTTTTCACAGTGGCATACCTTTTTTAGTGTATCCCTGTAGACTGTTATAGGTACTGAATATGATCTATTATATAGTCAATTATTTGGGTAGATAATATCAGTGGTTTCAATATTTCAGAAATTGAGGCAAATGGTCATGGATAAGGGTGATATTCTATCATTCCAGCCAATGCATCCTCGAGACTGTTCTCAGGTGCGTTTCTCAATTTATCCACTTGTTTTAGAATGTTAGTTGTTTAATTACATGAGATTTCTTGTTTGACGTAATCTGACAATACCCGTTCTTTCCTTATAAATCACATTCTTTAACTTTGAATTGAAAGAATGGTGTTGAGTAAGCATGATGTAATATGTATACTAGTATTAGTATTACTATTTAGCATTAGTTATTATTATTATTGGGTAAGTCCATGTTAAGGCTCAACTAGGAGCATGAGTTCAACAAAATTTAGGCTTAGGGTTTATTGAGTTTAAATAGACATGAAGAATAAGTTGTAATCTATTTAAACTCAATAAACCCTAATTTTCCCAATTCGTTAGACTGCAATCCTATTTTGGACATGTTTGAAGCTCGGTTCGAGAAAAAGTTTGCACATAGTAATATTATCATGAAGTGGATGTATTATGTCTCGGGAGTTTGCTTTGGACATTATATTTGGTGGCTAAATTTTTATTTGATTATTCAATGTACTAACAACTACGAAGGAGGAATTCAAGGTCGAGTCTTAATGCATACATTTTTGGAGATTTCAGCCTCATAGCCCGAGGACAAGCTTTTCGAAGCGGGGGAGAATGATGTAATATTAGGTTGTATACTAGTATTAGTATTAGTATTTATTTAGTATGAGTTATTATTATTGGATAAGTTCATATTAAGGCTCAACTAGGAGTACGAGTCCAATACGAATTAGATTTAGGATTTATTGAGTTTAAACAGACATGAAGAATAAGTTGACTTGTAATCAATTTTGTTTTAACTATTGAAAAATATTATTGGAGTTTTGAAACTTTGTGAATCAAGTTTCGATGATTTGGTTTGTAAGCTTCCGCTGAACCCATCAGTGCGATTATGTTGTTAAACAGCTGTACTTGAAAATATGACTAGTTTGGTAATCACGTGAGGGAAATCTGATAAATAATTTTTTAGTTTTTTGTCAAAAAATTATAGAGTATTGATTAAAAAAGGAAGGGAGGCAACAATGGAAATAGAACACTGGTCTCCTGAAGAGTATACATCAGATGTTACAATTATAATTAATCTCTCTGATTCCTTCAAGCCGTATGACTTTAAGTAATGCACAAACGACCCAGTTATATATGAAAGGTGGAAATTGTTGCACGGATATCTGAAAAGAGCAATTTTTTAGCTAGTTGTTTTTTGCAAAACTTGTACTTTGCTATTATAGTGCAGTTAGGGAAGAAAAAATAACTTAATGCTTTCTTGAGTTTTTTCTTGCTTTTGCTTGTTCAGGGAACCAATTTCTTCAGTCATAGCAGTAAAAATCTAGCTCATACCAAATATTGCTTCTTCATTTGGTTCAGGTACAACGACTGGCATCAATTTACCTCTTGCAGAGTGGTCGCCAAGGTTCTGGCAAGAAGAGGTGACTCTCTCTGGTATTGAAGATGGTTGATACTAATGAATACAGTTACAAAAGTGTTTTCTGAGCCAATAATGTTTCGGATTGCTTGCTTATTTCTTGTTGACCTAATAAAAAGATGTTAAAATAAAAGGTCTTGTATCTTGGGCTAATATGTTTAGGTCATAGACTTACATTTATCCACTCATGTACTATTGCATAGCAAGTTTCTCACTCGTGTTTAAGTTCCATTAAAACAATTCTCTTTTGTTTTGCCGATTAAAAAAAACATAAAAACCATTGTTTGTAAATCCAATAGTTTGGGCTTGATTTGAAATGATTGTTTTTTTTTTCCTCCCGACTCAGGTTTACACCCGTCTTTTTGCCACCGATACCCGTTTACCCTTCCCAAACTTGTCCCATTAGGGTTGGGTTGACACCTGTTTGGTCGTGTCAAATTTCCATCCATTTTTCCTCAATTCACCGCATTCTTAGTTGCCTCAGTTCTTGACGGGTGGTTTGTGTAAGTTAAGTACTTTAGTCTTTTGGTCTTTTCTTTGCCCAGCACCAGCACTTAGATCATATGTAGTATGTGCATATCAAGTCTTTTGGTTTATTATTGTCCAACTTGAAGCCTGTGTCACTGTCACTATCATCCCTTGAAATGAGGCTCAAGTTTCCTTTAACTTTCCTGGTATTATTTATCTTTTTCATTTTCTTGATCAAGCAAAGCTGAAGTCGTTATTTCCAGAATTCGAGGGATAGGATTCCAGAGGAGGGTTGTTTTCTCTGTTGATGGAAATGAGCTAGAGTGAAAAAAGAAAGAATCTTCGTGTTTCATCTTATGAATGCTCTTTCTGTATACTTGAGGGAAAAAGATAATTGATACTAAAATTTGAATTCATTTTTCAGATTTGTGACTGTGACACGAACTGCGCACACATGCTTGCCATCCTCTACTGATATGCTCCGCTTAGAGAAGGTATGACTTCCATGTTGTGGTGTGCTACTAGTCATGTGTGTGACTTAAAATGTTGCCACTAGCTCTCCCATGGTAATAAGTAGGACATCTGCTAGTAGAATTGTTATCGTCAAATTTGTGTTCCAGCATTTGAGAGTGTATCACGATCTAGTTTTTTACTGTTGCCAAAAACCTAGAGTGCTTTGAATTCATGATATCATTTGGAAGCTTCCTATGGCTTAGATCATATATTCTCTATATGTGGTGGAACTCATGCATTGTAAGAAAAGCGGACCATAATAATTCCTAGATTGCTACAATATAGGTTCCTCTTTATGGGTATTAGTTTCTTGGAGTCTGAGTTTTTTCTTTTTAAATCTTGCGACTTTCAGCTTTTGGGAGTTGGTGACAAGGATGATGATTTTGTTGTCAATGGAGACACAAAGAGAAACAAAAAGCCTTTTAGACCGAGCGGTTCAAAATTGCATCAATCTGCCCCTGGTAGGTTGTCAAAGAACTCAACCCACCCTGGTGGTAGCAGTGAAGCCAAAAGACAGGCCAGTAGGAGGGGTCCAGTTTATGCCAATCAACCAGTATCATTTGTTTCAAGCGGTGCTATGCAAGTAGATGCGGTGGAGGAAATGACAATCATTGAATCAGAAGAAAATAACAACAGTAATCGTGAGAGTCTAGTTGTGACAGATTCCTCGAAGTTGGGTGGATTTGAGATGCATACTAAAGGCTTTGGGTCGAAGATGATGGCTAAGATGGGCTTCATTGAAGGTGGAGGGTTAGGAAAAGACGGCCAAGGGATTGTAGCGCCGATTGAAGCAGTCAAACGGCCTAAATCACTTGGATTGGGTTTGACATTTTCCCAAACCAATGATGAATCTGGATCCAAGGAACCTACCCAAACTAGAGCTCCAGAAAAACATGCCAAAGAACCCACGGAACCTAGGGGGACTAGAGCTTCTGAAAAACGCACAAAAGGATCCAAGGGGTCTACAGGAAACAGAACTTCTGAGAGACACACCAAAGGATCAACAGAGTCAGCAGGAATGGGATCCTTCGAGAAACATACCAAAGGATTTGGATCTAAAATGATGGCTAAGATGGGTTTTGTTGAAGGCCATGGCTTGGGCAGAGATTCACAAGGCATTGTCAATCCACTTGTTGCAGTCAGGCTACATAAATCGCGTGGATTGGGAGCCTCAAAATAGACACATGCTGTTACATCTTTTCCCTTCCCCTGTTTCTCTTTCTAATTAACTTCTGATCTTACAATGCTTCAGTGTATGCACATTGTTTTATAGATACTTGTATCAACATATTTAATTGGAAAAATAAGTTATCTAGCAAACTCTTACTCGTCTCTGGGGATGTACGTATAGTTTCCATTGTGATTGATTCGGTTTTCATGTGATACAAGGTCGGTCTCAATGTTGAACTATATATCATCATGAGGCCATTGATTACTAGTTAGAGCCTTGGAGCTCATGATCATGTTTAATAGTTGGTTTTTTTCTTCTTCTTTTTGGTGATTTTTGAGCCTTTAGAAATGAAAGTGAGCAAGGCATGTTGAAGAGTCAACTTTATAAAAGTTACCTTACCAACTGCAAGGTGCAATCAAATAAGATACCAATATATAATATCAATTCCAGCTTAAACAAAAGTCTTGCCATCAAAATTCATAATTATTTTACTAGCGTTCTACTTTGGTAACCTGTCTCTTTCCAACTGGTTATAATCTCCAACCCTACAGCTAATATTGGCGTTTTGACCATAATGTTTTGGTTGGTGATACATCAATTGTTTGACATACGAACGGATTTTTCTAGCCTTTAAATAATTTTTTTTTAATTTTATTACAATAATTTAATAATAAGAAGAAATTATAAATAAATTATATTAGGGGCTTAGGTATAATTAATAAATGTTCGAGAGGAGCGATTTTGATTGTAAAAGTATGAAATGTGGAGGGTAAAATGGGAAATCCAAAAGTTAGAAGTAATGGCCATTTTATAATTTATATATAATTGTAGAGCTTTAAATAAATTACATATAAGATCTAGGTATAATTAATAAATGTTTACAAGGAGTTGGTTTAAATTATAAAGAGTAATTCTACCTGTCAAGGAAATGGGCGAGGGAGGGTGGGTCGCACATGCAGGCAGTGACGTGGTAAAAAAAAAAAAAAAAAAGCGGGGAAATCTAAAATTTGGGGGAGAAGAAGGAGGGAATCGAAAGCTTTCTCTCCATTTTCATTCCCTCTCCCTCTCCCCATTTTGGCGCACGCAGTTTCCATCTCGACAGATTCTCCCTCTCCCTCTCCCCAGTTTCCATCTCGACACAAGAAGGCCCCCTCCCTCTCCCCCAAACGAAGCTCTCCCTCTCCACCCTCTCCCCATCATCGTCATCGACTCAAACGAAGGAGAAGAGAAGAAGCTCCAGAGAAGAAGAAGGAGAAGAGAAGAAGCTCCAGAGGTAAGAGCTTCAAATTTTTTTTTTCAGCTTTCCAGATCTGGTTTTTTAATTTCAGCTTTCCAGAGCTCAGATCTGGTTTTTTAATTTCAGCTTTCCAGAGCTCTCCAGATCTGTACAACTTTGGAATTCTGTTGTTAGAACTGCTCACAGGGAAAGCTCCAGCATTATATCCGCCTCCTGGTCGGCCTGTTCAAGATGAAGAAGCCGTCGATCTTCCAAAATGGGTGCGATCAGTGGTTAGAGAAGAATGGACGGCTGAAGTGTTTGACCCAGAGCTGCTGAGGTACAAGAACATTGAGGAGGAGCTGGTGGCAATGTTACATGTGGCTCTGGCAATGTTACTCTAACCAAACTGTTCAAATCTTGGACTTCAGATTCTTTTCTGGCTATGCCGGGTGGCAGTTGGATCAGTAAAAAGAGGAAATTGAATCAGATTACTGGTATGTTGCTGCATGTAGTGCAAATCTGATTAATGGGGCTTCAACGAATCCTTCGTCAGATATGTGGGAGGAGATTTTGCAGTTAATGGGGGGTCACTACTCGGAAGTAAGCAGGAAACCCAAGCAAGACAGCCAATGAAGGTGCATTGTGAACCCACCTAATGTACAAGAAGTTACTAAAAATAACAAAAATTAGTTCATCTGCTTCTTTCATGGGTTCTCGTATCGAGCTTGTTGTAACTAAAGTTAGGGGCTTAGCTTGTGAGATGACTTTGAGAAGAATATTTATCAAAGCTATTTATTACATTCTCAGTAATTTGATGCAGAGTATGTTGAATGACTTGTCAATTTTGATCCAACTCCGTTAATATTTATGTTGTTCCTCTTACGGTCTCCTTTTAACACACTTTACAGTCTTCTTCTTCCATTTTCCTTCTTTGGTCTCCTTTGATTTTTGCTGTCCTCCTGTAACTTGGTCCCATAGGATCCTGCACACTGGAAAGCAACCTCATACCTACAAAATGGCATTTATTTTTGTTCTAGTTTCTAAAGCAACTTGTACTAGTGATATCTAGAAAGCTGGAAAAAAAAATTTGAAGCTCTTACCTCTGGAGCTTCTTCTCTTCTCATTCGTTTGAGTCGATGACGATGATGGGGAGAGGGTGGAGAGGGATAGCTTCGTTTGGGGGAGAGGGAGGGGGCCTTCTTGTGTCGAGATGGAAACTGGGGAGAGGGAGAATTTGTCGAGATGGAAACTGCGTGCGCCAAAATGGGGAGAGGGAGAGGGAATGAAAATGGAGAGAAAGCTTTCGATTCCCTCCTTCTCCCCCAAATTTTAGATTTCCCGTTTTTTTTTTTTTTTTTTTTTTTACCACATCACCGCCTGCACGTGCGAACCACCCTCCCTCGCCCATTTCCTCGACAGGTAGAATTACTCAATTATAAATAGTTTAAATTGGAGATGGTGAAATAGTAAACAGATGTAATAGTATTTTTTTTTTTATTTGAATGACATAAACAACCTTGTCACGTTTTACCAATTTTTACCTTTTTTTGTAAATACCATATAATTGGAAGGGCAAAAATGGAATGAAAAATCAAGACAAAGACACTGTCACTGTTCATTTGGGAGCGTTGTCGTTATAAAGTGTTTACATTAGTGTGTTGTAGAAGTTCAACACTTAGTCGGTAGGTCTTTAACGTAGTAACAAACATTCTTCAAGAGTACTGCTGGACCTCGGAGCAAGCAGTAAATTACGACAAATTATTTGTTTATTATAGCTCAAATGTTCTCTCAAGACATTTCAAGATGATCAACAAGATTCTGGATTCCAAGTTGTACAATCTTAAAGAAAAATAATTGAGATTCCCACTGTTGCTATCCAAAAAGAAAGCTTCTGATTTTCAATTCCTAATAGATAAAGTCAATTCGAAACTTTCTAGCTGGATATCAAAAGTCTTTTCCCAGGCTAGGAGGAACAGTATTCAATTCAGTACTTGTTTATATAATGCAAACTTTCATTTTCCCCTGCTTTATCACAAACAAATTGGACAATCTTACTCAAAATTTCTGCTGGAACGAAGCGGAGGATAGCAAGGCCAAACACATGTGTACTTGGGATCGTATCACCTTACCTCGACATCTTGGAGTTCTTAACATTCCTTCAACCCGGAATAAAAATCTGGCTCTGGCAAAAAATCTGTAGCATGCCATTTCCACACCCCATAATCCACGTGTGCTTCAAATTAAAACTCTTTACTTCAATAAAAAAAAAACATATTTCAATTATCCAAACCCCCACCGTTGCCTCTTTTGCCTGGCGGGACAATCTGTCTGTTTTTTCAAAAATGAAATGCCACCTCATTTGGCAAGTTCTTTCGGGAGATACCATTCACCTCTGGAAGAATTGTTGGGTTAAGCCAGGATTCATCTTTGCTGAATGTTTACCGACACCTCCCACTACTTCTAATCCCGATACCATCCCAGATCTCTAGCTCCTTTCCTCTGGTCAGACACCTCAATGGAACACGACTTTGATTATGCCTATTTTTCCTTCCTCGGTAGCAAGGGATATCCTGGACATCACTATCAGATCGTCAGAAAGTCCTGACAAACCCATCTGGCTGTTTGATAAAAAAAAGACTATTCTCAGTTAAAAGTGTTACATGTGCTTTCACCATTGATCAATTGGAGACTTCTAATGCAATGACTCTACATTTTCAGGATAAACAATTCAGAGAACTTTGGATAATCAAATCGCCCGCCAACGCTCTCTTCTTTTTCTGAAAGATCAACCAAAACATTCTCCCTACCATGTCTAACCTAGTTAGGCTTCACATGCCTATCAATGACTATTGCATCTTTTGCCAGAATCACATGGAGGATGTCACTCACATCTTCTTCTTTTGCCCGGTCATCAACAAATTCTGGCTCTTCTCCCTTCTATTTATTGATTGGCTCCATACCAATTACAATCCTCCCTCCATTTTCTCCCTTTTTATTGATTGGCTCCATACCAATTACAATCCTCCCTCCATTTTGGGGTTTCTTAAGTTCATGTGAGACACAACCAAGGCCCATCCTAAGGATAAATATGAAATGATATCTCAATTTACGGCTGTTCTTCTAACTATCTGGTAGATCCGCAACAAAATTATTTTCAACAAGGCCAAAATCTGCACTCAGTCGTTCCTATCCTCCTTACATCAGACATGGATTTCCTGACATAAACATTGGTTCACCACTAGTAATCTTCCACCTACCCAAGTTGTCACCATCTCACGTGATCTTTTTAGTAGTATCACCTCGTTTTCCCAAATTCTTTAAATTGCCATTACAGATAATCAGGTTGTCTTTCACACCTCGACAGCTCACCATGAGACCACGCTTGGCCCCCTTTCTGAGACTGTGACCTCCCGAATTGCAATTATCCACGCCCAAATCCAATCAGCATGACACCCAGACTCAACCTCTGATCTAATCCTCTTGTTTTGGACCCGAATACGATTTTCGTCAACTTTGTCGCTTGATTCTTTTAACTCCTTTAAACATGGAGCTTTAGGTGTGTTTGCGATCGATCTGCATGGACAAGTTCTCGTTACAAGAAATGCCCGCTAGTGAGCACAAATCTTAATAGTACTATGGCGAAGTGCTATGCAGAAGAGGCAACCCTACTTATCCAAGCACAACAGTGGAGGACAAGTTTCCTTTTTAGTGATTCGATGAACTTTATAAATCTTATCCGTGATGATGACTCTTACTCTACTTTTGCTATGGACTAGGTTTGACTTCCGATCATTAGTAATATTAGATGCATGTTCTTTTTGCTTCCCTCATGGAACTATAAGTATTTATGTAGAGACCTTAATGTGGAGGCTCATAACTTGGCGACAGTCAACGGGGCAACAAGTTTGTAATTGTATTTAATCATATATATATATATTATGCCTATGGCTTGAACAAAAAATAAAATAAAAAAACAATAATAACTTACGCCTTTTAATCTAAAATTGATCGTTGGTCTCATTTGAAATAATAATAAAATACAAAAATTGAGTTTTCAAAGTTAGAAAGAGAGTGATGCATAATATTATTATTATTGATGATATACCAAATCATCATCTAATCTACGCCATACACTTGTCATGATAATCTCGTCAGCAGAGCAAAGCAGGTCTGATTACCAACCCATACTGGCAGAACTCAGACAACGCTAAACCCATTTGGCAAAGTCCAGAAGGTTGGACCCAAATTGCAGCGCCCTATTAAGCCCATATGTCACATGGTCAAGTCCAATACTCGTAAGGCATAATAAGACAAGTATCTGGGGGATCGACCTAGGACGGGCATATCAGCAATACATTGGTTTCGACTAGAAAACAAATACCAGAGTATAAGTCGTGCATTGAAACCCCTTGCATGGACAACACTCCACAAAGAAAGTTTCTCCCGCAAATCTAGGAGTACAAGTCGTGTAGGGAAACTCTCCTACATGGACGACTCCTAACTATGAAATGATCTCCAGCAAAATATCTTTCCCAAAACTACGTCACCAATGGCTTAGTCGAAAAAGGACTATCGCATTATAAATAAGACACGGGGGTTGATGAACAAAGGTAAGCTACATAACCCAATTTATAACTTTACGTCTTTCTCAAGTCTTGTCTGACTTTAGCATCGGAGTGCCATCTTACTTTTCATATTTTTTATTTATTTATTTAAGAAAACAGAGCTTGACATCGATCAATACCAAGAATGAAAACTTTAACTCATTTTTTGAAACTTTTTTTATTATTTAAATGAAAGCAATCTATTGTTAATATATAACTATAATACTCTTCAAGATAAATATCAGAAGTGTCGTATCCAACTTCACTTCGGAACAAGGGAGGAAAGACAATATATAAGCAAATCCAAATTCTAACTAAACAGACTAGACTATTCTATTCTTCAAAAAAATTCTATTAGAATATTACCCTCAATTCGGAATATATTGAAAATTTGACAGACAAACTTGTGATCATTCTAAACGTTTTCCTATATCTTCACTCTATTTTTCTACTTGCTCAAAAGTTTGTTGCATGATACTTGTGTTCAATCATCTCAATAGCGTGTCTAAATTTCAGGGAAGACATCACATTCTCCTTACCCTATGAACATACCACGATTTCTATTTCAGCCAAAATCATCTCTATATGGATATTAGAAAACAAACCAATGTAATCTGCATAAGGTATTCTACCTAAAATGAAAAATTTCTCATGGCATATGTATAGGCAAAAGAAAAATAAAAAAAAATTTGTTATTTGTTTTTATGTGGAGAAAGGACATAATGGTCATATTGAAAAGTTGAGATGCGTGTGGAACACTTCAAGTGCTTCACTCGCAAAGGCAACGAAAGACAAGTTATAACCACTGTGCTTCGGACGTTACCTCGCACTCTCACATCGTCATTTCCCCTTCTTTTCTTTCATGTCCATTGTATTGTTTCGGAGATCTCATCGCTTCTTCTCCGGTTTGTGTGGTTCCTCATCTTTTTGTAAGGTATGGATGTTCTTCAAATTCTCTAAAAATTAGCCCTTTTATCCAATTTTTTTTTTTCTTCTTCTTGTAATTGCTAGTACATGTTTTTTCTTTCATGAAGCAGTTCATCTCATTTGCATCTAAATTTTTAATTTTTACAGTGAAAACGAAAACCCCAATATTGAAAATCTAAAGATCTTGGCTTATCACCCCATTTTGAGATCTGGGGTTCTCCAGATCTGAGAGAAATCGATTCACAAGCTGGTTCACAATGGGGTTTTTTAATCAATTTAAGATCTGGGTATTGGTTTCTTGTTTGATTCTTCAATCTGGAGATGGGTTTTATCTTCCTGGAAGTTACCCTCACAAATATGAAGTTGGTGATAAGTTGTCAGTGAAGGTGAATTCTCTGACTTCGATTGATACAGAGTTGCCTTACACTTATTATAGTTTGCCCTTCTGTAAGCCTCCAGAGGGTATCAAGGATAGTGCTGAGAACCTTGGTGAGCTCCTAATGGGAGACAGGATTGAGAATTCGCCTTATAGGTTTAAGATGTTCACGAATGAGACCGAGATCTTTCTCTGTCGAACGGATCCGTTATCGGCGGAAAATTTTAAGTTACTTACGAAGAGAATTGATGAGATGTATCAGGTTAATTTGATCCTTGATAACCTGCCCGCCATTCGGTATACTAGGAAAGAAGGGTTCTTTCTTAGGTGGACTGGTTATCCAGTTGGGATCAAGGTTCAGGATGCTTACTATGTGTTCAATCATTTGAAATTTACTGTTTTGGTTCATAAGTATGAGGAGACCAATGTGGCTAGAGTGATGGGTACTGGGGATGCGGCGGAAATGATCCCTGCTGGGAAAGCTGGATCCCAGGTTCCTGGATACATGGTTGTTGGGTTTGAAGTGGTTCCGTGCAGTGTTCAACATGATCCGAATGGGGTGAAGAACTTGAAAATGTATGATAAGTATCCAGGGCAGGTTAAATGTGATCCTACCACTGTGACTATGGCTGTAAAGGAGGGTCAGCCAATGGTTTTCACCTATGAGGTTGCGTTTGTGGAGAGCGATATCAAGTGGCCGTCGAGGTGGGATGCATATTTGAAGATGGAGGGGTCGAAGGTACATTGGTTTTCCATTCTGAACTCTCTAATGGTGATCACTTTCCTTGCTGGTATTGTACTTGTTATCTTTTTGAGGACTGTTAGGAGAGATCTGACTCGGTATGAGGAGCTCGACAAGGAAGCTCAAGCGCAGATGAATGAGGAGCTATCAGGGTGGAAGCTTGTAGTTGGGGATGTGTTCAGAGCCCCAACTAATCCATCACTTTTGTGTATGATGGTTGGAGATGGAGTTCAGATACTTGGTATGGCAGTGGTAACTATCTTGTTTGCTGCCCTTGGGTTCATGTCTCCTGCATCTCGTGGAACTCTTATCACAGGTATGCTGTTCTTCTACATGATACTTGGAATTGCAGCTGGTTATGTTGCTGTTAGGATGTGGAGGACAATTGGCTGTGGCGATGTCACAGGATGGGTTTCAGTATGTTGGCGAACATCTTGCTTCTTCCCTGGTATTGCTTTTCTGATACTGACTGTTCTGAATTTCCTATTATGGGGAAGCCACAGCACGGGTGCCATCCCATTTTCTTTGTTTGTTATTCTATTGTTGCTCTGGTTCTGCATCTCTGTGCCTCTCACCCTTATAGGTGGATACCTTGGTGCTAAAGCACCTCACATTGAATACCCAGTTCGAACCAATCAGATCCCCCGTGAAATTCCGTCACAAAAATACCCGTCTTGGTTGTTGGTTCTCGGAGCTGGGACTCTTCCATTTGGAACCCTCTTCATTGAGCTTTTCTTCATCATGTCTAGCATTTGGATGGGTCGAGTGTACTATGTTTTTGGGTTTCTCTTCATCGTTTTAATCCTTCTAGTGGTCGTTTGTGCTGAAGTGTCACTAGTCCTCACCTATATGCACCTCTGTGTGGAAGACTGGAGATGGTGGTGGAAATCCTTTTTCGCCTCTGGTTCAGTTGCCATCTACATCTTCTTGTACTCCATAAACTATCTTGTCTTTGATCTAAAGAATTTGAGTGGCCCTGTCTCTGCTACTCTTTACCTGGGTTACTCACTCTTCATGGTTATAGCTATCATGCTTGCCACAGGCACCGTTGGTTTCCTTTCTTCCTTCTGGTTTGTCCATTATCTGTTCTCTTCAGTGAAGCTAGATTAAAGTACTCAGACCTGGAGAAGCATCATAGAAATACATTGCAAAGTGAACAAAAATATCTTGTCGTCCGCAGGCTCTTCTTAGATTTGTTTACCTAGCTATAATCTTGTCACTTGTCGTCTCTTTACTAGTTAATCTTTCCTTTTACATGCATTCCAGTAAATAGGTGGTCTAGTAATATTTGTTGTTAGTTTGTCGTGTATCAGTTTTGTATTTAACTTTTCAGACGAAATTTATATATGATGCTTGATTTTGAGGGACCTGATGCTTTTGATATGCAACTGCCTTATTTATTTGGTCTACTGGTTACTATGTGATCAACATAAGCTTTCATGCATGATGTATGTATTTGGCTTTCATGCATGTGGAATATATGTTGGAACTGGAATAGTTTGTAGATGTACATCGTTAGATATGTTTTATTTATGGCTGAAGTATACGTTTAGAGCTACTTTCGCCCCCTTTACATTGAGTAGTTGAATTAATTGGGGTACCATAAAACATAGTAAAATGATCTTGTTCAGGAAAAAAGTTTGAATTTAGTAATGATACAGCAGAACATTGTTGTGAAAATAGTCGCTGCATGCAGTGTTGTATGAATCTAGAAAATTGCGAGTCAAATTGCCGATTTGTCTAAACTTGGTTTACAACCGATCTGAATCACCCAATAAATCGGGTTTCACAAAAATCGGTGTGAATTGCGATTGTAAAGGGATTGTGCGAGTTTGATGAGTCATAGAGAAGAAAGATAAGAAAAACGAAGAAAGTAAAGAAGAAGAACAAGAGAAGAAGAGTACACAGAGATACATGTTTCCACCCCCACACGATTAAATCGGGTCGAAGAAGATGGTTGAGTCGAGCTGAAAATCAATCAACTCAGGCAAAGGTGACTCATTCTCAAGCTGTTTCCACCCCACACGATCAATCAGAGTCAGATTTCGCTGGTTCAAATAGATTTTATTGTCTTGATGCATTGAAGAAGCTGAAGAAGGTATGCTAAAGAAGGTGTCCGTGATGATGCAGGTTCTGGTTCTTGTTCACTTCAGACCTAGGTGCGATCTTTTCCCCTAAATTTGATTTTGTGGGGTTCAATTTGTTTTGGGTATTTAGATTCAATTTAGGGTTTTAAGGGTTTAGATATAATAAAGTGCTATGAGACGTTTGGTTGTTTTCCACATGTATATAGTGGCGAACCCAGAAATTTAGTTAAGGGGGGTGAAATGACAAATAATTATTAGTTGATAATAATAGTTATAAAGGGTGACACCAATTTTTTTTATTTTTTTAATTTTTTTTTCTACCTGAGCTAGTAACTAATAAAAAATACAACTATAAAAAAATACATTGAATATACCAAATTTAAGCCAAAATAGGATCGCAATATCGATAACCTTAATAAGGGGCAAACGAACGAATAATTAGAATATATAACTAAAATCACAAAATAATTATGATAAGTATCTAGTTGAAGCTAAACAAATTTGAAATTTGCGAACATAATACGATTATAATACAATTTCATAGAAAAAAAATGCACAAATTTTGTACGAGTTTGCTAATGGTCATATTTTCATTGAATTCTATAGTTATTATTTTATATACTAATTTCAAATAATTTTTTTGTTGGAGGTTTTATACTACTTGTGAACAAACAATTACATAAAATTGCGTTGAAAACAAAAACGTAGGGGCATGTCACAATGACAAAAGTAGTAATTGTGAATAGCAATAAAGAAATCATATGCACCAAAATGACCGAAAATAAATTTGTATTAAACTAAACAATTTTTAATGTTTGCAATTACTAATAAAGTTGCATTGAAAAAAAAAAAGAAATCTTGAGCCAGAAGAGTATCAAACTCAGGTCGTTTACTAAAATTAATAAACTTCCAACTACTACACCAACGAGTTAGTTTATTCTTAACTATTAAATGTACCAAAGTACCCCTTGTAACCGTTCACCCGTGGGCTAGCTTTTCTTGTAAATATTATAGAATTGGGATAGTATTTTAAGCAACCCAAAATCATGTTGAGTACACACACATCCAGTGTTCAAAATAATACATGTCACAAAAATTGTCATATGATCAATTTAAATCTTCATATTATGATCACGTTTGGATCGGTTTTCATAGTTCATGTAAAAAGATTTCTACAAAAGATTTTTTCTTAAAAACTTTTGACAAACTTTATACCAATACAAAATTTATTTTGAACCATTATGACAAAGTTTATTCCAATCCAATCAAGATACAACTTTTATCTTAAATAATTTGGAATAATTTTGACAAAGTTTATAAACCAATTCAATTCAATCAAGTAGAACAGATGCTCGAATAATGAGGAGGAGACTTTGGTTGTTGCTTAAGTGGATGACAGTGGTGTAAAAAGGGAGCCTACTATGCATGTAAAACGGAGACACCTCACCTCATGCTCACTTTTCTTTCTTCTTCCTTTTTTTTTTTTTTTTTTTTTCTTTTGAGTCTTCTCTTTTCTCCTACTCCTATTTGATCACAAATTAGAGTATAAGAAAAGAGAACAACAAACAATAATGCTCTCATCAGATGCATCCATCAGTCACCCTAATCACCCTAAATGGCTTCAGGGACGGATTTAAAATTACAGACAAAGAGAGGCAAACAATACACAATTATTTTGCTATACAATTAGACAAATATATATGACATGATTAATTCAACTATAGCTAGCAAATGAAGAGTTTATCTTTGTCAATTGTAGCATGGTGGAATGGTTAAGGCTGTGGAGGTTTAACCCCCACGTATTGAATTCTATACCCACCGACGACACGCTTGCCTTTCAAAAAAAAAAAAGAGCTTACCTTTTTGAATTGGAGAAAACAGAACTAAGCATAGTGGTATAAGATGAGAGTTGGCGATAAATATACATCTGCTTTCTTTCTGACTTTTTGGCGTTGAGGCAAACATAACAGTACAATCTAAGTCCAAGTAGTAGTAGCAGCAATGTTTAATCTCTGGACTAGACTGGATGAAGAGCTTTCTCCTTTTGGGCTAGCTCAGATGAAGCAGACAAACAACAACTTTTAAAATCTTAAATTTATAATTGTTTAATCTAAAATAAAGAGATTAAATAGATAGAAATAAAAAAAAAAATCTTTGAAATGTATAATTTCCCTTTTCCCGATCCCCAACTCAATTAATGGTGGGAATTAAAATAGAGATAAATTAAAAAAAGAAAAAAAGAGATGGTGGGTGAATAGATGAGAATTAGAAAATGAGAGAGAAAGATTAAATAAAAGAGAAAGAGATGGAGTAGGACTGGGATTGGTGAATGTCGAGTTTAAAAAATAGAAAACAAAACCCTTTATTTTAAAATGATCGGGAGGTAATAGTCAAGATTGTATATAAAGAGGGGCAATCTAAAAATTTAAAGGGGGGCAAGATAAAACATACAAATGATTTAATGAGATTTTTCAAAAATATAAGGGGGTCAATTGACCCCCTTATCCAACACATACGTCCGCCACTGAATGGCTCTAAAGCAAATCACCACATGTACATCAGGCCTGCCTGGGCTGATTCCCATCATCTCTCTCTCCTCCAAACCCCACTCTCGCCAGGGGCAGAGCCAGGATTGCAGTTAAAAGGGGACAAACAGTACATAACTATTTACGAAAATACTAAAAAATTGAATTTTTATAATCATATTTTGCAATCAGGGTGACATGGCGTGATCGTGAAAAAATGATGATTAATTCAACCATACAAACAGTATACATGACATGATTAATTCAATTGTAGCTAGCTAATTAAGAACTTCCCTTTTTACTTGAAGAAAACAGAAGCAGACATTGTGGTATAAGATGAGAGTTGGCGAGGAGCGGACCTCTGGCTTTAAGGTAGCATGACGGTATAGTCCAAGTCCAAGGAGTAGTAGCAGTAGTAGCTTGACTGGATTGGATGGATTCAAATGAATTTGTCGAACAACAATTTTATTTTTGGAATCCTCCTTCCTCTTCTCCTCCTGCTTTATCTGTCCGTCTGTCTCCTCTTCTTTGAAACTCACTCCTAAGTCAGAGCCTCCGAGGATAACACTTACACAACCAAGTGACCAACCCACTCTCTTTTGTCTTCTTATTCTTGTCTGTCTTCTCGAAAGGAAAATATATGTGTGTATATAGAGAGAGCTTTCTCATTTTGGGCTAGCTTAGGTGAAACATACAAACAACAACATAACTGAATCGACCTACGACCATCGTATTTTTCCAACCGCCCCAAACCCAAATGATTACTTTTAATTTTGAAAGATCAGAGATAAAACAAAGCAGATCAAATCCCAACCCCCAATTAATCTAATGTGTTAACTATTCTTTTATCACTTTTACCACCATATGCTAGCTGAGTCACAGGTAAGATAATCTTATTCTTTCTTTTCTTTATTTTTTTTTTAACAAAACAAAATAAAACTAATGATGATGACGATGTAAAATTTCCTCGGCCGATCCCCAACCCAATTAAAATTTTTAATATGAATATAATCACATGGGAAGCAAACCCACCATGTATGGTATCTCTCTTCTGGTTTCTTTGTTGCTTTCTGCGTGTGTAGGGGGTGAATGGATTAAAATGAGTTGGTAGGAATTAAGAGAGAGAGGGAGAGATTAAAAAAAGAGAAAGAAAGAGAGATGGTGAGAATTAAAAAAAAAATATTAAAAAAATAGAGAGATTGAGTGGGATTGGAATTGGTGAGGGTGGAGTTAAAATTTTTTTTGTTGTTTTAATTTTTAGTGGAATTAGAAGTCAATATTTCATAAAAGAAGCAACATAAAATTTTAAATGGGGGCAATGTAAAAAATATAAGTAATTTAGTGAAATTTTTAAAAAAAATAAGGGGGTCAATTGCCCCCATTACCTAACACATGGATCCGCCCATGACTCTCGCCATCGAAACTTCCATCCCCTTCACCGCCAATAACTGGGACCTAGTCTCCATAACCCCATCTTTTTGGCAAACCAATTAAACTTTCTCAACCTTACCCTTTTTTACTACAATCTCACTATATCTCTATTTGGAGCCATCAGATAGGTCAGATGTTTGGGGCTTTGGGGGCAGTTTGGAGAATGTTGTGAGAGAAAGGAGAGGTGGGGTTGATTGTTTCATCTTGAATTACAGGTGGAAAGTGTATGTTGTGGTGCCTGAAGCAGTCATCGGCGGAGATTGTGGGTCAAAATCAAACACCAATAGGTAATTGAAGTGTCGATGGACGAGATTCCATGAAATCTTTTATTGTTTATCGTTGAATGTACCAAAAGACACCCTATTCATGTTCATGCATATGTTGGCTTTTTGTTGTAAATGTGATCGAATTGGAAGGGTTTTTTGGAAAGTGAAAATTGGAATCGAAGACACATTTCATTGTTCCTAAGGGGAACCCCTAAAACAATAGTTATTATTACTAGGGAGTATGAAGACACATTTCATTGTTCCCAATGGGAGCTAGCGTTATGTAATTTTGATTATCATTAAACCCCTAACACAATAGTTATTATTATTAAACCCCTCATTCTTTTGGTCAAAGTCAAAACTAACAGAATATGTTTTTGGCCCATCTCATTTAAAC
The DNA here is from genome assembly GCA_963556465.1 of Berberis vulgaris. Lineage (NCBI taxonomy): Eukaryota > Viridiplantae > Streptophyta > Magnoliopsida > Ranunculales > Berberidaceae > Berberis > Berberis vulgaris. The sequence continues at coordinate 66,216,959 of OY747132.1, forward strand.
TTGTCACACATCCCTTTCCAAAGAATGTGGTCAGGTTTGCTAAATCATTAATTGGACCCTAATCAGTTCAGGAGTGATATGAGATTTATTAGGATTAATCAAAATTAATTGGTCTACATTTTATACACATTTTCTCTATTATTCGATAGTATGTTTACTACAATTATTTTATTTTATTTTATATAAATGTATATTGAAGTCGTAGACATTACATACCACAATTTAAGGCAAATTATAACAAAATTAAAAATTTTGATGTTAGATAATGGTGTTTTCCATATTCTTTAGTAGGACAACAACTGATACCATATATTGGCTTCAATGCATTCTTGTACTCATACCATATATTGTCTACTTTTGTATTTGATCAAGCTGAATGCATTTCCTGGTAATTGTGAAACGTGTAAAGAGAATGTAAGTCAAAAGAAAGAATAAAATCCTAAATGAAGGCAAAAAACATGTATTTTTGTCGATTTACATTTAAAACTCTAACATTGGCTACATGGTTAATATGCAAAATAATATTTTTGTTGAAAAATTCAGAACAAGTATTGGACGCCAGAACTCATAGCTGTGACATTTGCTTAAAGCTTTTAACATCAATTTATCTTTCTCACTGAGTTTGCTATATTTTTGAAGTATTTTAGGTTATTTTTGGATGATACTTCCTTGCAGGCCTGCATCTTCTCCCATCAATAAAATTTCCAGCTGATATATTTCATTTACCACTTAAAAAAATTCCGTTAGGTTGGGCATTCATACAGTTTGGTGAAGTTGTTAACATTAGTAGGACAACAACTGACACATTTCCAAACTACATGAATGATACTATGTTCTATGCTATATAAGCAAATAAGAGCCAAGGAAAAGTAGCTTAGGTTTAAGCTATGGGAATTGCGGCCTTTAATATGCCAAAATGTTGAAACAGTATCATGTCAAAGCCAAATGTAGCAATTTATTTCGTTACATCGGTCATATTGACAAAGTTGATTACCCAACAAGAATTGATATGTAAAAGGCCTAATTTGGATTAAAAAAAACTAATTGTGATTCTGAATGTCTTCTAGTTTTCACCTGCGGAATCCTTGGGATTCTATTAGAATTAGCAGATCTCTATTGACCGTTACATCGGTCATATTGACAAAGTTGATTACCCAACAAGAATTGATATGTAAAAGGTCTAATTTGGATTAAAAAAAATTATTGTGATTCTGAATGTCTTCTAGTTTTCACCTGCGGAATCCTTGGGATTCTATTAGAATTAGCAGATCTCTATTGACAAGTAGGTAAAGATGTAAAGTATGGTTAATTGATTCATAATACCCCTTTGTTTATGTTTGACTCTTGATTTAATTGACATTTAAATTAAAGTCAATTTGTCGTTGTTACCAATTCAGTAGCCTGCAACACTTCACTTTAGTTGCCTTTTAGACCTTGCAAAGATCTTCTTGTACTATGTAGAGTATGTGTTTGTAGACCCCTCACCAATGCTTTCTAAGAATTTAGTTTTCAGAACTGGGTAGGTTGAAAGCTTGGAAGGAGAAAAATGAAGAAGCTTAGATTTTTATTTATTTTATTTTATTTTTGTCAAAGAACTAGGATTTTTGGCTTTGAATTGAATAATTTGAAAGACCTGGAGAAGAAAAAATGAGTAAAAAAGGAGTAGAAGATTGTTTATGAGATTTTTTTTTTTTGGTTGATCATTCTATGATAATATCTCGTTTAGGACTTCTGAAGTAAAATTATCTGAGAAAGGCTTGATGATGTACTGAAAGCTTAGAAGGAGAAAAGTGAAGAATAAAAGGAAGAGACCCTTGATTTGATTATTAACACAACATTTTTGTTGATTATGCTATCTCTTGCAAGGATTCTTGGGGTGATTGGGTTTACTTTACCTTATACTGTATGAGATATCAGATAAATTTGTTGAGCTATTTTTCTACTAAGATACATTATATTGAACTTGGGAAAAAAAATATTGGAAGTTACAAAATGCTGAAGTGCTAACACATGCACCCTTAAATTGCCTAAAGGTACTTGTAGCCTTAAGGTTTGTGAGATGTTGTACCAGGTGTCACAACTATCTTTTTGCCTATCCAAGTGAGGTTAGCAAGTGTAAATAATGTAGAGTATTCCACATTATTTTAGAGAGTTCTCTAGAACCTTTCATAAAATTCCATAGGATTCTAGTCCTTAGATATTTCTAAGGAAGTGTGTAGAAGTTCATTGTAGACTGTTAGATCAAATTGATCACCACCGTCCATTGAGGAGGTGGAGTTGTATAAATAGGCTAAGGTCTCATTTGGTGTAGTCACCTCAGAGAATTCAAACAATACAAGTTCTAGTCTTCTTAAGCTCTTTTGTGTGTTCTTAGCTTGCTTAGCTTTCCAAAGTCTAAGTAAGTCTTTTGTGGGCAAGGCTGACTAGCTTTCTTTGATAAGTCGGGGCAAAGTTTGTTAGTGCCTGATATTCACGTAATTATTACATAATATATCCCTTAATTTATATATGTTAGTGTTTCGATTATTATATTTTATAATAATTATTTTGTTTTCATGTCTTTGTAGGAATTTGAGCGCGAACGATGAAATCATATTAAGGCGACAATTTAAGGAATGACAATTTGTCGATTCTAGCGGTGGTACAAAGTAGAGGGTAAAATATCTAAACCTAACCCTAATAAACCTAGGTCCACCTAATTTAACCTAAGCCCAAACCCAAAATGCTAACCTAAAAACCCAAGCCCAAGAAAATAGGAGAACCCTATTTAGCTCTCCCCAGTTTGGAGAAACTCCTCTATCTTTTTCTCTTTTCTTCCACGTTCATTCTCCCCTCCTCTCTTTTCCAGCCACCACACCAATCCACCCTGCTGGCAATCCTCGCTCGATAGGAGAGCCAGCAGTGCGATAATCCCGCCATCACCCTTCATCTAGTCGTCTCTCTTTTGTTCTCCCAGCCAACAACCACCTCCTCCTTCATCCCACTGAAACAGGGGCGTGACAACCCTGTTTCACGTTACAAACCTCACCACGCCACCGAAACAGACCACCACCTTCTCTGTCCAGAACACAGCCGCCACCACCATCTCCCTGTCCCTCTCTCTGTTCCATCATCCACACCGCTGCCATCCACCATTAGACGCACCGCCACCACGCGCACAAAACAGAAGAGAAACAGGGAGCAAGTCCCTATTTTCGCCCCTTGCTGCCGCCCTTGTTTCTCCCCTCTCTCGGCCCTCCTTCCTGTTTTCCTCTCTTCTCCACGGTTTCTCCCTCCTCCACTTCTCTCTCTCCGCTCTTGCATCACAACAGACCACGCAACCACGCCATCAGCCGCCGCGAAACAGAGCTCGCGACAGAGCACCACTGCTCCTCTCCTTTTCGTCGTTTTGTTATCTCGTTGTTTCCTCACCCTCTCTCTGTCTTCTTGCAGGTACCGGAGCCAGTTAGGGAGAAGAGGACGCTCGCGAAGACGAAGCAACAGACGCGGCACAGAGCGCATCGCGCTGGAGACGAAGGCAGAGCTGCGCGATTTTTGGCGGGAGAAAACTGTTTTTCAAAACAGTTTTGGCTATTGACACCCTGAGAATCTGTAAGTGCCACCACAGTGCAATTTCAGTCCTTTTCTCGGGATTCACGTCAGTGTAGAGATGACTTCTACCTCAATTGATGCTGTAACCACCGCTACCATGGAGAGCTAAACCCTTCGCCAAGGCAAAGATGAAACCGCAGGGTTTCCTAGAGTTTGTTGTATTTAAATTTATTATTTTCTTTATGCTTGAACGTTAAACACATTTGATTTCTGAATCTCAATAATTTGCTTTCACCGATTATATCCTGATTAATTATCTAGACTAGTCGGTAGTTAGAAATACCCTTTGTTGACATTCAAAGCCTGATTTAATCAATTAATCTGAATCTGTGATTGTGTGTGTGCCGTAAGAAGACATGCAATGCTAGGGGTTTAGGATTAGTTAAAATAAACCTGTGATTGTGTGTGCCGTAAGAAGACACGCAATGCTAGGGGTATATACCTTTGCTGAATTCAATTGCGAACTTAGATTAATCTTTAGGTTAGTCATGTTAATTCTTGAAAACAATAATTTGGATTACACAAATCTCAAAGAACCTGTGGTGGATTCAATGCCTTGGTTTCCCTTATCATATTCTTAAAGACTTTTTATTTTGCTTTTTAATTTGATTTTTAGGTTAGATATTTTAATTGCTGTAACCCCCACTTAAATTAGTTTAAGTCAACTCTGAAACTTAATTGCAACCACAGTCCTTGTGGGATCGACCTGTACTTGCCATTGTCTACCAGTTAGACACTGTGCACTTGCAGTTATTACAAGTGGGTTAAATTAACCTATTTATTTAGGCTAGTTAAATCTGCATCAAGTTTTTGGCGCCGTTGCCGGGGACTGTAGCGGTGTAATTGAATTTAAGAGTTTATTTTCACTAGTTTGTAGTTTAGGTTAAAAAAAAATAATAAATAAAAAAAATTAGGTCAGATATAAGATTGCTTTTGCTTTTAGGATAGACTTGATTTTATTTTTTAGTTATTTCTTTTAAGTCTTAGAAGTTTTGATACTTGTTTTTGTTTTTTTTGCAGGTATTAACAGGTATGAAGCATATATTACAGATTACACGCTTCTTGAGAAAATTGGACGATCCTGCAAACGTCAAGCAAAGTTTTTTATTATTTTTTATTATTATTTTGTGAGGAGAGTTTTAATTTTATTTTCACCTCGTTTTACGAGTGTGTGGTGTAATAATTTTTAAACTCTACTGTTTTTCATTTTATTTAATCACAAAAAAAAAACCAAAATTTTCTAAGTCAAAAGAAATTATAGGGAAACAATTTTAATTGTTACCCAATAATTTCTTGTGATCTAGAAATCCGACTTCTAAGACCAAGACCAGTAAATTTATTTGCATGTGCTTGTGTGTTGAGTGAAACGGATAAAAAGATGTCGGACATTTTTTATTATGCTAACTTTTTATGCAGAACGGAATACTCACACTGTATGTATTTCTATCACACGCAATGTATTAGCGACCCGAGTGTTTTGTGTAATTGTTTGACATTGTGTGATTGGTTGTTTAATTTCTGTAATTGTGGATGCTAAACTTTAATAATTCATAATAAACAGACCCAACTTCTAAATAGAAACTGGTGGGACTTGATATCCCCACCTCATCACTCCAGCTGTGTTCAACCAATAGCCATACATAATTAAAATCAATTAGCAAGTTAGATAGAGCCATCTTTTAGGTACGGTGTTCATAGGACAACCAAGACCAAGGTGAATCCAATAATTTTTGTGTTAACCGCTGCTAAAAGTGACGATGGGTTTAATCATTCAATGAACTCCGAGAGGCCACTGCCACAAGGGTAATTTATCCGGTATGCCGAGTCATAAGTAAGCTACGATCCACAAGAAGAATTGGTGTAACTAACCGTTTTGGGTTAGGAACACAAGCCTCAAGTGTACATTTAACATCACATCGTTCTCACATCTATTGGCTTACAGAGCGGTAGCACAAGGAAGTACTTAATTGGACCATTGTGACCTCCTTCTCTTGTGCAATATTTCGGTTTCTTTGAAACAAAACTCTAGCCTAGTGATTTTGAACTTTGTGGTGTAAAGTGTACACTCTTAGGATCAACTTGTAGCACTCATTGCTTTGTCATAAAGATTACATAAGAAAAAATTGTCCCCCAAAAATAAAAAGATAATTGATCTAAAAAACGTTGATTGCTTAGGGAGGCATGTTTCTTGTGCATTTATTGGTTGCTAATTGTGTGTAAGCCTGTGTATACTTTTAGAGTTAGTGCTTTAAAAAAAATTAAAAAAAAATAAAATTGAAGTCTATTTAGGAGTGTTGACTTTGAACCTTCGTTATCCATTAGTTTATGCATACCTGGGTGCGTGATTCTAAGAGTAGACTTGTTCGACAAGAATTCGAAGAGTTCTTTGAAGTCCCCATTACCTATTTAGGTTCATCATCCCTGTCCACTGAGATGGCTGAGGGGAAGGCCTTTAAGGATTACTTCGCCCCTCTTCCTAGTAGTGTTCCATCTTGCATTGTCTTACCTGAGACAAGTGCAAATAGTTTCGAACTCAAACCATCTATTATTCATCTCTTGCCCACTTTTTATGGTTTTGAGAAAGATGACCCTTATCTTCATGTAAAAGAATTTCTTGACATCTGCGCTACCCTGAAGTACCAAAACTTTTCTGATGATTCGGTCTGTCTTAGGTTATTTCCCTTTTCTTTGAAAGATAAGGAGAAATCGTGGTTAAACTCATTAGAGACGGGATCCATCACATCATGGGATGCGTTGTCAAGAAAATTCTTGACAAAATACTTCCCCATTCATAAAAGAATGCCCTCCGACGACAGTTATCTAATTTTCAACAAAAAGAGGGTGAACATTTCTATGAATGTTGGGAAAGGTTCAATGAGCTCATTGTCAGGTGTTCCCATCACGGATTCGAGAAGTGGCGGCTAGTTCAATACTTCCAAGACGGTTTAACCTCTCAAAACTGTCGTATGATTGATGCCACTAGTGGTGGGTCATTAATGAAAATGAGTGTCAGTGAAATTTGGGAATTCTTTGAGACGCTTTCCGAAAATTCTCAACAATGGGATTATTCGAGAAAGGAGTCCGATAGGCGTAAGGGTGGTATATATGAAGTTAGAGATACATCTATTCAACCCCCTTCTGCCTCAAGGTTAGAAACGACTGTTATGACCATGACTCAAAAGATAGATGCACTTTTGAATTTGAGTCACCATGTACCTCTCGCAAACGCTTCATCTGAAGTCTGTGCTGCATGTTCGAGTCCTGGTCATTCAATAGCCAATTGTGACTTGCAAAACGATTATCCTGCATACTATGCTGAGCAAGTCAACTCTTTTAATGCGATGCAGCGACCTGACAATAATCTGCAACCTAACTATTACAATTCAGGGTTCGCCAAACATCCAAGTCTCTCCTGGGCCCATGGCCCACACCAAGGGGGACCTGTTGTTGTTTCCCAGGCTCCTCAAGCCCCTGGCCCTGTTAGGCCCCATCATAATCAAGTTCCTCCACCCAACACATCAAGTTTAGAGAAAACGATTAATTAGTTTTTGTAGCGCTCAGCAAGTATAATTGATCAGAATTCTAAGGACATATCTGAGTTGAAAGCCACGACTCAAAGACTTGAGATAGCTGTGAGTAAGATTACTCAGTCTTCTTCTGAGAGAGAGCCATGGAGATTTCTTAGTCAACCTGTTCCAAACTCAAAGGGTCAATTCGCAGTTGGTAGTACATCTGAGTCCTACAATGAAGATGTCAAATCTATTACTACCCTCAAGAGTGGAAAACAGGTTGACAATCGAGTACAAGTGCCCGATTTGAGTGTCGGTGCATCTCCGTCTAAGTCAACGCAGGTTGCATCTCCATCTGACAAGGAGGCTGATAATGCCTCATCTTCTAAAGATGTGCCTCTTGACTCTGACCCCACTCAGACATCTTATTTGCCTAGGGCACCGTTTCCATCACGGTTAGCTCCGGCAAAGAAAGGAACAAGTGTAAACAATGTAATGGAAATTTTTAAACAAGTTCATATAAATATCCCATTACTCGATGCCATCAAGCAAGTTCCTAACTATGCCAAGTTTTTTAAGGATCTTTGCACACAAAAGCAGAAGCTCCATGTGCAAAAGAGAGCCTTCCTCACCGAGCAAGTAAGCTCAATTATTCAACACAGAACCCCGCCTAAGTATAGGGATCCTGGTTGCCCGACTATTTCTTGTATTATCGGTAATCATGTGATAGATAAGGCATTATTGGATTTAGGGGCGAGTGTTAATTTATTGCCATATTCTGTTTATGAGCAATTAGGTCTCGGTGGGTTAAAACCGACTAGAGTAACACTACAATTGGCAGATCGGTCTGTCAGAGTCCCCCGTGGTGTTATAGAGGATGTGATTATCAAGGTTGAAAATTTTTATTACCCTGTGGACTTTATAGTTCTTGATACACAACCTGTTCACAATCCCTCTAGTCACATTCCTGTCATTTTGGGTCGACCATTCTTGGCCACATCCAATGCCATTATTAACTGCAGGAATGAAATTATGAAATTGTCATTTGGCAACATGACCGTCGAACTCAACGTATTTAATGTTAGTCAACAACCTCCCGAGCCCGAGGATGTTTGTGAAGTTGACATAATTGAGAGTTCGATGGAGAATTCCTTATTGCAGTCTGTATCAGATGATCCCTTAGCAACATTCTTGACTCACTTCGGTTTAGACTTTGATGTTGATGATTCCATTAGGGGAGTCAATGATTTGCTTGACTCAGTCCCCATTGTGGATCCTAGTTATAAATGGAAGTCTAAAGTGGAATTCCTTCCACTCAGTGAGTCAAAATTGAACCTTTCTGCTGATACTATTGGACTTTCTGACCCATTCACTTTTCCGCTTGTTCATGATGACCCATTTGACATATGTCATCCTTGTGACTTCTACATGAAGTATGATCCTCAGTATTCCTTGGAGAGACTACATGTCATAGGTAGTGCTAATTCTAGGTTTGGGGGTGTTGCTGCGTTGTCTAACTCATCATCTTGGTGTAGTTCATTTTGTTATGATGAGCCTGTACCACCTGATATATCTATAGTTACATCTACCTGCATCACATTTCCATTGACCAGGGCTAATTATGTGGATCCCATGTTCCTGAGTGAGGATTTCAATTTTCACCATCCTGCTGTGACAATTATCCAATCTTCTGATTTGGAACCAGACTTAGGATGTTCCATTTTAGGAGTAAGAGAGGATCTTTTGTTGCATATCACTACTTGTGACCCATTCATGTTTAAGATCCCTACTGACTTCCAAGGAATGCGAGCTTCTTTACAATTTCTATATGATTTTAGATGGTGTCCTTGCAACTTTTGGGATGTGCTAGTATATCTTGTGTCGCATGTAGTTGCTATTTTTGAGTGGACTGATCCTCAACTTTTCAGGTTGTTGGTATACGATTCCTTAACCCTTTTGAGGAGAATGTTCCCTATGTTCTTCCTCGTCACTTCATGATATATCATCCATGAGGGAGAATACATGTCAGGCTGACGACGTTAAACCAAGCGCTCCTAGGAGGCAGCCTAGCTTCAGTTGTGTCATTATGGTTAGTCTGGATTGATTTTCGAGTTCTTTCTAGTTGCATTTCACTCATACTCGTTAGCTCCGTAACAATTTTGACTTACAACTGATACATGTAATTTTTTATTTTTTTATTTTTCATTTGTGTCCTGTATTGTTTTTATCAATTTATCATGATGAGTTCATAGTTCTTATGTCTCTGAGCGTTCATTGGTGGAAGATTTCATCGAAATTGGTAAAAATTTTCCCATGGTAATATCACTTTAACTCTCATCTTTTCTTTTTCTTGCATTTGTCATGATCATCATTTTATACATTAAGGACAATGTTTGGTTTAGGTTTGGGGGTGAGGTTTAAGAGTTTTTCTGCATTCTTCGAAAATTTTGAAATGAAATGTATTTCACAATTGACTATTGTATTCTACTCAATATCCATTGAATACATAGTTAATTATGACTGTGTGAAAATTTTCGATTTGAAAATGCATTCAAAATCTAAGTTTCTTTCCAATGAAGAGGATATGCTTTCAAGTATGCCTTTAAATTTGAGGAATACATGCTTTCACTTGTCACTTTTATATATCAATAGGAAAACATAAGGTTTGATATTATCTTTGAGTTAAATATATTTCATTTGATTTTTCGACTCGACCATTCTTGCACTATAAGCCGAGTTAGCATAACTTGAAGTTAATCAGTAAGATATTAATTAGAAAACCTTTGAATAATAGTGGAGACTTAACCCTTGTGAGTTTCGAGATATTCTATTTTTCTTGAATCCGCATTTTCTCGTTGATGATCTCATTATTCTTGTTTCTTTTATTGATTGCTTTGATAATGGTGTTAAAAGTGAATTATTATACTAGAACTTCTTGATTTATTTAGTTGGGATGTCATAATACCGACTAGAGCTTAAGAAGTGATATAAGCATTTTTTTCTTTGAACCGTTCTTTAGCCTTTTAGCATACCTAATGATAAATATCCGTTTGCAGCTCTTTGAGCCTTTAAATAGACTTTTTCTTTGCTAACCCCATCTCCACTACCTACTCCAGTTAGGGAGTAAGATCCCATATTATTTTTATCCTTACCCAATGTCTCTGAGAATGTGTATGGTTGATGTATTTTTGAAATGGGCAAATAAAAAGAGTTGAAATTAAATATTCCATGAATCCTCGGGACTGAAATGTTTTATTGTGCAGAATGGGAAAGCATGTCAAAAAAAAAAAAAAAAAATTGATGCTTCGAAGAAAAAGGAAAAACAAAACATGTATGAAGAAGAATTTCGAAGGAAGAAAAATTAATGGTGTACAACATTAGTTTATTCTTCAGAGCCCCACGTGCTTATTAAAGGGTGTATCCATTTTCGGAGAATTTTCTCGTATCCTTTTCCATTCCTGTTAGCCAAAATCTTAGCCTCGTTACAACCTAATAAAGACTTAATTGATCTTAAGTAAAAGTTTGGTTCATAGACGTGGAGATTAAATAAACAAGAACTATGGCATGTGATTCAATATTCTCAAAGTAATTGATATTCCTGTCCATGAGATCATATTCATTTCATTATTTGAAAAGTCCGTTTTTTCATGATTATTATATGTGAGATGTTTGTCTTTCCATAATTTATTCTCTTTCTCACATATAAATTGAGTGATAACTAACCAATTTCTGAGTGATTCATTTATGAGTGACAAGAGAGATTTGTAGTCGAAGCATATAATTCAAAGGTTATATAGTCGTATCTTAGCTGAGAAAAATAAAGTTATGTTGATAAGGCCATGCACACACACATTTCGAGTTGGAAATAATTGATGAAATTTATTTAACCTTTGGATACTATTAAACCGTTGTTAGACTCATTGATATATTTTTCTGACATTGTTAGTTGTTTTCAAAATTTGTTGGCAATTAGATTCTTACTCTGAGGATAATAGACTGAGTTACCATGTTTTGGAAATTTATGAGTCATAATGTTTGTGGGTAACATTTCTGGAAACCCTCACGAGACTATAACTTGTCCACTAGAGGTAATCTAGGGTTTAAAGTCTTGTTACACGTTTAAGGTAAGTGCAACCGATGATTCCTGCGAAAGTGAGTTAAAATTTTATTTTTATTGTTTTGCTCGAGGACTAGCAAAATATAGGTTTGGGGGTATTTGATATTCACGTAATTATTACATAATATATCCCTTAATTTATATATGTTAGTGTTTCGATTATTATATTTTATAATAATTATTTTGTTTTCATGTCTTTGTAGGAATTTGAGCGTGAACGATGAAATTGTATTAAGGCGACAATTTAAGGAATGACAATTTGTCGATTCTAGCGGTGGTACAAAGTAGAGGGTCACATAACTAAACCTTACCCTAATAAACCTAGGTTCAGCTAATTTAACTTAAGCCCAAATCCAAAATGCTAACCTAAAAACCCAAGCCCAAGAAAATAGGAGAACCCTATTTAGCTCTCCCCAATTTGGAGAAACTCCTCTATCTTTTTCTCTCTTCTTCCACGTTCCTTCTCCCCTCCTCTCTTTTCCAGCCACCACACCAATCCACCCTGCCGGCAATCCTCGCTCGATAGGAGAGCCGGCAGTGCGATAATCCCGCCATCACCCTTCATCTCGTCGTCTCTATCTCGTTCTCCCAGCCAACAACCACCTCCTCCTTCATCCCACTAAAATAGGGGCGTGACAACCCTGTTTCACGTTACAAACCTCACCACGCCACCGAAACAGACCACCACCTTCTCTGTCCAGAACACAGCCGCCACCACCATCTCCATGTCCCTCTCTTTGTTCCATCATCCACACCGCCGCCATCCACCATCAGACGCACCACCACCGCCATCCACCATCAGACGCACCACCACCGTGAGCACAGAACAGAGGAGAAACAGGGAGCAAGTCCCTGTTTTCGCCCCTTGCCGCCGCCCCTGTTTCTCCCCTCTCTCGACCGTCCTTCCTGTTTTCCTCTCTTCTCCACGATCTCTCTCTCATCCACTTCTCTCTCTCTGCTCCTGCATCACAACAGACCACGCAACCACGCAACCACGCCATCAGCCATCGCGAAACAGAGCTCGTGACAGAGCACCACCGCTCCTCTCCTTCTCGTTGTTTCCTCACCCTCTTTTTGTCTTCTTGCAGGTACCGGAGCCAGTTAGGGAGAAGAGGACGCTCGCGAAGACGAAGCAACAGACGCGGCACAGAGCGCATCGCGCTGGAGACGAAGGCAGAGCTGCGCGATTTTTGGCGGGAGAAAACTGTTTTTCAAAACAGTTTTGGCTATTGACACCCCGAGAATCTGTAAGTGCCACCACAGTGCAATTTCAGCCCTTTTCTCGGGATTCGCGTAAGTGCAGAGATGACTTTTACCTCAATTGATGCTGTGACCACCGCTACCATGGAGAGCTAAACCCTTCGCCAAGGCAAAGATGAAACTGCAGGGTTTCCTAGAGTTTGTTGTATTTAAATTTATTATTTTCTTTATGCTTGAACGTTAAACACATTTGATTTCTGAATCTCAATAATTTGCTTTCACCGATTATATCCTGATTAATTATCTAGACTAGTCAGTAGTTAGAAGTACCCTTTGTTGACATTCAAAGCTTGATTTAATCAATTAATCTGAATCTGTGATTGTGTGTGCCGTAAGAAGACATGCAATGCTAGGGGTTTAGGATTAGTTAAAATAAACTTGTGATTGTGTGTACCGTAAGAAGACAAGCAATGCTAGGGGTTTATACCTTTGCTGAAATCAATTGTGAACTTAGATTAATCTTTAGGTTAATCATGTTAATTCTTGAAAACAATAATTTGGATTACACAAATCTCAAAGAACCTGTGGTGGATTCAATGCCTTGGTTTCCCTTCTCATATTCTTAAAGACTTTTTATTTTGCTTTTTAATTTGATTTTTAGTTTAGATATTTTAATTGCTGTAACCCTCACTTAAATTAGTTTAAGTCAACTCTGAAACTTAATTGCAACCACAGTCTTTGTGGGATCGACCTGTACTTGCCCTTATCTACTAGTTAGACACTGTGCACTTGCAGTTATTACAAGTGGGTTAAATTAACCTATTTATTTAGGCTAGTTAAATCTACATCAGTGCCGCACGAGAAGTACTTGTGAAAAGAAAGCCTGTGACAGTTGGTATCAAAGCCAAGTTAGGCAAGGTTGGTGAAATCATTATACACAAGAGAATGTCGTCAGAGGTTAACAACCCATCAATTGGCAACAACGACAAAGGTGGGAAAGTCCGCAAGGACAAGTCGAAGGACATGATCGCTGTGATGGATGAAAGGTTGGCTAAGTTGTGTGCCACCATGTTCGATTTGAGGGAGAAAGTCGAACACACGGACCAATGCATCGAGGGGAAAGTGTCCAATGGGGAGGACCAAAAGCTCTGGGAAGAGATGCAAGGAGCCTTAAACGCAGTAGTGGACATGGTGTCCAAAAAGATCGAGTTCCTTGAAGCTAAAATTTTTGCCAAAGATGCAGAGATGCATGCTTACAGGGAAAGAGTTGAGAAACTAGAAACTCAACTCAATGTGTGTATGGCTACAATAGCCAATGGTGGGACTACACCAGGGACAATCACCCACAGAGTCGAAGCTCCCAAACCTAAGGCCTATGGTGGGGCAATGAGTGCAAAGGAGATCGACAACTTCTTGTGAAACATGGAGCGCTACTTTGATGCGGTTGGCATAATAGATGAAGCATCAAAGGTACGTAGTGTCTCTTTATATTTAAATGATGTTGCTACAGTTTGGTGGCGCAAAAGGTCCAATGATGTCAAAAAGGGATTGTGCACCATCGACACCTGGGAAAAATTCACGAAGGAACTCAAGAGACAATTCTACCCGGAGGATGCCGAAAACGAAGCTAGGGCCAAGCTTCACCGCCTTCAACACAAGGAAGGCCACATAAGGGAGTATGTGAAGGAGTTCTCGGAGTTGCTCTTGGAGATTTCTGACATGGGAAAATAGGATGCTTTGTTTAGCTTCCTTGATGGCCAAGTTGGAGTTAAAGAGGCGAGGTGTGCAAGACCTTGCAACAGCTATGGCTGCGGCCGAGTCCTTGATTGAGTTCAAGAGAAAAGACTCATCCAAGGGGCAAGGGAAAAAGCTGAGTAATGATGGCAAAGGTAGGAGAGACAAAGAGAAGTCCTCCAAGGAGAACAAGAAATCCAAAGACAAGGGGAAGGAGAAAAGTTATGGATCACCCAAGAAGATATCTTGATTCTTATGTAGTGGACCCCATCGGGCATTCGAGTGTCCCAACCGGAGGAAACTTGCTACGCTTGTCATGGAGGAAGAAGCAAAAGAAGAAAGGAGGATCGCCTCAATGAATCTCCTAAATGCCATTCAAATTAAGGTCGAGGAACAACCACGTAGAAGGATGTACGTGAAGATCGAGATCGGGAACAAGACTTTGAAAACCATGGTGGATACCGGAGCCGACACAGTCTACATGGCCAAAGACCTTGCAGAAGAAATTGGCCTATCATATACTAAAGAGAAATGATATATCAAGGGAGTCAATGCTAAAAGTCTCCCAATTGAAGGAATAGCTCGTGGCACCGATATTCGGCTTGGACAATGGCGAGGTAAAGTCGACATAACTATTGCTCCAATTGATGATCACAAGTTCTATTTGGGTATAAATTTCTTGGACATGGTAAGGGCTTTGGTCACATATGCCAACACCATGTGCATCATGGAGAAGGGATAACCTTGTGTTGTGCTCGTGGTACGAGAGATAAGTAAGAAGAGAATGATGTTCGCTCTTCAACTTTCTAAAGGAGTAAAAAGAAATGAGCCTACTTACTTGGCTACCCTCAAGGAAGACGAAGGTCCCATGGATGGAGGGGTGAATGCACCTAAGGTTGTCCAAGATGTTCTCAAGGAGTACAAGGATGTTATGCCTGTCGATTTGCCTAAGAAACTTCCACCAAGGAGAGAGGTGGATCATGTTATTGAGTTAGAAGTTGGAGCAAAGCCATCGCATTTGGTCCTTATCGTATGGCACCTCTTGAGCTCGAGAAGTTAAGAAGACAATTGAAGGATTTACTTGATGCTGGTTATATCCGACCCTCCAAAGCTCCATATGGTGCGCTGGTCTTTTTTCAAAAGAAACATGATGGATCCCTACAACTTTGTATTGACTATCGGGCACTCAACAAGGTCACTATCAAGAACAAGTACCCGATTCCACTTATTGCGGATCTCTTTGATCAACTTGGTGATGCAAGGTATTTTACCAAGCTTGACTTGTGTTCGGGATATTACCAAGTTCGCATAGCCGAAGGAGATGAACCAAAGACGACATGTGTTACAAGGTACGGGTCTTACGAATTCTTAGTCATGCCATTTGGTTTAACTAATGCGCCAGCCACATTTTGCACTCTAATGAATAAGGTACTAGCTCCTTACCTTGATCGGTTCGTAGTTGTGTACCTTGATGACATTGTGATATATAGTAAGACATTGGAGGAACATGTGGATCACTTGAGGCAAGTGTTCCAAACTTTGAAGGAGAACGAGCTCTATGTCAAAAAGGAGAAATGCTCATTTGCCCGAGAGGAGGTGACATTCTTGGGTCATATCATTGGCAAGGGCAAACTTCATATGGACAAGTCTAACGTACAAGCCATCCAAGAATGGGAACCACCGACCAAAGTCACCGAGTTAAGATCTTTCCTTGGCTTGGTGAACTATTATAAAAAGGTTCATCAAAGGCTACTCTTCCATAGCCGCTCCATTGACGGACTTGCTCAAGAAGGGACGAAGTTGGGATTGGAGTTCAAAATGCCAACAAGCTTTCGAAGGATTGAATAAGGCAATTGTGGAGGAACTAGTGTTGGCACTTCCCAACCATTCTATGTCTTTTGAGGTACATACGGATGCTTCCGATTTTGCTATTGGTGGAGTATTGATGCAAGAAGGACATCCTATTGCCTTCGAAAGTGGGAAGCTCAATGATACCGAGAGACGGTACACCGTGCAAGATAAGGAAATGACTGCGATTGTACATTGCTTGCGAACATGGCGTCATTACTTGCTTGGGAGCAAATTTGTGATCAAGATCGACAATATTGCCACTAGCTACTTCCAAACACAGAAGAAGCTCACACCAAAACAAGTTAGATGACAAGACTTCTTGGCAGAGTTCAATTACACTTTGGAGTACAAGTCTGGCAAGGCTAATCTTGTTGCGGATGTTTTGAGTAGAAAATGAGAACTTGCTGACATAAGTCAACCTCAAAGCAACTTGAAGGGACACATAAAGGAAGGATCGGCACATGATTCCATGGCTCAAACCATCATAGCTCTTGTCAAAGATGGGAAGACAAGACAGTTTTGGGTGGAGGACGACTTGATATATTCTAAGGGAAGGAGAATCTATGTTCCACTTCATGACAACCTAAGGAAGGAAGTCTTGAAAGAATGCCATGATAGCAAGTGGGCGGGACATCTAGGTATACATTGGACCCTTGCTTTTGTGGAAGATTCCTATTATTGGCCACATATGAGGGATGATATCGAAGTATATGTAAAGACTTGTCTTGTATGCCAACAAGACAGGGTGGAGCAACAATCACCTGCCGGCTTGCTTGAACCCCTCCCCATCCCAGAGAGACCTCGGGAGAGTGTTTCCTTAGATTTTATAGTTGGGTTGCCCGCATCGGAATGTTGCAATTGGATACTTGTGGTCGTGGACAAATTTTCGAAGTATGCCACCTTCATTCCCACACCCAAGGAGTGCACAGCCGAGCAAGCCGCACATTTATTCCTCAAACATGTGGTGAAGTATTGGGGTGTGCCCAAATCTATCATCAGTGATCGGGATATTCGATTCATAGGGAAATTTTGGACTAAGTTATTCAAGTTGTTGGGTACCGACCTTAACTTCTCTACTAGTTTTCATCCTCAAACGGATGGTCAAACAGAAAGGATGAATGCCTTGCTGGAGTTATATCTTAGGCACTATGTGAGTACCAACCAACGAGATTGGGCTAAGTTGCTAGATGTTGCCCAATTCTCTTTCAACTTGCAGAAGAGTGAAGCAACGGGTCATAGCCCATTTGAGATTGTCATGGGACAACAACCTATGACCCCGAGTTCTATTGCCACTGGCTACACTGGAGTGAGTCTATCAGCCTATAAGTTTGCCAAAGGATGGAATGATGAAGCTGATGAGGCTCGAGCTTATCTGGAAAAGGCATCCAAGAGGATGAAGAAGTGGGCCGACAAGAAGAGACAGCTTCGAGAGTTCTAGGTTGGAGACCTTGTGCTTGTCAAGATGCATGCTCATGCCAGACTTTCAGGACTGCATCGTGGCCTTATCAGGAGATATGAGGGTCCTTTCCCCATAGTCAAGAAAGTGGGAAAGCAAGCATACAAGGTCGAGTTGCCATCAAGAATCAAGTTTCATCCAGTCTTGCATGTGAGCCTATTGAAGCCGTATAAGGAAGATCAGGATGATCCAAGCAGAGGAGTTTTACAAAGAGCACCAATGGGCATGAGGATCCAACATGACAAGGAAGTAGAAACTATCTTGTCAGATCGTGTGGTGCGCCATTCCAATCAACCTCCCACACATGAGCTACTCGTCAAGTGGAAGGGATTGCCAAAAAGTGAAGCTAGCTGGGAGCCAATCCAACATTTGTGGCAATTCAATGAGCAAATCCAAGCGTACGAGGATTTGAAGGCAACGAGGACGCCGCCTGATTAGGTGGGGGAGAATGTCACAACTATCTTCTTGCCTAGCCAAGTGAGGTTAGTAAGTGTAAATAATATAGAGTATTCCACATTGTTCTAGATAGTTTTCTAGAACCTTCCATAAAATTTCATAGAGTTCCATAGGATTCTAGTCCTTAGATATTTCTAAGAAAGCGTGTAGAAGTTCATTGTAGACCGTTAGATCAAATTGATCATGAGGTGGAGTTGTATAAATAGGCTAAGGCCTTATTTGTTGTAGTCACCTCAGAGAATTCAAACAATACAAGTTCTAGTCTTCTTAAGCTCTCTTGTGTGTTCTTAACTTGCTTAGCTTTCCAAAATCTAAGTAAGTCTTTTGTGGGCAAGGCTGACTAGTTTTCTTTGATAAGTCGGGGCAAAATTTGCTAGTGCCGCACGTGAAATACTTGTCAAAAGAAAGCCCGTGACACGGAGCATGCCTTGAGCTCATCTAGTGGGAGATAAATTCTCAAGAGTCATTAGGGATGGCAAATCTACCACAAGCGGGAGAGATAACAGTGGGGCATAGACGATCTTTTGTCAGAGCCTATTTACAATGGGGGTGACTTCTAATACTCATCCATAGCGCAATGCCCGGAAAATATTGGAAAA
Source organism: Berberis vulgaris (assembly GCA_963556465.1). Taxonomy (NCBI): domain Eukaryota; kingdom Viridiplantae; phylum Streptophyta; class Magnoliopsida; order Ranunculales; family Berberidaceae; genus Berberis; species Berberis vulgaris. The sequence continues at coordinate 66,235,472 of OY747132.1, forward strand.
ATCCTCCATTGTTTTGGGCAATTTTTGAATCTATGACCTATCAGGAGAGCTACTTTAGTTCCATGTTAAATGGTGATTTACCCAAAAACCTCAACCTGCAAGTGGTGGTAGCAGCAGAGGGGTATATTTTTCACACAAGGTAGCGTTAGATGGGGGAATGCAACAATGGAAAAGGTTTGCCGCCAGTAATGCAAGATTGCTAAACCATATAAACCTAAACCCTTATTTATTTTGCAGTTTTGGGTGTATGAAGATTACTAAACCATATAAACCTAAACCCTTATATTGTCATAATTTTCGGTTTGGCTGCATTGATCCCTTCTGCAAGATGCAAATAGCTTTTGGCCTGCTACGATAGAAAAGACTAACATGCTAGAGTTCCTTGTAAACCTGCCCCCCCTGCTAACAGTAATAAATTTGGTAGATGATAACTTGTGAAGAAGACTCGAGAGGTAAAGACCTCTCCTCCTAGCATTCAAGTCTTTAGATTTTCAACATTGGCACGTAAAACTAGACACTCCTCCTTCATCACAATCGCCATTAATGATCTCCCATTCCTCACGCCCACTGTTACATGCCAAGATTCAAGGCAGAGTCTTACTTCCAATGCTCTACTGCATGAATTCCTAATTGCCTAGCCTGCTACCCTCTCTAAACAAATTATTTTCACCATCCAAATCAACAACGAGCACTGATTCCACGCGTATAACAGTATGCGCAGACCCATGTTTTTACCATACGATCTTCTCCTTACTTGCATCTCAAGAACATCGTGTGGTCGTACGTCTGCATGTACAGATACACCCGCGTAGAATATCCATCTACCAACACTGAAAGTTGTAGTCATACTTCGTAGCTGTCCTCTACTAATTCTATCTTGTGTCATTTACTGTCAAGCAAATCTCTACAGTACTGAAAATTGCACTAGTCACCTAGCCATTCGTTATAAATACATATCTCATTTCCCTGCATTGTATGCAACAAGAGATGAATGGTGCTTTTGTTAGGGTGGTTTTAGTGGTGCTGCTCTTCACCACACTCAACCTAGTAAGGCACACAGAAGGTAGCAGAACCCATGGACAACACAAACACCAGCATCAAAGAAAAGAAGATGAAGAAAAGAGAAGAAGCAGTAGAGCTGGTGGTGGTATTGGAACTGGGAGAAGAATAGGTGGTGGGAGGAGACCAGGCAGTGGAATTGGTGGTATTGGAGGTGGGAGAAGACCAGGTGGTGGAATAGGTGGTATTGGGAGTGGGAGAAGACCAGGTGGTGGGAGAAGGCCAGGTGGGAGAAGACCAGGTGGTGGAATTGGTGGTATTGGAGGTGGGAGAAGACCAAGAGGATCAAGCTGCGATCCTTTGTATCAATACCTCTTTGGTGGCTGTGGTCAATGGCCTTTCAATCGTTCACCTTCCCCAGACAACCCCTTTCTGCCTACTCCGAGGCGACGACCTTCTCCACCCTTAGTACCTCTTCCCCCACCAACGCCAATAGTTCCTCCCATTGTGTCTTCTCCTCCTCCTATACCTCTTCTCCCACCACCATCACCACCTCCTCTAGCCGCAAGTCCACCACCTATAATTCCAACTCCAGCACCATTACTACCTTCACCTCCACCCCCATCAGCACCACCACCATCAACACCCCCACCAATATTACCATCACCTCCACCCCCATCAGCACCACCACCATCAACACCCCCACCAATAGTACCATCACCACCACCACCACCAATAGATGTCCCTTCACCACCACTACCATTAGTATTCTCTCCTCCACCACCAACACCTGATGATCCATGGTGGTCGCCACCAGATGATCCATGGTGGTCACCACCAGATGATATCCTCTCATCACCACCACCTGTAGAACCTGACGTACTTCCACCACCTGTAGTCCCAGACTTACTTCCACCACCATATGTTCCTCAACCGCTTCCACCTGACCCTCCTGAATATCAACCACCAGATGTGCCATTCTTACCTCCTGAACAACCACTCTTATTTTCACCACCACCTGCATCCGATGCCACTGATACCGACAACCCATCACCCTCATTTCCTCTTCCAAATCCACCGGATGTTTTCCAGCCACCACCGCTACCACCTGATGTTTTCCTCCCACCACCAGTGACTCCAGAAATGCCACTTTTACCACCACAACTGCCATTTCCATTTACAAGCACCCCACCAACAACGGATCAAACACCTGTAGAACCTCAGCCTTCATTTCCTCTTCCTCCGCAAGAACCACTAGTTCAATTCCCTCCACCAGTTCCTGTTGTTGTTGTTGAGCCCACAGAGCCAGGACCCCCATTGCTTCCTTTCTTTCCTCCACCATAATTCATTCTGATACTCCTCCCTTAAACAAATTATTTATGTTCTTTCTTATGTGATGATTCAGCTTATGATCTGTTTTGTATTTGTAATACATATGTCTTCACTTTCTACGACCAGTTATAGTTACTAGTCTATTGAGGTCGTGCAAACCGTTACTTTTTATTATTATCAGATTTTAATTATTTTTCTTGCCTATTGATTTTTTTATTCCCAACAAAATAGAATCTTGCCAATTTTGTCATTGTACTTACTGTATATATCGATCAAATGTGAGTTAAAAGAACCTTGCCGATCTTCTGATTGGTATTAATTAGGTGCATCAACTCCTATCTTAACTGAAACATGTGTTTAGTCTCTCATCCTCAGTTGGGTAAATTGTCGATTACTCCTAATTTACAACATAAATTGCTTCACATGAGAAAATCGGCCTAAGATCTCCAATTCTATATATCAATATTGTTAAATTGGCGGACCTAATTCAAGTTATAAACCTTTAATTTGATTACAATCTGTCTGTATATAGTAATGCATAAACCTTTTACTCAATTTGATTGCATAACAAACAATTTTGTAGCTATGATGCAATGGTACTCTAGAAATTGCAAAGGGGTAGAATTTAGGGAGCAGTGATTATGAAAATGTTTCCCTTTTTAACTATGTCAATCCAACTCAAAGAATAAAATGAATAGCTAATATCTATAACTAAGTCATACATACCTACTGTGGTTGCTTCAATCCTCTAGGCTTTTGAATAAATGGCAGCCCAAATTCAAAAGTTTCTCTCTGTCTGGGTCTATTGCCATTATCTGTAAATAAATAAATAAATACAAAAATTCAATATTAAGCAAAATAAGCTAAAAATATGTACGTTTTTTGCGATAAAAAAATCCATATATACTTGAAACCTCACTGACCATAAAACAAATTTCCATGCTCATGAAACCAAACAAGAACACAAATGATCTTTAAAGCAAACTTACTTTGCCATCAGGGAGTGCCAGAGCTGGTAGTGTAAAGAGAGTAAGCAGTAAATAAGAGGAGAAGGGTGTTGTCATGGAAGAGGAGGACGATCTGTGCTGCGGCGATTTCGCGTGATTGTCAATGGCCGGCGAGAGGTGGTGCACTCGAGATTTTGGATGTGTATGGAGAGGGGTGGGTTGTCTTTGTAAATAGCAAAAACTGGCATGGGTACTCCAAATATCCGGTTGAAGATATATGTATACATACAAATTCACTGTTCATTTCAGAGAACTGACATTACAATAATAGAGAATAATGTACGTAACTCAGTTTTGTGTAATCATGAATTGCATCAGAAAATTCAAAAGTTGATTCATTAGCAGCATAACTTTGATATTATATATGTTCAAAACCCATGTTTTAATGTTGATTTTTTGAACACCCATTTCGATCAGATATGATAATTTGGAAAATGTGAGTTTCCGTTGAGCATTTTTTCCGGGCAAATATTGGGGACTTAAACTAATCTGCATGCTCTGAGAACCTAAAATCAATCTTCTAGTATGGAGTGGAGTGGGGTATGTGACAAAAGACTGACCATATTGCAGTGTTGAAGCTTTAGTATACATCCACGATTTCTTGGAAGTTGTTCGCGGCTCATCTCCTGTGGAATTGAAGTTGTTTTGGGATCAAAAGGTAATATTATATTTCTAGAAAAATAGTATACTAATTCCTGAACAATTATAAATTCCTCGCTGTTTTTGTCAAGTTTGGTGATCTCTCTATATTGCTTGCAATTTTTCTTTAGTTAGTAAATTGAATTTAAACCTATTGTTTGTTTGGGGTGGGGGGAGGGATTTGTTCTTTAATGTTAAATTATTAAGAAAAACAAACAAAGAGGCCTAGCAAACCTCATACACTATCAAAACTTAAAGCGGTAAGATGGGTGCTCGATTCACCTTCATGATTTCAACGTCGTCACTAGGGCTGAACAAAAAACCGATCAAACCGACTAAACCGACCGAACCGATCAAAACCGAACCGATTGGTTCGGTTTAAATTCGGTTCGGATCGGTTTCGGTTTTAAAAAATTCAAAACCGAAGTGGTCGGTTCGGTTTTCGGTTTCTATGTGATTTTAACCGACCAAACCGAACCGACCGAATATATATAATAAATAATATATATTTTATATATAAATAATATAATATGTTTAAAATAGTCGGTCGGTTCGGTTTTATTTCGGTTTTGGTTCGATTTTAGTCGGTTCGGTTCGGTTACGGTTTGCATAAATTAGAATCGGTTCGGTTTCGGATCGGTTTTGTTAATGGTCGGTTCGGTTTCGGTTTGAAAATTTTAAAACCGACCTAGGTCGGTTCGGTTCATGGTTTAGGTGAAAAACCGAACCGTCGGTTCGGTTTTCAGCCCTAGTCGTCACTACCTGGATGCATGTACGTAATTAACTTGAAAAACACGATGCAACTGCAACATTTGTACACAAATGTTTGTTCTCACTTGGGTTTACGTGATGTAACATAAAGACTTGGTTGACTATAGAAATATTTATCAGATGCAATGGAATAGTTTTGTAAACAGATAATAGTGTAAAGTCCAATTACATGAACTTCTTTAGCTCATCACAGGTTCTGAATGCATGGTTGCCTATTAAGATCAAGTAAACTTTCATTAACCAGTAGAAAAAAATAAAAAAATAAACACCACATTAATGGTAGACTGCTAATTAAAAGACACAAATAGATCAACAGGTGATACGTACTTTGCAACATTTGAGAAGAAAATTGATTAAACCAAAAAGTTAGAATTTCTGAAGACTAGAAATCAGAAACATAAATCTCTAGTAGCTTTGATTTCACTTAATCAGATCATCAAGATAATCAAATTATATACAATCTAATAATAAGATCCTAAAAATCCTTAGAATTGTAAAGTTTTGTCCATGATCAATGAGGAAGTAGCGATGTTGATGCCTTATGAGTGTGGTGGAACACTCCAGGCAGGAGCACCATGCAGGCCCGACCCTTCCTTAAGGCAATTGAGACCTTTAATGTATTGTTATATCACAGATAATGATTATTTTTAATAGAATTAGATAATGGGGCAAAATAATCAATTAATGTTATACATTATGATCTACGAAACTTTCATATCCAAATATCAATTTTTTCTTAATCCCTTTGAACTAGAGGTACCTTAGTCGACTATCGCTTAGGTGTAACGACCCGATCCGCACAGTAAGATATTGTCCGCTTTGGGCCCAACCGGCCCGCACGGCTTTAAAATGCCTCTTACTATGGGGATCCAACCTCGCACATATATAGCACATAACCATCCCGCACTCAGGCGATGTGGGACTATGATCCCCCTTGGTAGCTAGCCCAACCCCTCTTGGGATCCACGGGCCTGTTGGGCCTCTTGGACTCCAACCCTCACCCTCAGGTCCGCCCACACAAGGGTCTCACATTAGGACTGCCCCAACTTGTATCAGGCCAACACTATCTCTATGTTAGATGTTGTTGGCGAGCTTGTCCTCCTTTTAGCGTCTCCCGTAGCAAAAAAAAAATAGCAATTGTCTTGATGTTTATCATGGATACTATCACCAAAGATTTTGCGGACCGGTGTTCCATCAATGGATCTCTATAAAAGCCTCGTCCTCGATTAACAAAGAGAATATAACACCATAGTCATATTCGTTAAAAACAATTGGTTGTGTTATCCAAACCCTCTTGTGGTTGTTGGATTATTTGGAAAGAAACAAATAAAAGGGTTAGTGAAACGTTTGAACAGAACCATTAAGGTGATAGTACTTCCGATATTGGGACTTAAAGACTAGCATGCTCAATTGTATCAAAATCATAATTCTCCAATTCGCCATCTCTTGATCGATCAGATCCTTTTCTGTACACTCGTGCATCTCATTTCTATTTCTCTTTTAGGGGCAAAAGGACAGAATTTAGGGAGTAGTGATAATGAGAATGTTTCCCTTTTTAACTTTCAACCCAACTCAGAAAATAAAATGAATAGCTCATATCTATAACCAAGTCATACATACCTACTGTTGTTGCTTCAATTCCCCAGCCTTTTGAATAAGTGGCATCCAAAATTCACACTACACCAAATTGATATTTTTGTAACAATCCAAAAAACAGTAACGTTTTTTAGCTATAACAATCCACAAAGCAATTTTACACATTTTCACGAATAAAGTGATTCAATAATTGTTTTACCACAAATAGTATGAACTTACAAGTGATACTAGTGATTTAATTTATTGTATCATTTTATTTGTGTAGCTATTTTTTCATTTTGTTGACTAAATTTAATTTTGACTTGAAATTGTTTGGTGGATTGTAATAGCTCAAAAGTGTTACTGTTTTTTAAGTTGTTACAAATATGCCAATTTGGTGTAGTGTCAAAAGCCTCTCGTCTGAGTCTGTTGCCGCTATTTTTAAAATAAAAAATAAAAAATCAATATTAATCCCTTTGAGCTAGACGCCTCCTCTTAAGTCGACTATTGCTTAGGACTTGAACTTTTATTGGGTCGACACATCTCCATGTTAGACGCCGTCGGCGAGCTTGTCCTCCTTTTGATGTCTCCAATAGCAAAGAATGGAAATTCCTACCGATCTACCATTGCTAACATAATCAACTTAACCAAAGCCACAAGTGCAACAATCTTCCATTTGTTCTTGTGACCACCAACCTCTCGATCATTTGGTGGTAATTGTTTGGTTCGACCAAGACAACTCAGTCGCCATTGACGAAGAGAGTGAAATTCTTGGCCCAAACAGAGAGATTTGTTAGGTAACAAAGCAAAAACAACAAACAACATGAGACGTTAAGTAGAAAGAGAAGACATTTGCTCTCTTTTTTACTTGTTATGATCGTGATCATAAGTGCTCAATCAATGGGGTTCCCCCTTATTTATTTATTTTCCTCAAAGTAGTGAGTGAGTTGACAGGTTAACTCATGACACCTCATTTTCCAGAAAAATGGAAAAAAAAGGAAAATTCTAAAGTGCCTGGTGGTATGCCTAGTGACCACCAGGCACCGTCCATCTGCCTCGAGATATGAATTATGTCATATCTCTAAGCATATGGACGGTGCCTAGTGGCACCAGGCACTGTAGTAGTCAATTTTGTACTAGCTTCCTTTCCTTAAACTCTTTCCCACATTTTCTCCCACTCTTTCAACTATCATCTTTGCATCCCCCTCTTAATAGTTCGAACCTAACTTCTTACTCCCCATTAAGTCGTGGTACAAATTGAAACTACATTGAGAATTTTTTTTTGAAGTGAGAAATAAGTGTTTGAAGTTTTGGCTTGGAGTTGCGACTTTTGAGCTTCGAAAAAACTCTAGTCTTATGGGTATGGCCTTCTATCTTTATTTTGGAAAAATCTAGGATGCCTGGTGGGTGCCAAGCATCATTGATTTGCGTCGAGATAAGTGTAACACTTGTCTCGATGCAAAATCAGCGGTGCTAGCACCCACCAGGCATAGTACCAGGCATGGTACCAGGCACCCTAGTCTTACTCCTTTCTTTTTCTGCTTTCATTCGATCCTAACTTGTTGATTTTTGATTTTTTTTTTGGTAATGAACCATAAAATCACAAGTATAGGATGATCTTTTCGCAGTTAAACTATTTGGGCGAGTTTCTCACTTTGTCACTAAACCACAAATGCTTATTCATAGCGTTTCAAAAATGCTACAACAATTCTACGTTGCCTGGTGTTACATGCCTGGTGTGTGCCTGGATGGTACCAAACACGTGGCTGGCTTGAAAAAAAAAAAATCTGTCCAAACACCTCAACTGAGAGAACAGGGGAGACTTTGATCTCTTTCTCCAAACCCCATCTCTTTAGAAAGTGATAAATGTTCTTCACAGCTGGTAAAACCAAACCCCATTTCTCTTCATGACCATTTTTGCACAAAACAGTCTCTCCAACAACAATGGTAGTGATTTTGGTTGTAGGGTAGTGGGTCAAAACATGAGCTCTGACTTAAATTTCTGCCATTAACACACTAGAAGACATCTCACTAAGGTATTCAGACCCCACTGAAATTGCCAAAGAGATATCATTGTAGTGTTGTGTTTGAACAACATTTGGGATCGAATCAGTAAGGAGGTTTAGTACTGTGACTTGTTCTTGACCTGCATCTGCAATAAATACACACAAATGGGTTAGTAGACAACAAAAATGGTTTTGAGTTTAGTAAAGTTTTGGGTTGTTTTAAACTTACTTGTAAGACCAAATGACAAAAAAAGTGTAACAAGGCAACTAGTTTCAACACCATTTCTGATGAAAAGGAGGAGAACCCCATTTCTTCAGATCAAAACCCAGTAAGCAAGTTTTGATGTAATGGGTTTTGGAGTGAAAGTGGAGGAAATATAAAAAGGAAGGATTGCTTTTGAGGTATGAGAGAAGTCATTGTTTTGGAACAACAGATAGTGGTGTGTGTGGGAAGAGTGTTAAGTTGTGTTGTGAAGCCCAATACCTAGTAGAGTTTGGACCATATAGAGAGAAGGGGAGGGAGACTTCAAGTGGCACGTGCCTGGTATCATCCAAGCATGGTACTAGGCACAACACAAGGTAGCGTAGCAAGACTCAAAACTCTATTGTAGGATATCATAGCATTTTAGTAAACGCTATGTCTGCCAGAGCTATAATAGGTACTGGATTATTTATAGCGTTTTAGAAACGCTATTGTAAGTAGACCATTTATGTCGTTTTTCTAGTGTTATTGTTTAGCTTGTAATAACATTTTAAAAATGCTATGGTTAAACCTGTAATAGCGTTTAAAAAATGCTATTGTTTAGCTTGTGACAATACTTAAGAAATGCTATTGCTATTGTCTTCCCTCACGTAGCATTTAACAAATGCTATTATATTAGTTTCTATAGCGTTTCTCAATTCTTTTTTTTTTTTTTTTTCTATAACACTCATCAAGTGCTATTAAATGACTTTTTATAACACTGATTTCTTTAACTATAGAAGATAATATTGCACATATTATATGTAAAGCATCCAAATGATCCAAAAATAGATATTAATCATCTCATAAACATAAGAACTACCATCACAATTTGAATACAATACGATAAAAATATTATCTCAATGACAACATTTGTCTCAAAAGTACTACAACATAAAGAAAATTGATCTCTTCACTCCCACCATTACATGAATTTGACATAAAGTTGTTGGGCAGTCTCATACTTGGCACCGTGGTGATTGTAGAAACAATAATCCCTTATTGAGGTCAATAAAAGTAATTATAAAGCACAATTCAGGCACCTACAAAATCAAATTTAGAAGAGTTTAAAACTTGAAACCCCCAAATCTCCTGCACGTCCTATTACTATACCAAGAACTGCCAATCTGCAATGTCTCCATTGTTGCTTGCTGATCACTTCCTTTGCAACCGAAACTCCAACCTGTTACTTTCAGCAGCCAAACTTCAATTGCATCCATCGGCCAATCATCCATATCAACATGACAAAACATGAGCATAAGTTCAGTTGCATTAATGCATATCCATTACCTTAGCATAAAATTCAAGCTAGAATATTCAAGCATTATAACTGAGGCATCCATCGGCTTGGGTTAAAAAGCAAAGAAAATCACTATATGTAAGCGGAGTTCCAAACCCGATGATAGTCACTAGCCTAGTTATTTCCTCTGCCACCTCCATGATAAACGATAAGCATTAGATGAATTTCAAACTAGGTTTACAATCAATACCATTCAATATATATGTTTTTGTTTCTTCACCTGTAAATCTAGAGAAATTGGTACTTTAATCTCTTCCATTTTGGCAGCTAGAGATAAACAAGGCACAACTAACAATTGCATCATCCAAGTTTTATCTCTCTATATGCACAATAAACGTATAAAACAAATGTAAGTCAAACACCCAAATGAAATTGACCCTGCATTATAAATCACAGAACATTAATGGTAATAAAGTCATGCACAATGAACTTACAAGAAGTTCATAAGCTGAAAGGATTCTATCCAAGTAATTGATTGATAGATAGGCACTCAATGGACCAAAACTATGATGGGCATGAAACACCAAAGAGCACAACATATTAATCTTCAACATAAGCAAGAGTACATTGAGAAACCACCTTTTGTTTATAGTAGTTTCATGTATGTCATTTCTATCTTTTGTTCATAGCGTTTTTTAGATTAAAATATTATTAAAACTAGGGTTTTTCATAACATGAGTATAAAAATGCTATTAATACGCAATTGTGGTGTAGTAGAGAGGATATGATCAGCTAAACAATTTGCACTAACACTCGAATCCCAGGCCATGTATTAAAACACATAACTCCCTTCCTATATCACTTGCATCGGACCTAAATTACATTTACAAAACATAAAAATATTTTGAAAATTTTCAGTACTTAACACTTTCGTATAGACTATTGGTGTTACTAAACAAATATGACAAACAGACCTACTTAAAGGAGTAATAGTTTAGACTAAACAAGTCTCTCACATTGTGCTACCTCCAAAAGTTTTGAGTCAACTTAGCTTAAGTTTTCTAAACAAATATGACAACTATATGTCACACACATTGTAAAAAGATAGATTTTACAGTAATATTGTGTATTATATAATGAGATGATAGCACACATATGTGCCTGTCTCATCCATACATACGTCTAAACATGCATCTACATACACATTCAAATGAGAAGACTATCATTAAAAGCAATACCACTCCACACTGCTGTCTAGCACAGCTAGTGCTTTTACCCCTGAGCCTTGTAACAAGCAATGACAGTATCAAACATACCTAAGTACACAAATCTGCCAGAATTAACACAACATTCAAATTAGATGGACAAAAACACATATTGTAAGTAGTGCATATTCATTTATGATATTAAAGTGCTGCCAACAGTTTTGAGTTAGACCTGCACATAAATTTGTGCAATGCAGACAATAAAACAACTAAGACTCAAAAATCTTGCAGGAAAGTAACCTTATATACAACAAAAAGTTAATAATTAACTCATGCTATTCAGATTCATGAAACTAACAAAGAAATTAGAAAACGATAACATAGTGAATTTCATGCTTAAACACATAAATGTTGACTGGAGAAAATTACCAAGACTTGTTGACTGATGTTCCTAGTGCATACGCTTGAGAAGAAGTGACATCCATAAAAATTGTTCTTATAATCTGCCAAAGAGAGTTGAATCAAATACAAAAATCTTTCAAAATTTAAGTCAATTTTGTACATGCATCACTTACAAGTACCAAAAAAAAATGAAATGGCAAACAAACCATGCAATTACCTTTCAACTACTAAACTAAGCATAAATCAGCTGGAATCCAATAATTTCTTCACTAGAGAAGCTTAAGGAAAGATCCAAACAAGTACTCAGTCAAACATATTCACCAGATAGTTGTTTCAAAGAAAAATGAGATAAATCAGGAGTCAGCCTTGGATAAAAAACACAAATGTATGATCCCAGGATCCTTCACTCTCTGACATCAAAACCAAGATAGAATTTAGAGCAACACCAGAACTTACCTTAAGGTTGATGGACAGTTCATACCCAACTTCATTACCTGCAAAGCGGTAGAAACATTCAAAGGTGTTAAACATACAAACTACATATGGGAAGCGCTAAGAAAAAAACAATAAAATAGGAGATGATGAGAACGAATAAGGGAATTGAAATAGCAGAATTAGATTTAGAATTAGTTAATGTTTCAATTATGAATTAAGAGTTCTATGCACATTTTTAGTTAACTATTTATTGTTTCGGTTTTTACATTTTTTTGTTTTTTGCTTTCATGATGATAGTGTGATTTTGACAAGTATAGGAAATTTTTAACAAGGAACTAAGCATAATTATGTACTTTCATCAAGTTTATCGAACAAAATATAAATTCTATGAAAATATAAATATGCAGTAGATTTTCAAGGATCATAGAGATAAAACCGTATATATATACACAATAATTACAGTATTTACAGTTGTAAACATATGATCTAAAGCGCTTAGATGATTCCAATACATATGCCTATCGAGCATACTACAATCAATTAATGTAGAACCTTGGAGCATATGTTGTAGATAAAATTAAACTTACGGGAATTCATTATGGAGCAATCTATAATCATAATTCTTTAAGTAGGTACACTTCCTGTTATTTGCCTCTAGCGATGCCTGTCCAAAGCTTGGTTCATATAAGCATCGTAACTAGGCTGGTGCTATCTTAACTTGCACATTGCATTTGATAGAATACATTCAGCAGAGCTACAGTGCACCAATTTTATGCAAAATTTGTGGGATTAATTAAAACCAATAGTTCTGAAGGTGGCAAACAGATAGTGAATTCTGATGAAGATGTCAAGAAGAACAAAACTTGGGTTATTCTGATGCAGACAGTGCAAGCTCAAAATCTCAAATGTATTCTCTTGTTTCGAGTAAACTAATCAAAGTTCTGAGAAACCACAGTTCCCTCTCCCCATTGGAGGTTCGAACAAAAAAAAATGTAACTCTTATGATGCAACATTCAATGAAGCTAACATGCATCTATGTGTCTCTCTAAAAAAAAGTTAGTATCATAATTATGGAATACAAATTCATAGAGAATGAATGAGCAAGCCTTACATAGCATTATACCAATTTCTCTATTTACTTACATTTCCACCTCCCATCTAAGGAACAAGAGCTATGAGGATGATAACCGTGGTACCAAGCAACACTCGGTAATAACGAAAACCAAGGAAACACTCTCCCAAGGTCTCTCTGGGATGGGGAGGGGTTCAAGTAAGCCGGCAGGTGACTGTTGTTCCACTTTGTCTTGTTGGCATACAAGACAAGTCTTCACATATGCTTCGATATCATCCCTCATATGTGGCCAATAATAGGAATCTTTCACAAGAGCAAGAGTCCAATGTATACCTGGATGTCCCGCCCACTTGCTATCATGGCATTCTTTCAAGACTTCCTTCCTTAGGTTGTCATGAGGTGGAACATAGATTCGCCTTTCCTTAGAGTATATCAAGTCGTTCTCCACCCAAAACCGTCTTGTCTTCCCATCTTTGACAAGAGCTATGATGGTTTGAGCCATGGAATCATGTGTCAATCCTTCCTTTATGTGTCCCTTCAAGTTTCTTTGAGGTTTACTTATGTCAGCAAGTTCTCCTTTTCTACTCAAAGCATCCGCAACAAGATTAGCTTTGTCAGGCTTGTACTCCAAAGTGTAATCGAACTCTGCCAAGAAATCTTGCCACCTAGCTTGTTTTGGTGTGAGCTTCTTCTGTGTCTGGAAGTAGCTAGTGGCAACATTGTCGGTCTTGACCACAAATTTGCTCCCAAGCAAGTAATGTCGCCATGTTCGCAGGCAATGCACAACCGCAGACATTTCCTTCTCTTGTACTGTGTACCGCCTCTCAGTATCATTGAGCTTCCTACTTTCAAAGGCAATAGGATGCCTTCTTGCATCAATACCCCACCAATAACAAAGTCGGAAGCATCCATATGTAGCTCAAAAGACATAGAATGGTTGGGAAGTGCCAACACCGGTTCTTCCACAGTTGCCTTCTTCAATCCTTGGAAGGCGTGTTGGCATTTTGAACTCCAATCCCAACTTCGTCCCTTCTTGAGCAAGTCCTTCAATGGAGCGGCTATGGAAGAGTAGCCTTTGATGAACCTTTTATAATAGTTCACCAAGCTAAGGAAAGATCTTATCTCGGTGACTTTGGTCGGTGGTTCCCATTATTAGATGGCTTGTACCTTGGACTTGTCCATACGAAGCTTGCCCTTGCCAATGATATGACCCAAGAATGTCACTTCCTCTTGGGCAAATGAGCACTTCTCCTTTTTGACATAGAACCCGTTCTCCTTCAAAGTTTGGAACACTTGCCTCAAGTGATCCACATGTTCCTCCAATGTCTTACTATAGATCACAATGTCACCAAGGTACACAACTACGAACCGATCAAGGTAAGGAGCTAGTACCTTATTCATTAGAGTGCAAAATGTGGCCTGCGCATTAGTTAAACCAAATGGCATGACTAAGAACTCGTAAGACCCGTACCTTGTAACACATGTCGTCTTTGGTTCATCTTTTTCGGCTATGCGGACTTGATAGTATCCCGAGCGCAATTCAAGTTGCATCACCAAGTTGATCAAAGGGATCCGCAATAAGTGGAATCGGGTACTTGTTCTTGATAGTGACCTTGTTGAGTGCCCGATAGTCAATACAAAGCCGTAGGGATCCATCATGTTTCTTTTGAAATAAGACCACATTGGTTTAACCTATCAAGCAAACTTTATTAATAATGGTATAGCTTCCTCTGCATACGTATTATTAATAATGGTAACTAAATTTTGTAATGAAACTCTAGCAAGGTGTAATTCATAGAGAATCTCAAAAGGTTTTCATCAACTCAAAGTGGGCTACAACCAAAATACAGTTCCTATTGAGTACAAGGCTTGGAATTCCACCAAACAGATGGGAATTGATGAAAAGAGTAAACCATATAGAAATAGAAAAAAAAAAAAAAAAAAAAAAAACTCCATGAATGGAAAGGGGGAGAGAGAGCTCAAAGGAGTTCCAGCAAAGAACATGAAACTCGCAAAGCCCTCTCTATGCCTCTACCCTACCAAAATGCTAAGATTATATCCAAATGGGTAGTCCATAAAAAAAATGGGAAAAACCACATTGTATCAAATTTAACAACAAATGCATTAAAAGATGCAAAAAGCACCAAGATTAGTCCATTAAGAAAGAAAAGAAAACAACTCTTGCTTTAGAAATGAGAGATATCAAAGAAAACAATCACACATCAAGTGCTCTTGAAACTAGAAAACCCCAACTAAAAAACATATAATGCAACATTTTATCTTGAATCAGAAGTAGATAAAAGATGAGTGATTAAAAAGGGCATAAACAACAAAAGAAGAGAATGAAACTAATGGAGGAGGACTAGTGATGCAGTAAGCAATGTTGGGTAGCTGATCCTTCACTGGATGTGGCTGCAACTCATCCTGTTTAGGGGCTGGAGCTGCTCCTCCTACCATTTTCTTTCTCTTCTTATCTACTAATCAAAAAGACCCCCAACAATCAAATCAAATGCAAACACCAAGTATACCACACATCACAAAACCCAAATTTCAAATCACCTCCACAGATAACTATACAAGAAAAAAATAATCATATATCTTAAGTAAAATAAACCTCAACTAAAATTTTCAAGTTAAAGTAGGTTAGAAGTCAGTATCGAGTCCAAATACCCAAAAAAGCATAGAAATTAAGTTATCTAGAGTAAGCTACTAAAAATTGAAAATGTAAAGCACCCATTTAACTTTCCTACAAAACCCAAATCACAACACAAGCATTACAAGTTTTGGAGAGTTGATAAACAAGAAAAAGAGTGATACTAGTTGTGGGTTTACAACCAAAAACCCATTTGAAAAGCAAAGAATGAAAGCACAGAGGATCCCAATGTTCTCTCATTCATATAATCAAATACAAAATCACCAAGATTGAAAATTTTCATGGAATGGGCATAATTAAACCTTAATTACATATAAAAGACTTAATTTTGATCTAAACGACTCGATTTTAACCTAAAGGAATCAAATATTACCTAAAGGCCTCAACTTTAAGAAATAAACTGAAGCAATTGAAGAATTACAACAACAAATAGTACCTTTAAAGAAGGTCGAGTTCATCAAGAAGCCCGGATTCGATGTAGATCGGATAGCTACAGTCCCAAAAATCGATATTAATGGTCGTTGCAACCCTAGAGTCGATCTTACTTGAGAAGGACTGCTCCATCACTTGAGCTGAACTGGGCGAGATTTTGGATCGAATTCGATCCAAATTCACAACAGGTCTTGCAATTTTATTCAATCGAGTACAACCGGATGAGAGGAAATTCGATCGAAGCGTGCAGGAGGGAGGAGAAAGGTTGGAACTTTTGAATGAGCCATTGGGAAACAGAGAGGGAAGAAGAATTGTTGTTGTTGAAAAAGAGGAGAAAGATGCGAAAAAGAAAATGAGGGTTTGCTTTGCACACAGAGAGAGACTTTTGTAAATTTGGATGCGCCAAACTCGACCAAAGATAAATTTTCCACTTTTTAATATTTGTGTCACTTTGGTAATAACATTATTTTCTAGATGTTTGATTTGTTACGAAATATGAGTTGTATCACCCCCAATATAGTATTGAGGCAGGTGGAGAAAAGAAAAAAATTCAAAAAAAAAAAAAATTTAATTAATTTTTTTAAAATCCCTAATTTATTAACCATCTATGTAGTCCCCAAAATACTAAAAGTGTTAACTTTTGTTTACTCATTATAAAAGACAATAAATGTTGTGAAACCTTACCAATCAGACTTGAATTGCCTCTTTCTATTACAATTACTTTAGTACTTTAGAGCCCACCCAAAGAGTTTCACCAATACACGCAGTGTGGAATATGAAGGTGTGAGTGAGAAGAAGATAAAGGCAGCCAGCGAGAAGAAGAATAATGTTTACGCTCGAGCAAAATGGCTATCCAAGATGAATAAAGATTTGTTGTCAAAATTTGAGACTGCGATGAGAAGATATATAAGATGGGAAGATGAAGGCAACCGGAGAGAAGATGAATAGTGGTTATACCTTTTGCAGCATTGACAATTGTCATTCCATCGCTTGCCTCAATTGCATATTTGATGCTAGGACTCCTCCGCGCACAGAGATAAAGCGTAGCGATTTTAGTAAAACATGTGCAAAAAGCACATACAGTAGGGTAAGTTGGTCTTTTTGAAAAAATTGGATAGAGTTTATTAGTCAACATAGTTGAACACACAGTCATGAGTGTTAGACTATGATATAAAAACAAATGGGAGCAAAGTAAGAATAACCATAAACTAATGAGAGCCAAATGAAAAATAACCCAAAAAAATAACTAGCACACAAAATTTCAATCTGGCGAGTTTCTTTCTCTATAGATCAAAGCTAAATTTTCCATTTTTTTTTAATCTTTGTGTCGCTTATGTAATAACATTATTTTACTAGATGTTTGATTTGTTAGGAAATCTATGAGTAGGGATGGCAATGGGGCGAATTTGAGCAAATTCATCCCCGCTCCGTCAGGAATAGCAGATTCCCAAATCTGCCCCGCCAATCCGTTTACAATTTTATTTAAAAACCATAACCGCCCCGTACGGATTGGCGGATATCCGGCCCGCCCCGCCAATCCGTTTATAGGTACCCATTTCTTTTCCAATTCAATCTCTTTTTCTTCTTCCCAAGAAAGAGAAAACCCCAAACCCAACCCCACTTCATCTCCCCTCTTTCCAAAGATCAACTTTCAATTTCCCTGCAGAAAACCCCTCCTTCTACTGATTCCGCTGAGAAATCGACCAAATCATCTAATTTCAACAACAACATCGACACAAACGATGAAGGGGGATGCTGCAGATGGGCTTCCAGCTCTTCGACCACCTAGAAGAGCTAATTTTTGCTGCTGCTGAGGATGTCGAAAAAGAAGAACAATACCTCCTAATCGTCTCTCACGCGCACCCATTCTTGTATTATTAAACCGTAGAGGAGGAGGTGGTCTGAGTCTGAGACAGAAGCCAAAGAAAAAAATGAGAGATTGAAAGAGAAAAAATGATAGAAAATGACTCTGAGATTGAAAGAAAAAAAATGAGAGAGAAAAAAAAATGATTGAAAGAGATTGAAAGAGAAAATGAGGAGGAAGTGGTCTGAGTGAGTCTGAGAGAGAGGTAGAGAAAAAATGAGAGATTGAAAGAGAATGGAGTTTAGGGTTAGGTTTTTGTTTGTTAAAGGCTCAAGGGTATTTTTGTAAATTATATACATAAACGGATATCCGCGAGGCGGATATGGCTAAATCTGTATCTACCCCATTTAGTTAACGGATATGGTTTGGACCCCGAAATCCGTTTATGCGTATCCCAATCCTCTCCATTCGGGGCGGTTGGGGTGGATATTCGTGAAAATCCGCCCCACTGCCATCCCTATCTATGAGTTGTATCACCCCAATCGAGTATTGAGGCAGGCAGGTGGAGAGAAGAAAAAATTTCAGAAAATACCCCTGCACAAAAAAGTATGGTGGCGAGAAAAGAAAAAGGGTGGGTATATTTAGAAGCCCTAGTAAACACCCCAAATTACCGCCTAATCTCCCCCCTATCCCATTCCAAAGTCCAGACCTTTACCAAAACAAACGCAGCCCGGGCAATGAACCATTTTGATATATAGAGTAAATCTAGGCAGCCCGGCAATCAACCATTTTTTTGCCAGGGTTGGGCTCTTTTACATTTTTACCCATTCTCTTTAAAACACAACCACGAACATCAATTATAGAATGGGTAGAAGTATAAAGAGACCCACCCCTGATAAAAAAAATTGTCAGTAGCCCTGATTCTCTAGAATTGAGGATATATGTATTCATTTGAATTTGAAATTGTTACATCTTGTATTCTAGTTTGTTTATTCATATTTGTTCTCATGTAAATTGGCATGAAGTCATCAATTGTTTATTTATTTATTTTCAGTTTGTTTAAGTTTAAGTGATCTTATGCATTCTGCAAGTCAATCATCTATTTACACACACATCTAAGAAACATTACATCTGTGTGAAATAAGAAATATGCTACAATGCCTGGGGATGATGATTACTATAGTGAAAGAGAGATGTTGATCTTTACCTTGATTGACTTGTCCAAGATACCGTTATTGCATTTGCAGACCATGCTGCGAAACTTAATGGGTAAATGGAGAATAAACTTGAACTGAGTATGCAATAAAAACATTGAGGATCTGCTAGTCCTAACAAAATTTCAGAAAAATTCCTGTGGCAGCAAGTCCTAATGGAGTTTCCTTATTCTCGCCCCCAAAAAGAACAAACAATTGGATCTAAAGCTAACGATGGCATACCAAAATATAACCTGTTGAGGTCTAGTATTTATCATATCAAAATATACAATAATTCTAGTCAGCCTTCTTTGCTAGCATTTTTTTGGTTTTTTTTTACACTTCTACCCCTTATGTAGATAGTGTTTTAAAGAGAATGGATAAAAAGTGTAAAAAAAAAAAAAAAACTATCAAACAAAGCCGGCTAGACTTACTCGTAGCCTTGTGTGGATTTTTATCACTAGAAGAACCCCACAAGTTCAATCTTTTGATCTGGGATAGGGTGCGCTCAGATGGAGACACTAATGGTCCTGACATTGGGAATTTATGCATTATGAATTTAATTGGCGTGGGAGCTAGTTGGAGATTTGAGGAAGCGAAAAACATGTGGAGAGTCTTATGCATACAATTGTATCAGAGCCATAGAGGGCTCTATATGCTTACAAAGTTGGATTGGGTTTTGTAAGAGCATTGTTGATATGAAAGTGAAGTTTAGTGAAACCTTGTGACCATGAGCTAAAGAAGATCGTAACCTCAGGGTGCTCAGTTTCAGGGTTGTCAATTTCTAGAGTTCAATTCTCTTTGTTTGACACGGTTCCGCTTGAGAACATTCGAAACATGTAGCAACTTTTGTACAACATTTCGAAATGGTGTTTGACTATTTAAAATTATACATCTAAAAAGAATGAGGCTTGAGAACCAAATTTTGCAATCATGTTTTATAACCAAGATGATGTAACATCGTTAGAGGAGGTTTTTTACAACCTCAATATACACATAAATATTTTGGAGATTTCATCATTCTTTCAAGATCACGCCATGTCACCATGGTTACAAAACATGATTTCCTAACATTTTCGATCTAAAAACAGTTCAGTTACAAAACTCTTTAAAATTGTGAAGTTGGTTGCTAATTAGTTTACCGACCAAATTGTGAAGTTGGCTGCTAATTAGTTTACCGACTGGTCGTATGGCAGCAGTAATATACTGCCTACCCTATCTAACTATCATCAATGTGGTAGTTGATACTGCAGCAATAATTACTTAATCTTTCACACAATATTCTCCATAACAAATAGAGGTAAACGGTTCCAAGAGAGTATGATGTACATAGAAACTCGCTGTTTTCTTGCGAAGAATCTTATGATATAGACTTAAAGTGTGAAATTATGCATAACAAAAAAAAAAAAAAAAACCCCATAGTTTGAAGAATAACTAGGCACTTACTATTTCTTTTCTCAAAAACCAATAAAGGCAAACATGGTTCACCTGGTTTACAATCGGAGGAACCATCTAATGAAACAGAGAAATGAGATACGGTCACTACTACCAGCAATGAGTGACATTATTATCTAGTAAAGGACTAACAAAAAATCATGTAGTTATTATCATCTTTAACAAGCTTGGAAACATCAAACTAAACCAAAAACTCGTCAAGTAAACAAATGCCAGAGCGCTTGTGAATGGACGAGCATATTCTTGTTCACTACTCCACCAAATCAGTATGATTAACACCACAAATGTTTTCTCCATCTGTGAGATTTTTAATCTAGCTTCACTGATGAAAAGAGATAATGCACAAACCAGAAGGAAGAAAGGAACCCAACAGTGCCCGTTGCAAGCATGATAGCAAAAACCATCAATAGTGAGTACCCCAGGTAAAGAGTGGCAGAGACAGGGCCACTTAGACTCTTAAGTTCAAACACAAGATAGTTTATGGAGTACAAGAAGATATAGATGGCAACAGAACCAGATGCAAAAAAGGATTTCCACCACCATCTCCAGTCCTCTACACACAGGTGCATGTAGGTGAGGACTAGAGACACTTCAGCACAAACAACCACCACAAGAATTAGAACGACAAAGAGAAACCCAAACACGTAGTAAACACGACCCATCCAAAGGCTAGACATAATGAAGAAAAGCTCAATGAAGAGGGTTCCAAATGGAAGAGTCCCAGCTCCAAGAACCAACAACCAAGAAGGATACTTTTGTGATGGGATTTCACGGGGGATCTGATTGGTTCGAACTGGGTACTCAATGTGAGGTGCCTTGGCTCCAAGGTACCCACCGATAAGAGTAAGGGGCACTGAGATACAAAACCACAGCATGAGAAGAATAACAAACAAAGAGAATGGAATAGCACCTGTACTGTGACTGCCCCATAGGAGGAAATTCAGAGTGGTTAGCATCAAAAAAGAAATACCAGGGAAGAAGCAAGCTGTTTTCCAACATACTGAAACCCATCCTGCATAATCACCAGAACCAAGTGTCCTCCACAACCTAACAGCAACGTAACCTGCTGCAACTCCAAGAATCATGTAGAAGAAGAGCATACCAGAGATGAGGGTTCCACGTGATGCAGGGGACATGAACCCAAGAGCCGCAAACATAATCGTTACAACTGCCATCCCGAGTATCTGAACTCCATTGCCGACCATTGTACATAGAAGAGCTGCATTAGTAGGTACTCTGAACACATCAGCAACAACCAGCTTCCAGCCCGATAGCTCCTCATTCATCTGCGCTTGAGCTTCCTTGTCAAGCTCCTCATACCGAGTGAGATCCCTCCTTACAGTCCTCAAGAAGATAACAAGTACAATACCAGCAAGGAAAGTGATCACCATTAGAGAGTTTAGAATTGAGAACCAATGTACCTTTGACCCCTCCATCTTCAAATATGCATCCCACCTCGACGGCCACTTTATATCGCTCTCCACAAATGAAACCTCATAGGTGAACGCTATTGGCTGACCTTCCTTTACAGCCATTCCCACTGTGGTAGGATCACAGTTAATTTTCGACGGGTACTTGCTATACATTTTCAGATTCTTTATTGAATTAAGATCATGCTGAAAACTGCAAGGAGTAACCTCAAACCCAACAACCATATAACCGAGCGTATCTGATCCTTGTTTTGCAAAAGTGGGAATCACATCTGCGGCATCCCCAGTACCCATCACTCTAGCTACATTGGGTTCCTCATACTTGTGGACCAAGACGGTGAACCTTAAATGATTGAAAACATAGTAAGCATCTTGTACCTTGATCCCGACAGGATACCCAGTCCATCGTAGGTAAAAACCTTCCTTCTTCGTATACCGAATTGCAGGAAGATTATCCAGGATCAAATTCACCTGATACATCTCATCAATTCTCTTTTTAAGAATCTCAAACCTATCCTTCGATAACGGATGCGATTGACAGAGAAAATTCTCACTCTCATTAGTATACATCTTAAACCTATAAGGTGAATTCTCGATCCTGTCTCCCATTAGGAGCTCACCAAGGTTCTCAGCACTATCCTTGATACCCTCTGGAGGCTTACAGAAGGGCAAACTGTAATAAGTGTAGGGCAACTCTGTATCAATTGAGGTCAGAGAATTCACCTTCACTGACAACTGATCACCAATTTCATATTTGTGAGGGTAACTTCCAGGAAGATAAAAACCATCTCCAGATCGAAGAATCAAACAAGAAAACAATACCCAGATCCTAAATTTCTCGAAGACCCCCATCGTTCAGCTCAGCAGTTTATGAATGATTTTTCTCAGATGTAGAAGAACCCCTGACCATAAAATTGGTTGAGAAACATAGTAATCTATCTGGGTTTTGGTTTGGGTTGATTTATAACAGATCTAGTAGAACCACAGATCTTAAAATGGGTTTGAGAAGGCAATGTAATTAGGTTTCAATTGAGATTTAAAATGCAAATGAGATGGAATTATTAAAACACAAAAGCAAAGAGAAGACTTAGATGAACGAAATGAGAGCTGAAACTGACCTTTGAGAGAGATGGAGAGAATGAAATTGAGAGCTTGAGAGATATGCAGCAATGCAATTAAGAGTGCGAGAAATGGATCTGTGATTGATGTATGTAGCCGAAGGAAACGCATTAAACACCTGCCCGTCTTTATCACTCACTCTCTTCGCGGCGTGAACTCTTTTGCACGTCGTTACAATATTCAATATTTGATTCTTAGACTATCTCCTGAAATGACCTCGATGCCCTTCACGTCTTTATTGTTTGATTTATTTCTGATACGGGACATTTCATTATATTTGCCCCACACAAAGGGTCCTCCTACGTTTGGGTCACCCACATCCAATCCAATGTAAGTACCAGTACAGCACCATAGCCCTCTTCGTTAAAACACAATTGGTTGTGGTATTCTTGTGGTAAAAGGGTATCAGTGGAACGTTTGATCAAATACTTGTGTTTAGTTAGTTGCATTCATAATAATTGAACTAGTTCAAACCTAATTCTAAAAGAAGAAATAGATTTATACATCGTGTATAAAAAGTAGTCAAATCTAAATGATTCCTCGGCTGAATATATTAACAAAGGATTTATGAATTATGCTTTTTTCCTTAGCTAAACATATTAATAAAGGGTTTATGAATTATAACAAAATCACTTAATAAGATACCCTAATTTCACAAATCAATTATGAATCACTATATTTGATTCCACAAGTTTTGTTATCTGCAAACATCCAAACAAAACAATACATATAAATATAATTAAAATCTATTAAAAACCCACTAGTACTATATAATCTCTGTAACTTACCATTTTTCTTTCTTTAGTTAGTGACATTTTCTTTCTTCTCACGTCAACTCTATTAAAATTCACAAAGACAAATGGCTTTCTTTACAAATCACAGAATATAAGATGAATTTGAATTTATCGAATCAGAACAAGGTTTAGTCGTTTAGAATTAGAGATAATAAAGAAAGAAATAAAAAATTAATTAGATAGGGAATAGGATAAGCGGATGACGTGGAGTAGAAAGAGGAGTCACAATCATTAATGCGCGTATTTTCTATGGCATTTAGTCGTTTACGTAAAATAGCGTTTGTGTTTGTCTGTTTATGTTCTAAGTAAATGAATTTTTCGGTTATAATTTAATTTTGAGGTAATATATATGTATAAAAAAATTCAAATATGGGGTTTCTGGCGGCCGCCCATGCCCAGGGACGCCCTTGCATCCATTACATGGGAGTATGAATCATATTCCCACTTGGTATAAGATTTTGAGTGTTTATTTGACATTTTACTCCTGAGCATGGGATGCATGCACATGCCGCCTCACATTCGCGTTTTTCCTTCCTCGCCTCTCTACGCCTCACATCCCTGCTATTTCCTCTCCTCTATGCAATCTTCACTTGCACACTTAGAGGGTGTTTGTTTTTGCTTCTGAATGGAGTCAAAAGTCTTATTAAGAAGTGGACCACCTTGTTTAGAGTGTTTGTTTTTAGTTCCAATCAGAAGTTCTACTTCTGATTGGAGTAAGCAACAGAAAGATGTTGATCACTTAGCACTGAGTGCTTAGTTAAAAATTATTTCAATAATAACCTTAACATAATTTTATAATGACAATTGTTGTCCCCATCTTCTTAAAAATAAGTAGGGCAAAATTTTGACGCCACACCTTCATTCTCTTCACTAAGCATTGTGGTTCTCCTTCATCTTTGTTTTCTTTATCTGTATTTTCAAGTTTTTCTTCATCTCTGAAAATCTCCCTCTCATGTATATTTTCAACTCTCATTCATCTTTGGTCATATTTCGATATTCTTGTAATGAAACTTACAGTAACATTCTTTAGGATTTTAATAATTATTGGGTATGATTTTAAGTACAATATTTATGTCATAAAATTTTTCAGTTCAGTGGGGTAAAATTGTCAAAGAGTTCTCATTCAGCACCTTAAAACAAACATCTTTTAATTTGACAGCTTCTAATTAGCAGCTCATTCAGAAGTAAAACAAAAAGTTCATTCAGAAGCTTGTATTCTAACTCCAGTTAGAAGTTAGCTTCTAAGCACTTAAAAAAACAAACGCCCTCTTACTTGGATGGTCTCATATGTGTCTTCCCTCTCTAGGTTTGCAACCCCTCTTCCTCTCTCTCTTTTCTTCACTTCCATTCTTTCCATCTCTCTGCACATTGTGTTCTCATTTTGATTGGTCTGGATTTGCACCGGTTAGTAACTAAAGGCTAGCAAGGAGAGACAAACAAATTGATGGTTTTTGTCTATTTCTCTAATGGATTCCAAGCTAACCTGGATATTAGAAATCCCAATATTCTTAATATCTACAACAAGGGTTTTTCTTCAACCCCCCTCTTCCTCATCTCAGTGCTTCTTCTTCTTCTTCTCATTGCTATTTCATGATGTTTGACATTTAATACTTCTCGTTTGCAGATTCTGTTTTGTATCTTTGGAAAACAAAAGGAGGTTCTTGGCAAAGAGACTCCAAGGACTTGGAAAGGTACATTACTCATTTCCTCTATTATTCTTTTTGAAGTTATAATCATTGATTAGTTTTCTAAATCACCCCACTTTGATTTGTCATCATCTTGTGTAAATATGAAGTAAATTGAAGTCTGAGCATGTATGGAATGATACCCAAACCAAATATATGAGATTATACAACAGAGCCCATTTTCAATTCTACAATCAATGTCAGCATGGATTATCGATTATTTAGGAAGAAGAAAAGAAACCGGATACTCGAGTCTAGTAATTTAAAGATACAAGTTTTTTGGGATCTATCAATGGCCAAGTACGATGTAGGACCCGAACCAGTTGAGGCCTTTTGTGTTGTTGTCATGGTTATTTGGAACTAGGCCTACTTCTTAGTGACATGGGAGACGAATTCGCCTCCAAACGATTAAAGACATGTACTTCATTAACAACATTCTCATTAGTTTTGCGAAAAAAGTACTTCTATGGCAATGCTCTCTATTCTACCAAGGCTCAGTTCAGCCAAACTGGAATCTCTCATGACATCTTGATTAGATGTATGGGAGCTGAAGAAGGTTTGAAAGGTCCGGTACTAACGATTTTTATTTTACAAATCGAGAGGTTGCAATGGAATTTCCAGGGGAACTGACCGATGTTCATCGACAGGTTGCTGGTGGACATGATGTGGGATGTTGATCATGATTGGTTTTTCAATCCAGCTTCTAGGTACGGGGTCTTCATGTTCAAAACAAGGTATGGATTGGATAGTAGGTTGTGGTTGGAGATGTTGGCTCCGAAGGAGCAAGATAAAGTTGAGTTTTCTTTGTTGATTTTATGCTTGTAAGAGCCCCTAGTAGAGAAACTCACAAATCATTCATGTTTGTAACTTTTCTTGTTGGATGTCATAATTTTAAAATAAAAATAAATGGTGTTTGAACATGGTTTTGATCTTTGAAACTCTCTCTCTATTTAGTCTCGTATCTTCTATGTAACTCATTATGGATGAGTTAATAAGGAGAGTATTTGGACCTAGGCTCGGACCCCTTGGGGTACCCACACTTTTGTGAGGAGGGGAGAGTTAGACCAAAGTTGGTCCACTCCACGCGCACTGCCGTCGTCCGGCCGGCCGGCCAAGTCGGGTCGGATCATTTCAAGATTAAACCATTCTTTTTACTGAAATTTTTATTTGAAAAAAATTAATTAAAATATCCTATTTGCTGAAGAGAAGAAGACTGAGTCAAGAGAAGACCCAGTCTCTTCTCCCACATCCCCCAGATTTTATTCCTGATTTTCTCCGCGTTTTCCACCGCCATTACAGGGATTTTTTTGCTCTCAGTAGATCCTTTCTCAGCCTATAAATACAAGCAAATTCTGGGTTTATTAACATATAGAAAAACACTTTTGTTTTATAGTCTTTCTCTCAGAGAGTTCTACAGTTTTATTTCTAGTAAACTCTTCGTATTTCAGATTTTTTTTAAGCAAGATATTTCCAGAGTTTTTGTTTTTCAGTAAACACTTCATATTTCAAAGAGTTTCTTTTATTCATTGATTTTGTGATTCCGAGCAATAGGAAGTAAAGGGTGAATAGAATTTTGTTCGTCAACAGTGCATTTGATTGAACAAGACAAATACAGAATTTTGGGTTGTTTTATCCTGGGGACGACGGGGCTTTTAGACTGCTTGCACAATTTTGGGCAGAGCCGCGAAACGTCTTAAAGAGAACGACCTAGTCCGCGACTCAACCCAAGAAAATTGGTAACTTCATTCGTGTCTTTTAAATTGCAGCATTTATATTTCCAACAATTTTAAGACGATACATATCTGCCAAGTCTACTATTACTGAACTTGCTGCTAAGGACCTAAACAGGCCATTTCATTTTGAGGCCCAACATTTTAAAAGATGGGAAAAAAAATGTTGTTTTTCTTAACTATGCAAAGGGTCGCTTATATCTGTAATGCTGAAAAACCCGAATTGCCTACTGAACCTGATGAAACCCACACTAAGGAATTAGACTGTTGGATTGAAAATGATTTCTTGTGTAAGAATTTTATTCTGAATGGTCTGTCTGATGAACTGTGTGACTATTACTATTCTGAAAAAACTACAAAGGATATATGGGAAGCCCTTAGGACAAAATATGACACTAAGGAGGCTGGCACAAAGAAATATGCCATCAGTCGTTAGCTGAAATACCAAATGACTGATGATAAGTCTGTGGAAACCCAATCTCACGAGCTATAGAAAATTGCTCATGAAATCATTTCTGAATGCATGACCTTAGATGAGCAATTTCAAGTAGCTGTTGTGATAGACAAATTGCTCCCTAGCTGGAAAGACTTTAAGAATGCACTTAGGCATAAAACCAAAGAGTTTTCTCTAGAAAGTCTGATTACCCGACTTCGAATTGAGGAGGAAGCCCGAAAACAAGATCAGAAAGATGAAATTCTGATTATTTCAAACTCAAAGAAATCTGCCCCTGTGGCTCTGAAACCTGGTGGAAAGACTATGAAAAGTCAGAGTCACAATAAAAATCGAAACAATCAGAATCGGAACCATCAGAACCGGAACAACCAGAACCGCAATCAACAGAATCAAAGTCCTTCACGAAATCAGAATGGACAAAAACAACCCTCAAGAAATGAATTAGCACAATTCCTATCTTATACCTATGGTAGGCCAAGGCATATGGTCAGGAATTGCCGGAATGGAACTCGTCCTGCTCCGCAGGCGAACCTAACCGAAAACCAACTTATTGCCATGATGTATGAGATCAAATTTTTTTGGTGGATCTGAGGGATGGTGGGTTGACACTGGTGCTTCTCGACATGTCAGCTATGATTGAGAAATGTTCAAGTCATATTTTGAAGCCGAGGACAAGAAAGTGTTGTTGGGTGATTCCCACTCCATTATAATTGCTGGAACTGGCGAAGTAAAGCTGAAGTTTTCTTCTGGATTGACTGTCGCCCCGAAGGATGTCCTGCATACTCCAGAGATGAGAAAGAACTTAGTTTCTGGATACCTTCTGAACAAGGCTGGGTTTACTCAAATAATAAGGGCTAACTTGTATACCATCACTAAGAACAATGTATTTGTGGGGAAAGGGATGCCACCGATGGTATGTTTAAATTGAATGTTGATGCTAATAAAATTTATAGTTCTTCTTACATGTTGAATTCTTTTAATACTTGGCATGCTAGACTCTGTCATGTTAATAAGCGGATAATTAAAAACATGAGTAACTTAGGACTAATTCCAAAATTGTCCTTAAATAACTTTGAAAATTGCAACTTTTGTAGCCAAGCTAAAATAACCAAAATACCACATAAATCTGTTGTTAGAGAATCTGAACCTTTCGATTTAATACATTCAGATATATGTGAACTTGATGGTGTTTTAACTAGAAATGGAAAATGTTATTTTATTACGTTTATTGGTGATTGCTCCGATTATACCTTCGTTTATCTGATGAAAAATAATAGTGAAGCATTTGACATGTTCAAAATATTTTTAACGAAAGTTGAAAATCAGTTTAATAGAACGATAAAGAGGCTTAGAAGTGATAGAGGCACTGAATGTGACAGCAGTAGTTTCATAGAATTTTATAATTCTCATGGAATTATTCATGAAAAAACTGCACCGCACTCTCCTGAGATGAATGACAAAGCTGAAATGAAAAATAAAACTCTTACTGAGTTAGTAGTTGTCATTCTACTTGCATCGCACTCACTACACCAAAAGGCTTGATTAGCTACACAGAGATGGCCACGGCTCAAAACCATTAGTTTATTTTTCACGGCCCAAAACTGTGGCTAAAGCCTAAAACCGTTAGCTACACAGAGATGGCCACTAGGGGTGGGCACGGGACGGGATGGGACGAGATATACCCATCCCGTTCATACGGGATCGGGACGGGACGGGATCAGCGGCATCCAAAAAATTTGAAGCAACATCCAAAAAATTTGAAGCAACATTTGCCAAATAAATAATTAAATAAAAATTTTAAATAAAAATGTTATATACAAGAAAGACCCGTTTCCTGATATCTCTGTGTCTTAACAAGAAAGGTAAATTTAGAGAATTCTGGAACATACTCAAGGAAGTTTCCAGCTGAGGAGAAACCCAAATGATGACTAGGAAATCAATCAAATGTCCAACTTGCTAGCTGCCACAAACTCAATTTAGCTAGGTGAAGGCCAAGATAAATGGTTTTAGAATGACAAGGGCTCTAACTTCTCAGTAAAAGAATGGTATCAAGAATTGGCTCCTAGGATCACTCCCCCCCACCTTGATCAAAGATTCAATAACTTACATTCTTCCATTTGGCCATCAGAGATTTCTCTTGTGGACTATATCACGATTTGGCTCCTAGGATCACTCCTCCCCTTGCTCAATGATTCAATAACTTACATTCTTTCATTTGGTCAATAGAGATTTCTATTGTGGACTGTTCTTCATGGTAGGGTGCTCACAGCAGACAACATCGTCAAGATGGGCTTTTTAATCCCAAACCATTGTGTGCTCTGTGATCAGCCCGAGAAGATTATTGACCATTTGCTTCTGGGCTGCGCCATTGTGGCAGAGCTCTGGTCCAAAGCTTTATTTGAGTTTCAGTTGTAAGGCCCTATTGCTCCACAATTAATGTTAACATTTTTATAAAGTAAAATTAATGTTATATACATTAGTATATTTGTATGGGCATCCACAATTTTAAAATAAATAATTAAATAAAAATGTTAATAATTAATATTAATAAATTAGTTCGGGACGGGACGGGATTGGCAGGATTGAAAATCTCCATCCCATCCCATCCCATTCTAGATCGGGACGGGACGGGATCGGGATGAAATTATTCAATCCCATTAAGACCCGGAAAAATCGGGACGGGACGGGACGGGAACGGGATCGCGGGATGGGATGCCCACCCCTAATGGCCACGGCTCAAAACCATGAGTTTATTTGCCACGGCTCAAAACCGTGGCTACACTACAACACAAATGAAAAACACAATAAAAACATTTGGGCGGGCTTTTTGGCGCTTGATTCTTTCCTCCCTCATTTTACTTGGCGCTCGACGTAGAGCTCCTTCACCCTCCCTTCAATCTCGTCATCTCCCTCACTGGTTCCTCATCTCGCCATCTCCTCATAGGCCTGAGAAGACTCTGCTTCTCACCTCCTTTCATCAAACAAGGTGAGAAGAAGAAACTCCATTGAAGCCAAACTTTCAAAGAGGAGAAGAATAAGCTCTTTTTCACTCGCTCGATTTTCCTCCATTAAACACTTCGCTCGATTTCTCTCCCTCTCCCTCTCCCTCTCCCCTCAATTTCAGTCCACCTTTCTTAACATTCTCCTCAGATCTTCACATTTTATAGATTCTCTAAAGGTTTCTGAAGGTTTATTGAAGGTTTTATTCAACTTCCAGAGAGAGATTTACTTCATTGAAAGGTTCTATTGCCTTGATCTGAGATTTACTTCATTGAAACCCTAGAACATCAAACCCTTCACAATTTCTTCTTTTCTCCATCTCCCAGAAACCCTAGAACTCACTTTCTTCTTTTCTCCAGCTCGATTTCTGAAGAGGAGAAGAAGAAGACTAAGAGAACCACTCAAAACAACAAGTAAGCTATTCAACATTCTCTCATTTCCTGTCTTTGTTCATTGCCTCATTGGATTGACAACAACATATGGGTGAGATTCTAATTGGGGTGTTGGGGTGTTTGTGTGTTTGGCAGGTGTTGGAGGTCAGGTACATTTCCTCTATGTGATGGAACTCATGTGAAGCACAACAAAGACACTGGAGATAATGTTGGTCCTTTGCTATTGAAGAAGCGGTAGAATAACTACTTGGTGAGTATTGGGTCTTCTTTAATTTTTTGAGACTTTTGTTAAGCACTAGTGTTTATTATATACAAGGGAGCATTTCAATTGGAGGGATTTGAGTCTGCTACTATGTATAGACCATCAACATGATTTACTCAATAGTCTTCTTTAGCCATGTCTGTGTGTTTGTATTGTTATGAGCATGATCATTTGGGTATTCTAGCTTAATTGGTTTAAATGTTTTTTAGCTTAATTGCAAAAGAGGTAATGAAACAAAGAAACATATACTCAATTGGCCTCAATAGCAATATGTTGTATCCATGGGTTGGGAAAATTTAAGCTTTAGACTTCGATTTTAATATGAAAAGTGGACTACTCTTAAGATTTAAAATTCATTTTTTACTATGAAAATTGGACAGTGCATATAATTTTATAGCAAGCAAAAGTCCTCTCTTTTAGTAGATGTCAATAATTGATTATACAAGTCTCTATAATGTGTGTGTAGTTTCTCTTATGATTGCTCTTATGTTTCTGTAGTCTAGATTATTTGTTCCTCCTGTGAAAACTGTAGAATCTGCCTTTCTACTCACCTTGCAACTAGGGCTGAAAACCGAACCGACGGTTCGGTTTTTCACCTAAACCGTGAACTAGGGGTGGGCACGGGACGGGATGGGACGAGATATGCCCATCCCTATCCCATCCCGTTCATACGGGATCGGGACGGGACGGGACGGGATGGGAAAAACCTCATCCCGACCTCGTCCCATCCCAAACGGGTTCGGGACGGGACGGGACGGGATCAGCGGGAAGCCTGGACTGCTGGAAGCCTGCTGCTGCTGCTGGAAGCCTGGAAGGCCTCCTGGAAGCCTGCTGGGCCTGCTGGAAGTCTGTTGGGCCTGCTGGAAGGCCTGCTGGAAGGCTTGCTCGAAGCCTGCTGGGCCTACTGGAAGGCCTGCTGGGACTGCTGGAAGGCTTGTTGGAAGTCTGCTGGGCCTGCTGGAAGCCTGCTGCAGCTGGAAGCCTGGAAACCTGAACATTTTATGCAAATGTTCATAAAATAAATAAATAAGTAAATAAAAATATTAATAATTAATATTAAAAAATTAGTTTGGGACGGGACGGGATTGGCGGGATTGAAAATCTTCATCCCATCCCATCCCATTCTAGATCAGGACGGGACGGGACCGGGATGAAATTATTCAATCCCATTAAGACCCGAAAAAATCGGGACGGGACGGGACGGGAACGGGATCGCGGGATGGGATGCCCACCCCTACCGTGAACCGAACCGACTTAGGTCGGTTTTAAAATTTTCAAACCGAAACCGAACCGACCATTAACAAAATCGGTCCGAAACCGAACCGATTCTAATTTATCCAAACCGTAACCGAACCGAACTGACTAAAATTGAACCAAAACCGAAATAAAACCGAACCGACCGACTTTTTTAAACATATTGTATTATTTATATATATAATATATATTATTTATTATATATATTCGGTCGGTTCGGTTTGGTCGGTTAAAATCACATAGAAACCAAAAATCGAACCAACCACTTCGGTTTTGAATTTTTTAAAATCGAAACCGATCCGAACCGAATAATCGGTTCGGTTTAGATCGGTTCGGTCGGTTTAATCGGTTTGATCGTTTTTTTGTTCAGCCCTACTTGCAACTCTTTAGACAACATTTGGTTTTAAGACATTCACTTAGAAGCAATATTATTTTTTCAGAATTAAACATTTTTCCTTGAAGCCTGTGATGCTCCACATTTTTGACAAGTTGAAAACTCTAATACTCACCAATCCCAATAACTTGGTTTTTATGTCTACTTTGAAGGCATTAGCATTAACATTTGTTTACGGAGTTTACAAGAGCTCCTAAATGTGCTTTTTTCAGGTTTATCGAATTATATGATATTGTGTTTACTCTTAATGATCCAAGATCCAACCGCTGCAACTACTTCTGAAACTACTACCTATTCTGCACATGTAGACAAACTAGGAGAAAAATTAGAAAACTTACACGAACACAAGTGCTTGAATTTGATGAGTTAAAACCAAAACTCTTTTTTTAGTTGTTTTTCCTATTCCACTTGTATGTAATGAAATCTAATAACTTTGTGTCACTTTCCTGATGCTACTCAAAGAGCCTAGATTTTTCCTATTCCAATTGTTTGTAGTTAGATCTAACTTATAAACTTTACACAAAGATGTGCATAACTACCATATTCATCCAAATGAGATTTTGTGAAACTAAAAGAGTAGGGCATATGAGTGTATTCATAGGATATGTCGTTACGTGCTAAATAGAGTCCTTAAATCGAAAAGTAAAACTTCTCCATATGAGATTTTGAAAAATAGACAACCTAACTTGTCATATTTCAAAACTTGGGGTTGTTTAGCTTATGTTAGAATTCCTGATCCTAAAAGGAACAAACTTGCCAGTAGGGCATATGAGTGTATTCATAGGATATGTCGTTAACAGCAAAGCCTATAGATTATATAACCTTAGTGATCACGTTATCATAGAATCGAACGATGTTGATTTCTATGAACATAGATTTCCTTTTATCTCGAGGAATAGTGGGGGTACACCCTCTAATAACGTGCCTGTGATCAGGATGTATGAAAACGATAAAGCCACAGAATCTAAGCCTAGGAAAAGTAAACGGAACCGAAATTCTAAAAACTATGGCCCCGATTTCTATGCCTTTACAGTCGAAGAGGATCCCCTTAGCTTTCAAGAAGCCTTATCCTCTATAGATGCCAACTTTTGGGAAGAGGCTATTGATGATGAAATGCACTCTCTTGAGTCTAATAAAACCTGGCATTTAGTTGACTTGCTACCAGGTTGCAAGACAATAGGTTGTAAGTGGGTATTTAAGAAGAAAATGAAACCCGATGGAAACGTTGAAAAGTTCAAGGCTCGCCTTGTAGCCGAAGGGTTTAGACAGAGAGAAAATGTTGACTTCTTTGACACATATTCTCCTGTTACCAAAATTACATCTATTCGAGTGCTAATTTCTCTTGCTGCAATACACGATCTAGTATTGCACCAAATGGACGTTAAGACTGTGTTTCTTAATGGTCACTTAGAAGAAGAAATTTACATGGACCAACCTGAAGGTTTTGTAATTCCAGGGCAAGAAAATAAAGTTTGCAAACTAGATAAATCTCTTTACGGCTTGAAACAAGCTCCAAAACAATGACATGAAAAATTTGATAATCTTATTATCTCACATGACTTTAAAGTGAACGAAAGTGACAAATGCATTTATTATAAATCTGAAAATGGCATCTGCACTATTATATGTCTATATGTGGATGATCTGCCTATCTTTGGTTCTAATATTCATGTCGTGAATAAAGTGAAATCTTTATTGCGAGCGAACTTTGATATGAAAGACCTTGGAGAGGTGAGTGTAATCCTTGGTATATCAAGATTACTAGGTCTAAAAAGGGAATTTCTTTGGATCAATCACATTATATTGAGAAGATCCTAAAGAAATATAATTACTCTGACTATAAACCTGCATGTACTGCTAATGATCCTAGTGTAAAGTTGTTCAAGAACACCGGTAATGGTGTTAGACAATCTGAGTATGCGAGCATCATTGGTAGCCTGCGATATGCTACCGGCTGCACTAGGCTCGACATAGCTTATGCTGTGGGATTACTATGCAGATTTACCAGTAGACCTAGTATAAAACATTGGCATGCTATTGAAAGGGTCACGAGGTACCTGAAGAGGACTAAGAACCTCGGATTACACTATCAGAAGTTTCTCGCTGTCCTTGAAGGATATAGCAATGTTGATTGGAACACCCTCTCAGATGACTCCAAAGCCACCAGTGGCTATATTTTCAGTATAGCCGGTGGAAATGTTTCTTGGAAATCAAATAAACAGACTATTGTGGCACAGTCCACGATGGAGTCAGAGATGACAGCACTAGCCATGGCTAGTGAGGAAGCAGGTTGGTTAAGAAACCTGCTAGTAGAGATCCCTTTATGGTAAAGACCGATACTAGCTGACTTGATCCATTGCGATAATATCGTGGCTATTGCAAAGATACAGAACCATTATTATAACGGCAAGAGACGACAAATACGTCGTAAGCACAGTACAGTTAGAGAGTTTCTATCTACTGGTGTTGTGAGTGTGGATCATGTACGTACTGATGAGAACTTAGCTAATCATTTGACGAAAGGATTAGCTAGAGAGAAGATTTTCAAAACCTCGAAAGGAATGGGACTTATGCCCTTTAAATTGATGAGTTATTCATGATGGTAACCCAACCTATAGACTGGAGATCCCAAGAAATAGGTTCAATGGGTAATAACAAGTCGTGAATGATATGATGTGAATCATGCTGACCTAATAGCAATTCCATTCCTAGTTTGAAGCATGAGTTCCTGAAGCGATAGTAGGATGAGTTAAAAAAACCTCTTAATGAGATCTATACTCTATGTGGAGTGGAGTACCTAGCTACAAGAGTACTCTTGATAGACTCACCTAAGTGATTGTGGAAGTTTGGCCACTTCCTATGGAATTTGTGGGAAAAATTCCTAGAGCCTTCACTATACTGGGATATACGTGCATGGAATTTGTGCATGTAATGATGTTAGAGATAGAGTTCAAAACTACGAGTTACTCTAGTATAATCTAAATAATGAACACTACGCAAGAGTTCAAGTTGAAAGACACTTTTGCTTATGCACAGTCTTATATTTATAGATTGCTCGATGAAGAAATGTTTTTTAAAAATTCAAGTAAGGGATTGTTGGATGTCTAAATTTTAAAATAAAAATAAATGGTGTTTGAACATGGTTTGATCTTTGAAACTCTCTCTATATAGTCTCATATCTTCTATGTAACTCATTGTGGAGGAGTTAATAAAGAGAGTGTTTGGACTTGGGCTCGGACCCCTTGGGGTACCCACACTTTTGTGAGGAGAGGAGAGTTAGACCAAAGTTGGTCCACTCCACATGCGCGCCATCGCCATCGTCCAGCCAAGCCGAGTCGGGTCATTTTGAGATTAAACCATTCTTTTTGCTGAAATTTTTATTTGAAAAAAATTAATTAAAATATCCTATTTAATGAAGAGAAGAAGACTGAGTCAAGAGAAGATCATATTTGTTGAAAAAACACTTTTGTTTTACAAACTTTCTCTCAGAGAGTTCTACAGTTTGATTTCTAGTAAACTCTTCGTATTTCAGAGTTTTTTAAGCAAGATATTTCCAAAGTTTTTGCCTTTCAATAAACACTTCGTATTTCAGAGAGTTTCTTTTATTCGTTGATTTTTTTATTCCGAGCAATAGGAGGTTAAGGGTGAATAGAATTTCGTTCGTCAACAGTGCATTTGATTGAACAAGACATATATAGAATTATGGGATGTTTTATCCTGGGGACGGTGGGGCTTTCAGACTGCTTGCACAATTTTGGGCAGAGCAACGAAACGTCTTAAAGAGAGCAACCTAGTCCGCGATTCAACCCAAACAAATTGGTAACTTCGTTCCTGTTTTTTAAATTGCAGCATTTATATTTCCAACATTTCTTTTTGGGGATCTCTAATCTCTGTTTCTTGAAAGACTTAGATAGTTTTCCCCCCCTCTTTTGCTATTTGGTAACAATGAAGATTAGTAGAGTTTTGTCTTTGTTTTAGTGCAAATGATGTAAATGAAGAAAGGAAAAGAAAGACACCCAGATTTTGAAACTTTTTTTAGAATGTTAGCTTTGAGTCTTGTGAACAGAACAGAACAAATGGTATCTGTGCCCTATACGTGTGGTTTGTGGTACCCTATTTTTGTACTTTTGGATCTTGTGTTTGGGGATTGTAGATGTTTTCCTAGATGAAATCACATACAATGGAGATATTTTTATGGGTTGTATTTACCATTCTTTCGTTCAATTATATGCCAATTCTAAGATTATTGTATGTGATTTGTTTTCGAGTGCGTTGGAATGCCATATAGTACACAGTTGTGCTACATGATAAGTAGGAGTGCCAATGGATCAATTTCATTTGGATGCATAAAACTGGAACTACTGTTATCGGATTGTTGTTCAGAGCATCAAAATGACTTGACTGATTGTGTACATCGTTTGATTATTATTATTATTAGCTATAGCGATTTTAGTCTAGATATTTGGTGACCAGACTATTTTTCATATCTTGATATCAATTGCTGCCATAGTTAAGAGGACAACAAGAAAAGAAAACCCCTACATCATTGAGATGAAACAAAGATTGAAAGAAGAAAATGCAACAACACATCGACTTAATTGATAAGACAAATCAGTTTAGGTAGAAAACCTAGAATTAGACCCAGGAAGAAAATGTCATTGCACCAAAATTCAAGTGTTGGGATGCCAAACTGGAAATTATCTATCCACTCTTCTTTTATTGCTTTGACTTTTTATTAGGCTTACCAAGAGGTTCTATCATTACATTGCGGGAGAGAAGGGATATGCTTACAAGGGATGTTCATTCCACCCTATCATTAAAGATTTCATGATCTAGGGTGGGGACTTCGCTGACGGAAATTTGTGTTTTCATTTTCTTCTTATCACTAAAAGAAGTAGTAAGTTTAATGTATTCTCTAGGAACATTTTCTTTTGGAACTTAAATGTGCATTTCTTCTTCATTTTCCAATCTGGCTGCAACAGGGAACTGGAGGAGTTAGCATCTTGTTCTAGGTTTGAAGACGTGAATTTCAGTTGTAAGTCCCTGGATACTGTCCCATAAAGTGATGCAGAGCCTGTAAAACAGATGTCGTCTCAAGAGAGGTAATTAGCACACCTGAGCACTGATTTCAACACGACCATTCCGAAGATTGCGGGCTGGATGGTTTCCTCCATGATGACCAAACTTCATTTGAAGGTTTTACCACCTAAGGCCTGACGAAGCAACTGATGTCCCAGGCAAATTCCAAAAATAGGCACCTTTCCAAGTATTTCCTTGACTATCTCAACAGCGAAAGGAACTGCTGAAGGGTCTCCTGAGCCATTGCTAAAGACAACACCATCTGGTTTCATTTTCAGAGTCTCTGAAGCTGGCCAGGTGGAGGGAACGACCGTTAATTTACACCCTTAAGATGCCAAGCGCCTCAGTATGTTATGCTTGATACCAAAGTCATAGGCTACAACCTTCATCAAAGACATGTATAGAGGGTGAGCAGGAACAAAAAATAATTTCAGTAATGCAACCAACAGGTATTTAGTATAATGGAGATTACCCTGTTGTCGCAAAATCTACTTCAACATAGGACACCATGTAAGTGCAAATTGTGACGGGTCAAAACGAACCAACTTTGATATGAAAGACCTTGGAGAGGTGAGTGTAATCCTTGGTATCAAGATTACTAGGTCTGAAAAGAGAATTTCTTTGGATCAATCACATTATATTGAGAAGATCCTAAAGAAATATAATTACTCTGACTCTAAACCTGCATGTACTTCTAATGATCCTAGTGTAAAGTTGTTCAAGAACACTGATAATGGTGTTAGACAATCTGAGTATGCGAGCATCATTGGTAGCCTGCGATATACTACTGATTGCACTAGGCCCGACATAGCTTATGTTGTGGGATTACTATGCAAATTTACCAGTAGACCTAGTATAAAACATTGGCATGCTATTGAAAGGGTCACGAGGTACCTGAAGAGGACTAAGAACCTCGGATTACACTATCAGAAGTTTCTCGCTGTCCTTGAAGGATATAGCAATGTTGATTGGAACACCCTCTCAGATGACTCCAAAGCCACCAGTGGCTATATTTTCAGTATAGCCGGTGGAAATGTTTCTTGGAAATCAAATAAACAGACTATTGTGGCACAGTCCACGATGGAGTCAGAGATGACAGCACTAGCCATGGCTAGTGAGGAAGCAGGTTGGTTAAGAAACCTGCTAGTAGAGATCCCTTTATGGGAAAGACAGATACTAGCTGACTTGATCCATTGCGATAATATCGTGGCTATTGCAAAGATACAGAACCATTATTATAACGGCAAGAGACGACAGATACGTCGTAAGCACAGTACAGTTAGAGAGTTTCTATCTACTGGTGTTGTGAGTGTGGATCATGTACGTACTGATGAGAACTTAGCTAATCATTTGACGAAAGGATTAGCTAGAGAGAAGGTTTTCAAAACCTCGAAAGGAATGGGACTTATGCCCTTAAATTGATGAGTTATTCATGATGGTAACCCAACCTATAGACTGGAGATCCCAAGAAATAGGTTCAATGGGTAATAACAAGTCGTGAATGATATGATGTGAATCATGCTGACCTAATAGCAATTCCATTCCTAGTTTGAAGCATGAGTTCCTGAAGCGATAGCAGGATGAGTTAAAAAAATCTTAATGAGATCTATACTCTATGTGGAGTGGAGTACCTATATACAAGAGTACTCTTGATAGACTCACCTAAGTGATTGTGGAAGTTTGGCTGCTTCCTATGGAATTTGTGGGAAAAATTCCAAGAGCCTTCACTATACTAGGATATATGTGCATGGCCTTAAAGCACGGGCTTTTTTAGACTTCACCCTGGTAAGGTTGTGCGTGTAACGATGTTAGAGATAGAGTTCAAAACTACGAGTTACTCTAATATAATATAAATCATGAACACTACGCAAGAGTTCAAGTTGAAAGACACTTTTGCTTATGCACAATTTTATATTTATAGATTGCTCAATGAAGAAATGTTTTTTAAAAACTCAAGTGGGGGATTGTTGGATGTCTGAATTTTAAAATAAAAATAAATGGTGTTTGAACATGGTTTGGATCTTTGAAACTCTCTCTCTATTTAGTCTCATATCTTCTATGTAACTCATTGTGGATGAGTTAATAAGGAGAGTGTTTGGACTTGGGCTCGGACCTCTTAGGGTACCCACACTTTTGTGAGGAGGGGAGAGTTAGACCAAAGTTGGTCCACTCCACACGCGCGCCACCGCCATCGTCCAGCCAAGCCGAGTCGGGTCATTTTGAGATTAAACCATTCTTTTTGCTGAAATTTTTATTTGAAAAAAATTATTTAAAATATCCTATTTACTGAAGAGAAGAAGACTCAGTCAAGAGAAGATCCTATTTGTTGAAAAAACACTTTTGTTTAACAGTCTTTCTCTCAAAGAGTTCTACAGTTTTATTTCTAGTTAACTCTTCGTATTTCAGAGTTTTTTAAGCAAGATATTTCCAAAATTTTTGTTTTTCAGTAAACACTTCGTATTTCAGAGAGTTTATTTTATTCGTTGATTTTTTTATCCGAGCAATAGGAGGTTAAGGGTGAATAGAATTTCGTTCGTCAACAGTGCATTTGATTGAACGAGACATATATAGAATTCTGGGATGTTTTATTCTGGGGACGACGGGGCTTTCAGACTGCTTGCACAATTTTGGACAGAGCAACGAAACGTCTTAAAGAGAGCAACCTAGTCCGCGATTCAACCCAAGCAAATTGGTAACTTCGTTCCTGTCTTTTAAATTGCAGCCTAATCTTTGTTTCTAGAAAGACTTAGATAGTTTTCCCCTCTCTTTTGTTATTTGGTAACAATGAAGATTAGTAGAGTTTTGTCTTTGTTTTAGTGCAAATGATGTAAATGAAGAATGGAAAAGAAAGACACCCAGATTTTGAAACTTTTTATAGAATGTTAGCTTTGAGTCTTGTGAACAGAACAGAACAAATGGTATCTGTGCCCTATACGTGTGGTTTGTGGTACCCTATTTTGGTACTTTTGGATCTTGTGTTTGGGGATTGTAGATGTTTTCCTAGATGAAATCACATACAATGTGGATATTTTTATGGGTTGTACTTACCATTCTTTCATTCAATTATATGCCAATTCTAAGATTATTGTATGTGATTTGTTTGCGAGTGCATTGGAATGCCATATAGTACACAGTTGTGCTACATGATAAGTAGGAGTGCCAATGGATCAGTTTCATTTGGATGCCTAAAACTGGAACAACTGTTATCGGATTGTTGTTCAGAGCATCAAAATGACTTGACTGATTGAGTACATCGTTTGATTATTATTATTATTATTAGCTATAGCGATTTTAGTCTAGATATTTGGCGACCGGACTATTTTTCATATCTTGATATTGATTGCTGCCATAGTTAAGAAGACAACAAGAAAAAGAAAACCCCTACATCATTGAGATGAAACAAAGATTGAAAGAAGTAAATGCAACAACACATCGACTTAATTGATAACACAAATCAGTTTAGGTAGAAAACCTAGAATTAGACCCAGGAAGAAAATGTCATTACACCAAAATTCAAGTGTTAAGATGCCAAACTGGAAATTATCTATCCACTCTTCTTTTATTGCTTTGACTTTTTATCAGGCTTACCAAGAGGTTCTATCATTACATTGCAGGAGAGAAGGGATATGCTTACAAGGGATGTTCATTCCACCCTATCATTAAAGATTTCATGATCTAGGGTGGGGACTTCGCTAACGGAAATTTGTGTTTTCATTTTCTTCTTATCACTAAAAGAAGTAGTAAGTTTAATGTATTTTCTAGGAACGTTTTCTTTTGGAACTTAAATGTGCATTTCTTATTCATTTTCCAATCTGGCTGCAACAGGGAACTGGAGGAGTTAGCATCTTTTTCTAGGTTTGAAGACGAGAGTTTCAGTTGTAAGTCCCTGGATACTGTCCCATAAAGTGATGCAGAGCCTGCAAAACAGATGTCGTCTCAAGAGAGGTAATTAGCACACCTGAGCACTGATCTCAACACGACCATTCCGAAGATTGCGGGCTGGATGGTTTCCTCCATGATGACCAAACTTCATTTGAAGTTTTTACCACCTAAGGCCTGACGAAGCAACTGATGTCCCATGCAAATTCCAAAAACAAGCACCTTTCCAAGTATTTCCTTGACTATCTCAACAGCGAAAGGAACTGCTGAGCAGCTGAAGGGTCTCCTGGGCCATTGCTAAGACAACACCATCTGGTTTCATTTTCAGAGTCTCTGAAGCTGGCCAGGTGGAGGGAACAACCGTTAATTTACACCCTTAAGATGCCAAGCGCCTCAGTATGTTATGCTTGATACCAAAGTCATAGGCAACAACCTTCATCAAAGACATGTATAGAGGGTGAGCAGGAACAAAAAATAATTTCAGTAATGCAACCAACAGGTGTTTAGTATAATGGAGATTACCCTGTTGTCGCAAAATCTACTTCAACATAGGACACCATGTAAGTGCAAATTGTGACGGGTCAAAACGAACCAACTTATCATTAGAGTTTTTTTTTTTTTTTTTTAATATGAGAATGAAGTCCCTAGAATGCGAATATTGAACCAGTTTAAAAAGAAAGTTTTGAATATTTCCTTTCAAAGTTTTCTTTTTCAAATGATTTAGGTTTTTCACATATTGATTTGTATTCTTAATGCATGTGTGACAGACTCCATGGATGGACAAACGCCATGTTGTGTTTGGACATGTCATCGATGGCATGGATATTGTTCAGAAGCTTGAATCCCAAAAAACAAGCATAGCGGATATTCCCAAGTTACCATGCAGGATTGTCAACTATGGCAGTTGCCAATGGATGGATGATCGACTTACTCAGTAAGAAAATATCAGAGTGAAATTTCTTGTCCCATTTGAGTTTTGTTTAGTTTGAATGCTTCCCTTCCCCCGTCTTGTTATTTTGCTCAAGTTGCATGGGCTTGGAAATGTTATAGCTAGTTTTAAGAAATCATCAAATTCATTACAACCTAGTGGATTGTTATCTTGATGAGATGGCATGTATTTTCCATGTTGTCTTGCACCTGGGAGTTTTTTTTTTCACCATATTCATTCCACCTGCTGTATGCTACTGCATCTACAAAGGGATTTGAAACTTTCGTTATAGTAAAACACCACATGTGAACTATGAGTTTGCATCAACAAATGGCTTTCTCGAAACACTTTGAAATAAAAAGAAGGAAATGCATAGTAACGATCTACAATCTCTACTGCCAAATAATTATGTTTTTCAGTTGTTTGAATGTTATTAAAAATGGGTATAGGTGTCCCGCTGGTTGTGGTGGTTTCTGTGCAAAATACAATTTTATGTTTTCAATTGCCTTAGCCATGAAGGTGAGTAAATGCTATTTCGTACCAGAATTTGAATCACAAACAACTATAAAGTTCTTTCGATGGTGATGCATACCCACTGATACAAGCACACAAGTCATGACTAAATACCATACATTATTATTGAACAATATCCAATTTATATGAGTTTGTCTAGGCAGCCATTTTTTTGTTTTTTGAAAGGTAAGCCGGGTTTTTATAGGATCCCAAAACCCATTAAAGACCAAAACTGGTCAAAACACCATAAACTGATAAAGATGTTGCAAGCTTGGTTTGAACCCATGACCTAGTGGTATCATCCATCAAGCTCTAACCGTTGTCTAGGTCGTCATGCTTTAAAGCCCTTTTTTGGCAGGATTGGGCATTTTTACCATTTTCTTTAAAATACAACCACAAACATTATCTATAGAAGGGATAGAAGTGTAAAAAGTCCAAAACCTGACAAAAAAGTGGCTATAAAGTTTAACGTATCTAACTCGGACTCTTTGTTTCTAAGCAAGGACAACAATTTCAACGACACTAGATTGGACAACTTGTGAATACTACCCAAAACGAGATCTGCCCTGGAACTAGGTATGTGTTCCAACCTGCAACACCGATCTTAACAAAGTTGCATCAATGCAAACTTTTGCTTTCAATATGAAAATAAAATATGAAATACACGAAGCTTACAATGACTGAATGGAGTCCTGAAGAAGTTTTGGTAACAAGAGATTGTTTCGATTCAGTTTGCAGAACATGTGACAAACCATTCAGTGTGCTTTCACCCTGATTATATATTCAAATAAAATACTAATTCAGCTTAAAAGATAGTGAAACTATAAAGTAAGTTAACTAAACATGAAGGAGCGTGTGCAGAAATTTTGAGACATAATGGAACATGGAATACCTTAGTGATTGAGTTGAGAGCTTTCCTTGAATTCGGTAATGCGATCGCTAAGATGGGAGCTTTCAAAGTGGTTATCGGATTCTACAAAATAGAATTGGATGGGAAGCTGTGAGATCTCCATAAAAAAAAAATTTAAAGAAAGATTCCCATGATTAATTTTAAGCAACCAAACACTCACAATAATAATTGAAATCTAAT
Source organism: Berberis vulgaris (assembly GCA_963556465.1). Classification (NCBI taxonomy): domain Eukaryota; kingdom Viridiplantae; phylum Streptophyta; class Magnoliopsida; order Ranunculales; family Berberidaceae; genus Berberis; species Berberis vulgaris. Next base: position 66,279,936 of record OY747132.1, read on the forward strand.
TCCCTTCGATAACCAAACAACAAAGTTGGTCAAGTCCATGGCATAGGATGCTATGGAATGAGATTTCAATTTCCATTTTAGAATTTCATGCTACCAAACACACCCTAACAATGTGACTGTAATTCCAATATGGGTACTCAAAGACCAGCATGCTCTTGTATCAAAATCATAATTATCCTCTTCTCCATCTCTTGATCTATAATCCTTTTCCGTATACTCGTGCATCGCGTGTCTATTTCTCTTTTAATGGCAGGGTCGGTCTTGAGACTTTAGAGGCAAAACGTGTTTGTACTGTGTGGTTTAAGAAAAGAATAAGTGCTTTTGGTTGGACATGTTACCAACTATAAGCCGACACGTTGAAAAAATAAAATGCAAAAATAAGGGACCCAAAATGTGGAGCCTCAAAATAGACATTTTCTTTTATCACTTAGATAGCTCGCCCTCATGGCTTCATTGGTGGTTGTCAAAGTCGATGGATGGGGTTTCTTTCTTTCATTTTATTTTGCTTCTTCAAACTAATTCAATTCCTGGATTACCTCAAAGCTGAAGCTTCTTCTGTCAGTTTTCCAAATTTACCAAAACAAATTCCTACTTGTGTTTATCAAATAAAAAGCAAGCAATAAATACTAGTACATGAACCATAAAACACCCTACAACAACTTCCAAACTAAATCAACAGAAACCCTAACATCCCATTATGTAACCCTAATTTATATCACTCAGTATGCTTTTACCCACCCACTAAGCAACTTACACCAATAATCTATCTATCTTTTTCTTTTTAGACACTCAAACTTTACAGAATGATAAACCCCTAACCCTAAATTGTCTTCTTAAACTTCAATTTAACTCATCTTCTTCGAAAACCTCCTTGATCCGTCCTCTTCCAGTTTCCCCCTTGAAAAAATAAAGGAAAACTGCGGGGATCCAAGCAACAAACAAGTAATCTTCACACAAGATTCAGCCCCAACATATTTCTCAGATACTCCGCAGCAGCGCTGTTTGACGAGCTACTTGAACTCGAAAGAGAGACATCCTTGTTCATAAAGAAAGATGGAAGAGGCAGAGAACTCGGAGAGGGGGAGGTGATGGCGGCCGATCCAGCGAACTTATCAACAACCCCACCACCGACCGATTTCAGATCTGTGAGGTGGATCTGCTTCGGCACCTTATCGGGTTCAGGACCTAACCGATTCGTCGAGAAAAGCTTGGATTCTTCGTCCGTGTTCTTTACTTTTTCATTTTCTTTACCAGATCTGTCATGATGTTGATCCTTCTTTCGCTCTTTTGGGGCGGTTTTGAACTCTGGGTTCAAATCCTCGCCTCGTTTCAAGATCTTCACCTGCTCCATCACCAGTTTCTTTGCTGGAACTTTCACAACTAGGGCGGATTTCGAGTCGGTGTGATTCGATCTTCGCACAGATGGGGAGGGGCGGTTAGGACTAGCTACGTTTTTGGAGGGAGAAGTGCCGGTGAGGCAGTCATGAATGCGGAGATCAACAGGCATTATTAGAGAGAGATGGGTAGATGTGGTAGTGTGAAAATGGAAGACTAACCAGGGGAATTTATTTATTTATTTATATATAGAATACGTGAAAGCGGTATCCAATTTTAGTTTAGTTTTCCACCTGTTTGTTTTCTATTGTATCAAAAAATGTTAGATAGATATGTACACACATTCCGTTCTTAGAGCATCCACCTCCTATAATTTTCTTTTGTTGACACTCAACAACACACTAACGGTGGTTAAGTAATTCCAACTGTGGTACTTGGTACAATGACAAATAAGATATTAAATTTACAAAAAATTTACTAAATTTTGGAACATGTCAAAGTAAAAGAAAATTAGCAACCTTTCTATAATGCCAATTAAATTAAAATATAAAAAATTATTGTGAAAACATTTAAAAGAACATATGTTAAACAACATCTGTAGATGCTCTTAGATGTAGCACAGACATCTCAAAAAAAGAAAAAGAAAAAACTAATAATCCCTAGCTTGACGGTAATGGCGACATTGTTTTAACGTTATATTACCAAGCTTGCCTTTAATTGTTCTTTTTTATTTATAAAAAAATTTGAGTCGTTAATCTTTTTTATTTATATATTAATCTATGCTCAAATGATGCATGACTGACCCTATAGGGTGCCTGAAGGCTCTAATATTGTTATCACTTAATATCTTCGTTACCTTCATCTCGCATGGAGACTTTCTTTTGCTCCAGTCCATCGCCTCCACCTTGCATGAAGACTTATTTTTGCTTTGCGACGGTTTAGTACATCTAAGCAGCTACATTCAATATCTCAAGACTTATCAAAGGCGAATCAACACATGTGCTCCTAATAACTAGTCGGAAATTTACAAAATCTTAACTAGTGAGTCTTGAACCAACGACCTCTCACAAGGAGAGTGAATGTCCGACCAACTGAGCAGCTAATATTGTTATCACTTAATATCTTCGTTACCTCCATCTCGCATGAAGACTTGCTTTTGCTCTAGTCCATCGCCTCCACCTTGCATGAAGACTTATTTTTGCTTTGCGACGGTTTAGTCCATCTAAGCAGCTACATTCAATACCCCAAGACTTATCAAAGGCGAATCAACACATGTGCTCCTAATAACTAGTCGGAAATTTACAAAATCTTAACTAGTGAGTCTTGAACCAACGACCTCTCACAAGGAGAGTGAATGTCCGACCAACTGAGTTACAATTTGTGAACTTTTAATTGTTTTTCAGTGAATAGAAAATTACCATTTTTTCCATTAGTTATTAATACATGATTAACTATGGGTAACCTTACTATACTAATAAAAAAAACAATTTATTCTCTTATAACATTTTATTGTATATTAAATATGTTAGCCAAAATTAGTACGGTTTTGAACTCTATGTTCAAATCCTCTCCTTACTTAAGGATATACACCTGTTCCAAGACAAGTTTCTTCGCATAAGCCTTGATAACTAGAACGGATTTTGATCGTACATTTGCATTGGAATCCATCAATTTTTGATTCGTTCTCCGCCCAGACCTGGAGGAGCAAATAGGGATTACTTGAGTAGAGGACGAATGAAGGGTTTTGGAGGGAGGACTGCCAGTGGGGCAGTCGTGAGTGTGAATAATATCAAAAGCCCATGAAAGAAATGTGGGTGAGGTGCATGAAGAAGTGGGGAATTTATAACATATTTATGTGAGTGAAAACAATTCTAGTTTATCTTTTTAATTAAATTCTTATCCAAGCCAAGCAACAACACGTGCGAACTTTCTAAATTTGGTCGCCTGATCTACTCTATCTATGGACAATTGGACACACATTTTTTTAGAAGAGTTTTCCTTAAACTACACCATAGATAAGAGGGATCAAGAAGGCCTACTAAAATTTCACTTTAATTATTTCAAAACAAAATAATAATAAGTGCATCCCTTTAAGGGGCAATAGAGTTTTTATTTTTATATTTTAATTTTGTTCGCTATCGTACAATGACATGTTGACTTGGTTAGCGTCAATCCAACGTTGCTAACGTAATTCCACCATTAGTTTGATGGCTTGTTTAAGATAGTAAATTTTCAAAAAAAAAAATCGAAATAAAAAAAAAGTTTAATTGAAATTTGTGGGAGAAAAATATAGCAAACACTACAACATATATAGGATGTGACGACGTGTTTGCATGTCGTCTAATGCTTATGGCGACGTCCACCGGCACGTCGAGGAATCAAGGATTATTATAGGTGTTGAGCATTTTACGACGTGCATTTTTGCGTTGTCGAATCATGTCCTTATAGGTTTTATATAATTTGTTTTTATGTACAACGACTTAAGTTTCGCATTGTAATTGTCTTCAATGACACCTTTGGCAAGTCGTTAAAAATGTAAAGCAACGACGCGCTTTGAATATCATTGGGCAAGACGTAAATGATGAATAACGACTTGTTGGTCACGACTTAACTCGTATTGCACGACATCTTATTGTAAATGACAACTTTGAATGCATGTCATCAAATGGTTTGCATATATATACCTCACATCAACCTTATCTTGTACCCCATTAACTTACCCAATCTTGAGTCTCTAGCCAGTACACCTATCTGCACCCCATCTAATGCCCACAACACTCATACACGTATCCATACCTCAACATCATTATCCACACCACTGTACACATTATTTGCACCGATAAAACTATTTAATACTCTGCATGCAACAAATCATAATGTTTAAGAAATTTTTTTTAAAGAACTCACTACAAGCTACAAAAAAAGATTGTCCAGGACAATACACAAACCCACAACTGGGAATGGAAGGCCTTGTTGAATTGGTGGACCATTACACAAAGTATACATTCATATTGATATGTGGTGCATCATATGCACGAGTTATAATACATGAATCAAGAACTGGAACAAAAGTATAATCTGCTTCTTTTCCATTTATAGTCTGAAAAGACAAGTCAAAAGGCTTTCATAAAGTGCCATGTGCAGAACATCAACACAAAAATACCAAAGATTTTTAGCTATTATCAAACATTTACTAAACTTAGCTTTGTCGTGTGAGATGAAGTGACAATTGTGAACCATACAACTATTCCATTCCAAATGTTGCATTCCGATCATCGTATATTCTGTTCACACATTCTAACCCAGTGTCGAAGCTTAGCTATGCCAACTGAGATAAAGTGACACATGTGAACCATACAATTGCTCCGTCCAAAATGTTGCATTTTGGTCATCGTATGTTCTATTCACACATTCTAACCTGGTGTCGACCCTACAATTCCCAATTCAAGGGAAACATGAACAACATGATGGGTTTGAAGGTAAAATCATTATGAAGATCTCATGCTAACCTCTACAAGATGACTGTTGAATTCTGAAGGCAAATCATAAACATATATAAGGAGGTTTTTCTTTTTCACAACAACATCAAAACTGACATGATCATTTGTAAGATGTGCATCATCAGGCACTTCAATTGTAGCTGGTTTCGGCCATTTCTTTACAGATGAGATACTGCAATCAGTTCCATACCAAGCCCCTGTCACACTAACATCAATGTTGATTTGGTCAAATGAGTTTTTTTTAGACACATTATAGGGAAAATTTTGAAAAATATAACATGTCAAATCATTTAGTAAAAGTAAATGTTAAAGGCTCAGCTAAATTCATCATCTAATGTTGCATGCTACCATAATGAGCAATTTGTCTATGATTTTTTTGCATCCCATTACCGCCACTGCCACAAAAACCGGAAAAAAGATACACTAAAAGACACTTTCCAAAGCAATAAAAAAAAAGTTTACCTTACTCAGCATAGAAGCTGGTGGTTTCCAGAATAATACCAATTTCATCACCAACACTTGCACTATCCAAAAATTCAGAACCAATGTAGATAACCTTTACAACGCTTTTGTGATCCTACATAACCATTTTAAAAAAAAAAAACCAACAAATAGCATGAGAAATTAGATTATGACACAATAATGGATTGAAGAAGGGAGAAATAGATGGCTAAGTTTGTGCCAATTCTTTAAATCATGCAGAGTTCTTAGAAATAACAAAATTAAAGTGAAAGCCTGAGTTGCTAACCTGGAACCACACAATCTTATATTTAGTTAGTTTCACAATAACACGAGACAACTTATTAAAGAAATGCAAATAGTACTAAAATAGAGGAAAAACTTACTTGAGTAAGATCCAATCGGAATCCATAAGTATCCCACAAGACAAATGCATCCTATAAAAAAAGATTGCTACACTCAGATGCACATTAAAAAACGAATCTAGTCAGATGGAAAACTTTGCTAAATATTCATATAAAAGTAATCCAGTCAACCATATGACGCTTCAACTCTGTTTTATACTCTGCGATAAATTGTTATGCAAAGTTACTTTATTTATAAGGCTCGGGTGGTGCATTATTTTATTATGTTGATTTTATAAGTTCATCATAGGTTATGCGTGCACTTTTTTTTTCCAATCAAGTATTCGTTTATCTAGCTTAGCATCAGATATTCATTTTCCCTAATTATCAGTAAGTGTAATAGCTAACATACCACTACTTCATCTGCATAAAGTTATGAGTAGATTTAATGACAAATAAAAATCTCTCTGATGCAAGTAGTGTTAGAGTTATGATTTCACAGATACCCATTCCATTGAAATAAATCCTAAAATGCCACATGACACTAACGATAATGCAAAAGTTTGAGTTGGTAGCAAAAAAAGAGGAAATATGCTATAAATGAACTAGGCTGACCACATTGATATCCTGAGCAAACTTTGTAAAACTTCTCAATTTTCTGGAGCCAGATAAAAAATGAATCAAGTCAGCTTCAGTGATAGGGTGGATCAATGGAACTCCTAGCAGTTTACACCTTTTGGGAAATGGCTCTACAACCTACAATTGTACAAACCATTATACTCTGTGAACAAATGGATTTTCTAATTAGTAGACATAAATCCTTACCACCACTACATAATCACTCATCATCGATAGATAATGTTCGTCTGTTAATAATAGAAACTTATTTTCAATAAAAACAAACAAGGGTATGGATCAGGTGAATTATAGTTTGATCCCAAAATGTGTATTTTTAAACTTTACATCTTATAGTCATTATAATGTACAATCTGCTACTCAAATAGCTTACCATAATAATCAGTTACGGAAGGAAGCTGGTGCTAATTATTTAGGTTGGCGAGTTAAGTTCAATGCGATTATTTTAACATGATATATCGATTCATAAATAATGGACTACCCAAATCGATGAATTTGACTACCTGATCCTATATGAGACACTAGTTCTAACTTCTAACGCTCCTCCATGTTTTATGAAGATGTGTTTCCATTTCTGTCAAGTCGAAAATGTCACAGACCTGACAATGTCCTATGGTTATAGGAAAGCATTTCAAACTGCCTTCAAAGCTATTAGAAAATTGAACTTCACACATGTAACTTTCTTAAGGACATTAGCTCTCCTTCACACTTTGAAAACGGGTTGTGGAATGAGGGAGGGAATTGTGTGAGAAAAAAAAACCTATATGCACAATGAAGCCTGTTTGGAAGGTCGAGAAGTAGAACAGTATTTGATACAGATGGAGTAAGAGTTGTCGAGAACGAAGGGAGGAAAAAGGGTTGAAGCATTATTTGACTGTGTGCATTTGTGTTTGCCTAAGCCTATCGATGTTGGGAATGGAAGAAGGGGATGCAAGGCTTTACTTGATTGAAAGAAAAATGATAGTTTTTAGGCTTTAGATATTTTACAGAGCTATTTCTGAGAGAAATTGTTACAAATGTTTTTTCAATTGTGATTTCTTGCTTTCATGATTTTTAGGCACAAATAGAAGTTTTTTTTTTTTCTTTTTGTACAATTCCTGGAGAGGGAATCTATTGGTATGTTCTTCAAACTAAATAAAAACATTTAAATGTTGTAGATACATAATTAGCCATCTCTATATCATCGTAGCCGTCTATCTTTCCTAAAACATATTGTCAACAAGAAGAATTGGTGCTCAGAAAACTCTACTAATCCAACATGATTGAACATCAAAATTTGTATGATAAGTTGAACACTAACATAAAATGGTTGCCTTAACTTCACAGGCTAAATTCTCGACACTCTAGTAACAACTTCAACTAAATCACTTTCCCTGTAGTTGGTTTATGACAACTGGACTTCAATGACAGACCTCAATCTAAGAGGATGACATCAACTTCCCAACTATAGCTACTGTTGTTTTATTCTACATCAATTTATGACAAATATTAAAAAGAGAATGATATAGTATAGAGAAATTTTTAGTTGACAAGCTATTGTCCTGACAAAATTTCATCAATCAGGGGATGAATCAGTTCAATGAAATATTCAAAAAAAATTACTCGTTGAAAGAAAAAGGGCTTAAAACAACTGGCGGCTAAATCAAAAGAGGTAAAAATATGATTGTAGTAGTCACTTGCAGATTTATCATTGATATTCATAAAACTCATCGATTTTATAAATAAAATTTTCTCAATAAGCTAGAACCCAAATATCAAAATTTCAGGTCAAGCATATTGGTAAAATGTCAAAGAAAAATGTATCAGAGTTTAGCAACCTTGTTAGCTTTAGTTGTCAATCACTGTCGTAAAACCGTTCTCATAACCTTACTTGAGGTCGTTATTGGGAATGAAGGAACTATCACAACATCTAAAACCTGCACAAATTGGTGCATATAGTGAGCTTATAGTTATTGTTCAGATTTTGTAGCTTCAAAACATTGTGATGCCTACAAAACAAATCAGAATAACTACCTTGAGCAAAGGTTTCAATTTTTTCTGTAGCGAAGAATTGAATGACGTAAAAACCACCAAGGGGAGAGGGATCAAAGAAACCCAAAACCTATTTTGAATCCCAAACCGTGTCCTAGAGTTCAAATAATAGCGACTCCCAAACCTCTTTCAAATGCTTCTCCTTCTCTGTCTCTCATTCTCTAACAATACAAACTCCCTCTAAATCCCCCACTAAATTGCATCTTCCATGGAGACTCTTTGCTCGCCCTCAACCCACTTGATCTCCACTCAAACTCACAAATCCAAACCCCAACTTCGTTTTCTCTTCCCAAACGTCACCACAATAACAAACAACAAGACAACAACAAGTAACCCATACCATTAGCCTCTGTCTTCCTCAACCCCTCTCCCCCTTATTCTACGATTCTCTACTTCTCTTTTCACGTTTGCACATTTTGTTTAAAGAGTAATCCAAGCGGACTTTATGTCTACTACGGCTTGTTTCTAAGACGTGCCAACTATAGAAGTCTTTATTTCATAAAAATTTCATATCATGACATGGTTCATGACGTGCATTCTAAGTAAGTCCTTACAATAGTTTACAAGGACGTGCACATTAGGTAAGTCATAAGTCCAAGTCCTTAAAACTTATATATGTTGTAGTGAAAGAATCTGTAACGCCGCTAAAAGCAAAAAAATAAATAAAATGGAATAACAAAAATTAAGAAGGCACAAGTGGATGCGCTTTAATTGTCACACATACATCTTGAGAAATACTATTATACCCCTAGCTTAATGGTTATGGTTGAGGTAAAAATAGGTGTAATTCGATCAGATCATAATGATCATAAAATCGTATATCATATCTATTTTAAAATGGGAATTCAAAAGTGGGTGTCCTTAAATGTGTCAAAAATTAAATGTTCCAAAAATGCTCTCATCTTTTTCCGTATGCATATGTGTGTCTGCCCATTTTCTACTTTCAATCAATAAAGACATAGATGGCCAGAGTGTCGAACCCATTAACTAAGTTAAAAACCAAGGGGGAGCTATAAAAAACAATTATCTGTGGATCCCATCTCATTGAAGTGATCATTACTCCCTTTGCTTTGGGCATTTGTCACCATAAAAGTGAAAAAAAAACAAACACCATGGGTTCATATAATACTCATTGATTTCACACACAACCATTGATTTCACAAATAGCCCACCTACCTTCCACAAGATCAAGACACTTGACGCCCACAAGCATTTGTGTGTTTGTTAATCTCTATGGCCAAGAACACTAATGAAGTTATGGCTTAAATTTTAGATAATATTTTGTGAGGCAACTTAAATTATTTAGTCAAATTTCCCAAATTACTGAATATATGCACACGTAGAGCGCGTCAATTCCTAATTTAATTTTAATTTTGTATTTGTATATGAAATTATACTTCCTTAAAAAGTCAATTCCCAATAGGTCTTAGATGTAAAATATACTATTCAACTTTTACAATTTTCCCTATTCCTGATTTGACTAGGGATCTGTTTGGTTGAATGGAAAATTGACATGGGATGAAATTGATTTTTGTAAATCCCATTTCTGTAGAAAATAAGTCCATGGAAATTATGTTTTCCACCGTTTGGTTCGACACATTTTCTTGGAAAAATTCCATAATTTGTGTTTTCCAATGTTTGATTGCATAAAAAAACATGGGAATTAAAAGTAATTTTTGTTTATATTATTTTAACACCACTATATAACAATAAAACAAACATTATAGCAATAATTCATCAAAAAACTTACTAGATAAAAGTATGAACTAGAAAACCAAACATACAGTAACGTCCATGCCTTTAGGTTTCCATTCCTCTGTTTCCTCGCAAATTAAACCCGCAACACACAAACCCAACTGAGATGATAACCTACAGACAACCTGAAACTTAACTTGGAGATTTCAGATGTGTGTGTCCTACTCTTTATAAGTATATACACAAATCCTATCTCACGATGATTGTATTTTATGAACTGAATTGATTGCATATATTATAGTATGTGGAGTAGTATATCAAATGTATCTCTCAACTTATTCACTTGCCTTGTCCTGTAAATGCATAACATTAACAACACAGAAGATAGATATGTAAGCATGAAAAGCATAGAAAAGGATAAGCAAGCATTTTCAAGTTCAAGAATTGTCTAGTAGATCCATCTGGTCATCTCTCATCTTGGTTGGAGAATGAAGATTGTTGTCAATGGATTGGTGTCGAGTGTAGCAACAAGACCGGTCTTGTTCTCGTGCTTGATCCCTCCATTAATTATGAAGATGGGAAAATTCCATTGTGGGGTGACATTAGTCCTTTAAGATAACCACTCCTCTCCACACACATAGTTCCTCGTGTTCAGTCCCTCCAATGAGTGCTTGGAAATGCAAAGACTACAACTTCAAAACATTTTTGAGGCAGATGATATGTTCACAATGTCTTCGAACATGGGGGAACATCACTCATTCTTCCTCTGTGACTCTTGATTCAGGTCTTACTATTGTGACTGTTTTCTTTTTTCTTTTTTTTAACGAAGAAAAAAACTATGCCTAGCTTTACATAAACTAATTTGTAGTGTTTCCTTCCTATTCACCCTCATTTCATTGTTTTTCAGTATCTCAATTCATGATATTTCCCATTCATTCAACAATACATGTTATCAATTTACATACATAGTCCATATTATCAATCTAGATTCATAAAATGTATGCAAATAAAAAGGAACTTGTACTATTCATGATAGAAAACTCACAAAAAAACTACTACTACCTAGTACTACTCCAGATACGGATACAGACGACAAACAAAGAATATGATGAACCGATCAAGCCAGATGGACAGATGGAGAAAAAGACATATCTTGTTTGGTAGGGAGGTTGAAAATGAAAAGCTTTGTCAAGGTTGCAAACAACTTCCGCTCCAACCCGAACTTCTATTCACCAATGCACAAACTAATGCGAGAAGTTTATCGGGGCTCTTAGGTTTTTAACATAGAAAATAGGCAAGAAATTTCCCAAGATTTCGATTTCGAGGGGGTGAGAAGCTTGGATTCCCGTTAGACGTGAGAGACAAGGGTCGTGTGCATAATTGATTTTTGCGGTGTAAAAGCGCAACCAAACAACAAAAATTTCTTTCGTCGTGGGATTCAAATTCAATTTCTAACGGAAAATGGGCAACCAAATAGATCCTAGGGTTTTAATTAGAGGAAAGAAAAAGTGTAGTGGCTATTCTTTTCATGCCTCCACTCCTCCCACCCGTATTTAGGGTTTTCTCCATTTAAGAAGAAGAATATAAAAGAGTAGATACAACTTAGAAGGGTTAGTAGGAGCAAAATAAATGAAGATGGGGAAGCTTGGAACCTAAGGCTTGTTGCAAGCGATGAGTATTTTATCCATAATCACTTTAAACCCTAGTTATAGTTAAACCTTTGTTCAAAAAAACATGAGAATTTATTGTATGATTGTATGCATTATTTGAATGATATTTTATTTACTATTAGAAGAGAGAATGCATATTTAGGCTTAATATGATTTTGCATGTGTCATTTGACATGATATGTGTTGTTTGAAAGTAGAAATCTGGGTTTTAGTTGAAAATAAGAGAACATGTAATCTTCTTCTTTCAATTTTTGTCTTAAATTGAAGATTTAAAAGTTTCATAATGTTAGAAAAATCGTAGAAATTGTTTTGTAGCTTGAGACATGAAAAAGTCCAGCGTTGGATATGTCAAACATCATTCTTCACAATTTTGTGCTTTAAGTTTTCCTGATTCTAAACCGTTTGGTTGGAAAATTGGTATTTATATTCTGACAACAAATATTTACGCATTATGACTAGAATTGTTCGATTCTCCTTTGAATTTTTAGCATTGTTTAGAGTGTATATATATCACATGGCCACCAAATGTTTGCATATGTGACTTTGTGAGGATATCATGTTGGAAAAGGATGTGTGTGTACAATTGTTTAGATTTCAATATAGCACAACTCTTGAGAACTTATAGAATCAAAGCTAGGCAAAAATCTTTACAACTGCCGCAACTCCGAAATGTTTTAACCCGCTCCTAGAAATAATAAATGCCTTTGTGTCGAGTCTTGCAGAAGGGGAAATTATTAGCTAAAATTCAGGCTTTATTGTGTTCCACCATCTGAAAAGTGATGTGTGATGTTGCGTGCTTATAGCCCTTGTGTGCCTTGTTGTTGAACTCATAGTTTGGGCTTCCGCATGGCCTTGCTCATTGGTGATATTCTGCTAGAGCATGGCTAACATAGTGGTTCCCATTATATGAGGGAGGTGTACATACGTTTGGCATGGTGGGATGTGAGATTGTGGTAGGGTCTAAAGGAAATCAATTTATTAGGAAGTCATGGAATTTAAGCAAATCCGATTTTATAATTTAACTATAAGAAAATTTTGTGCCTCAAAAAGGTATGATGTTCGTAATACTAGTAAACACAAAATTTCTGAATGAATAATATTTGTATGATATCTCCGTAACCTCTAGCATGCAGGATGACATGCTAACACTTTCTTGCAGGGTAAGCTTGCCATATAAACCTGAGAATGGGTAAGTATGGGTAATTTCATAAAATATTTTATTGTGTGTTTAGTATTTTTTTCTTCCACTTTTGCTTTAACCTTTATGCTAGAAATATATTATATATTCATAATCCCTATGGAAAAACGTTTCTAATTTAGCGATTAGTGAAAGTCTCATACCAACGTTTGCTGACCCAAGTTGATTTTTGCTTTTTGGTTACGTTCTTAAACGATGTCGACCGACATACAATTTACAGGGTTAGCACTTGAGGTGGCGTTGAAGTTGAGGTTGCGGTTTTGGGGATTGTAGGCATCCATTCAGAGTTATTGTACTTTTATTTGTGATTCATATGTAATAAACTCTTCAAGTGAGATTATCATCTTTCATATTTTGGTTTAGTTATTACTCTTTAGAGGTTGGCAAACTGGGATGTTATATATTGACATAGGAGCCAAACAATTTTTAACATTAGATTATAAAATTTAAGGTACGTATTTAGTATTCTTTAACTGTGCATTATTTAATATCGTAAATGTGAAACTTATTGTTGATTGTGTTAAGTGATCTGCATTTTGCGCCCCTAAGTTTGGTAAATTATAAGTTTTCTATTGCGACTATTAGGGGCGTGACAGGATTGATCTGGATTACCTTGTCTAGATTAGATATGGATTGGTCGGGTATAATTCATGCCCCATGATTTCTTGTATCATATTTTCAATTGAGATATTTTTCTATTAAATATGCTACTACTTTATGTAATAAGTCATGAAAAAATGTAAGCATAACTCTTTAAACAATAAAAACAAAAATTAGCCCCTGAAATTAGCATTAAATTAAAACTTAAATGAAAACTTAACCACATCAACCAAGGTGATAGAAATGAACAAAATAGGTTTTTTTTTGTCAAGCCAACATGCTTTTATTCTTCTACAAAATTTACCATGATTCTTAAAGAGAGTATATATTACCACAAGCATGCTTATCATGCCCCTATAGAAACAATCAGTAGTTGGGTTTTATCATAAACACCACCACAAGTCTAGGGTTCGAACCATGCTGGCGGCATCTGGGTGGAGGGGTAAAGGGATTAAAAAAAACCCACCACAAAGTCTTAACTTAGTCAACCATTAGTGTTCTTTATTTGCTTCAACGCAAGTCATTTTTTGTCAAATTCGATGAAGCATAATATGATAAAAATAAATAAAAAACAAAACAATACGATAGACATTCTTTGTAAAATATTTTAAAATCATCTAACAATACCATTGTACCTATCCCATAACATACTTTGTCTAAATAGAATCAATATCACTTTTTTTTTAAATAATTCGTCAATTGTGGGGGTTTCATTCAAGTTTGGGCTTAATTGGGAATTTGTGGTTTCTAGTATAAGTAAAGTTAGAATTTGGGAATATTTTTGCAATTGGTTAGTTGTGAGATATAGGATTTTGATTGAAGAAAGTTTAGAGTAGATGGGGTAGGGATTTACGAAATTATGGTTTCTTGATGGAGTTGAGAAAGAGGAGGAAGAATAGTTTTTTTTTTTTTTTTTTTTTGTTAAAGCATTAAGCATAGTAGTATTAATAGAAACTAGGTTTGAGTACATATCATACGCCCAGCCATGGTTGCCAAGTCATGAGCCTCATTATTGAGGTTTCTATTAATATAGTTACATTTACAATAAGATAGCAAAAGGAGTAGACGACTAATATTACAAATTAGGGGACGCCAAACCCAATCCAAAGCAAAATTAGGGCATGAGCCCCCACTAAGAAGTGCCTGAATCATATTCGCCGAATCTCCTAAAAGAAAACCAGTCTTCCACCTTTGAGCCTGAATGAGTAACAAGGCCGTCTCTCCCACATAACACTCCATCATCGTGCTATCCAAAACCTTGCCAGAGATCGGACTAGCGATTGTAGCTGACACATGTCCATGAAAATCCATCGCTATTACTCCATAAGCTCTATGTTTAGTTTGAATAAAAAAAAAAAAAACAGGCATCAAAACTAACCACAGTAGTATCCGGATCCAAGGAACAAGGAAAAGGTATCAATAGATTGGATTGACTATTAAGATTATGGTGACTAGCACAGTGGAGTTGGGCCTGGATTAAAGTGATTCGTCCGGACTCCAACTCAGGAAGGGGACCTATCAAAGAGTCATGCTGAGCAGTAGGGTTATGAGGGGAAGGCTGGGTGTCAATAATGGTTGAGCTGAGGACATGTGCAATAATGTTGAAAGCTTGAGGTGACTCCTTGGAACGAGTGTTGAACCAGTGTTTATGCCAGGAAGACCAAGTGCTATTAATAAAAAAAATGAAAGATTGTGTACTGGATTTGGTGTTATTGAAGATGGAGTTGTTGCGAATTTGCCAAATGGAACACAAAACTACCTTAAGCTGTGAGAGAATCTTGACTCTCCCCTCAAAACGTGCTTTGGCAGTGTCCCACATGTACTTAAAGGCACAAGATTGGTATTGTGCCAATCAATAGGGAAAAACGAGATAAACCAAAATTTAGCAATAATAAGGCACAAGAAGAAAAGGGCCAGAACATCCTCTTATGATTGTAACAAAAAATGCAGCAGTCATTAATGGGTGTGTGGAGACGCACCAAGTTTGTCATGGTGGGTAAAATATTCTGACTGATTTTCCATAAGAAGAGAATTGCACTAGGGCGTGCTTTCATTTGCCATAGGGAGCGGAGCTGTTTAGGCCCCAGGGGGGAACAAAGTTAGAGGAGGAACATTCCATTCCATCAAGAGTGAATGTTCTGGTGGCATTTTTGATCGAGAAGACACCTTTTCTGTCTGAGAGCCAGATCAGTTTGTCAAGGATGTGAGTCAACCTGAGACAAATATCTTGGATATCTCTAGCCACAAGGTTGGGAAAGAGGGATTGGATTAAGTCTGAGTTCTAGTGAATAGTGTGATATTGTGAGGTACTCCACAGATAAGAGATGATCCTAGGAAGGCTGGGATCCAAAGGATTGGGAACACAATCAGCCAGCACAAGACCGGGTTTGACCCAACAATCCTTCCATAAGTCAATCAGGTCACCTGAGAGGACTTGCCAGATAATGCGATTTTTCATTTTGGCCAAAGCAGTGAGATTACCCCGCCAAGCGAAAGAAGCCAGGGAAGGGTGTTTCGTCAGTTGAAAAATACTCTTCGAATTGAAGTAAAGAGCTTTAAATTGACAAGTCCTGGAATTTTGGGGAGAGGAGATAGCATTCCACATGCTTTTAGCCATGAGAGCAAGGTTTTCATCCCTATTTGAAAGAATATTGAGCCCCCGAGGTGACGAGGCAAGGAAATTCAATCCCAAGTGCAACGATATTTGCTCTTGTCATCATCCGTCCCATTCCACCAGAAATTTCTAGCCAGAATATCAATTTTGTTCGAAATGACACAAGGGACAAGAAAAGTATCCATGGTATAAACCAGGATCGAGTTGAGGACAACTTTAATCATAACTTTTTTGCCTGCTGAGGATAGAACCTTGGATTTCTAGCTCGAGAGTTTCGCAGTAAGTTTGTCTATGATGAGATGGAAATCACTAGCTTTGTGCTTGGAGAGGAGTAGAGGAGATCCCAAGTATCTATCTTTAGGTTTGTAGCATTTCGAGCCAAGAATTCTGTTAATCATTCTGGTATGCTTCGGGTGAACATTGGAGCTATAGAAAATCGAGAATTTGTCATAGTTAACTCTTTGTCCTGAAGTGAGGCAATACCGATGAAGAATATATTTAATTGAGTGAGCTTCAGTTGAATAGGCTCTGCAAAACAACATAAGATCATCTGCATATAGCAGGTGACTACTGGAAGGGTAGTGTCTTTTAAGTTTGATGCCCTTAATATGGCCATTAGTTTCTACACGAGCCAGAAGTTGAGAAAGCGCTTATGCAATCAGGATAAAAATGTAGGGAGAGAGAGGGTCTCCCTGTCGAATGTCTCTGGAAGGCTTGATAGGGGAATGCGGGATCCATTAAGAATCACTTTGAGGGATGTCGTGGAAATGCATTGTTCAATCATATAGATCCATCCCTCAGCAAACCCCAATTGTCTGAAGATTTGAAGCGAAAATGACCATTCAACTCTGTCATAGGCTTTGGCCATGTAAATCTTAATAACCATCCATCCCTGTTTTTGTTCGCGGAACTTTTCATCTGATAGAAGGTTTCATGAACTATACTGAAATTGTCCACAATAGAGCGACCTTTGAGGAAAGCTCATTGATTAGGAGATATGATTTCATTAAGCAGCGATTTAATTCTATTGGCCAGAATTTTGGATTGAAGATAACATTGTAAATGACATTGCAGAGACCATTGGGGCAAAATTTGTCAGGCGAAACATGATTGCTGACCTTAGGAATTAGAGCAATGAAGGTCTCATTGAGATTGGGGTCTAAGTGTTTAGAGGCACAGAAGTTTTGAACAACTTCAATGACATCAAGCTTAACTATATCCCAATCGAATTGAAAAAAGAACGCATGAAAACCATCTGGGCCAGGAGCTT
The DNA here is from genome assembly GCA_963556465.1 of Berberis vulgaris. Classification (NCBI taxonomy): domain Eukaryota; kingdom Viridiplantae; phylum Streptophyta; class Magnoliopsida; order Ranunculales; family Berberidaceae; genus Berberis; species Berberis vulgaris. The sequence continues at coordinate 66,297,288 of OY747132.1, forward strand.
TGTGACTGCCCATGGCAAAAATGGTGGCTTGGATATCGGCAACACTGGGAATGGCCAAGAGGGTTTCATTATCTTCAAAAGAAAAGCCAAGAATGTCAGGGCAGGAGACATGGCAAAAGGATTGGAAAATATTCGTGAAGTAGAGATTGATCACCTGACCCACTTCCTCCTAATCAATGTGGCACACGTTAGCATCATCCTTAAGCCAAAGAATGAGATTCTTTTTATGACAGAGCAAGGTTGTGAGATGGAAGAATTTGGTGTTTCTATCGCCATCACTGAGCCAGGAAGCACCTGGTTTATTCTGCCAAAATATTTTCTCTCGAATGAAGAGTTCATAGATTTTATCTTCCAAATTTGAAATAGCAATGGCATTATCTTTGAAGGGGGTTCATTTTGGAGTTTATCGAGAGCCTGTTGGGTTTTGAAAATGCAGACATGAAGGGTCATGAACTCATGTTTATATCAACAAGTTAAGCAATGACTAAGCCTCTTAGTTTTGAGATGGAAGTTAAGGGAAGAAAAACATTGCCTACTAGAAGCCCAAAAAGAGTGTATGAGTTTGCGGCAGTTTGGGTCTCTAATCCACATGTGAAAAAATTTGAAAGGCTTGGGTCGATGATTCAATTGAGAGATTAGCTGAAGGGATAAGGCTCTGTGGTCAGAAGAAAATGTAAGAAAAGTCTGAGCTGTAGCAGAGGGGAATAAATCCAACCAATCAGTAGATACAAGAATTCTATAAAGTTTGGCTTTGACTCTGTTTCCGTCCTGACGCTTATTGTTTCAAGTGAATTGGGAGCCATTTAAAGGGAAATCCATAAGACGGTGTTTGTCAATAAAGTTCCTGAGATGACGAAGGTTTGAGTATGTTGGTATATTACCCCTATCTTTTCATTCAAATGAAGGATAGCATTTAAGTCCCCAATAATGATGTCCGAAAGAGGTTGCATACCATATAGTTGGGAAAACGAGTTCCAGAAATGAGTGCAATGGGCCGGATTAAGTTCTCCATACACAAAAACAATAAACCAGTTGACAATAGAATAGTAATAATGGATAATAACATTAAAATAATATTTTAAAGACAAAATAATGGTGAGGTGAGTACCTTCCAAAAAGAGAAAGTTCTCCAGATTATCCTTAGGCTGGTGCTGACGCTCCATATTTGAAGCCTAGTTCTCGGCGTGTGCGTTCCATTCTGGTAAAAGAAGCCTTGGTTTTTGAAAGGAATGTGATATCAGGGTTGGATTGTTGAAAAATGGTATTTAGATTGCGAAATGCTTCGGGAGACCCATGCCCCTAGCATTCCATAAGAGAATCATGGGTAACCTAGCAACCCTTAATCAACAGTCACCATTTCCTTACTGGGAGAGGTAGACTTAGCTTTGGGAAGTCTAACATGAGTAGAAGATCTGACAACATGGGATGCACTGTAGTTGTAGGTATATCTTGAATGACTCCGTAGCCTGGAAAAATTGAACTTGACTAAAGGTGGTGGTAGAGGGCTTGGGCATAGATTGAGAATGTGTCACTTGATATGGAGTTGAGCTTGATTGAAATTGTTTACTCGCACCGACCATCGTGGTTCATTTCTTTACTGGAAGCTCACTGTCAACTTCATTATTCATTGGGTATGTGCTTCTTTCGCCTAACTTGAGAGTTTTCTTTCTTCTGGAGATAGCTTTGTTACTACCCTTAATCACTGCCTTGTGTTTACGCTCAGTTGATAAAATCATAGTTTGTGAGTTCGTATCGTGCACAACCAAATAATTAGGAAAACCCTTAGTGGAGGTCGTGGATTGATTGTGAGGGCCTGGAGGAGCCACTGATATAGGAGGGGACTGATTTGCTACATAGAGAACATCTTGAACTTGATCGAACTCCTTGGGAGGAGATAAGTTTGTGAGGAGAGTGGAACCATTGACCATTAGATTGACAACTTCATTTGGCATTGAGTGAGGTGGGGAGCCTGCTGTTGTTGAAAAATCAACCACTAATTGATAAAGAAGGGGCTGGATTGTTGTTGAAAGTGGGCTAGTAGTGGAGTTGGGGATGATATGTGGTAGGATGTCAATAATAGGTGGCCGGAGATGAGGCTTGTTACATGTGAAAATATTGTTAAGAAAAGAGACAACTTATTCCACGTTGGAGTATTGATAGTGGTAGTAATATTGAATGAAGTCACTTAAAATATAAGAATTTATATGAGAAAATGGTGGGGGACAAGTAATTGGAGTCATGGAAGATAAGAGTGAAATATGAGAAGGAGGTGGTATTGGGTTATGAGTTAACAAGGGAGGGTTGGGAGGAAGAAAGGGCGAGAACATGAAAGAATTGTTATTGGAAAGGTCCATGTTCAATAGGGATGTAGTATGGGTAAGTCCATCTTCTTGTATTGCCTGGTGGTGTTCCATTAATGATCGTGCATGGACTGAATCGGGCCTAGCAAGCTGCAAATTGAGAAGTGGAGAAGGGCCAACAGTTTCAGCCAAGGATTGTGATTTCGTTTTTCGAGGTAATTTCGGTATGTTGATTTTAAGAAATATTGTAAAATTTTTAATTTTAATTTTGAAGTTATCAATATAAGTTAAGCATTTTAAACTCTTACATATTACATAAAGAGTACCACGAGATTCATAATGTCATACAAACTACATATAGCATAAAAATCACTTATATAACAAAATTTTAATATTGAACTAAAATTATAATGGGTTAAAATGTACCGATATTGAGATTGACCTAATGAAAATAAATAAATATTTCGATTTCGCAAGAAATTTTGGTAACTAAAAAAAGAGAAATATTCTGTGAAATTTTGACATTTTTCGAGAAATCACATTCCTTGGTTTCAACCCCATATTCTTGATACTGTGGAGCAGTAGGCAACTTACAAAGTTGCAACGCCAGGCTGGCCACTAGATGAGAGAAAAGTGGTTCACTGACCTCACAACAGGAAACTATGGCAGTTGGGGGCGTTGAGTCTATCAATAAACAGAAATTTTAGGGAGGTTACACCCATCCCTCGCTCCCTAGAAGGGCTCGTCAATAAATGCAGCTCATTTAAGGCCTTAGAAAAGTGCTCATTAAATGTCCTAGGTTGACTTTTTAGAGAGGACGATGGTGAGGATGCCATTATAACACCGACATCAGTGAACGGCGAGGGAAGCAGATCCGACTGCGAATTAGATCGAAACCCACAGTCTTCAAGCATTACCGGAACAAGCTCATGCGATGGAGCCACCATCGGAGAAATAAGAGAGGATTCTGTGATGGATTGTGCTAGTTGCATCAGTTGGCCAACTGTTGATTGCAAAGGCTAAATCCCATGGCTACGTTTCTTGAGAGGGATTTGGGTGTATTTGAAGTTATCATGATGGCCAAAGTGAGGGTGGGAACTCGACTGACCCTCTAATTTTGTTTTAATACCAAAGCTTATGAAGAAAGAAAAAGCTAAAGCAGCTGAACCATGTTCAGAATGTGGACGTTTTGTAGATTGTGAAGCCTAGTAATACTTTGGACATATAGACCCAATGACATGGCCAACACAACCGCAATAAAATCAGAAATTAGGAGGGTATTCAAAGCAAAACTTGATATGGTTTTGTATGCCCGTTGTGATGCCAAAATTTGTAATCATGGAACAATGAAGGGGCTTGTTCACATTGAGCCAAACCTTGAACCATATGTATGGACACATCTTATCTTCAAGGGACTGATCGTCAAATTCCATAAGTTCACCAATGCTTTCCGCCAAAGTTAGAAGATCAGTGATTGATAAATTATCAGTGGGGAACTCATGGATTCTGATCCAGCAAGGGACCAGTGAAAAATCAACATTCTAGTAGTCATTTTTCCATGGTTTAATAGCAACTAGCCAACCAAGCAACACCCAAGGCCCAGAAGAAATCACTTTCAACACATCTTCCTTATTTGTGAATTGTACCAAATAACAGTGGTTGTCTGAGAAGTGATTGCGATTCAGAGTCTCAACATGGAATGAGAAATTAGTTTCCCATTGGGTAGCCATTCTGTGAGCAAAGACTTCTATGCGAAGTTTTTTATTGTGGCAATACTTAGCCCCTACTCTTATAGTGGTATCATCCAGAGAGCTCCCAAGTTTGACCACAAAGGATGGTGCAGGTAATGTGAGATCTCTTGCCAGTAGAATCTCTAATTTTTTTTTTACTAAGTGATCAATGGAGGAATGTGAGTTGAGGGAATGAGCCAAGGGAGTCTGTGGCTGTGAAATGGCCAACAGAGTCGTGTGCACAGGTTGAGAGACGATTACATTCTGGGTTGCATGAGTTGGATTAAAGGTGAGTAAAGGTGTTGGATTGGGTGTTGGATAAATGGGATTGGATGGGAGAATGTTGGAACTGGGAGTGGGAGTTAGGGTGTGTCCAGTGAAATTCATGAGGAGTGCGTGAAAACAGTAGTGTGCTTGAAAGGTATAAACAAGGGGGCCAGGGATTGGTTGAGATTGATTGGGTGAGTGAGTTCTAATTGGGTGTGAAGGAAAGAAATCAATAGTTGATTAAGGTTATAATTAAGGGTGGGTGAAAAGTGGTGTTGATTGTTCATGGTGGTGATTTGATGCGATTTGATATATGGCAACGGATAATTAAGGAGGAATGATGAGCAAGGATTTAGTTCAGAGCTCAGTAGTGCTGAAGCAACGATGAAATGGGAAGATGGAGAACACACTATACTCGATACCTACATAAAACAAACACAAGAGAAAACAGTAAACAAACGCAAAAACAAACTAGAGGCCTCTGTGGAAGGAGGAAGGGAGGGTGAGTAAGGAAGAATTGATGGCAATTGAGAGATAGGGGAGTAAGCGGTAAGAGAAGATGAACATGACAAAGGTGGTAGAAGGGATAAAATTGAGTTTGGCTTCTCTGCTAGTTGGAACTCAAAAAACTCGCATTGGAGGAAGAATAGGGTTGAAACTTCCTATCTCTGTTTTCTTATTGTTGAATTATTGCTTGCTAGAGAGTTTGAGAGAGGGTTGAAAAGAGTTTTGTAAAGAGAAAACATTGAGTTAGAGGGAGAATAGAATGAGTTGCAGATAGTTGAGAAAGTGAAGAAAGATGGGAGTCGAATAAGACCAAGAGCAAAGATGTGTTGTTAGACAGCTCTAATCTATGCGGTTAATCTACCATTTTATGAGGTCTCGATAATAACTGAGCTGTAAACTGACTTAAAAACAAACTCATCTTTTTGGACCTGCTAGTCCACCCTGATTTGTCATATACATAATCAAGTATGGGTAACTTTACTTTAAAATCAAAATGTGGTATACACATAATAAATGACGAATTTTAAAAAAACTCACCACTTATCCTCATATAATATTTCGTTATACACTGAATATTTTTCCAAATTAATAGCTTTACCAAGTCTATCGGAGATCTAATTAGTTCAATATATTTGTTGTATTAATACTTTTTCAAATTCGACATATTTAAGGAATTTTTGTGACATGTACCATTAGTTCTTAAAAAAAAATCGTACAATTATTTTGATCTCTCATGTTATTATTATTGATGCAGTCTTTTTCCGCTCCCTGCTTTGACCTAATCCTGTTGACCTGCACAAGTAACGCATGTGAGTCACAGACCACCGTGAGGTGGCCGATGACACTCCGATGCTAAAGTCAGACAAGGTTCTGAGGAAGGTGTAATGTTGTAACATGGAATTTGTAACTTACCTTAGCTTACCAACCTCATGTCTTATTTATAGTGCAAGGAGTTCTTGTTCTATCAGGCATCGTAGGCGTAGTTTAGGAAGGAGATCTTAGTGGAGATCCCTCCCTAATTAGGAGTCGTGTTGTGGGAATGAAGTTCCATGTTAGCTTTGTGCTTCTAGATACGCGGGAGATAGTTCCCAATCCAAGAGCAATCCGTAGAAGGGAGTTTCCCTGTGTGGAAGATACTCTGGTGTTTGCTTCCTAGTTGGAAGCAGAGAGTGACTGTAGTTGCTTGTCTGAATTGTGATGGTTAATCGGCCCACTATCAAGCACATCAAAGTCATAAGAAAAGAGATGAACTTACGAAGCGTCCGAAACTATCGCTCGAGCGGACAACCCATGCATTGAAAGTACTTCTAATCCGCAGGGGCTAGGAAGAAGTTTTTTGCCAGAACGTGAAGTCATCAGGCAGCTTAACGAAACAATTCAGTGACTTCATCTTACAAACAACATTACTCTTTAGCCGATGAGAGGTCAACAACTGAATCACCCGTGGAGTCAAGCTATCGCCAGCCTCCTTAGCACTGAGCAGAATCATGAGGATGATCCTATATCCATTGAGCCCCAATTGAGCCGGAGAATCCCTAAGAAGTCCAAGAACTCCCAGATCACATCTAGAATCGAAAAACGCACTCCAGTTTGAAGCATCTCGCTGTGCAAACAGATAAAACCAGTCAGATGTGACAATGGCGTCTAGTCGCCCGTCAGGAGATACAACGATAGGTCTTCAGGGACCCCAAACTTCGTACGGATTTTGGTGAGACCAGGTTCGGACAACAACCTATCTTCGAAAAACTCTAGGCTCTCGTCCAAGACAACGTCATCAAAAAGGTTTTCATGAGCCATGAGGAAGATGAACTATCTTTTCTAATCAGATCGGTTGGTTCGAAAGCAAGGAAAGTAGAAGAATCAGACTCTACACAGCGAATGACCTAAATAAATGTTAGCTTCCTGCCTATTTTCCGCCGAACTAGCGCACGTTCCATTAATTCGTCGTGCGGCTCAAGCAACGATTCAAACTCAATCATCATGAGCGGCGCATCCCTTAAAGAGATGACTTAGCGGATCGATGCGATGACCCACTAACTCGGGGGGGGGGGGGAGTAGCTAATGATACATAATAACTATCATACCTCTAAGCCACGCACGTGTCATGATGATCTCGAGGAAATACGGGTTTCTGCATCAGCCCAATACTGAACAGGCCCAAGCGGTTCCAAGCCCGCTCAATTCAGTCTGCAAGGCGGACCCGAACTCTCATAGCACGCTAGGCCCACACGTCTCACAACTGTCCTCAATATTCGTAAGTCCTACTAAGGCAAGTATCTCGAGGATCAGCTTCGGACGGGCAACTACGACTGCTATTTGCTTCCAACTAGGAAGCAAATGCTAGAGTACGTTCCACACAGGGAATCTTTCTTATACGGATTGCTCTCGCATTGGAAACTATTTCCCAAGTATCTAGGAACACAAGGCTAACAGAAAACTTCCCTCCTATAGCACGACTCCTAATTAGAGGAGGATCTCCACGAAAATCTCATTCCAAAACTACGCTTACGATGGCATGGTAGAACCAGGACTCCTTGCACTATAAATAAGACATGAGGTTTGAAAGCTAAGGCACGCTAAAAATTCTCTGTTACAACATTATACCTACCTCAGATCCCTGTCCGACTTTAGCATCGGAGTGCCATCGGCCACCACAATGGTAGTCCGTGGCTCATGTGTGTTACTTGTGCAGGTCAATAGGCCAGCAGAAACCATGGAGCGAAAAACGACTGCATCAATTATTATTATTATTTTTTGAATATCTGTGAAACTAACATGACGTGCTACATGAATGGATATGATAAATCATCCAGTTATTGTGACAAACTATTTCATTTATTTACAATGTTTTTTTAGATATAAATATAGTATTGTTACTCCTTAGAATTTAGAACATGCGAAGGCAAACACTTTACATAAATTGGAGTAAACCAAATAACATCAAAAAATTTATTTGAATTCACTTGCTCCATCACGACCTTATTTGCAAGGGCCTTGACAACCCGGGGAGACCAACTGTATGTCTTCGTCGAAATCCACCAAATCGAGATTCGATTTCTATCCAAATTTGGAAGGGCGACTAGCAGTTACTTGAGAGGAGGAAGACACGCGAGTTTTAGAAGAATAACTGCTCATTAGGCGAGTCAATTTTGGATGATATCACAAGTCGTCAAGCAAAACTTTTTATTTTATTTTTCAGCCTTAGTATCTATCTACTATTTCAAATAAATATTCTCTTAGAGCATGTGCCCCTAAATAACTTCCCAAAACAAACACAATTAAGAAGGATTTTTTTCTTCAACGGCTCAAGAGGACTACTAAATTTCACTTTAATGATATGTGCATTTTAAAAAGAAATTGCAAGTCAACTAGTGAAGGCAAGTGAAAGCTAAGTCGACTAAATTTCATGCGGAAGCAAGAAATCAAAGCAAGTAAGGCATAAATGGTTGAGACTTGATCAGATCATAGGTAAGCCAAATCAATATCCAATTTCAAGATGTGAAGTTAAGTTAATTTCTGTAAATTTAGTTGTATGAGTTATAACTGCATAAAATCATACAATTAATTAACTAGGCATGAGTAAGTGAGTCACCTCCATTCTAGACACTCATCGAAACCAATAAATTGGTGGTGGTGGCCAAAGATCTTTTATTACTATTATTATTATTATTATTATTATTATTATTATTATTATTATTATTATTATTATTTATTTATTTATTTGTAGTCCTTTCAAAAAAAGAAGTAAAATGAAAAATTAAAAGAAGAAACCTTTGGCAATCAAATCAAAACAATTCCACCTAGAATTTTAATAAATAAAACAATTTTGTCACAGATCATCAAATAATTGTTTGCAAACCAAACTTAGTAATCACACCCAATCCAACCAGGCTGGCACCGTCTATTCGTGACTCCACAATCCACAATGGGAATAAATACCGATCCCAAAGATAGGACCAATGCCCCTCACCCTCGCCTCAACCCGAAACCGACCAAGCCAAAGCCATTGATATTGAGTATTGACCCTCTGGTCTTGCTCATTGACATGCTGTTGCACAAATCTCTCCCCCTCATAAATACGCAATTCCCAACTTTGTCCTCCCTCATATTCACTCCGCCAGGCCAGGCGTCCATTTTCTTGCCCAAACTCTTCATTTTTACAGATTCGTCTCTCTCTCTCTCCCTCAGGAGAAGACAGAAGAGAAACCAAGAACATCTAACAACTCTGCAATTCGATTAGATCGACCCGTGTGTGATCCATCAATGTCTTCATCGTCGCGACGACACGATGGCAGTGGAGGAGGAGGATCGGGATCCGATAAGGAGTTATCGGAGACTGGATCGGATGAGAAGGGGAGGTTCGAGTACTTCGGATGGGTCTATCATCTCTACGTCAATTCGCTCGGGCATCAGTACTGTAAATTGAGGTTCTTGTTCGTCAGAGGGAAGTATGTGGAGATGTACAAGCGCGATCCTCATGAATATCCCGGCACTGTAAGTTTTCTATCTCTTTATTTGCTTTTTCAGCGTTTCTTCATTTATTTTCTATGTTTTTTTTTTTGACGTCAATTACTTCTGTGATTGCACAATTGAAGTTGCTTTTTGGGGTTCTTTGAGAATGTGCTGAATTTCATGTTAAATGACGTGGGTTTATTGATCTCGTGAGACATTTAGGAACTGGAACATATTGGATTCAGTGTATAGTAGGGTTTTGGGTATTCAAGAATTCATGTAGAGTCTGATTGAAGCACTTTTCTAATGGACAGCGATATTTTCTTTATCTTTATTTGAATGTAAGATCCAAACCTTAAAAATAATCAGCTCTGAATGCCTTCATCCTGCAAAAATAGGGAAAATGCGGTCTCTCTTTCTTACATATTATGGTATTGATATGCAACTAAGGGTGTGTTTAGTTGCATGAAATCCTATGCTATGGGAATCCATGAGGGGACCCCTACATTTTAGGCTAATTTGAGGTATTACTCCACATTCACCATTTGATTTTGTGATCAATAGTGGGAATGATTTGATTTGATTTGATTTTGTGATCATGGGACTTCCATTCCCACCAGGCCACCATTGATCACAAAATTAAATGATGGATGTGGAGTAATATCTCAAATTTGCCTAAAATGTAGGGATCCCCTCATGGATTCCCATGGCATAGCATTCCATGCAACAAAACATACCCTAAGAGTCCCGCCTTCTGTAAGTTCGACCCCATTTTCCCCAAATTTACGGTGTCATTCAAATTGAGTTGCTCTAATCATTAGGCTGAGCCTTTGCATATGCATTGATTTGGTCATTAGGATTATCATTTGAAACAATGAAATGTTCTTTGTTACCATTTTCATCTTAACGGAGAAAGCTTAGCATCTATTACAACAGTATAGATCATTTTACCATTCTCAATAGTGGTATACCAATCCCATCAAAACAGGAGCTTGATGATAACTGCAACAACTTCCTTGTTTCAATTATGCTTACGGATAGGTAGAACAGCTGCTTGTTCTTCATAGAGTTTTCCCATCCAGTTGGAACCCATCCAGCTATCAATGCTATTTGGATGTGTTTAATTACCTTTCTCATAGGCACCAATACATATTTCCATCTTCACTTTAATTCCAAATGTGGTTGATTTGTGCAGAGGAGGGAGCTCCAACACATAAGACATGCTTGTAGCCTTTGTTTAACTGTTTCTGATTGGGTATGATAGAAATCAAGGGCTGGGAGGCACCTTTTCTTTTGGCTGGGCAATGCAAAATGAATTGTTTTGATAGAAAAGAACTGTCCAGTGAGGGAGGATCCGGAAGAGAAACTGTTAATAATAATTATGTAGGGTTTGGCCACCCAATTAAATATGAAAAGGTCATTGAGAAATTTGACGTGGGATGGAGTCCCCTATCTGTTGTTCAGCATCCCGTGGCAGGAAAGGAATCTAAGAATTTTTGAAGACAAACAAAAGCTGATCGATAGGTTTGGCTATTGCGAACTCTTGTATCACACGTCTGAATAGTGGTCAAAAGAGCAATAGAGTAAACTATGTTCAATTCCTCCAGTCTCGGCTCGGCAGACATTCACATACTGAACAGTATCATACCCCTTTTCACAAGATTGTCGACAGTGAGAATTCTGGTGCATAATGGTCCACATCAGGAAATTGGCCGTTGGGGGTACTTGTTCAGCCCAGATCTTTAGGTTAGAGGCATTGAAGAGAATGCGTTGATTGACTGAATCTTTAGAAGCTTTAGGTCACCAACTCTCCACAAAAACATCCCCTTTGTTATATACTTAATGTCCTTGTCAAATATGAATTTACAATACTTGATTTAGGAAACTAAAGTAAGTAAATCTAGTTTACCTCATGTCAAGCTACACACCAACTGAGGGAAGACCATTACAAAGGCGGAAAGAAATTCCTGCCAAAGAAAGAAAGAAATGATAATCGATTCCAGCCGTATTATAGTAGTTTGTCATTTGAAATCTCATTGACACTTGTTAGAATTGGCGTCGTTTTCAGCTATTGATGTGGCATTTACAGACTTTGAGATACTTCTCTAAGGGAGGCTAGTCTCGGTAACTTTTCCATAAGACATTTGAAAAAGGATGTGGTTTTCCAATATCTTTGATGATGAATGAAGTAAGATATTATAGTCAAAAGGGGATTCTCGTATATTTGGGGATTTTGATTCCATGAGTTGGTCCTTTGTTGGAGGATTTATTGGGAGATTCTGTTTCGGTGCTAAGTGAATATGCTGGATTATGAGTATGTTGAAATGACATCTTACACTATTGGTGGTAGTCCTCAATCCTCATGGGTTTTATTTTCGAGGGCATCAGTGTGGATACCCACTCCCCTCTATCTTGTTTACTTTGGTGGGGAAGCGTAATGCTTATAGTTCATGGAAACTAATCTCCATAATAGAATTTCTGGTTTTTAAGTGTCAACGATGTTATCTCTGTTCCTTATCTTGCAATTTGCTGACATTGTCATCCTTTTTGGGCTAGTTGATCTTTGAATCTGTTTATGGCCTTTGTATCGACATAGACTATTTACGATGCCGATGTTCTGATTTTCAGTTAAAAGAAATGTTTCATGAACTTCAATTCTCAGTAGTGAAAGTAATCCGTACAATAGGTGGTATAATGGCTTGATTTAGTTGCTTATTCTTATAATTTGCTTTGATTAATAACTGATGTTGTATTTGAAATAAAGGGAAAAATTATTTTGTTATTTTTTTAATATATAATTTATAAAAGTGTAAGGATACTTGGTCTTGATTACAGGCATTATTGAACCAAAAGAAATTTTTTTGCAATAACAACAAATGGAAGTGAGTCCCTTTAAATATAAAATGTAAAGTGAGCAATGCACAAATACCAAAGAATGACGAAAACATCAATCACTACTCACTAGATGTCAATTTAGAAACATCTTTAGAAACCTGGTTGTTCCTTTCTTGCCGAATAACCCATATGATAACATAGTGACCATAAAACCCTCATTCCTTTCGGAAAAAGAGTCTGGAAGGAAAGCCAAAAATTCCCAACAAGGAGCCATCTACATCATGGATCTCAAAACGAAATTTTGAGCACAAAAATCCAACGAGAATAACTGTCCGCCTCACTACACCTCACTGGCGTCTTGTTTCCCTTTTAACCTTCACATTCTTATGCCACCCTTTGAGTCATTTGGAAAGAGAGAAACTCCAGAATCTTCAAGGGATCAAGAAAAGAGTTGTCTTGGCTTGTTAGTGCATATCAATGACATCAAGTCCATCCTGTGGCAATGGGGAATGGGGTTATACTTTGGAGAAGTTAGAGGGGGTTACTTTTCATCTTTGTTTGATTAATTGGGGTAGCATTTTCAATTTGTAGTCCTCTCTTGATTGTTGCTTTGTCTGCCTTGTGACTGCAATCACTGCCCTTTCTACTCCTCAATCAATGCCCTTTCTACTCCTCAATCTATGATGTGTTGCTATTTTATTGAAAAAAAATTAAATTTGCGCTGTTAGATAGTATTAAAAAATACTATTCTAAATGGTTTTTGTGACAGGATTAGGTGGATCCCTTGATGGTCCTCAATCTCCAAGATATATAACATCAAGTATCTCGAAGTGAATGAATGACTGCACCACACAAACCTGTTAGAGTGGAAATTCAGTGTCCAAAACCCTAAAACCACATAGAGAAACATTACTTGATCATTCATATGCTTAATTTGTCCCTTTCTTGGGCCAGTTCTCGAACTGATTGATAAAAATATCAAGTGGTTGTTGGAAAGGAAATCCGCCTTAGAATGAAACTTGAAAGTGACAATTTTTTCTATTCTACGAGTACCTTCTCTTTCCAATTGAAAACTCTTTCCTCTCCATGCAAAACCTAATCTTGTCATGCAATAGCCAAGCCTTTTATGTTGAAAGATGCATCCAACTTATTGGCTAAATCATAAATTTCAGCACATTTGAATATCATTGGCTAAATCATAAATTTCAGCACATTTGAATATCAAGGATGCATAGACTCTTAAAAAAAAAATCCACGTTTGCTAGTAGGACACGCAGTCTGTTGGATTGACCACATGTGCCCGACACAAATCAGGACTCGTTTAATCGCAACATTTTTTTTCATTTTTTTAGTAGGTGCAAGTTGTAAGTGCAAATAATTATATATTTTAGGTTAACTACTTAGAATAGTGTTATCTTTTCCAGTTTATTTGAAAGAATTATTCAATACATTTCTAGTATTCAACTTAGCATATTCTAGCAGTGAGCAGAGCGCCATTACAATCTTCTCAATTTGTTATTAATTTTCTTTATTTTTTCTCAACATATTTTAGTAGAACTTATTTATGATCGTAAAATAAAAATAAAAATGTTAATTTTGACGAGTCCTAGTTTTTGGGAAATTGCCGAGTCGACGTGTCGTGTCCGTGTTTGATATGATACACGTATCCGTATCCGTGCATCCTTGCTGAATATTAATTTTATTTTCTTACCATCGCCATCTAGGATGATCGAGTGTAAGCTATTGATGCAATTAAAAATAAAAATGTAAAAGAAACAATACCAATTTAAGAGATGAGACAATTCTCCAAAATTTGTAGCAATCTCTTCCTTTTTTAACATCATAACAGTTTGGCACGATTCTATGGCATTGGATTTTTCTCATCGTGTTAAGAATTCCAGACACCAACTCTTGTTCCTGATTTGCTATTGTTGATTCTTTTATTCTTCAATGTTTTCCTTACTGCAGAAACCCATCAGGAGAGGTGTTGTTGGCCACACCCTTATGGTGGAGGAGCTAGGTCGAAGGAAAGTCAATGATGGGGTAAGACTTCAGTTCTTTTCTTCTTTACTTGAGTTTATGTAGGTACTTTGGCCCTTTTTTTAGCTCTTGAAAATGACCCTGCCTGCTTTTATGGTTTCTCTTAGAATATTTATCATGATTTGGATATTAGGAACTAATGGCAGGACTACTTGTACTTTGTCTTTTTCTAGGATCTTTACATTATAAGATTTTGCAACCGGTTAGACGAGTCAAAAAAAGGAGAAGTAAGTATCAGTTCCCTTTATTTATTTCAAGTTGTGAGGATTAGAATATTTGTGTTATAACTTCTTTTTGGGTTTAAACATGTTTTCTCCCTATCAGAAGTTTGAACATGTTTCTACTTGCTAGTTGTACTTGCATTATGTATTTCAATCAGGTTTAATATGGCGCGAGATACATTGGGTTGGCTGTATTAGTTGAAGAAAGACTAGATAAATGAGTACTTTGTTGATTCCTATCCTGGTAAATGGAAATCATTATTAAATCTGCAGCAATGGGATAGTTGTGGTTTTTTTGTGTTTCTGACAGATCACAGGAGCATAATAATATAGACAGTAGCATGCATGTTTTGATACTTTTTGGTAATTTCTGAGCTTAGCGTTTGTTATAAATAGTTCCTAGCCTTTGTATACATCGATAAACTTTTGTTGTGCCCGCATCAAATAAATAGTGTCTAAAACAATGCACTAGAGCTCAATAGTCCCTAACAAACAAATCACATGGATTAAAAGTAACTCGAATAATATATACATAACCCCAATGATCAAGTACATGCATCAATTGTGTATTAATAATCAACATCCAACAGCTGGTAGTACGGAGAGAAAATTTTATGAAGAGTGTAAGGATTGAAGGTAAAACTTTGTCAATGATGTTGATTGGTATGTCAAAATGGATTGAATCAAGGAATGGAACAAGAAAATGATGTCGGAGATAAAGAGTAAAGCAATGGGGTGCAAAGTGGTTGGCTGCAATAGTTGCTAGGGTCTCTGAGGAGTTTTCGATGAGAAGATGAAGTGGAGAGGACCCAATTCTTGGATCACCGGGGAGAGAGAATTCTAATGGAAATTTCATGAGAACATGGGGTCAGTGGGGTTCCAATTCCAATGTGATTTTCATACCAGCAAGGAGAGATTGTAAAGGGTAAAAGGCAAATAGCGATTCCATTGGAAGTGTCGTTGATTCATAGATCGAGTAACTAGTGATACCATTAAGACAGGGCGAGTTGAAGACTGGGAATGAAGCTATTCGTAAGAAAACAAAGGGCAATAGAACTCGTTCATATGCAAAGGTAATGAGGAAGTAAACATGTGGGTAGGATTGGGTAGAAGGGGTAGCTTCTTGGAGTATCTTTAGACTGTGTGTGGGGTAGATGCAAAAGAAGGGATTGGGTGAGGACGGGTGTTTCATCCATTTGCTTCCAATGGGAAAGGTTGGGTTCTAGAGGGGATAGTGTGTGTTTTGGGATCTGCTGGTGGGGGGAAGGGTAGAGTGAAAATAATAAGCCAAGGGAAGAACCATAGTTGTCAGTTGCAGAAAATGTCATGGGGAAGAAAAGCTTACAGGGTAGGGTAACGTGGCTAATGAGGTGGTGCGACAAAGATATGCTACTCCATTGGTTAGAGTAGCCACGGTGGTAGTTAGTGATCGGCATGGGTAGTGATTTCGCAAAATCTTGCCAAATTTACCAGTTTTTTGAATTTACGAAAAGAAAACTTACGAATTTATCATCTCCATTTTTTGTCGATAATTGTGATAAATTCAACATTTCCATAACATCTGTGGCGTTGGGGTCATCTTCGTAGCAAGTCCAGTGAAGGGGTAGGGGTTGTTGTCGACTTTGACGTAGACACGATCGCCGCTTGGACCTTCTTTGTAGTTTGCGTTAGTTGAATCCCTTGCAAAAAGCTGGGCGTAGATTTCTTCATGTCGATGAACTTCTTCGACATTGATTCAGATTGAGTTGAATAGATAAGATTGAGATTGAGATTGAATCAACTTCGGTAGGTGAAAATAGAGAATTGGGGTTCGCTCGAAAAACCCTACTTCGGTAGTGATGGTGGTCATAGGTGAACGAGTGATGGAGAGGTGGGATAGAGGACGTGCAATGGTTATGGGTGAATAGAAAGACGGAGATGAGTGGCAGGGATGGAGGAGGGAAGGTTGTAAGAGAGGGAGAGGAATTCAATGACAAAAGCTTTACAGAGTCATCTCGAGTTAGGTTTCTGAATAGCTAAGTTGAATTTATTGGCTTTGATTAAGCCCAATATGATTTCTATCCACTTTAGGTCCAATATAATTGTTGGGTGGGTCATTCTCTTCCAATTTGGTTCGAGATTTTACATTTGTTTGTTAGTAATTTGGTCGAGTAATCCTTGATCATAATTTCCAGTATGAGTACTTATGAAGCACTTTATAAAGCTACGTTGAAAATGCATTGAAGGTTTTACTATATTGTTAATTATGTCAGAATTTAATAGATACTTGGTTATTAAGCTTCATTTAATGTGTTTAATAGGTTTATTTACATGCATCTTATTTTAACACATATTTCACATACCCTCGAAAATTATTATATATGTTTCATGTATCTTCGAAATTTTTACATTTTTTTTTCTTTTACACCGAATATTTCTTAAAATCAAGAGACCGAAACTAACTCGAAAAACGAAATCACAATCCTTGGTGATGGATCAATGAGGCCAATTAATTCTGGTCAAGTAATTATTGCAAGGTTCAAATGGGTTGATTTGGGGAAGATGAGGTCATGACAACTAATCAAAGAATGAAGTGAGTTTAGCAAGATTTGGGGCCGAAAAGCGAGATGATGTAAATCTAATGAGATTCAAGGGAGGAATGTTGAAAATATACTAGGGAGTAGGATCCATTGAATGATAAATAAATCTGGTCAGCTGGGACCAATTTTCAGCAAGGAAACGAATCTTGCTATGGAAGTGATTGTGGGCAATAATTGTGCTATGCAGAATGCCAGCATGTTAGAGGAGGAGATTTGGAGGGGCCGATTGAGATTGAGCTGGTTTTAATTTTGGGTAGATTAATTCAAGGAGAATATCAAGGCATGTGCTGGATATGGAAGGGTGTATGTTAAAATTTCATGATTTGGTGAAAGGGTCAAAAGAAGTGTTGGTCAAAAGTAGAAACGAATATGTCAAAGTTTTGAAGGTGGTAAAGTCAGAGCAAATGTCTTAATGGGCTATGAGTGGAGGACTACAAGGGTAAAGTTCGAAGCCAATTGGGTTTTTGGCCTAGTCAATGTCCTCACTAGCTGAGAAAGGTCTTGGTAGTCATTTTCAGCTCAAGTTCAAGAAGTATTTTAGGCAATTTTTCAATTTGCATAACAGTAAGAAGCCCAACAAAAGATAACAAGCCCAACACAAGATAGCAAATATCTCATTTGTCTAATACTTAGAATTGAGAAACTTTTCTCATGTGAGTTAAACTCTAAAAGAGGTGGTCTTATCGACAGATCTGCAGAATAAATAACAAGTTTAGAGAAGGAAGAACCAGATGTTAAATTGGGATTGTGGGATCAAAAGAGAGCTTAAGGTTGATAAAATCTCCATTTGCGAGGAGGTGAAACAAGGAAGAAAATTGGTATGGTGATGTATATCTTTGGATTGAATCTATCGGTAGAATCACATAAGATTGTGGGCTAATTACCATCTAGCTGATTGAGGATTGCCCTCTTAGGTGTGCCCTCAGGACTAGTGATCCTTATCCATTGGCCGTGATGGTACCCACTGTTTTAAAAAATGGCCATATTTTGATGACCAAGGAAGAAAATTGGTATGGTGATGTATATCTTTGGATTGAATCTAGCAGTAGAATCACATAAGATTGTGGGCTAATTACCATCTAGCTGATTGAGGATTGCCCTCTTAGGTGTGCTCTTGGGACTAGTGGTCCTTATCCATTGGCCGTGAGTACCCACTGTTTTAAAAAATGGCCATATTTTGATGACCAAAATACCCCTATTGAATACAAGGTCTCTGTTATTGAAAAACTTTGTATCTTGAGTGCCTAATAATAACTATCTTGAAGTAAAACCAATGTCAACATGTAAATAAAAACTAAAATGCACATCTCGAGAAAATTCTAAAGGCTAAACAACGCTCATATTATCCAATTCACCCCACCTGCAACATCCCCGCCTCCGCACTACATGCAATGACACTACAATACTACCACCAGCCCATCATGCAATGTCTTCACTAACTGAACCACTCTACATCACCCCCAACCCCCCATACCTTGCACCCACCCCCACACACACCACTAGAAAAAAATCCACTCCACCACCATCACCACACCTCCCCAAAGGGGTTGAAACAGTTGTTGGGATGGTTGAAATAAAAGTATTTTTTCACGTCTTTCTACATTTTGGTCACTATGAATTGTTTGCCTTTAGGTGCTTTTAGTGATTTTCCATTGAAGTTTGTTTGGAAAAGAGGGTTACCTTCTAGCATATCTATCTTTATGTGGACAGCGGTGTGGAATAAGGTTCCATCCAAGGTATTGTTAAATCGTAAAGGAATGGATGTTGGTGAGACTTGCACATTATGCGCTTCTTATTATGAAAATATCAGTAATGTCCTTCATTGTGAGTAAGTTCATACTTTATGGTGTATGTTGGGTCATGCCCGGATCCATGGGGGTTTATTGAGGGCTTGGAGGTCCCTTAGACATCTCACATCAAAAGGGAAACTGTTTAGAAGTTTTTCCCTTTTGCTTTGTGTGTTGGACCATTTGGGAGGAGCATAAAGACCAAATTTTTTCCGATAAAGAAGTAGATTTTGGTGTGCAGTGGTTATGGGAATCTTAGAGTCTTTATGGGGTTGGGTTTACCACGATGCAACTTTAATATGATTTTCATGGAGTTATTTGTTGTGAATTTTGGGTCTTTAATGCTTTTAAGGTCGCCTTTAAGTATATTATTGTTATTGAAAGCTCAATAAACTTTTACCTTTGTAAAAGAAAATCAATTAGTAGTCCTTATCATGCCACACTAGGTATCTTACGTAAACCTATTTCTGAAAATATGGTTAGCTAGGTCAAAACCTAGTAGCTACTTATACTCTTACACTGCACTAGTCATCGATCTAGAATCCTATTTTGACTTCATAGAAAATAAAAGTAGAAATTTTAAAATAATATATACCCACTAAAATAAGATATGCCATTGTAATTAATGAAAAATCAAAGACTTGTGCAACAATGGTGTATGTAACAACTAATGAGAAATTAAAAACATGTTTGTTGCTTATGATCTTGTAATGGTTAGGGTTTGGTATGGTAACCCGAGAAACTACCCATATTTCTATTTCCCACTAACACTATGAAAACGCTACATTGTTGTGCACTAATATAACTTGGTTATTTGTTGCATGAACATTCATTTCCCTTGTTACTAGAAATGCTCTTCATTTCCTTTGGGTGCTTGAGCCACCTACACTTTCATCTCTAGGCTTTGTGTGAGAAAAATGTGGCAATTTTTTTTTAAAGGCGAACAAGTTTTTTTTGGATCCCAGAACATTTAAATGCATTTCGCAAGGCTCAATCTCTGAACTTATGATACCATCTGCCTCCAGTCTTACCAACTGATCTAGCACCCGTTGGCTATATCATCTTCTTGTTACTTATTTCATAGATAATGCTTATTAAGGGGTTTGCTAGCTACATTCACAAATTGTATTTTAGTAAAATAGTAAAACTTATTTCACCATACCCCCACCCTTTCTCTTTTTCTTCTTTCAGAACCTCACCCCAAAATCACCGACTGCCATGAACACCATTAGCGACCTCTCCTCTTTGGCTCTCTACGACCCCTTCTTACTCTTTTTCCTTCCTTCGTATCCTTTCTCCTTATTTTCTTTGCTTCTCTCTAGTTTTTACTAGTACATTTCCCTCACATCCTCCCCCTCCATAACTTACATCACAATCGCCAAATTCCAAGAATATGATGAGTAGGGCATCACATATTTCCCAAAGTGGCAATTGCGGACCATATATACTCCAGATGTTGGAGGTCGTGGCTGGAATTTTATGTAGACAGTACAGTAAAAGAAAGACTGGTGGGGGATTACAATATAGAGAGGTAGAGTTGGGGCGGTGGTGGTTGTGGTTGGAAACAAATTTAGAGAGAGTGTTAAGTAGAAAGGGAGCAATAAATAAAGAGGGGAGGGATGGGAGTAGTATGGTTGAGGCTGAGAGAAAAAAGAGAGGGAAGAGCGAGAAAAAGATGAGGGGATTCCGGTGGTTTTTGTGGAGAGGCAAGGGATTGGAAGATTATGTTGTGAGCTCGTTTGTTATTTAGTGTTTTTTTCCCTATTTTTTGCAAGGAAGCTGAGTTGAAACTGCGGATGAAAGTAACACCCGTGTTGAGGGACTAGTAATATAAACGCTTGTTTTCTTTTGGCACTATACAAGAAAGCATTAATTTTTTATGTGACAAGGCTTAATAACTAGGAATTATAAAACGTCTATTTAGCAGCTTAAAAATCACAGCTCTGGATGCTTATCTATCAGCCAATATGTTATTATCTAAATATGTTATTAATGAAACCAAACATAGCACGGACAGGAGTTAATAAGGTGGCGGCAGAGTTGATAAGGGCTCTTTACAAACCATGGCAGGAACAAGTTGAAAGAGCAGTCTAAAGCAGTGAGATATTTTGATTACCACTTTTATTCGATATGCCTTCATCTGTACTTAAATGGGTACCATGGAAATGCGAATAACCTAATTCAGAACAGGAATATAGATACATTGTTGAACTTTACAGTGGCTCTCAATTTTGTACTTGCCTTGTATGATTTTTTGGTAGTCTTGAAACTGGTCCCCAATTGGCTTGTCTTATCAAGTTCTAGACATTCTATTTTTTTTACTTCGTACTTGTCGGATTCTCTTGTCCATGGACCCTTTCAACATTGTTAGTATCTGATTATCTCGTGAGTTAACTTTCTTTGGGTTCCGTCAAGATGTATTCAAGTTAGAACCCAATATCATGTGACTACTTTTCTTCCTTCACTCATCTTTTCTCTTCTCATCTATTTCACTGCATCTTTTAATTATTTATTGGGCTGCTAGGTTGCTTGTGCTTCAGCTGGAGAAGCAAGGAAATGGATGGAAGCATTTGACCACGCAAAGCAGCAGGTATGATTCTACTAAAGATTGGTGTCTTATGAAGTCACTAGTGACTTTCCTTATAGAGTTGTGTTGATGAGTAAACCAGAAACGTCCTTTTGTCACTTTGTCTTAGATGAAATGAGATACCAGCATGTATATATGCTCTTTCATTTCAGTTCATTTTTAAGGTTCTAACTTCTAAGGTGCTCTCTTTAAATTGGTTGAGCTTTTGGGATCACCTTTCTTCTATAGTAGAGAATAACATAAGGGTCAAAGGTGCTATGATAGGGCATAAAATGGTAAGGATAAAATCCGAGATCCGAACCGGATTCGAATCCGATTAGGTGGATATGGTTTTTATAATTTATTAGAATAGGAAAATGGGTTGGATACTGACTTTTGATAGTTGATCCGACTCGGATACGGGTTAGATATAGATCTTACCGTAATAATCTATCCGAATATATCCAATATGTAGCTTTTAATAATCATTGTGAATTTTGCAAAAGAATAAGGATATAATGGTAATTACAAACACCAAAAGGAAGCCCTACCTTTTATTTTTTATTAATGTTTTGAAGGCGCTAAAGTTATACTTGTATGACAAATGCATTAGAGTTTTATGTTGTTATCTGAGACATTCATACTTTGGTTGTCGTGGTTAAATTCTTGTTTGAGTTTTAATTCTATGCTAATTTCATGGACTGCAATGTTCTATTTTATTTGTTTTCAGAGTTATGCTTATACTTTTATTTTCAGTGGTCTTTTGAATAAAATAGTCTATTTTCTTTTGTAATTGAAAAATATTCTAACTAAAAGTATGCTCAAGAGATTTATTAAGCCAATCTGAATTTAGTCACTCTCCGAAAAACCATATGTGATCCGAAAAATGTAATCTGGATCGGATATGGTTAACTATTTTACCATTTTTCCCGAATATGGTATGAGGTTTTATGACCTGGTCGGATCTGGATTTGGACCTGTATCAAATAATTCAAATCATATGGATATATATGTATCTGTACGAGGTCCGACCCATTTTATGGTGTCTATAAGATGTGGCTCCTTAGATACTCTATCAATTATGAAACAACACTTGTACTAGATAGAGTATGGACATGAACAAACAATTATTTCTATTATGCATTTACCTTTTTTTTAACCAAAAAATGACACGCGACGATTGATAAATATGTAATTCATATCTTAATTTCGCTTATGAAATACGTTAGTTTACTTCTCTCTATTCACTGTGCCCGACCCCTCACCTAATTCTAATCTTCCAAAAAATCTTTATACTCCATAGATCTTGTACCTAGATGCAATCGAGAATACTTGGATGCATTGTATCCATCTTTCAAGGGATTTCAAGGGGATATCTGACATCACTTTTTATGAAATTTGATGTAATCAACATTAGCAATATTATAGGTTAGTGTAGCAATATTAGTATTAGGAGTAATTTGGCCTAATTAAGGGCCAAAATTAATTTAATAGCCAATTAAGTAATTAGGGCATATTAGCAATTAGAGTTAGGTTAATAGCTTCCCAAATAAGTTAGAAATTTTATAAATAAGGCAAGGGTTCATTGTTATTAAGTTGATGATTGAAAGCATATTATTTTCTTATTTGTTTTCAATTTCGATTATTGTTCCGTTATTTTTAGTATTATTCTTTTATTTCGATTACTGTTCCGTAGTTCTATCAAAATTGGAGTCTTGAAATAGCGCCTTGTCTTTAAAACTTGCATCAATCACTTAATTAACTATTATTATTGATCTTTTTAAATTTGCATTAATGGTTTTGAAACTGTTGGAAGAAAAAAAAGTTAGATCTGATTTTGTTGAGCTTTCTATCTTGGATATGCTTCACGAGTGGAAACACCAAGCAATTTAGGCATAGTCGTTTGGAGCCTCATCCCATATGCATGTGGGTCATTTGGGAAGAAATGAATAAGAGGGTCTTTGAGCCATCCTATTCATCCAGTGATCATATCGTGATAAATATCAGGGTTTTTTTTTCGCTAGATGTGCTTTTCCTATTTATATTTCGAGGGTGTCCATTTTCAGGATTTTATGGTAAATTGGGAACATATATTATGAGGGTACAACTATTACATAAATCCCCTTCTATACAAAACCTATCCATAATCTTTCACATGATCAAATTATTATTAGAAAAAGCCCTTTTCTAAACATTGCCTGTGAACTAGCATGGAGTTTGGTTCCTTAGGTGATTTGTTGGACCATATGGAGGGAGAGGGATAGGATAATCTGTTGAGGGAGTGGTACTTGATTATAATAACATTTTCATACTTAGCTTTATCATCGTGGGATTGGGTATTGACTAGGATGCATTTGAGGTGTGTGGCTAATCGTGTGTTGGACCATTCAATACTGCAATGGAATGATACTTTAAAAAGGGGGTTACATTTGAAAGATTTTTTGCCACTAAATTCTCTGTAGTTTAAAATACACAATTTCATCTTGGCATATATTTTCTCATGGTTCTCTGTAACCTCCTTACTGTTAATAATTTTGTGTTTCTATATACGGAATCATCCCTATCAATTGTTCTATTGAAAATCAAGTAACAACCGCTTTCATCACCTTGTTTTGGAATTCTCATTTCCTACTTGCGTCATTATCTTGGATACAGGCTGAGTATGAGCTTGTGAAAGGACGTGGGAGCCGGCGGAAGCTAAGCATGGATACTGAGTATGATCCATCTTTACATGGTTGACAAATGTTTCTTTATTTTCACGTTTATAATTGTTCTGATTTTTGAGAATGTTACATCATGCTATTTGTGTAAGCCATAATGAGTGTTTGCAAAAATATTTACTAGCAAAGTTGACCTTTAGACTATTGCAGATCTGCATTTGTTATATGGCTATCTGTTTGGTTATGTGATTATTTAGGGATTCTAAGTTCCCATCTATTGGCTTTGGTTGTTTGGATTTAGAGTTTGCACTAAATTATTAAAAAAAGTTAGAGATTTTTAAGGTTCTATCATTCGAAAAGCTCATCCCACTCATTATGTGATATTTATAGATTGTTGGCATGGTCCACTCAATTAATTTGTGCTTTAATTTTATTATCATTTTGTATCCTTCATGTTTGGTCTAATTTTTATTGTTTGCTTTTGGAAGGCTCAATCTTGGACATGAACCTCGTGTTAGACGTTACGCACACGGTTTAAGAAAGCTAATAAAAATTGGACAAGGTGCACATCACAACTTTTCTTGTATTAAATGTTGGTACGTCCATAAATTATTTTGGTCAACATGGTTAATGTTGTTTAATATCGAATGCAAATCCAAAAACGGTTTTCAATCTAATTTTATATGAAACTTTTACTTTGAGTTACTTTAGTTTACATTGTTGTAAGTAAATGCTAAAAATAAATGGCCCGAGCTTATTTCCTTAAAGTAATATGTCTAAGCTTATTTCCTTCTAGTAATATGTTCTTGAAGGTTGAAGGTTGGGTGATGATGGGGCCTCAAACTGCTATGTAGCTTCTTTATTTCTCAATAAAAAAAGATACAACTAGTCAAGGTTTAATTTATAACTTCACATTAAAAATATTGGGATGCTAATTGTCATACACTCATGGCCATAGCCAATGTTTCTTAAGAATCCCAAGGCTAAGGTGATCCTTGAATGTGTGCGAGAATAATTATAAAATAGTCAAAAGAATAATAAGAAGCTCCCTGTAAAAAAGATATATATTAAAGAACAAATTGTGAAGAAATAAGCACAAAAACTACCGTGCTAGGATATTCGTATACCTTTTGGATATGGTGTTATTGTTTTGAATACAAATACTATAGGAGTGGGAAATCAAAGAGTTGTGAATGGATTGGGATAAATTCTCTCAATGCATTGTCCCAATCCTTGCTTGATTTCAAATATGACGTGTGAAACTTTTTTTGTTTTTTATTTTTATTTTTATTTTTTCCTTTTCTTTCGGCTCTGGTGGGGTTTTATGAGTAAAAAAATATCATTTTGGTTGGTGAGGCTCCTCCTGTAGGATCTAATCTTCTTGATAATTCTAGATTTGTTGTGCATCTAATCTTCTTGAATCTTGATAACTTTAGATTTGTTGAAGGCATGCCTAGGTAGTGCAAGGAGACTTGTGTTGAAGTGGAAGCCCATACTCTTTACGGTGTGTTGGTACCCTAAGAAAGAATGGAATCGAGGAATTTTCATGAAAATGCAATGGAGAGTCCAAATTATGTATGGAATGTTTGATCCTTTTATGACATTAGGCGACATGGGTTTTGGTTCCAAAAATTTTGGGCTAATTTGGGATACTCTGCTTTTCACTCAGTAATAATCTAAAATTTTTGGCAGGCTATATTCCTCTTGTATTATGGAGAGAATAGATTATGAACTCTTTTTGCTCTGGGCGCTTGATAACAAAGTCTCTTTGCTAACATGCATCTTTGTTTTAAAGTTAGAAGGTTGTTGAGTTTTATGTGTGATTTTTGAGGAAAACCTTTACCATACTAAGTGTTTTTCATTTTCTTTTCTTTTTATAGCCACTGCTTTTTGGGTTTTGCCTCCATTTTTAGCAAAAAAATTGTAAAATACAGTATGATTTTCGGCATCGCCATGCTTGGCTTTTAGATACATAAAAAACTAGCAAAATATAGGAAACAATCCTTTTGAGTTTGGGTTCTTTCTTTGTGCTCAATCACTGGAATAGTTGTTATTTCAATTTCTTGCTCCAGAGAGGTAATCCTCATGTCAAGAGGAGGTAGACTCTTTACTCCATAAACCCGCAAATCATCTTTAGAGCCTCCATCCATCTCTTCCCGCTCTCTGTGATCATGTGATTTGGGATCCCCATTGGTTCACCCTCTTCACTGAGTGGGATCACAAGAATATATCTCTCATCGGGTATATCGAGGCAATCTTTCCATGAGTTGAGCTTCTCCTATTGACGTAGGTGAAATATTTCCTTCTGCCTCCATCCAAAGCATACTCGAGGAGCACCAATTCAAACATAGTCAAGCGGTCGGTGATCTGTCGCAGTGGGTTACCCATTTGATCTCGTATCTCTTTATCAATAACACACCATTGTAAGATGCAAAACAAGTACTCAGTGAAAAAATTTAAAGATAAATGGTTTGATGTGGTAGAAAGAATTCCATACCTTTAGAAGGAGGTATGTTTGCATTGGGAACATGTCGGTTGGCTGGGAAGCACTGCTGGCTGCAAAAGCAAATAACCAATTAGGAACTATTCAACGGCAGAATGGAAATCGTTGGGCTTTAATGTAGTTTAAAAACAGTAATAATGGTTTGGTTCTTTTTTGGGGCTTTCGTTACAAACTGTTGGTGGTTCACGCAGGCAGAGACAACTTAGGTTGGAGGTTTTCGGCCAATCTCTTAATGGATGCTCTGTTTGGCCTTACTCCTTGATCTGAACCCTCTGTTCATCGGGGCATCCTAACACTAGGGCCAGAAGTTTACCCATCCTTCCTACTCAGTCACCGGTGAGCAGGGTTACACTTTTGCTTAGATCGTGAGTCAACTGGCTGCTGAGTCAAACCAGCCTTTACACCCATCTCTCGTTTGGTTTAACCTGTTTGTCTCCCAATAATGTTATTTACACCCACAAGAATGGTTTTGTTTCCCTACACATCACTCATACTCCATCATTGAGTACACCTATCCACCACCCATTGCCCACACCAACCCCAAACCTACTCACTCCATGTTGTCCCTACGTCACATCTCCTTTTGACTATTCTATCTGCCCCCTCCTTGGTGGGAGGTGGGTGTAAAACACGACCCATTCACATGGAAGTTTCAACTGACTTGACAATAATCAAGGTTCCCAAGAAAAAACCAACTTGGTCTCCTATACATATGCCAAATGGTGATGTCATCATCTTGATTCTAACATTAGTGGGTCTAAGCAGCACACCAATTCAAAAACCGAGCGTCTTAGACAACTTAAAGGGAAAGATGAGGTGAATGTCTCACTAAAGCCACCATGAAAAACACTGCAAAATCATATTGTTGATGTCGAGTCGTCACCATTGTTTGCAAAGATAACAGTGCATATCAAAGAGAGTAAACATGAAAGGGGGCAATAGGAGGAAGATCAAAGGGATAATAGATCAAAGTTCCCAAGGAAGTCTTAGGCAAGAAGGCTCGAGTGACCGAGTCATGTCCTTTCAATGCCCCAAAGATCTCTTAGCCTATGGATCCACCTAGAACTCCCTCAATGGAACATCTTGAGGTTAATCAAGCCCCCTTTCACTAAGCCATCTAGGCTGTTTTCCTCACTGAGTTCATCCTTGGCTAGATCGGCCAATCAATATATCTCCTCTTCACTAACACAACAACTCACTTTGAAACCTTAAAAAGGGTAATCATAACTATGCAGTCACTGGCAGAAATCCCGTGGTGGAGAGGGCCGGGGAAAGAGATTACACATTGATAGTGCACGCACATGTAGGACATGTGGCCACAATGAATTGGAACCAAGCAGAACTAGTTCCTCCATTGAGGTGGGTCAGTCCTAACTATCTCTCATTCCTGGTACACTCATGGTACATGAATACCCAATCCCAATTTCAAATTGGATGATTTAAAGCAGGCCTGATTCAAAAGCACAAATATTGGAAGCTCAAGGCCCAAGCCCAGAAACAAAAGCGTGCGTAGAGACTTGCACGTGAAACCCACGTGGTTCAGAAGTCTAGCCAAGGTAAAAGAGCCAATAGCTCAACAACTGCTTTTAAACTTAAATCCAAGGTGTCAGAAACATGTTGAGATGATCGACAATGATATCTCTTCTACATCTAAAGCTCAACTTTCTCTCGCAGATATAGACAGTTTGCTTCCAGATCTGCAGCTTGTGCAAGAGGATTCTTCAGTCTTTCCGCAACTTTAAGCTGAGCAACTCTCTACCCAGGAAAATAATTTGGTCTCCATAGCCAATCAACTTTCCAAGAGGCTCACGCATGATGTTGGTGGTGCAAGTGTTGGGTTAGAGGTAACCAACACACTGGAAAGGCCAGGTTGAGATGGACCAGAGGCTATGATTAACTCCAATGTCTATTAAATTACTTGGAATGCTAGAGGCATGGGTTCTACGAAAAGATCAATTATTCTGAGGAAGATTCTGTTAAGGGTGAATCTCGAGATTGTGCTAATCAAGAACTAAGTTAGAGTAGCTCAATGGGGATCTTATTAAGCTCATATGCGCAGAGATTTGTTTGAATGGCATTTCCCTGCCTGGGGGACTGCTGGTGATTTGCTTTCCGTCTGGAAGAAAGATCAGTTTGTTTGTATTGATACGCTTTCAGGAGCTTTTTCTGTATCCTGTTTCAAGATTTTAGGGATAATATTTGGGATAATTTTTGCTGGATGCTTGCAAAAATTTATGGTCCAGCATTTGCCACTCCCAGACAACAATTTTGGGAGGAGTTGAATGCAATCCGGGGTAGTGGCAGCACCCTTGGTGTTTGGGTGGGGATTTTAATATTATCAAAGATATACATGAACTAAAATAATAGCAGTAGAAGAAATGCCCACATTAGAAATTTCAACTCCTTTTGCTTTACTTGACTTTGAACTAAAAGGGGGGTGATTTACTTGGTCTAATAGTAGACATTCACCCACCTTATGTAGACTGGACAGATTCTTAGCTTTGCCTGATTGGGTTGAGTATTTTGGCTTTCATCATGACTTTTTGTTGATCACCATGAAGTTCTTCATCAAACCCCCAGGTTAGTAAAAAAAACCTGGTCACTTCAGGTTGGAGCTCATGTGGTTTGAGGACTAAAGTTTCTTCCACTTGGAAGATGGCATCCCAGTCAACCTCAGGATCACCCTGGTTTCAGCTTATGGAACAAACTGAAAAGTCTTAAGTTGCATATTAAGGAGTGGAACAGAAACCACTTTGGTAAACTTGACACTCTCATTGAAAGGCAACAAGGGAAGCTCTCTATCTTAGACCTTATTGAAGAGGAGGCTAAGGTAGAGCTCAATAAGCTTCTTAAAAGAGATGGAGATTCAGTGGGGTAAACATGGAGATTTTTGCTCAAAGCTCGTCCACATTCTAGCTATCATAAAAGAATGGTTAAACTCCATCCCTGCCCTTCAGATTCAGAATTAGGTGGAAACCCATGCATTTATTGCTGATTTTATTGTGTAGCATTTTAAAAGCATGTTTAAGAAAAAGAGCAGTGGAGGCCAAACTCTTAGGAGTGGAGTTCAATACTATTAACCTGCATAGGAGTGAGTCACTTGACTGTGATATATCTGACATGGAAGTAGTTAATCCTCTCAAAGAGTTAGAAAAGAAGTTGAGGTATAGATGGATATCCTATTGATTTGTTCAGGAAATGTTGGCACTTAGTTCACGGGGCTAATTGCAGATTTCAATAGTAACCAATTCCTAGATTGGAGGTTGTATGTGACACTGATTTCACTCATTCCCTAGGTTGAATGAGCAATGTCTATTTCTCAATTTAGGCCTATTAGCCTTTTTTCTTCAGTTTTGCAAAATTATCTCAAAGGTTTTAGCTGCCAGGTTGAAAGTTCATATGCATACTCTGGTCTCTTTCCTTGCTGCAAGTGGAAGGCAGACAACTGATGGGTGGCCCCCTCATTGCTAATGAACTCTGGGATTACTTGGATTATATTCTCCAGATAATGAGATTTGGTATTAAATGAAAGGGTTGGATTAGTGTAATCCTCAGATCAACCCAATTTTTTGTCAGAATTAATGGGGCTATGGAAGGGTTCTTTAGAGCATCTAGAGGCATTAGGCAAGGGGATCCCCTCTCACCTCTACTTTTCTTTGGTCGGAGAAGGGCTTAGTTAAATGATCCTATGAGCTGAACATTATAACCTTATCAGGGGCTTCCAAGTCAAAACTCAATGTACCTCCATTCCTGTCCTGCAATATTGCTGATACACAATCCTTATTCTTGAGCCTGGTATTCATAGTATGATGCATTTGCAATCTATACTTAATCTGGTTTGAAGTGGTATCTGTACTCAACATCAACTTTCAGAACTTCATATTTTACCCTATAAAGGAGGTGGAACACATGGTTGAATTGGTGAATGTTATGCATTGTCAGCTAGGTTTTCTCCCTACGACCACCTATTTAGATCTTCCTTTGGGAGCTAAATATAAAAACAAAACTAGTTGGGAACCTACAATTGACAGGATTAAAAGTCGGTTGGCTGTGTGGAAAGCTAAATACATCTCTTAGGCAGGCAAAGTCGCTTTGATTAAAAGCACCTTGCTAGTATATACCAATATTCTTGATGTCTTGTGTAGTAATGCTCTTCTCTATCCAGCAGGACATATAGAAGATTTGTATAGACTTTCGTTGGGGGACCAATCAGCGGAACTAAGGTTTTCATTGGGTCAGATGGACTGAATTTGTAAACCCAGAGATCAGGGTGGTCTTGGCATTAGGAGCTTAACTCTTTTCACTAAAGCTTTATTGGCCAAATGGTTATGAATGGTACTGAGCAACATGCTTTATGGACGACAATAGTTCAAGATAAGTATGGGACAAATTAAAGGGTTGGTTCATCAACCCAATCAACAACCCTCATGGTTGTTCCTAGTGGAAGGGCATTCTTAGATTCAAACACTTTATTAAGGCTCACACATCTTTGGAGTTGGGGAATGACAATAATATTCTCTTCTGGGAAGATAAATGGTGCACTAACCAACCCTTCAGTAAGTTATACCCCATTTATAATCTCTCTGGCTAAATTTGCTATTGTTGCCCAAATTTTTCACAACACCAACTCTGGCACTCCTAATTGGGACTTGAAGCTGAGGAGAGGGGTCAAAGATGAGGACCTCTCACTCTTCTTATGCCGTTAGAAGAGTTACTCAACACATTCAGCTATTTGACTGAGAAGACAAGTTGAAATGGGACTTCACTCTCTCTGATGCTCACTAGAAACTCCTTAAGCTTTCCACTATTGAGTCAAATTTGGTCCTCTTCCCTCCCCTTTTGGTCACAATGTGTTTTGGCAGAAGGAGGTTCTCCCAAGAGTGAATTTCTTTGTTTGGACAATGGATCAGGGTAAAATCCCTACTGTTGGTTTGCTTATATCGCTACTGTTATCTGTCAGCTCCATTCAGAATTTATGGAACACATTTTCTTCTCATGTCTCTTCACTAGTAGTTTGTGGACCTCTATTTGCAATGAAGGCAACTGCCAAGGACAAAGCACTTCTTGCTTCCATCTGGGTTATTTGGTAAAAGAGGAATAGCATAATCTTCAAAGGGAAATCTAAGGACATCACCTAGCTTACAACTCTGATAAAGTCTTTAGTATGGCAATGGGGCATTACTTGGGGAGTCTTAACTGACCAACCCTTTCATCTTTGTATTTTAAATTGGGATAGAATCTTCTATTTGTAATTCAGGGTATGTGTTTATGGTTGTGTTGTTTTCTTGTTGCTAGCTGACTTGTTTAGTCTTAGCCCTCTTTGTATCCCTTTGTTTGCCTTGATAAAATTGCTCTGTTTTATTGATAAAAAAGGCTTTGTCCTTAAAAAAAATCTTTAGATTTGGTAAGATTAAGAGGGGTTTTCCCTATACAATGCCATATTGATTTTGAGATGTTGCGGATCTTTACACCTACTGGATTAAAGTACGGTTTAGTGCTTGGTTCAGTCTTAGCTTATTGTGAGAGGTGAAGTTTTTTTCTGACCTTATTATTGAGGAGGTATTAAGGTGCATTGGTGGTAGAGGAAAGTGGATTGGAGCGAGCTTCCCTTTGAGATACTAGAAAGGGAGCTTGAGTTAACTAAATTGATTTGGGTTTGCGGGGACTTCTCAGTGGTCTAAAAATGATACGGTGGATGAGTTCGTGTTGGACATCCTTTGAGCTTTGTTGAAAGGCACTCGACTGGTGTAAGAGGTCCAAGACAAAACATAAGGTTTAAGGAGATTGTTGATAAGTCTCTTATGAACCTTGTAGTTTTTGTGGGTATGCTAATTGAGTGTTTCCCAAAGTTTTCTAAACCGTTTGCTTGGGATGATTTTCCAAATGATATTTTGTTCCTTGTCTTTAAGAAGCTTTACTTTCTAGATCTTTTAGCTTTACGCGGTGGCAATTGTTTTGGATAAGGTTGGTGCTGGATTTGTATTCTTGCCATTCGGGGCAGGACAAGGAAGATTGAATTGCTTTGTAGATTTTATTGAGATGGATCTAGGTGGGTTACCGAGTGCAACGGGCTGCGTGGTTTGGATATTCTAACATGGATGTAGTGAAGATTCTTATTGCCAGAGTAGATTTTGAAGGGAAGGTGATGAAGAGAGCGACATGCAGAGGGTGAAGTAGAGGAAGTTCTATCCCCATAAGGCATGGTGCATTAACTCATACGTCTATCCTCATAGGGCATGGTGTGATACAGTGGAGGAAGTTCTTATGGCCTTAGATTTACGGCTAGTGGCGCTGATTTGAATGTGTGAACACATTCAAGTGAGGATGCGATCTCAGATTGGGGCAATAACTTTGCCGTGTTTGGATGTCATGACAGGCTAACCAAGAACAGGATAAGTTTTATTATCCAGCAAAATTCTGTTTGGTTTATATTGGAGTTGAATATCGTAACACATCGGTTCTTTGTGAACTAAACCAGGAATCTTTGGGGCATATTTTCTTTTCTTGTCTTTTTGCTAGCCAGCTTTGGGAAAGTGTTTGTAGGGAAGCTAATACTCATCCTCCAACAGCCAGTAGCCTTAGCCTTCTTCAGTGGGTCTCTGGGTGGAGCACGGGGCCTTTCGGTTAAGGGAGTGTAGTTTTTGGGAAAGAGGTTTTTTGCCACAGTTTGGGTTCTTTGGAAAGAAAGAAATCTGAGAATCTTCAAAAAAGAGAAGAAAGACATTACTATCCTCACCAATTCCATTAAGGCTTTGGTGTGGCATTGGGGAACCATTTGGGGTGATCTCTGAATTGTCTTTTTATTAGTGTATTTTCAATTGGGCTAGCATTTTTTAGTTGCAATTAGGTGAATGGGAGTAGTGGTTTTTCTTGTTTTGTTCCAGCAGGGTGGTCCTTCTTAGTTCCCCTGTTTGCAGCTTTGTACTTCCTTTTCCTTTGGTTTCTAATATATGCTTGCATGTGTTTTATTCATCAAGTGGCTGGGAGCCTGGGATTCCCCTTTGTTAGTCAACCAAACTCTTACCCAACTCACTTTCTCGTCCCCCTGTTTACAATTTATAGGCCTAAAGGTTTAGTATGCACAAAGAATGACACCAGGTAATAGTAGTACACATTGTTTATCCAAGGCATGGGAATATGCTTGCACTTTTTTGATTCATTTGATACGCAATGGCTTATGTAATGACACATATAAGCTTTCAACAACCTTGCATTCTGACATTTTTCATGCTTGAACCTTTTGAAACTATAAAAGTGCTATAAACGTTGTGAACTTCTTTAATTACAGGTCCTGAATCGCTCTTGCGTCAATCCTCAAAGTTGGATAGTGATATTAGGTCTGATGGAAAATTTCAGACAGATATGGGAGATGTGATCGAAGCCCATGAATGGAAATGTGTCTGCGCTGTCAATGGTACTTCTTTCTTCCTTCAGACAATTGTTGTTAATTCATCTATGGAACAAAGTTTATCTTAAACAAAGAAATTTGATAGATATTTCTTATTGTCTGCATTTAGTTAGGGTCTAAATTTGGTACCTAATTTAAGACTTTGCTCACGTATGTTCAGAACAGTGGAAACTAATTGTAAAAGTTTTCTCAAAAGCACAATTTATTTTACATAATACAATTTAAATCTTCAATTGAACTTAGATTCTCAAGCCATTGTTTTTCCTAATTCGTACCTGTGGTTATCACGGGTTGTTAAAGTCTGTGTTCCTATGCACTTATATGCATGCATGTGATGGAAAAATCCATTTTCTTGAAGATCATGATAAATTAGGGCTTTACGAGGGGACTGCACTTTCAGACCCTCCTCGTTCTTGTCATCTGGGAATTAGTGGAACTATTTTGATTTTAACCTTGGCAAAGTTGTGTTAAAGATGATGGTTCTTGTTGTTTGAGAATAAACTTATCCCTAATTGGAAAGAACTTGAGGACTCACCTGATTGGAAACCACTAACTCAAGAATGTTCTAAGCTAAACACCACCATAATTAGAACTATGTGACAATATGAGGTATATACCTATTTTTAGTTAAAGATAACTTTCCCGGGCTTTACCGACATTACCCTTTTAGCACCACAAGCAAAATCTAGTTATCTGTTTTCCTAAACATATACACAACTTCTGTCTATCAGATTCTAGATTAATGATAGATAACTTTGTTCCAAAGATTTTGGTAGCAATGCTTTCCAATTACTGTATTTGTTTGATTTATTTTAAAATTTATGCTTGAATGTCACATTTTCGGGATTTTATTGTTATTATATTTCTGTGTCTTTAGGTATTAGAATATTTGAGGATGTGGCCGATACAAAGGTATCTATTTCTTTTCCAGTTTTCATGTGGTATAGGTTTATACCGTGTTTTATGTTTTACATTTCATTATTTGAAATATTTATTGATTGCATCATGTCACAAAGGACTTAGTAGAAAAGTTATAGGTAGTTGTAGGTTTGAATTTTGTCTTGTTAGATTAGCTAGCTAGCTGATTGAATCTTTGATGAGCAAATGGTCAAAGACGATTTCCCGGACACCATAATCCTATTGATATGATATAGTGGAAGTCTTGCAAAGGTAATTGCAGCCTTCCAATTCACTTCCTCATTTCTTTTATTCTTTTCTCTCTATATATATTATCTAACAAATCAGTTAGGGGTTTTGCCATTCCTAAGAAATTGGTGAGAAAAGACATGGTGCAACTTCACTCTAAAATAATGGATTGTTTGTAAATAAATGCATGTAGAAGGACAATAAAAGTGAAGAAAGGAGTCTAATATGTGATGTATACATAGTTATCAATATCTTACGATAAATACGATTGGATACATGATGTATCGTATCTAAGCCGCATCATACGGTATATTGATACATTGTATCGATCAATATCCTACCATATATGTATATCGATATAAGATGATGCAAGGATGTATTGTCAGTGACGTGAATGAATTGATGGATGATTACCCATAACTTGTTAATATGTTTAACATGAGCCATATATCAATGGAAGTGTTTTTGGAACGTCCTTGCTTGATTAAGTCTTATTTATGTATTTTATATGCTTAAATATATAGTATATGTATTTGATACATTAATTTTTGCATTGTATCTTACACAATACATTACAATATATTTATCTTAAATTTTGGGTTTCTGATATACGATACGATAAACATTTTGATAACTATGGATGTATGTAGCAGAGAGAAAAAAATGTTTTTATTTTTATCAAAATGAAAATTCTTATAACTATCTACATTTTTTCGAATTTCGATAAACTTGGTATCAATGACATACAATATTGAAGATCATTCCAAATACTAATAATCAATACAAACGATTAAATTTTAAAATATGTATTTTATTATTAGAAATGATATCTAATTCATTTCATGGCATAAGTATTTTTAAAAGTTTTTAAAGAAACGAGGTGGGCATCTTAATGATACATTCAAACAAAAACCCGGAACAAGTTTAGGGAGAACTCACTTCCACTGTTTGAAAAATGTGTTTTTTCTTTACTAATTAAAAATTTGTCCGAGTTTGACCTGAATATCACAATCCAATTTTATCGTGCCAACGACAAGGGTAATGCTTTAGTATATAACAAATCAGCTAGGGATTTTACTATTCCTAGGAATTTGAGATAAAAACGGCTTGGGTTAAAAGGGATCCAATGAGTTGATGGTGGAGATTCACTCTCAATAATGTAGAGTTTATAAATAAGATGTAGGTAGAAGGGCAATAGAAAATGAAAAAAAGTGAAATAAGAGTTTGTAAGGGTATGCGATGTTCATGTGTTGGAGTGAAATTTTTTTTTTTGTTTTCTTTTATCCTGTTTTCTCAAACATAAAATTGTAATAACTATCTATTTAAGGGGTGTTTGTTTACAGTAACCTAACATAGAATTTCAAAAATATAGTTGTTGGTGTCTGAATGCTATGTTTGAATAAAAGAATTACCTCTAGTTAGAAGTTACCTCTTAATAAGAGGTTAGACCTATAATTTAAACAACCATCCCCTTGGTAATCAAATTTTTGTAAATTTGGTATTGTTGAAATGCATGTATGAAGATGTTTTCAATGAAACGAACCACTGCCAACATTTAAATTTTAATATATGTATTTACTTATTAGAAAACGTCTAAATGCATTTCACGCCATAAGTATTCTAAATAATTTTCAAATATAGATTCCAAACTCCATATTTTGGAAACGTAAGAGTTTTGGAAGAATTCACTCTTGATGTTTGAAAATGTGCTTGTTTTTTTAATTAATTAAAAATTTTGATCGAGTTTGACCTAAATTTTTTATTCTTATTTTCATAAGATAAAATATTTTATTGAATCACAATGGATGTTAACAAAATGTAACTTTAAAAACATTAAGGGACAAGCATAATACTCGTCCGATTAGCATACAAAGAATTGAAGAATAACCCGTAAAAAGGGAGGATTTGATACCCAAGCCCATAGGGT